>OX451735.1:1419499537-1420099537 GCA_948472305.1 Vicia faba
ATTATATATATATATATATATATATATATATATATATATATATATATATATATATATATATATATATATATATATATATATATATATATATATATATATATATATATATATATATATATATATATATATATATATATATATATATATATATATATATATATATATATATATATATATATATATATATATATATATATATATATATATATATATATATATATATATATATATATATATATATATATATATATATATATTATTTACTAAATATGTATTATATATACAAATTAATAATATTTAATATTTACTAAAAAAAGTATTTTTTCTATAAAATATTTTCAGAGAGTAAAACAAAATAAAAATGTATAAAAATGTATTTGCACTATTTTAGTATTTTAAATAAAAGTATATGTATTTATTTATTTATGTACAAACTAAAAGAAAATCAAATAAATGCTTAATAAATTCAAAAATGGTGAGAAAAATATTTTTTATATTTTTAATATCATGAGGAAAAATAAATAAATCAAACCAAAAAAGAAAAAGTCAAAAAGTCAAAGAAATAAGCAAAATGGGCTCAGGGGGTGCAGAAGTAAAAATATGGTGCAAAAAGAAATGTCAAACAGGCCCAGCCCAGAACCAAGTCATCTTCAACCTCAGAACACCTTTGTTCAAGCCAAACACGCGTTTTCTATCTCCCAATTCCTGGACTTTTAAGCAAAACTTTCAACATGAAAAGTGTAGAGCATGAGAAGACGAATCCAGGGATATAAAAAACTTGACCTAACTCTCTAAGATGAGGGAGAATTTCTTCTCCCCCAATTCCTGACCTAGTTTTCCACCAATGTTCAGACTCAAAATTCTTGCAGCACACATAATATAAATGAAATCTAATCATATGGGCATGTTCAGGGCTATGATTGTGACATGTTTTCTTCACAAACCTAAAGCTAACAATGCCTAATAAGAGAGATACGAGTTCATGAACTTACCTGTTCAGTTGAAGTTGTATCTGGCAATGGAGAAGCTTTCAGTGCAAGGTGATGATTGGTATAGCTTCCTTGAGGTCCAGGGATGCTATTCCAAGCTTTACTTTGTCTTGAAACTTCTTGAATCGTGCTAGAGAACTTCAACTGCAAAACAAGAAAATGAAAATGGTGGAACTGGTTAGAGGAATTACAGGTCGTGTTTTAGGTTTTGGTTAGCTTGCATTGATGGTAGGGAAGGTGTGTGAAGAGCTTTTAGCAAGAAAGCATGACAAGGATGAGAGTTGGAACTCAATCTGTAGAGGTCACTCTATTTTTGCAGTTTGATGGTGGTTCTGAGTTTGTGAAGGTATTGGAGGTGAAAGGCTCGTGCTTTTGCTTAGGATCAATGTTTGGAATGTGTTTGATAACTTTCTCTAAGGCTTGGTTGACTGATATGGAAGTTGGTATGTCATATGCAATGTTTCTTGAACTTTAAGCAAACAATGGTCACTTGATGTTTCTAGCTTGTACAGGCCCTCACACTATGCTGCATACATTGGCCTTGATCAGTGCAATTTGCTCATAAACTTGTGCCAAGAAGATTTGGACTGTACCACTTGGATTTGCAAAATGGACATAAAGTTCTACTTTTTCAAAATGGAAATAATGCTTTTTCTAATTAAGGGTTAATTCTCCATGTAATGTCCAAATGCATAGAACAACATCTTGACACAATGGTTTTGCATTGAATTATTGAGTGAAAATGGGATTAGAGGCCTGCAATGTAGCTTAAGCATGCTGAATTCAAAATGGCACCAATGTATGAACATGTTTTGGCCAAGAACAAAAGCGACTTTTTCCCATTTTGCAAAACTCGATTCTCCCTAACCATGAGGTTGTTTGAGAAGTTCTTGGACATTTTGGAAAGCTTGGAATGTGTACTTCAATCCATATTTGAAATTCAAATTGAAATTCCAAGTGGAAGTTTGTGAAAAATGGTCTTGAAGTTGGGTAGAAAACCTTGCCAAAATAGGTTAAAATTTCACTAAGTTAAGAATGGTTTAGTACCCTTATTCCAAAAATTATAACTTGAGATACAAGCCTCATTTGGGAAAACTTTGTGAATCAAAGTTGTAGATTATGCAACAAGCTACAACTTTAATGTTTTGACTTTTGTTTGAATCCAAATGAATCTTGGTGAGAAAGTGGGGCAAAGTTGGAAAAAAATTAGGGTTTTTCATAACTTAGAAAAATTCTAAGTTATGAAAAATTCTCATTTCAAACCCTAACTTGCAATTTTTGATTTCTTGGTGAACAAGTTTCATGATTTGGCATGTTTTGATGAAAAATGAATCTTGACTTTTGATTTTGACCAAAAAGTCAAAGTTTGACTTTTCAGTATACAGTCAAAATTGATCAATTGACTGGGAAATTCAACTATCAATCTTGTGTATTTGGGATCCTTTGAACTTGTTGAGCATGTCAAGATAATTCATGGGGTCCTTGAGTCCATATGTAAGTTTGGTTTGCCATTGGCTAGGTCAAACAGTCAAAAATTGGCTTTGTGCAGTCAAAACCCTAAAAATGACCATTTTGCCCTTTTGATGATCTGATCAAATTTCTTGTGGAATTGTGATCCAAACTTGATCAAATGGTCCATGTGAGTTCATAATGTTGATGTGGGTCAATTTTCATGAGATTTGACTGTCAATTGGCCAAAGTTGACTTTTTCCCCAATACAGTGGATTTCTAGGTCAACTGTCCAATTGTCTGGGCAAAATTTGGAATCAAGACTTGAAACTTGGTGTGGATAAACTTGGGAGTCCAACATGAAGCATGAAAGTCATCTTAGGCATTTTAGCTCAAAATATCTTTGTGCAAACACAAACCCTAATTTGGGTCAACAGTGCTAGGAGAAGTCTTGAGCAGAGGAAACCCTAACTGGATCTTGATTTTCAAGGGTCTTGTGATGAGAAAATGTTGAGGAAATGGGAGGGCAAATTTTGGGGTACAACAGATGCCCTAAGAAGCCGTATTGCCAGTGGTTGTGGAGCCCACTAATGAAGAGGGAATTCCTTACACGGTTCTTTATCCTTACATGCCCACTGATTCTAGGGAGTTGCAGAGGTCTTGGATTCAGCTGAAGAATGAGCGGGATACTTACCGGGAAAAGTACCATGAGCAAGAAAGGAAGATTTTGAAGCTCACCAGGCAGCTCGAGGAAGAAAGATTGATCAATGACTACATCGACACAAAGAGGAAGCGTCCATGGGACTTTTGATTTTGCATTTCTAGTTTTAGATTTTTTTTTCTATTTACTTCTTTGTAATACCTTAAAGGCATTGTTGAACCTTTTACAAGTTAATCTAATAAATTTTTGTCTATTTTTTGGTTTGCAAATTTAAATCTCCCTAAGTCTTTGAAATCATTGCATGCACATCCCACTGTCAGGCACATCATTACAGGTACCCTTATAGGTTTCTCATCTCCTTCATTGTTTATTTCAGCAGAAATGTCTTCTGATCAAGCCATCAAAGATCTTCAGGTACAGAACGCCCAATTCCAACAGATGTTCCTAAGTTTGGCTAAAGGGCAAGAGGATCTGAAGACCCTTATTCTGAAAGAGAAGAAGAAAAATAAGAAGGTCGGTATTCTGAACATGGGTAAAAGATCCGGAGAAAGGATAAGACAATCAGCTGATCTAACCTCCTTATCCAAAGACGGGGAGAACCAAGAAAGGACAAAGGATCCTAGTCCAGCAGTTTCTGATAACGATACAGATTACGACGACGAGCAGTATCCTCCTGCTGAGGATAGATACAAGCAGCTAGAAGACCATCTGAGTGCTATGGAGATTCAGAAGATCCCTGGTTTGGATTTCGGAGAACTAGGACTGGTATCGGGAGTGGTGATCCCCCATAAGTTCAAAGCTCCAGTTTTTGCCAAGTACGATGGAGTATCCTGTCCAAAACTCCATCTCCGCTCTTACGTAAGAAAAATCCAACCCCACACTACTGATAGAAATTTGTGGGTACACTTCTTTCAAGATAGTCTGTCAGGGACTCAGCTTGAATGGTTTTATCAGTTGGAAGGAGCCAGTGTCCAAAACTGGGAAGACCTTGATGCTGCTTTTTACAGGCCGTATCAGTATAACACCTACCTTGCTCCCACTCGTACTCAGCTCTAGGGTATGTCTATGGGTGTAAGTGAAGGTTTTAAGGACTATGCTCAAAAGTGGAGAGACTTGGCTGGAAGAGTCCAACCCCCTTTGTCTGATAGGGAGTTGGTTGACATGTTTTTAGGAACGCTGTCTGGTCCATTCTTCAATCATCTGATCGGCAGTTCGTCGTCTGGGTTTACTGAGTTGATTTTGACTGGGGAGAGAGTAGAAGTTGGAATTCAAAGTGGTCAAATATAGAAGGATGTTTCATCAAGTATAATAAAGAAGCCTTTCACCGGTAAGAAGGAAGCTAGTGCAGTCTATGGCCCGAGGGTCCAAAGCAGACTTAAACACCGTCAAGCGGTAAATGCTGTAGTAATATCAAGACCAACAGTTGCTCCACAACGCAATAATCAGCAAAGGGTGGAAAGACCACAACGGTAGTTTACCCGCATCAATACGACTTTGGCTGAAGTTCTGCCTCATTTGTTAAAATCCAACTTGGCAACCTTGAAAGAGGCTCCCAAGAATCCAAACACTACTTCTCCCAGATACAATCCCAACGCGCGGTGCGCCTACCATTCGGAAAGCCCAGGCCATGATACAAACAATTGCTAGGCTCTGAGGAATAAAGTGCAAGATTTTTTAGAAGCTAAAGAGATTGAGTTTGATGCTCCGGAAAAGCCAAATGTTATAACTGCTCCTATGCCCAAACATGGTCGTGGAGTCAATGTTGTGGACACCGATTTGTTTGTGACCTCTGTGGAAGAAATTTCTACTCCTTTGATGACGGTTAAGAAGAATTTATTGTTAGCCGGTTTATTTTCGGGCTGTAGTAAGATTGCCACATGTGTTCAATTCTGCCTTCCAGTTGCTGTTTATTGAAGTCAGGTGTTCAGCGCCTGATGGATAATAAAGAAATTTTGTTTGAGAAGACTATGATTCCGTTTGAAGATGTTGCCATGATAACCATTTCCGCCAATCCTTCCAAGGTTTCCTCAAGAAAACCTGTTAGGGTTACACCCGTTCCAAGAATTGCTCAATTAATAATCACCGCTCTAGGTCCCATCCCATATACCTCAGATAAGGCTATCCCATGGCATTACGATGCTGATGTATATTACTGTGGTGTTAAGCAAGATCTGTGAATTGAAGAACCTAGTTCTGATATCAATAATATTGTAGGGGCTAGCAAGGTCACTAGAAGTGGAAGACTCTTTTCTCCAGAGATCTCCCCTCCGACTGTCCATAAACTTGTTGTCATTCCGTCTGCTAGTACATCAACTATTGTCCCAGTTCCTACTCCCGTTATCACCCCTGTCCCCGAGCCATCTAGGACTCAGGGCAAAGAAATCATAAGTGAGCCTGCCCGGACGGAGGCACCTAAGAAAATCATCGTGGAAACCTCTAAACAGGAAATAGAGGAAATATTGAAAATTATCAAGAAGAGCGACTACAACGTAGTCGAGCAGCTGGGAAAGACCCCGTCAAAGATTTCCATGTTGTCCCTATTGTTGTGTTATAAAGCCCATGCTAAGGCTTTAATCGCGTTTCTCAAGACTGCGCATGTGCCGCAGGAAACTTCAGCCGATCAGTTCAAAGATTGTGTGGCTAGCCTAACTGCTGACAATGGGTTAGGGTTTTCAGATGAGGATCTGATTGCTAAGGGGAGAAATCATAATGATGCTCTTCATGTCTCGATCGAGTGCAGGGGCACCACTATGGCCCATGTACTTGTAGATACCGGGTCCTCACTGAATTTTCTACTGAAGAAAGCGCTAGACCGTCTGGATTGTGAAGGTTTGATTCTAAAGCTGAGTAATATTGTGGTAAGGGCTTTTGATGGGTCAAATAGAATGGTGCACGGGGAGGTGGACATCCCTGTCAAGGTGGGTTCTCAGACTTTTGGGTCCACCTTCTACATGATGGATATCAGGCCATCATATTCTTGTTTGCTGGGTCGTCCTTGGATTCATAGGGCTGAGGCAGTTACTTCCACGTTCCATCAAATGCTGAAATATCTCGTGAAGGGAAAGATTGTCACGGTACAAGGTGAAGAGGAGTATATGGTGAGTCATCTCAATTCCTTCTGCTACGTGGAGATGGACGGGGAATTCATAGAAACTCCTTGTCAGAATTTCAAAGAGGTCCCTCAGATTTTGGCGTCAACTGAAGTTACTACCAGCAAACCTCCGCTGAAAATGGATTCTCTCAAGGATGCCAGGGCTGTAATTAAAGAAGGGGCTCAAAGGGTTGTTAGGCACGCACGGATTGGAAAACCTCTGCTACACATCAGCAATCGAGGAGTTAATGCAATTGAAGACAGTGAAGAGGATTCAGACATCGACAGCTGGATCTATCCTACAACGAATGGTGGACTAAACAACTGGACAACGAAGGACTTTATACTTGTTTCTTTTATTCCGCAGTAATTGACTTTTTGTTTTAAGATTTGTAATAAACAGTTTGAAACTTTGTGGCCCGGTGCCTTGCCCGAGGCACCTCTGCTTTGCTTGTGGGGGCTTATTATTTGTCATTTCATATATAATTAATAAAACATTGGACATTTCCTGCATTACAAATTTTGCGCTCTTTTGTTTTTCTTTCCTGTCTCACTTTATCAAAACATCTATTCTCTTACACACACTCACGTACCATATTGCAGATCCATATCCACTCTGGATCCCATTGATGACAACTCTGCTACTGCCAGCTATGACTTCAAAAATCCGATCAACCAAGCCGAGGACGAAGGTGAGGATGACCGTGAGGTGCCTAGAGAACTTGCTAGACTATTACAGCAAGAGGAAAAGGCCATACAGCCGCATGAAGAGCCAGTTGAGTCTGTAAATTTGGGTACAGAGGAAGAGAGAAAAGAGGTTAAGATAGGTGCGAATCTGGAGCTTAGTGTCAAATAGAGGTTAGTACAGATGCTACACGACTATGTTGAGATCTTCGCCTAGTCCTACGAAGACATGCTTGGTTTGGACGCTGGTATTGTGGTACATCGCCTGCCGACCAAAGAAGACTGCCATCCGGTAAAGCAAAAGGATCGCCGCATGCGCCCTGAAATGTCAGAGAAAATTAAGGCAGAAGTCATGAAACAGTTTGACACTGGGTTCTTAGCTGTTACTTCTTATCCGCAGTGGGTTTCCAACGTTTTTCCAGTACCTAAGAAGTACGATATGGTACGGATGTGTGTGGACTATAGAGATCTGAACAGGGCAGGCCCCAAGGATGATTTCCCACATCCTCACATTGATGTTCTAGTCGACAACACCGCGCAACATAAGATCTTCTCTTTCATGGACGGTTTTTCTGGCTACAACCAGATCAAGATGGCTCCCGAGGATATGGAGAAGACTACTTTCGTTACGCAATGGGGCACCTTTTACTACAAGGTCATGCCGTTCGGATTGAAAAATGTTGGGGCAACTTATCATCGCGCCATGGTTGCTTTATTCCACGACATGATTCACCATGAGATCGAGGTTTACATGGATGACATGATAGCCATGTCTCATACTGAGTAAGAGCATCTTGATCATCTCCAGAAACTGTTTGACAGGTTGAAGACGTACAAGCTGAGGTTAAATCCGAACAAGTGTACCTTCGGGGTAAGGTCTGGTAAGCTTCTAGGCTTCGTCGTCAGTGATAAAGGTATTCAGGTGGACCCTGCAAAGGTAAAATCCATACAGGAGATACCGGCTCCCCGCATAGAAAAGGAAGTTAGAGGTTTCTTGGGATGTATAAATTACATCGCCCGGTTCATTTCACATCTGACTGCTACTTGTAAGCCAATCTTTAAGCTTTTTAGGAAAGATCAAGTTGTAAAGTGGAATGAAAAATGCCAGACCGCTTTCGAATGAATCAAAGAATATCTTCTAGAACCACAAATTTTGATGCCTCCAGTTGAAGGAAGACCTTTGATACTATACTTGACAGTGCTGGGAAATTCAGTGGGGTATGTGTTGGGGTAGCATGACGAGTCTGGCCGAAAAGAGCATGCCATTTATTACCTTAGCAAAAAGTTTACCGACTGTGAGACCCGATACTCATTGCTCGAGAAAACTTACTGCGCTTTGGCATGGGTTGCTCGCCGGCTGAGACAGTATGTGCTGACTCACACCACCTTGTTGATATCAAAGATGGATCTAATCAAGTATACTTTCGAGAATCCCGCTCTCTCCGGAAGGATAGCGAGATGGAAAATGATCTTAATTGAGTGCGACATCCAATACACAACTCAAAAAGAAATCAAGGGGAGCGTATTGGCAGATCATTTGGCGCATCAGGCCGTGGATGACTACGAGTCCATGAATTTCGAGTTCCCGGATGAGAATATCATGTTGGTAACCGACTGCAAAGAACCTGGACCGGATGAAGGACCCGAGGAGGGATCTCGATGGTCTATGTGTTTTGATGGAGCCTCGAACACGTTGGGTAATGGAATTGGCGCTGTAATTATATCTCGTGAGGGCTGTCATACTCCGTTCACCACCCGGTTATGTTTTCACTGCACCAACAATATGGAAGAGTATGAAGCGTGTATCCTGGGCCTTCGAGATGCTGTTGACCTGAGGATTAAGTTCTTGAGTGTATTCAGAGATTCCGCTCTGGTGATCAGTCAGATCAAGGGCGAGTGGGATATGAAGCACCTGAATCTTGTTCCTTATAAGGAGTATGTACTGACATTGCTCTCACACTTTGAGGAGGTAACCTTTGAACATTTCCCAAGAGAAGAGAACCAGTTAGCGGACGCGCTAGCCACCATGTCTTCTATGTTCAAAGTCAGGTAGGATAATGAAGCTCCCCATATTACCATCGAGAGGTTGGACAAACCCGCACACTGCTGTGACATTGAGACTGAAGAGGTAGCGGATAAAACCTGGTTTCATGAGGTAAAGAGGTATCTTGAGGCTCAAGAATACCCCGAGGGGGAATCTGTTAATGATAAGAAGTTTCTGAGAAGATTCGCTGCGAAATTATTCATCAATGATGGTATCCTCTATAAGCGTAACCATGATTCAACCCTATTGTGATGCATAGGCAAAAGTGAGGCAGAGAGAATCATGGCAGAGTTACATGAAGGTACCATTGGAACTCATTCTAGTGGACATACCATGGCGAAGAAAATCCTACGAGCTGGATATTATTGGTCCACTATGGAAGCCGATTGTTATCAGCATTCTCGAACCTGTCACAAGTGCCAAGTCTATGCTGATAAAGTGCATGTACCTCTGTTTCCCCTGAATGTTTTGACAGCTCCTTGGCCTTTTGCAATATGGGACATCGACATGATTGGCGAGATCATACCTACTGTGTCTAACGGGCATCGATTCATTCTGGTGGCTATTGATTACTTTACGAAGTTGAGGCAGCTTCCTTTGCTACAGTTACCAAGAACATCGTGGCGCAGTTCATCCGACACAATCTGATCTGTCGATACGGTGTACCAGAGAGGATCATTACGGACAATGGTACAAATCTCAACAATACAATAATCATCGAGCTCTGCAAACAATTCAAGATACAACACCATAACTCTTCTCCTTACCGGCCAAAGATGAATGGGGCTGTTGAAGCGGCTAACAAGAACATCAAGAAGATTGTGCAGAAGATGACGGTGACCTACAAAGACTGGCACGAGATGTTACCGTTCGCTCTTCATGGGTACCGTACCTCAGCACAGACGTCAACAGGGGCAACACCCTACTCCTTGGTGTATGGCATAGAGGCAGTCCTACCTATCAAAGTCTAGATACCCTCTCTCAGGATTATGAAGGATGCGGGTTTGAACGAAGACAACTGGATCCAAACCCTACTTGACCAACTGAATCTAATAGATGAAAAAAGTCTTACTGCTATCTGTCATGGTCAGACATATCAAAAGCAGATGATCAAGGCTTTTAACAAGAAAGTCAGACGTCAAGAATATCAAGTCGGGGATCTAGTGATCAAATGCATCATACTACCGCAAGGTGATCCCAGGGGTAAATGGACCCCCACATACGAAGGGCAATTTGTGGTTAAGAACATTTTCTCAGGAGGATCTATGACTCTAACCATAATGGATGGTGATGACCTTCCTCACCCCGTCAATGCAGACATAATGAAAAGATACTACGCCAAATCAAAGACCCGCTAGGTTGACTAGCCTAGGCAAAAATTAGGGCTTCCCGGCGAACCAAAAGGGTTCGGGAAAAAGTAAGGGATGAAAATGAAAAAAAATGTACACACGGCAAGTCGAAAACCTGGAAAGGCGGCTTGAGCAAAAAGGGTATCCCGGTGGACTGAAAACCCGAAAGGGCGGTCCAGGAAAAAATTAGGGATCGAAGCGTAACACTGTGTCTCATTGGATCATTTTGCGACCAAATTTTGGTATCGACTATCAAGCTCGGACAACTCCAATCAATCTGACCCACCTTCGGCCAAGTAGCAAAGTGATGAGACGCTTGAAGATATAAAGGCAATAGAAGAGTTGAAACTCGATGGGATTGTTTCGCATAGCTGTCTTTTTTCTCTTTACACAAATTGTAATATCTATCTTTCAGCGGCGTTCTCTTACTGGGACGTCAGCCTCCTTGTACAAAACGCCTATTACAGGCCAACTTCAAAAATCAATACAATTCATTTTCACAAGAAGTTTCACTTTGTTTTTATTTTTCTATTTTGTTTACAAGAACGTCCAATGATTCATTTTTTATACATGCATATGAAAATAATTGCTGCTCATAAATATTTACATGAGAAACAAAAGACGATTACTCGTAATTCCAATAACAAGGAAAATAAGAAGTTCCCAAACCTTACAATTACTCTGCCCATCAAGCACAAGGATAGAGCCATCTTGAGAATATGAGCAATGGTACCTGCGCTCCCCATAGAGTAAAAAGTATCTGAAGACAATGATGATTAGCTTTCCCGAACAGGACACAACTCTCCCTAGCCAAGGTTCACAATCGCGAGTGAGTCAGTAAATTTTTTCCCCAAGCAGAGTTTATTTCTCTCACAAGTAGAAATTCAATCTCCAACAGAATTCATTATCACCAGCAACATAAATTCATTCCCAGTTGAGTTTATTTCTCCAAATCAGCAGATCTATCAACAGAGTATTTCCTCTCTGACAGAGCTTTTCCCTACAGAGTTGTCTTCAGACAGAGTCTCGTCCGATAGAATATTTACCAGCCAAGGGGAAAATCCCCCAGCACAGTCATCTTTGTTCACCATCCCCACCAGAGGTGGAGGAACTATGGTTTACATAGCAATCAGGGATTTATTTTCCCAGATTCAGATTATCACGTCAACATTTCATGTTCATACATCATGACATGTGTATACATTACATATAACATAATCTCAGTTATGTTTAGAAACTCATCACGATGCATCTCATGCATCGCACATAACTAACCCTATATTTATTTCAGGAAAGACAGTTATTCTCAGCAACTTCCAGCAGGTCCATGATCAACACTCGAAGCTAAACAGAGTAATCATCGGCATGATAAGAACAACCCTACTATCCAAGCTTTCATATCGAAGTAACCCTACTATCCAGGTTCCTTCTCACAACCCTACTATCCAGGCTTTCATATCAAAGTAACCCTACTATCCAAGTTCTTTCTCACAGCCCTACTATCCAGGCTTTCATATCGAAGTAACCCTACTATCCAGATTCCTTCTCACAGCCCTACTATCCAGGATTTCATATCGAAGTAACCCTACTATCCAGGTTCCTCCTCACAGCCCTACTATCCAGGCTTTCATATCGAAGTAACCCTACTATCCAGGTTCCTTCTCACAGCCCTACTATCCAGGTTTTCATCCCGAAGTAACCCTACTATCCAGGTTCCTTCTCATATCCCTACTATCCAGGCTTTCATCTCGAAGTAACCCTACTATCCAGGTTCCTTCTCACAACCCTACTATCCAGGCTTTTATATCAAAGCAACCCTATTATCCAGGTTCCTTCTCACCGCCCTACTATCCAGGCTTTCATTACGAAGTAACCCTACTATCCAGGTTCCTTCTCACAGCCCTACTATCCAGGCTTTCGTTTCGAAGTAACCCTACTACCCAGGTTCCTTCTCATAACCGAGACCCAATCAAACACAATTGATTTCACATTTCCCCAGAAAGTCGCGGTGCAACATATACCCCGACCAAACACACAGTTCACTTCTGTCTCCCAAACCAGAATTATTCCCCAGTAGAGTAACGGACAACTGAAGCTCCTAAAACTCTTTTTCTCTCAAGACAAAGACTAACATTCCCCAGCGAAGTCCTCCTAAGAAACAGGTATACGGGTTCTCGCAAAGGAATCTCTTATGCGATCAACACTTCTTCGAATGGCATATTTAAGCCCATCTCCGAAAATTCTCTAGCGACTACTAAATGGCATCTATAAGACCATTCTCGATATCACAAGACCAGTATCACTTCATGCGAGTGCAAATTTCTGGGCACTCTAGTGTTCAATCATATTCCACCTTCAGATCACGAAAGGCAGACACGCCAATCTACATCCTCAGGTTTAAGAAGATTGAACAGGGGCAGCTGTTGTACCCCAAAATTTTCCCTCCCATATTTCTCAATACATGTCAAGTGAGGTCCTCAATTTTCTCAAGGAGGTCTAAAAGTTGACCAGACAAACTCTCTCCTAAGGCAGTTTACCTCAAATTAGGGTTTCATTTTTGCATCAATATGCTTGAGTCCAAAGGATCCCAAATGCTCACCATTGTCCTAATATGTTCTCAAGATCATCCATGTCAAGTTTCAAGCTTTGCAGAGGAAGTATGCATAGTCAATTGCTCAAATACCTAGAAATCGACTATGCTAGGTCAAAAGTCAATTGTGGCCCACATACAATCAAACTTCAAGATTTTTGGTCAACATCCTCATTTTGAAGTTTCATTAATCAGTTGATCAAGGTTTGATCATGATTCATCAAGGATTGCTCACAATTCATCAAAACCCAAAAGTTGCTAAATTAGGGTTTTGTAGGAAAAGTCAACTCAATTTGACCAAGCATAACTTTCTCATACTTTATCAAAAATGACCTATTCAAATCTAATTTTGAAGAGGATGCAATTCTATACAATTCATCTTCATCTCCCAAGTTCAAAATATCCACTCACAAGAAGATATGAATTTGGACATTATAGGTCATTTTGAAAAGTCAACAAAAACACCTTTTGGGTCAAAGCTTCATACATGAACATGGAAGACTCAATTGATATGAGACCAAAAGGGTTTCTTAGAGGACATCCTAAGATTTCTAAAAAGTCCAAGAACACCTCTCTAGATTCAAAATTGAGAGAGTTATGCATTGGCCAAGTTGACATTTTTTGCAAAATTACCAAAAGTCAAACATGCTCAAATTTGCATTTTTTGCTAAATGGGCCCAACTTTTTATGCTTGCGTCTCATTCCTAACATAGTCCACGATCCAAATCATCACCCATTCACCTTTTGCTTTATTTATTTATTTATTTTATTTTGATTTTATCATTAAAAAGTTAAATTAATTCAAATAAATAGCAAAAAATACTAAAGATTTGTTTTGATTTGATTTTGCATTGAACCACAATCCATACATGCTGGCAATAACAAAAAGAAATCGTGTAAGATTGATAAAGGAGGAGAATCTTCAAAATAGGAAATATTGGGTTTATTTTGAAAACTTATTCAAATCATTTGATTTTGTTCATATATGTTAACCTAATGTTGATTCACTATTTAAGCAAGACATTCCAACCCTAAAAGGGAGAGAATACGTAGCCTGCCTCAAGGGAAAAGTTTATCAAAATTTAAATATGTGGTGAAATCTTCAAACATTCAAGCCAAACCCTTTCCCTCGATTCCAACCCTCCATCATCATTCTGAGATTTCTAAGAGTGGAACCAGACCAATTGCAAGGGCCAAATCGTGCCAACCCAACCCTCTCATATTGGTAACTTTTCGATTTCTAAAACCCGTTCCATCCTTAATATAAATGCATTATGCTTGCATATTCATACTATTGGCATTATTCATAAAATTTTGGACGTATTTCATGTGAGGAATAAGCCCAGGATCGTAAGACACCATTGTTAGGGTTTGGGAAGAAGCAAGCTTCAGATTTTATGATACATGCATTTTTAGGATGAATGGATATCACCACGGGATTCATGGGGAAATTTTAAGGGGAGAGGGGGGGGGGGGGGTATGGTCCTTTTTATACCTTGATGACGCGTGTTTTGCAGGATCGGTCTTGGAGGGTCGCTGAAGAAGGTGACCGGAGACACCAGGGCCGGTGGTTTGATTTTTGCAGGGGGCGGTCAATGCCCGCGTGGCTATTTCCCATGGCCTCATTGGTTGGGATCAAACGAGTTCTTCCTCTCTCCAAAACCGATTGGTCCACTCAAGCTCCCAGGGCCCCACAGTGCACGCGTGCCATTTGGATTCAGCACTAGCACCTTGTTTGCCTTTTGTTTTATTTATTTCACTAATATTATGACTAAAGATTCCAGCGCAATAGGCAAGAGGGAGAGACTATAAGGTACATGTCCTGGGTTCGACCCCAGGTGTGGTACTTTTTCATTTTCCTGAATTTCTCTATAGGTTCTATTACGTCACGCTCTTTGGAGTCTATCATGAGGCATCAAGATCCAACCGTCAGATTCATCAGCTAGCCAGGATCTAGCGCCTTTCATTGAAGGACCATCCTGCATCCTAAGTCAACGTGTGCAGCGAATCCAACGAAGTCAAACGAGCCTGGTTTAGTTGGGCTCAGAATCTCAAACCACACCCCCACCATTTGCTAATGCAGGCTCATCTCAATCTTTCTTTGCTTATTTATTTTTATTCTTTTATTATTTTCAATATTTATTTTAATTCACAAATTAATTTATTTTTCATAAAAAATCATAAAATCAATAATCCAAAAAATTAGAATTAGACATTTTTATTTTAGTTTATTTGATGTAATTTAGTTTAACCTAGGGAAACCTTGATTTATTTTCACAATTAAAATTAAATTAGAGAATTAGGTTAACTTCTATTTTTATTTTCTATTTTTCTCAAATAAATAAAAATACACAAAAAATAGGCTTTAGAATAAATTAGTTCATTTTAAAAAAAAATAAAATTAATTAGAATTAGGCTTTTCTTCTTTTTTAATTTAATGTAATAATTTTCTCTATTTTCCTAAATAACCAAACAAAACAAAAACATTTTTATAACTAATCGCAATTAGGTTTAGGCAATGGTCAAAACCCTAAATCTCGTATTCGATTCATCGCGCGCATATTACTTATTTTGTCAATATTTCTGTAAATGCGCATGGTTTGTAATAGTTTAATCTAGGGCATTTCATTTTTTTCTGGGTTTTTGGCTATGTACTTAATCCCTTCTCGCATCTTAATTTCTGCAAATATTTAACTGTCTAGATGTATGTTAATAGGATTGTATGACAAGATTGCATGATAATTTAATACAGTTAGAAAACCCTAATGTGCAAAGATAAATAACTAAAAACAAATCACTCGCACATATCACTCTTAGGGTATACTCACACTTCGATTTCATTCGGTAAATGATCACTAAGCATAGGGTGTTTTAATGGTTGTCCTCCTGTCTAACAAAGATCAAATGTCCCCTCGGAAATGTTGCCTCGGAAATGTTGCCTCGAATATGATCTTAAGACTCTAGGGTTATTACTAAGATGTCCTAACATGGCTTTAGTGATCGCATGTCCCTTTCGAATTGACCCTTACAACTCCAACGACGGTGGTACCTATTTCTCAATAGTGGGATATCGTTGTGTAAAGGAAACAAGAATAGAAACAATTTTTTTCCGAGTAGGTAGATGCTAGTAGGTACTTACTCAAATCAAAGCTTTTCACACTTACATTTTTCAAACAAACTTTCAAAACAACTTCGTCACATCCTTGAGGACTGATACAAGGGTTATCACGAAGTAAAACATTTTTCAAAACAAAGCACGTACACAAGCAATTTAAAAAGATGAACAAGTACCTAAGAGCCCATGGAAAACCATGGATAGAAAGGGTGCTAACACCTTCCCTTTCTATAATCTACCCCTTGTACTCAGAAACATCTCGAAAAGGGATTTTTTTCTGTACTTTTTTCCTGTCCGGTTAGATGAAATAAAAGTCGGTGGCGACTCTTGCTTACCGCGACATTTTGTGAACCAAAATACGAAAAATGCAAACCATCATTTCAAACATCCGGTTCTGCCACCGTATCACACTAACACTCTTACTAATCATCTTCATTATGTTGGAAATAGGAATGTCATCATCCTCATCAGCTACCTTATTTCTTTCACTTTGAACCCCGAGCACTTTACTTTGAGGGTTCTCATCCCTCAAATCTTCAGATCAATCATCATTTTCATCCAAGATGTCATTCACATTTGTAGCCAAAACAAGTATATCGATAGTATGTCCCTTAACCATTATATATTTTTCACTAGGATTTTCTTTATCATGTGGTTGATCAGTGGATATAATGGGAGGTTCAACAAAAGTGGGTTCAACATGGGTTTCAGTCTGTGGATCACCGGATGTTGGAACAAATGTTTCAACATTTGCTTCAACGTGTGAATCAACATGTGACTCAACATGTGGTTCCTCAATAGTGGTTTCTACATGATCATTGATTTTTCTTGTGGTATTGGAGTCAACTTTCATAACACTAATCACAGTGTTGTACCCAAAAATTCCCCCTCCCATATCTTCCCAAGATTTTCCCCTCACATGGTGGTTACAAAAACTTGGTTAAAGAAAGAGGAAAATTTTGAATATTAGCAAAGTGCCTTTCAATTGACAGTTCAACAATGTCCTTTGATTGGCAGATAAACAGTGCCCTTCGATTGGTGCAACAACAAGTTTCGACTGAGCCCTTAAAAACCTTCTATACAAGCCTGACTCACTAGTCTTCAATTGGATATTTAACACCCTTCGATCAAGCTTTGGTCCACAAATCTTCATTTGAGTTTTGTTTTCCTTTGAAATGGCTCCCTTCGATTAAAAAAGAAGGGGAAATCCTTTTGGCTTTCTTCGTTTGAAGCACCTCTGGCTTCTTTCGTTTGGGGCATCTCTACGCCTCCTTCATTTTAAGCACCCTTGGTTTCTTTCACACATGCCCCATTGAGACAAATGGCCTGCATGCCTGCCTGCACAAGGCCGGAATTTTCTTCACGCCTATAAGGCAAACACCTGCTACATGCCTTCTTGTACAAGGCAGGAACTTCCTTCATGCTAAGTTTTGACAGCCCAATTTCTACACTATGGCATTCCAAAAGTCCATTCGAAGGACACATATTGCTGGCCATTCGAAGGAGCTGAATCAGAACAATTCGAAGGAGCATGCAGAAGGCCTATTTGAAGGCTACACCAGGGGCCTAGTCGAAAAGAGACAATATGAGGTCCATTCAAAAAGAGACAACATGAGGTCCTTTCGAAAATAGACAAAATAAGGTCCATTCGAAAAAAGGCAACATGAGGTCTATTCAAAAAAAGGCAACATGAGGTCCATTCGAAAAAACGCAATTTAAGGTCCAATCGAAGGATGAAAACTGAAGGCATTTGAAGGAGCCAAAATGTCCACATGTATTCAAATTTCAAAAGAGGACAAGATCCCATGTTTTTTGCCACAGTTATAAAACTTCATTCATGGCCTTGAAAACGTTTGTTTATGGAAGTTTAAACTATTGTCTTCTTGTCCCCTCCCTTCTACACTATATAAGCATCATGCTTGCAAGCCAAAAAGGGTGGACACTTACACAGAAGGATTAGACGAAAGGGAGAAGCACATCAAAGAACTCTCAAAACTCAACAAGATCACACCACACCTTCCTCTCTCTTTTTGAATCTAGGAGTATCCAAACAACTCTAGTCCTCACACAAGTTCAATTTTCCAGCAAGGTAAGTCTCCTTAACCTTGCACCTTTCGTTTCATCATGGCATGTATATAACATCTATTCGCTGTTTATTTTTGTCCTGTTCGATTGCATGTTTTTTTCTTGTCTAAATATACATGTTAGAACTAACTATTGTACATACTCAAACAAAAAGAAAAGGATCAGTGTGAAACGAAACTTTAGGCTTCTCCCTTCATTTCCTGTCTGCCTCGAACGAAAGAGGCACCTTCATGTTGTTTTCCAGGTCAACGTCCCTTTACAGTCCAAACGAAGGAGTCAGAAGGGATAAACGAAGGACCCTCATGTTGACTCACAGACCTCAATCGAAAGCTACTCATATCATTCCCCCTTGAATCGAAAGACTCACACCCATTATTTTCTTTAGCATTCTAGCCCATTTGGGAAATTTTGTTTTGTTTGTATTTTTCTATTTATTTTGTTTTCCTTTATTTAATTAATAGTAAAAAAATCAAAAAACTATTAGGCTTAGATTTTTTTTATTAAACAATTAATTTATTTAATTAATTAATTAATTAAATTTTAACTACTTTCTTAAATTAAAAATGAATTAGAATGTAGGATTTAATTTATGTTTCAAATGCATTCTTAAATATAAAAAATGCAAAAAAAAAAAAATAGAATTAGTTTAATTACATTCAATATTTATTTTCTTAAATTAAAGTTAGAGTTAATTATTTTCTTAACAAAACCAAAAAAAAGGATTTTTCCTTGTTTACTTAGAATTTTCTTAGGTTTTTAGATGTAATATTCATTTCACATGTGTTATTTTTATTCTTGCATTTTACATAAATATTGTAACTGATTATGGATGTAATAGTTTTAGATTTAAAATTCCATACTTTACTTCTTACACTTATATTGTATCTCTCCCAAAGCCATGTAATAGTCTAGATTTATGCTTTCCGCACTTTATTTTCTATACATTTTAACTGTTAGTAACTAGGCGTGTATGGAAAGACTAATAATCAAACATTAACAAACTTGACAAAAAGAAAAAAATAACTGAATCAAACACAATTGCACACGAGCACCTCTAGGATATCCCACTTTGGTTGCCTTTAAAAAAATAAAACAGTCATGAGGCATAAATGTTTTAGCAAAGATCCCTAAATCAAAAAGATCATAGTCCCTCGATGACCCTACAGTTGCCTTTCGGTAAATGATCTAATCCCTAAAATAAAATTTCTAAAACGTCTCCACAAGTTGCCTTCATGATTGTAAAACGTCCCTTCGATTGTCCCTCAAACATCCGACAACAAAGCTACCTACTCACTAATAGTAGGATAACATTGTCTAAAGGAAAAGAGGAAAAAAAGACCCTTTTCGAGTATAAAAGTAAATAGATGTTAGAAGTTTGCTCAAACATTTTGCACTTACACAAAAACTACTTTTCAAAAGACATTTCAAAACACTTTGTATACTTTCTCCACTATCCTGAGAAACATTACAAAGTTCATCGTACTAAGGCATTTTTAAAACATTTTTAAACACAAAGCACAAAGGTATTTTTAAAATGAGCAAACCTCTAAGAGACCGTGGAAAACCACTGATAGAAAGGGTGCTAACACCTTCCCTTTCAATAATCTACCCCCTTACTCAGAAAATTCTTGAAAAGGTCTTTTTATGTTCTTTTCACTCTTTCCTTTGTTGGATAAGAGAAAAGACGGTGGCGACTCCTGCTTACCGCATATTTGTAAACACAAACACAAAACCAGTATATAACAGTCGGTTCTGCCACCGTATCACACACGGTTTCATCAGGATCATGAACATGCATAAATGGTTCCTTTTCAGAGGTACTAACCTTTTCAGATGCTTTCTTCTTATTGATGGAATCACTCTTTGATTTATCTATTGAAATGTCAACTGGAACAACCATTTTAAGATTTTTTGGGTTTAAAAACATAATAGGTTCATCATCATTGTCGCTAGATTTAAAAACCCTAGTTTTCTTTGGTGTTTATTTCTTCCCTATTTTAACTCATATCATCTTCCACATCATTAAATTTTTGACTCATTTTGAAAATGGATTGAGAGGGATGAAGGCGAATATATGTGCTAGAACAATAGAGAGAGATAACAATAACTCTTTAGGCGTTTAGAAATGGAGAAGTTTTGAAAATGAACTATAATAGGAATGATGTGCCTATTATCTTGTGCAATAATGATAGAGAGAGAGAGAGAGAATTTACTTTTTCACACATCCTTTGTTTAGTTATTAATACATGTAAATGCCAAGAATACCCTTAGTCTTTCAAACTCAACTTGCTTTGCATACTTGTTTTGAGAAATAATAGAGTTAACTTCTATTTTTACTTGATTCCCAAGAATTTAGTTGATTTCTCCATCTAGACTTATCTCAACCTCATACTGCAATAGTTGGACATAATGCTCCACCATCTTATATGACATTTTACCAATCCCAAAATCATAAATGATTTTTCCTTTATCATTCTTCACACACGAGGTATTATTTCTACCACCTAGGATTTCACTTGTGTGGATTCCATGAGGATCATAAGAACTAACTCTCGAACTTTAAAGGAGGTAGGATGTTCAAGCATCTTGTGGGACATCATGCGTATTTGGAAATCTCCACATTTTTTTCATTTTTCACTTTTCAACTTTGACAAAACACTGATGGCTTCTTCAGGTATGGTCTTCTTCTTATAAACCATGGATATCACACATGATGAGGGTGAAGGTTGAGAAAAATTCTAGAAAGGGGGGTTTGTATTTGGTTTTCAAATTTTTTTCGTTTAGAAGTGCTTTACACAAACAACCAAAATAGAATCAATGCTATAGAGAGAAATAATGACACATTTGGTTTATACCAGTTCACCTTAGAAAAGGCTACTCTTGTCCATCCGCCAAGGTGATTTTGCCTTACAAAAGGACTTAATCCAGTAATATTGAAAGATTACAAATGCATGGGCTACCCGCCGGTGACTAACAACAAAGCAATGATATCCTGTTAGTGATCCCTTAAGAACTCTGACCTACCCGATCCCCTAAGAGATATAACGATCACTAGCTCCTTAAGGCTTCTGATACCTGGTCCCTTAAAGGATATTTCTTTAAATATTCTTGAGTATTATGACTAATACCTTAGTCACTCAAGGAACAATCAACTTACAGTTGAATAATGTGTATACAAGATTGCTCCTTACAAGCAGATTAGGCAAATGTTTAAGTATAAATTTGTTTAACACAAAAATGAGCAACAACTCTTGTGTTTAAAAAAATTAAAATAATAACACAATAATGAGCAACAAAATTTTTTTTCTTGCAAATAATAATATCAACACAATAATGAGTGATAACTCTTGTGTTTTTAATCTTTTTCTTTTTCTTGCTTTGATTTGGGCAGTGTTACTGTTCTTGTGTTCTATATTTGCTGTGTTGTCTCTCTCCCAATTCAAATGAATTACTTGAACCTTTATATAGGTGTTGAGGAAGTAAACTATTGTAGTAGTACACACGTCACTTTCATATTTCCAGCTTCTAATGGTAAGAAACGATCATAGGATACAAAAGTACACAGTACATCCAATTGAGTGGAATTTGTAATTGTACCTTTGTACTAACTCTTCTAGTGCATGTTTCTGATGATACTATCTTCTAATGAATATTAATTCTGATGAAGTAGATTGACTTGAGAAGATATCATCTTTTGATCTTGTCTTCTGATGGACTGTATGATGTAAAATAGTAATGAGTCCAAAAGATCTAACTTTCCTTGATCTGTCTTCTGATGGAGGAATGTGTGCATATTCCACGAGGTATTCGAGTCTTCAGAATCTAGACTTTGTCTTCAAGATTAGAAGCAACAACTCCTCTGACTAACAAATCTTTACTTCTGATTCAGAAGTAGAATCTTTTATTTGATGTGTTCAGAACCTTGACTCTGTCTTCATATTTAGAAGCAACAAATCCTTTGATGAATAAATCTTGACTTCTGACCTTTAAAGCAAAAGCTTGTTTCTGGTGTAATCTTGTTTTCTGATCTCGGAGCAGCAAATCTAACAGAAATCGCTCTTCTAGATTACTTGCAACTTCTGAAATAACATCTTATTGAGAAGTATACATTGAGATCCTTTTCTGGCGAGCATTCAACATTCTTCGGAACTACTGATGTTTCTTTAGAAGCGGATGCAATAGTCTTTTTGATGCGTGCTTAGTATATTTTTGATAATTCTTCAGACAATAATCTTGAATCAATTAGAACTTCTAATAGGCACACTCAATAAACTATTAGAAACAAAATTGTTTGCATATATAATATATGGATTGTTATCATCAAAATATAGAGATTAATTGTAGAATATAAATCTTTTTCTAACAATCTCCCCCTTTTTTATGATAACAAAAACATGTATTTTGATGTAACAATTTTACAAGGTACTATCATAACCGAATCAGAGTTAAGTAGAAAACATCCTCTGATTAGCGTGAGCTCTCCATGAGTCTAAGAATTACAGTTTTTAAAAGGAAGGGGTATCTAAGAATTATTTTAGAAAACTCCCCCTGAGTTAAACAATCTCCCCCTAAATCTAAAACTTAAGACCTTATTAGAAAGTAGGGTTTTCTGAGCTTGGTTAACATTTTCCAGAATTCTGATTGAAGCGAATGGAAGCGATTTATCAGAGTTTGCTTTATCAAAATTTCTTTCTTCATTAGAACCTTCTAATCAATATAATAGTTCTTTATCTTAGCTTGATCTATCAGACCCTTCTAAATGATTGAATTTTGTTATCAATACTCGATCTCTCAGAACATTCTATACCCTAGAATTTCTTTATCAGAGTTTGATCAACAAATCCTTCCAATTATTAGCAGTTCTTTATCACAAATTTATTTAACTAAACATTTTAGACTTTAAACATTCTTTTTTCATATATCTTTCTTCTGAATATGCCTGAAACGCATTCTAAAAACTCTTACATATATAATTAGTTAGAAATGTAAGCAATGAGATTTAGAGAATTAGGTATGCATCAAAGTTATTATTATGCTTTCTCCCCTTTTTTGTCATTATCAAAAATATAAGAGATATTTAGTTAATGACGAAACATTTTAAGCACGCTTACTAATTTCATCATAAAGATAAGAAGAACTTTAGATTCATAGAATTAAGAGTTACAAACAAAATAGAACAACAGGTGAACTATAGAATCATAGACAAATGTTATTAATCAAAACTTAAGACTCAAGACAACAATTATTTAAACTATTAATCATGAAAATATTCACAACCTTCTTCCATCAAAGCATTGTCATGACCAACATGAATCCTGCGAATAATTCTGACAATCTCTGCCTTGAAGAGCACTTCTAATAAGACTCTTCCATAGGGAATGAAGGATTTGTTCGGATCTCTGGATATGGTTATAGACTCTTTAAGATAGTTGAAGATGACTTGAGGTGAGTTAATCAGAGTACGATTAAGTAGGATGATAATCAAGAGTTTATCATCATGATACAAGAAATTTTTGTTGATACCTCGAGGACGAAGGTTTGACAGAATAAATTGAAACCAATCTTTAGCAATAAGCATGAGTTTATCAGGGTTTATGGGTTCAACACCAAAAGAGACATCCAAGATTGAGATCATATTGGCATCAGGAGTGCATCTGAGAGAGTCTTGGCTTGTAGTAATACCCATTTGAGCATAATAAATAGCCTCAGCAATGCAGGCAGCAATGACAGAAATAGGAAGGCCAAAGATATTGGATTCAATTATGTTACCATGAATGCTTATAGAGGCATATCTACAAAAAGCATTTACAATATTTGGATTGATGGGTCCTCGTAGCATAGTAAGATATTCATTCCAATTATGAAAGTGTATGCAAAGATAGAAGTTCTGACTTCTAAAAGATTGTCATCACCATGAAAGGTTTTTGAGGACATGATAAGACAGGTTGAAAAAATAGTTAGATTGGCTATTATCTGAAAGATGAAGAGAAGATGAAACCACCAGGGTATAAATCGGAAAAGAGAAAAAGTAACTCACAAGAGAATTGATTTCCTTACGCAAGCAATCAAAATCGAGATATCAAAAACAGTTAATGTAACACCCCCTAAACCCCCACACAAATAAATAGCATAATCATAGTAAATTAGTATGCATATAAAAAAGGGTGCCATATTTACTTCATGAAAAAAACACAAATACACTGGTCATATTCATAACACCATGTTCCATACAATAACACATAGGTATCTCGCAGCAAAATAATTCTCAACTCAAAATAATAATACTATTAATTGAAATCATATACTGATAATCATAACATAAAGTATTATGCACTAAAGACCATCATAACATACATCTCAATCCAATATAAATATCTAGAGAGTATAAGAACATCTCTTAAATAAACATGAATATAATAAAAATAACATGATCCAAACGTTCCCCGTGTTACATAGACCAGAGCATGACTCACTATATAGTAAAACAAGTAAATAAAGGACTATCCCCTCCAACTACTCCCGTCTAGAAGCACCATCTCTATCCACGATACCTGAGCGATGTCGTATAAAATATCATTTCAACAGAAGGGTGAGAATTCATATCATTGTGGAAATATATAATAATAAGTAATTTCATAACATGCATATATTAATTGAATTCATCACACTTCACGTAATCATGTATTCAACATATTCTAACACAATTCACATAATTACATATACAACATTGCTCAATGATTCATGATTCAAAGATAAGAGCAATCACAAATACCACATATGTAACATTTACACCAATATTACATAATGAACACCAATTCAACATTTCACATTGACACATGTGAATCCAATGCAACTCAATGCAATATACATGTGTGTTGTACCCCAAAATTTGCCCTCCCATATTCTTCAAGATTTGCTAAGAGCATGCTTCAAAATCTCCCAGGGGTTGCACAGTCCAATTGCCTCCTAACAGTCAAAAATTAGGGTTTTGGTTCTGGCAAAGAAATTGAAGTTTCCAAGGATCCAAACAAGTCCCACATGTCCATAAACATTGCCAAGCATCCTTATGCCAAGTTTCAAGACTCACAGCACAAAATTGCACAGTCAAAAACCCTAATTGCATCACAGTCAACTGTAGGGGCAAAATGGTCATTTGACAGTCAAAAGTCAAGATTTTTGGTCAACATCTTATTTTGAAGCCACAAACATCATTTTATCAATTCTTGATCATGATTCTCAAGGCATGGCTCAAAAAGTCTCAAGATGTAAAAGTTGCTATATTTGGACAGTTGAAAAAGTCAACTGCAAATTGACCAGGGCATAACTTCCACATGGTTTATCAGAAAAATTCCATCCAAAGCTAATTTTGAAGAGAATGACATTTCCTATAACTCCTCTTCACATTTCAAGTCCAAGAAATGCTCTCACAAAAAGTTATCAATCTCAACATTATAGGTCATTTTCAAAAGTCAACAAAAAGGCACTTTAAGTCAAAGACCATAACTTGATATTGGTAAATCAAAATGACATGGGACCAAAGGAATTCGTTAGAGAACTTCAATACCTTTCCAAAATGTCCAAGAACATGATCAAAGCTTAAAAATTGAACAAGATATGCCTTGTGGAAGTTGGGAAATATTTGGGAATTTTGAAAAGTCAACTTTGCTTCAAATGCCTCAAAATTGCTAATGGGCCACATTTTCTTCCAAGAATCATCACCCAAAAGCTATGCACGACCCATTGACCCAAAGGGGAGTTATTTTCTTATTTTTAATTTATTAATTGAATTTTTAAATCCATTAATTCATTTAATTAAAATTAAATATAAGAAAAATATTAAAATATGTTTGCCAAATCTTTTTATGCAGCATATGCCCTCTTTAATCACTCAAGATTTCGTGCATCACTAAAAAGGCAAGATTTCTCATGATTGGCAATGGTTTTACAATAAAAAGATTGAAAAAGATTACATGGAAAATCAAGGATCCAAATCATCAATGCAAAGGTTTTTGGCTTGGATTTCTAACCTAATTCATTCCACATATAAGCCAGAACCTAAACCTAATCAAGAGGACAAGCTAGCTGCGCTCAGAATCAAGAACACAAACTTGCATTTTTCTTAAAAAGTTCAAAACTGAAAACATAGTTGCAGTTTTTTTCAAGGCCTAAAAAGTATCCCAAAAGATTGCTGGAGCCTTCCTGAACGTGACTCAATACGTTTCCACACCCCATACATCAAGAATCGGTATAACCAAATCAAACTTTTCTTGAAATATTGAATATTCGTGTTTGTATTTTCAGGCCATATCAATGCATTTTAATGTTTCATTTGTACTAATATGATCATTCCAAAGCTATTGGTGCCATTGAATTGAATTTATATCGCCTGTACCCAAAATTGCCATGGAAGCTTTTTAGGGTTTCAAAGCTCCAAATTTGGGGTTTTACGCTTGAGGAAAAATTGGCCAACCAAAATAGAACCATTGAAATCAGGACCTTCCAACGAATCCAAAACACTCATCGCGCCTTTTTTATGATTGCTCAATTTCTATTCGCTATTTTTTGTTGTTTCAGATTGTGGGGGTTTAAAACCCCCGCTATCCATTCTATATTTTCCAGGCAAAAACGAAGAAGTGAAGAAGAAGATGAACGTGTTGGACTATGGTTGGATGATTCAAATAACTGGCGCCTTTTTTATTTGTTCCACTAACCCTTGTTTTCTCTCTCTTATTGATTATTGCCCACTAAATGAACAAAGAAACGCGCTTGGCTGGGTGGTTGTTGTGCTGTCACGCATGCAATGGGACCTGGGTTCGATTCCCAGGTCCCTCATATTTCTGCATATTTTTCATGTTAACATGTTCAGGTGGTTATCACGCTCAAGGGAGTACCATATGCCTTCACATCTGTGTTTGCCACGCGCCCAACAACTCCAATCCAAAGGCCAAGATGGACAGTCCACCATGGATGCCAGTCAACCGCTTCCCACTCAATCAAGGAAGTCAACCAGGCCTTGCATTCCAATGGGCCTAACTGCTGCACATTAACCTCCATAATTGGGCCAGAAACCCCCCTGTTTGTATTTTCTTCCTTTTATTCTTTCTCTATTATTTATTTTAATTATTTCTTTTCTTTTGTTCTATTTAATTCCACAAATTAATTTTAATAATACAAAAATACAAAAAAATCAGAAAAGTCAAAAACAACAAAATATGTTTATTTAATTTAATTTATTAATAGTTTTCTTTTTATAAATAAATCTTGTTAATCAATTTAGTTTTAATTTTAGGCTTTTAACTTTAATGCTTTTTTCTTAAATAATTAAAAAATATAAAAATAGGTTTTTAGTACATTTTGATCCTCTTTTTTTTAATAAATATTCTTTTCTTATTATAATTATTATTAATCATTGATTATTTTTGTAAATACTTGTAACTAATTAATTAGGGTTAAATTAGGTCTTACTTAAACAATTTTCTTTAATAAATTAAAAACAATTTAGAACTAGGGTTTTATTTAACTTTTAATTCCAATTAATTCTCTTTAATTTCATAAATCCAAAAACATAAAAAAATAAGTTCTTTTTCTCACTTAATAATTAAATCAATTTTCAATTCCAATTTAATTTCTTTAAAGGGTCCAACGCCCTCGCACTCGATTCTTAATCCTTTTCGCGCATTTATTTTTTATTTCTTTTATGAATGTAATATATTTGCCCTAAAGCCTTGTAATAGATAATTAGGACATTTATTTTCCGCATTTTATTTATTCAAATCGGGTCTTGGTTTTATTTGGCGATGTAGACCCGCGCCTTGTAATAGCGTAGGACCTTTTACTTTCCGCACTTTAATTCCCGCACCCTTAACTGCTAACTATCACATGAAAGAATATATGCCCAAATAAAAACAATGCGTAGAACACTCAATGCATGATCAAGACAAATGTAACTGAGAACGACACACAATTCACACACCACTCTTAGGGTACGCCTCACTGTTGCCTTGCCTCTCGAAACGTGGTCGTCGAGTAGAGGACGTTTTAGTAAGTCCTCATGTCCATGAACATGGCATGGGGGTAGCTTCTAAGGTGTCTTCCTATTGCTCTGGTGACCACACTGTCCCTAAACTCGAATTGACCCGAACACCTCCAACGGTGGTGCTACCTACCTCTCAATGGTGGGATGGCACTACCTTAAGGAAATTTACACAGACTAATTCCTTAGGGTAGGTAGATGACTCGTAGATACTTGCTCTAATTCAAAACAAATCAAAAACTTCTTTTCACACCGACACTTTGCAAAAAGCTTTCAAAAACAATTTTTCAAACACTCTTGAGGACTGATACAAGAGTCGAACTGAAATTTTAAACGGAACTTTTTCAAACTCACTCACAATTGAAAAGCAAACAAACATTTTGAAAACACAAATGAGCAAGTATCTAAGAGCCCATGGATAACCATGGATAGAAAGGGTGCTAACACCTTCCCTTTCTATAAATCTACCTCCCGAACCGAGAACTAATCTCAATAAGGAATTTTTCTGTGCTTTTGTCCTTTCCATGTTGGAGAAAATAAAAGACGGTGGCGACTCTTGCTTCCGCGACATTTCGCGAACCAGCGTTAAACAGTCAGTTCCAGATCCACCGATCACAGAACTGGCGACTCTGCTGGGGACTCTTATAAAGTGAGGTGTACCTTAGGATAGTTCATAACCGTGTTTTCAATTGTTTTGACTTGTTTGCTTTAAAATTGTGGGTTGCATCGGAGTTACATAGATCCTAACCCGGATCTGGGGATACCCTGTTTAGGTAGCATAAGCTGTGAGGGACCAGTCCGGCGTAGACCGACACGGGTGAAGCAGTGGCGACGTTGGTGTGGCACCTTGGTCTGTACCGATATCCCTTGTGTTGTAACGAGGAGAATATGGGTCTTCTGAGGAGTCATTAAGCACCAACAGACCTTAGAACCTTAAATGACACAACTTGGCCAATAGAACAGTAGCAGTATGCTACGCCCATTGAGGCTGAACTCTTGTGATGGTTCTGGCCGCAAGAAAAGATTGCGATGCTGGAGTTATGACCGATTGAGGGTAGTCAATGATATTGGGATCCTCTAAGAACCCAGTTACTTTTGATAGGACAGGTATGAACCAACAAACTGAAAGTGGGTAATACCTACACCTCATGCTGGCCTAAACTTTAAGGGCTTGTCTTGTGTGACTTGTGTGCCTTACCATGTTTGCCTTTGTAAATATTTGTGGTGTGCTTTATCATAACATCATAACATCATGAGCATTGCATGCATCCTGCATAAGGACTGACCATTTCAAAGACAAGAGGGTTTCACCTTTACTCTGTTTTGTAGGACATCATGATGCCTATGCAAAGGAATACTATCCGGTTCAACTTTGTTCACCCACCTGAGTTACTTGAAGAATTGGTTAGCAAAATTCCAAACACCACTTCCTTCATCCAGAGGCATGGTTCTCTTCTCAGTTTAGTCACTGCAAAGCGGGATCAACAGTTGATGAGTGTCCTGACCCAGTTCTATGACCCTCTGTACCAGTGCTTCACCTTTCAAGACTTCCAGCTGGTCCCTACCCTGGAAGAGTTCTCTGATTTGCTTGGTATCCCTATCTTGGATCAGACTCCTTACACTGGTTGGGAAAAGACCCTCAGGCTTGAGGAGGTTGCTGCAACTCTTCCCTTGACTCATCAAGAAGTAATAGACAACTGGGTGACTAGAAGCGAAGTTAAGGGTTTCCTGGCCAAGTTTCTGATTGGTAAAGCTAACAGTTTCTGGAATGACTTGGACTTTAGGGCATATGAAGACATATTGGCTCTCTTAATCTATGGGCTAGTCTTGTTTCCTAATCCTGACAACTTCATCAATGTCACTGCCATAAGGATCTTTATGTCTCAGAATCCTGTGCCCACTCTCTTTGGTGACATCCTGCAACAACTTTATGCTTGTACTGCCCGAAGACGAGGAACTCTGTGGTGTTGTATCCCTTTGTTGGTGAGGTGGTTTATTTCGCACCTCCCTAAGTTTGTTCTGAAGAACCAAGAAGGAAGAGGTTGGGCTCATAGGTTAATGTCTCTCACTGATAAGGACATCATTTGGACTTTCAGAGGTTTGGATGAGATAGCTGTTATTGATCGTTGCGGAGAATACCCTAATGTTCCTTTGATTGGTACTCAAGGAGGAATCTCTTACAATCCATGTCTAGCGCTCTGTCAGTTTGGAAGGGCCAGAAGAGCAGGGCCTCATGAGATGTTGGTGCCCCACACCAGTTTTGAATTTCAGGTGGATAGTGACGAGCTGCGTCGTAGGTTCATCAAGGCTTGGGACAGAGTTCATAAAGCTGACCTACAAGAGTTGGGGCCAAAGACTTCTCTACCTATGGAAGCCTACTACAAATGGGTTCGCATCCGTGCTCAGAAGTTAGGTATGCCGTACGAAGCTGTCAGACCCATCATTCTTGAGTATCCTGACCAAGATGGGGCTCCTCCAACTGTCCTCCCTCCTCAGATACCTACTGATTATGAGACATTAAAGAGGTCTTGGTCGCAACTGCGAGAAGAACGGGATTCGTATCGGGAAAAGTTCAACGAGCAGGAATTGAAGATCCAGAAGCTGACAAAGCAGTTGGAAAATGAGCGAGCTCTGAATGACTACATCCGCACTGAGAAGAGGAGACCCTGGGATCAATGAGGATCTCTGGATGTTCTTTTACAGTTTTATTTCCCTTTTTCAGTATTTCCATTTTATGTAACGCCTAAGGGCAACCTGTTGAACAATTTAAATTTCAAAGTTGAATCTAATGAAGTGTGTTCCTTTTTGTTTACAAAGTTGATTCCCGATTGTCTTTGAAAACATAAATCATACGCATTCCATTCATCATGTGCACAACAGGTATTCTTCTTTTCAGGTTGCTTACTGCTCTTCGCTGTTTATTTCAGCATCATGAACCCTGAATCATCAACCGAGATGTCTATCAAGGCCCTTTAGGCGCAGAACGCACAATTTCAAGAGCTGATCATGGGTTTGGCTCAAGGCCAAGAAGAGCTGAAGGCTTTGCTCCTGAAGAAGGAGAAGAAGAAGAAGAGAACTGTTCTTTTCAACTCGGGCCGGAGATTTGGTAATACTCTGCAGAATGAGGAAGCTGGTTCTTCTGTAGGCAAAGACAGTCCCCAGGGGGGAAAGGCTCCAAGTCCAGTAGTCTCTGACAACGAGACTGACTTTAATGAGGAACAGTATCCTCCTGCTGAAGACCGGTATAAGCAGTTGGAAGACAGACTGAATGCAATGGAGATCCAACAGGTGCCTGGGCTGGATTTCGGAGACTTGGGCTTATCTACTGGTGTGATCATCCCTCACAAGTTTAAGGCACCATCTTTCACCAAGTATGAAGGGGCGTCTTGCCCTAAGCTACACCTCAGATCTTATGTGCGGAAGATTCAACCGTACACAGTGGACAAGAACTTGTGGATCCACTTCTTCCAGGAGAGTCTTTCAGGGACTCATCTCGAATGGTTCTATCAGCTGGATGGGACCAAGGTTCGTAACTGGGAGGAGTTGGCTACTGCTTTTTACAAGAAGTATCAATATAATGCCGACCTTGCTCCTACACGTACCCAACTCCAGGGTATGTCGCTAGGATCAAGCGAAGGTTTTAAAGAGTATGCGCAGAAGTGGAGGGACCTGGCTGGCAGGGTGCAGCCACCATTAACTGACCGTGAGCTGGTAGATATGTTCTTGGGGACCCTATCCGGGCCGTTTTTGAATCATCTTATCGGTAATTCGTCTGCAGGGTTCACTGACCTTATTCTGACTGGGGAAAGGATCGAGGCTGGAATGAAATCGGGTAAAATTCAGAAAGGTGCGTCTTCAAGTGTTGAGAAGAAACCTTTTAAGAAGGAGGCCAGTGCTGTGTATGGGCCTAGGAGGCAAGATAAACCAGAGTGCCGCCAATCTGTCAACGCGGTGGTAATTGCTAAACCTGCTGCCGCTCCTCGGCAAACCAATCCACAAAGGGCTGAAAGACCCAGAAGAGAGTTTACCCGGCTGAGTATGACCTTGTCACAAATCTTGCCGCAGTTGTTATCCACCAACTTAGTGACTGTAAGGGAGGCCCCGAAGGTTGTGAATACTGCCTCTCCGAAGTATAATCCAAATTCCCGCTGTGCTTATCACTCCGATATCCCGGGGCATTCTACTGATGACTGCTGGGCCCTAAGGAACAAGGTACAAGACCTTATTGATGCAAAGGAGGTACAGTTTGAGGCACCTGAGAAGCCCAACATGGTGACTGCTCCCATGCCTAACCATGGAGTAAATGCTATCAGGGAGGATGATGAAGTGGAAGAATCTGAGTTCGACAGCTGGATTTATCCGACGGCCGACAGTGGACCTAGCAATTGGAATGCAAAAGACAACCTACCTGTTACTTTTGTTACGCAATAATGAATTCCTTTGTTTTTGTTATTTGTAATAAACAATGAATTGAAACTTTATGGCCCGGTGTCTTACCCGGGGCACCGTGGCTTCATTTGTGAGGGCATATTAATTGTCATTTCATATATCATGAATAAAGACCTTGGACATTTTCTCGCATGTCAAATCTTATGCTTCTTTTCTTTCTTTCCTTTCTTTATATATTGCAAAACAACTGTATTTACACACACTCACCTACACAGGTTTCAATCCGCTCTGGATCTCACTGGTAACGACTCTGCTACTGCCAGTTATGAATTCGAAAATCCGATCAACTTAGCTGAAGACGAAGGTGAAGATGATTGCGAAGTGCCTGGCGAGCTTGCAAGACTGTTACTCCAGGAAGAGAGGGCAATTCAACCACACGAAGAGCCGGTGGAAACGATAAATCTGGGTACTGAGACAGACAGAAAGGAGGTTAAGATTGGTGCCAATCTGGAGCTTAGCGTGAAGCAACGGTTAACTCAGATGTTACATGATTATGTGGATATCTTCGCCTGGTCCTACGAAGACATGCCTGGGTTGGATACCGACATTGTGGTCCATCACTTGCCTACCAAGGAAGACTGTCCTCCAGTTAAGCAAAAGGTCTGCCGTATGCGTCCAGAGATGTCTGAGAAGATCAAGGCTGAGGTTATGAAACAGTTTGATGCCGGGTTTCTTGCAGTGACTTCTTACCCTCATTGGGTTGCTAATGTGGTGCCGGTACCGAAGAAGGACGGTAAGGTCAGAATGTGTGTTGACTACAGGGATCTGAATAGGGCCAACCCCAAATATGATTTTCCCCTACCTCACATTGATGTCCTTGTTGACAATACTTCTCAGCATAAGGTGTTTTCCTTCATGGATAGTTTTTCAGGCTATAATCAGATCAAGATGGCTCCTGAAGACATGGAGAAGACTACCTTTGTTACTCAGTGGGGCACCTTCTGCTACAAGGTCATGCCATTCGGGTTGAAAAATGCTGGGGCAACCTACCAACGTGCCATGGTTGCTTTATTTCATGACATGATCCATCATGAGATAGAAGTGTATGTCGACGACATGATCGCAAGGTCTCAAACTGAGGAGGAACACCTTGATCATCTGCAAAAGCTGTTTGACCGTCTGAAACTGTACAAGCTGAGGTTACACCCGAACAAGTGCACCTTCGGGGTAAGATCTGGAAAGTTGCTAGGCTTCGTCGTCAGTGACAAAGGTATTCAAGTGGACCCTGCCAAGGTCAAAGCTATTCAAGAGATTCCAGTTCCTAAGACAGAGAAAGAGGTCAGAGGCTTTCTAGGACGCCTGAATTATATTGCTCGATTCATCTCGCACCTAACTGCCACCTGTGAACCAATCTTCAAGCTGCTGAAGAAAGATCAGGTAGTACGTTGGAATGATGAATGTCAGGCCGCTTTTGACAGAATCAAAGAGTATCTCCAAGAACCACCCATTCTTATGCCACCGGTTGAAGGGAGACCTCTGATTCTATACCTGACAGTACTTGACAACTCAATGGGGTGTGTGCTGGGGCAGCATGACGAGTCCGGCCGAAAAGAACACGCCATTTATTACCTTAGCAAAAAGTTTACCGACTGTGAGACCCGATACTCACTGCTCGAGAAAACTTGCTGCGCTTTGGTATGGGATGCTCGCCGGCTGAGACAGTATATGCTGACTCACACTACCTTGTTGATCTCAAAGATGGATCCAATAAAGTACATATTTGAAAAGCCTGCTCTGTCTGGGAGAATAGCAAGATGGCAGATGATCTTGACATAATACGACATCCAGTACACGACTCAGAAAGCCATCAAAGGAAGTGTATTGGCAGACCACTTGGCACATCAAGCAGTAGATGACTATCAGTCAATGAACTTCAAGTTTCCAGACGAGAGTATCATGATAGTGACTGATTGTGAAGTACCTGGACCGGATGAAGGACCTGAGGAAGGATCCCGATGGTCTATGCACTTTGACGGAGCCTCCAATGCTTTGGGTAACGGTATCGGCGCTGTAATCATATCCCCTCAAGGCACTCATACTCCACTTACTGCCCGGCTATGTTTCAACTGCACCAACAACATGGCGGAGTATGAGGCATGCATCATGGGTCTTCAAGTTGCGATTGACTTAAGGATCAAGTTTCTGAGTGTCTTCGGAGATTCCGCTCTCGTGATTAATCAGATCAAAGGGGAGTGGGATACGAAACATATGAATCTTATTCCTTATAGAGAATGTGTGTTTACATTGATCCCCCACTTCACAGAGATAACCTTTGAACATTTTCCAAGAGAGGAGAATCAGTTGGCGGACGCGTTGGCTACGATGTCTTCTATGTTCAAGGTCAAATGGGACAATGAGGCTCCCCGAATCATCATCTGGAAATTGGACGAACTGACATACTGTTGTGATCTTGAGACTGAGTTGGTAATTGAGAAGCCTTCGTACCATGAGGTAAAGAGATACTTGGAAGTTCAAGAGTATCCTGAAGGTGCATCTGTCAACGATAAGAAGTTTCTGAGAAGGTTCACAGCGAAGTTCTTCCTCAGCAACGGCATCCTGTATAAGCGAAACCATGATTCGACCTTACTGCGTTGTGTGGATAAGACTGAAGCAGAAAGGATCATGGCGGAGCTACATGAAGGTACCTTCGGAACACATTCCAGTGGACACACTATGGCGAAGAAAATCCTTCGGGCAGGGTATTTCTGGTCCACAATGGAAGCCGACTGTTACCAACACTCTCGGATATGCCATAAATGCCAGATATATGCAGATAAGGTGAATGTTCCTCCAGTTCCTCTGAATGTCTTGACAGCACCTTGGCCGTTTGCAATGTGGGGCATAGATATGATCGGTGAGATTAAACCTACAGCTTCCAATGGGCATCGCTTCATCCTGGTGGCGATTGACTACTTCACGAAGTGGGTTGAGGCAGCTTCCTACGCCACTGTAACCAAGAACGTTGTGGCACGGTTCATTCGGCATAACCTGAGTTCATAAAGCTGACCCACAAGAGTTGGGGCCAAAGACTTCTCTACCTATGGAAGCCTACTACAAATGGGTTCGCATCCGTGCTCAGAAGTTAGGTATGCCGTACGAAGCTGTCAGACCCATCATTCTTGAGTATCCTGACCAAGACGGGGCTCCTCCAACTGTCCTCCCTCCTCAGATACCTACTGATTATGAGACATTAAAGAGGTCTTGGTCGCAACTGCGAGAAGAACGGGATTCGTATCGGGAAAAGTTCAACGAGCAGGAATTGAAGATCCAGAAGCTGACAAAGCAGTTGGAAAATGAGCGAGCTTTGAATGACTACATCCGCACTGAGAAGAGGAGACCCTGGGATCAATGAGGATCTCTGGATGTTCTTTTACAGTTTTATTTCCCTTTTTCAGTATTTCCATTTTATGTAACGCCTAAGGGCAACCTGTTGAACAATTTAAATTTCAAAGTTGAATCTAATGAAGTGTGTTCCTTTTTGTTTACAAAGTTGATTCCCGATTGTCTTTGAAAACATAAATCATACGCATTCCATTCATCATGTGCACAACAGGTATTCTTCTTTTCAGGTTGCTTACTGTTCTTCGCTGTTTATTTCAGCATCATGAACCCTGAATCATCAACCGAGATGTCTATCAAGGCCCTTCAGGCGCAGAACGCACAATTTCAAGAGCTGATCATGGGTTTGGCTCAAGGCCAAGAAGAGCTGAAGGCTTTGCTCCTGAAGAAGGAGAAGAAGAAGAAGAGAACTGTTCTTTTCAACTCGGGCCGGAGATTTGGTAATACTCTGCAGAATGAGGAAGCTGGTTCTTCTGTAGGCAAAGACAGTCCCCAGGGGGGAAAGGCTCCAAGTCCAGTAGTCTCTGACAACGAGACTGACTTTAATGAGGAACAATATCCTCCTGCTGAAGACCGGTATAAGCAGTTGGAAGACAGACTGAATGCAATGGAGATCCAACAGGTGCCTGGGCTGGATTTCGGAGACTTGGGCTTATCTACTGGTGTGATCATCCCTCACAAGTTTAAGGCACCATCTTTCACCAAGTATGACGGGGCGTCTTGCCCTAAGCTACACCTCAGATCTTATGTGCGGAAGATTCAACCGTACACAATGGACAAGAACTTGTGGATCGACTTCTTCCAGGAGAGTCTTTCAGGGACTCATCTCGAATGGTTCTATCAGCTGGATGGGACCAAGGTTCGTAACTGGGAGGAGTTGGCTACTTCTTTTTACAAGCAGTATCAATATAATGCCGACCTTGCTCCTACACGTATCCAACTCCAGGGTATGTCGCTAGGATCAAGCGAAGATTTTAAAGAGTATGCGCAGAAGTGGAGGGACCTGGCTGGCAGGGTGCAGCCACCATTAACTGACCGTGAGCTGGTAGATATGTTCTTGGGGACCCTATCTGGGCCGTTTTTCAATCATCTTATCAGTAATTCGTCTACAGGGTTCACTGACCTTATTCTGACTGGGGAAAGGATCGAGGCTGGAATGAAATACGGTAAAATTCAGAAAGGTGCGTCTTCAAGTGTTGAGAAGAAACATTTTAAGAAGGAGGCCAGTGCTATGTATGGGCCTAGGAGGCAAGATAAACCAGAGCGCCGCCAATCTGTCAACGCGGTGGTAATTGCTAAACCTGCTGCCGCTCCTCGGCAAACCAATCCACAAAGGGCTGAAAGACCCAGAAGAGAGTTTACCCAGCTGAGTATGACCTTGTCACAAATCTTGCCGCAGCTGTTATCCACCAACTTAGTGACTGTCAGGGAGGCCCCGAAGGTTGTGAATACTGCCTCTCCTAAGTATAATCCAAATGCCCGCTGTGCTTATCACTCCGATAGCCCGGGGCATTCTACTGATGACTGCTGGGCCCTAAGGAACAAGGTGCAAGACCTTATTGATGCAAAGGAGGTACAGTTTGAGGCACCTGAGAAGCCCAACATGGTGACTGCTCCCATGCCTAACCATGGAGTAAATGCTATCAGGGAGGATGATGAAGTGGAAGAATCTAAGTTCGACAGCTGGATTTATCCGACGGCCGACAGTGGACCTAGCAATTGGAATGCAAAAGACAACCTACCTGTTACTTTTGTTACGCAGTAATGAATTCCTTTGTTTTTGTTATTTGTAATAAACAATGAATTGAAACTTTATGGCCCGGTGTCTTACCCGGGGCACCGTGGCTTCATTTGTGAGGGCATATTAATTGTCATTTCATATATCATGAATAAAGACCTTGGACATTTTCTCGCATTTCAAATCTTATGCTCCTTTTCTTTCTTTCCTTTATTTATATATTGCAAAACAGCTGTATTTACATACACTCACCTACACAGGTTTCAATCCGCTCTGGATCTCACTGGTAACGACTCTGCTACTGCCAGTTATGACTTCGAAAATCCGATCAACTTAGCCGAAGACGAAGGTGAAGATGATTGCGAAGTGCCTGGCGAGCTTGCAAGACTGTTACTCCAGGAAGAGAGGGCAATTCAACCATACGAAAAGCCGGTGGAAACGATAAATCTGGGTACTGAGACAGACAGAAAGGAGGTTAAGATTGGTGCCAATCTGGAGCTTAGCGTGAAGCAACGGTTGACTCAGATGTTACATGATTATGTGGAGATCTTCGCCTGGTCCTACGAAGACATGCCTGGGTTGGATACCGACATTGTGGTCCATCACTTTCCTACCAAGGAAGACTGCCCTCCAGTTAAGCAAAAGGTCCGCCGTATGCGTCCAGAGATGTCTGAGAAGATCAAGGCTGAGGTTATGAAACAGTTTGATGCCGGGTTTCTTGCAGTGACTTCTTACCCTCAGTGGGTTGCTAATGTGGTGTCGGTACCGAAGAAGGACGGTAAGGTCAGAATGTGTGTTGACTACAGGGATCTGAATAAGGTCAACCCCAAAGATGATTTTACCCTACCTCACATTGATGTCCTTGATGACAATACTGCTCAGCATAAGGTGTTTTCCTTCATGGATGGTTTTTCAGGCTATAATCAGATCAAGATGGCTCCTGAAGACATGGAGAAGACTACCTTTGTTACTCAGTGGGGCACCTTCTGCTACAAGGTCATGCCATTCGGGTTGAAAAATGCTGGGGCAACCTACCAACGTGCCATGGTTGCTTTATTTCATGACATGATCCATCATGAGATAGAAGTGTATATCGACGACATGATCGCAAGGTCTCAAACTGAGGAGGAACACCTTGATCATCTGCAGAAGCTGTTTGACCGTCTGAAACTGTACAAGCTGAGGTTAAACCCGAACAAGTGCACCTTCGGGGTAAGATCTGGAAAGTTGCTAGACTTTGTCATCAGTGACAAGTGTATTCAAGTGGACCCTGCCAAGGTCAAAGCTATTCAAGAGATGCCAGTTCCTAAGACAGAGAAAGAGGTCAGAGGCTTTCTAGGACGCCTGAATTTTATTGCTCGATTCATCTCGCACCTAACTGCCACCTGTGAACCAATCTTCAAGCTGCTGAAGAAAGATCAGGTAGTACGTTGGAATGATGAATGTCAGGCCGCTTTTGACAGAATCAAAGAGTATCTCCAAGAACCACCCATTCTTATGCCACCGGTTGAAGGGAGACCTCTGATTCTATACCTGACAGTACTTGACAACTCAATGGGGTGTGTGCTGGGGCAGCATGACGAGTCCGGCCGAAAAGAACACGCCATTTATTACCTTAGCAAAAAGTTTACCGACTATGAGACCCGATACTCACTGCTCGAGAAAACTTGCTGCGCTTTGGTATGGGATGCTCGTCGGCTGAGACAGTATATGCTGACTCACACTACCTTGTTGATCTCAAAGATGGATCCAATAAAGTACATATTTGAAAAGCCTGCTCTGTCTGGGAGAATAGCAAGATGGCAGATGATCTTGACAGAATACGACATCCAGTACACGACTCAGAAAGCCATCAAAGGAAGTGTATTGGCAGACCACTTGGCACATCAAGCAGTAGATGACTATGAGTCAATGAACTTCGAGTTTCCAGACGAGAGTATCATGATAGTGACTGATTGTAAAGTACCTGGACCGGATGAAGGACCTGAGGAAGGATCCCGATGGTCTATGCACTTTGACGGAGCCTTCAATGCTTTGGGTAACGGTATCGGCGCTGTAATCATATCCCCTCAAGGCACTCATACTCCACTTACTGCCCGGCTATGTTTCAACTGCACCAACAACATGGCGGAGTATGAGGCATGCATCATGGGTCTTCAAGCTGCGATTGACTTAAGGATCAAGTTTCTGAGTGTCTTCGGAGATTCCGCTCTTGTGATCAATCAGATCAAAGGGGAGTGGGATACGAAACATCCAAATCTTATTCCTTACAGAGAATGTGTGTTGACATTGATCCCCCACTTCACAGAGATAACCTTTGAACATTTTCCAAGAGAGGAGAATCAGTTGGCGGACGCGTTGGCTACGATGTCTTCTATGTTCAAGGTCAAATGGGACAATGAGGCTCCCCGAATCATCATCTGGAAATTGGACGAACCGGCATACTGTTGTGATCTTGAGACTGAGTTGGTAACTGAGAAGCCTTGGTACCATGAGGTAAAGAGATACTTGGAAGTTCAAGAGTATCCTGAAGGTGCATCTGTCAACGATAAGAAGTTTCTGAGAAGGTTCACAGCGAAGTTCTTCCTCAGCAACGGCATCCTGTATAAGCGAAACCATGATTCGACCTTACTGCGTTGTGTGGATAAGACTGAAGCAGAAAGGATCATGGCGGAGCTACATGAAGGTACCTTCGGAACACATTCCAGTGGACACACTATGGCGAAGAAAATCCTTCGGGCAGGGTATTTCTGGTCCACAATGGAAGCCGACTGTTACCAACACTCTCGGATATGCCATAAATGCCAGATATATGCAGATAAGGTGCATGTTCCTCCAGTTCCTCTGAATGTCTTGATAGCACCTTGGCCGTTTGCAATGTGGGGCATAGATATGATCGGTGAGATTAAACCTACAGCGTCCAATAGGCATCGCTTCATCCTGGTGGCGATTGACTACTTCACGAAGTGGGTTGAGGCAGCTTCCTACGCCACTGTAACCAAGAACGTTGTGGCACGGTCATTTGGCATAACCTGATCTGTCGATATGGCATCCCTGAAAGGATCATTACAGACAACGGTATCAATCTCAATAACAAAATGATCACTGAGCTCTGCGAGCAGTTCAAAATACAGCACCACAACTCTTCTCCTTACCGACCGAAGATGAATGGGGTTGTAGAAGCAGCGAATAAAAACATTAAGAAAATTGTGCAGAAGATGACAGTGACCTATAAAGATTGGCACGAGATGTTACCGTTTGCTCTACGTGGGTACCGTACTTCATCCAGGACGTCAACCGGGGCAACTCCTTTCTCCTTGGTCTACGGTATGGAGGCAGTCTTACCAATCGAAGTGCAAATACCCTCTCTCCGGATAATGAAGGATGCAGATCTGAATGAAGATGATTGGATCCAGACACGACTTGATCAGCTAAATCTAATTGACGAAAAGAGACTCGCTGCTATTTGTCATGGTCAGACGTACCAAAAACGGATGATCAGGGCATTTAACAAAAAGGTCAGACCACAAGAATATCAAGTTGGGGATCTGGTAATCAAGCGCATCATCCTTCCTCAGAGTGATCCAAGGGGAAAATGGACCCCTACATACGAAGGGCCATTTGTGGTTAAACATGTGTTCTCAGGAGGAGCCATGATCCTAACCACCATGGATGGTGACGACCTTCCTCACCCCGCCAATGCAGACATAGTAAAAAGATACTACGCATGAAAAAGACCTGCTAGGTTGACATACCTAGGCAAAAATTAGGGCTTCCTGGCGAACCAAAAGGGTTCGGGCAAAATGAAGGGATGAAATGAAAAAATCTGTACACCCGGCAAGTCGAAAACCTGAAAAGGCGGCTTGGGCAAAAATGGGTATCCCGGTGGACTGAAAATCCGAAAGGGCGGTCCAGGAAAAAGTTAGGGATAAAGCGTAATACTATGTCTCATTGGATCACCTTGCATCCAGAATCCGGTATCAACATCAAGTTCAGACGGCATCGATCAATTAGCTTCATCTTCAGCTAGGTGATCAAGTGATGAGACGCTCGAAGATATAAAGGCGATAGCAGAGTTGGAACCCAGTGGGATTATTCTTTTCACACAGCTGTTTTATTTTCCTTTGTACAAATTTGTATAAACTCTTTTGTTCGGCGGCGTTCTCTTACCAGGACGTCAGCCTCTTGTGTATAAACGCCTATTTACAGGCAGATTCAAAGATCAATATAAATTCACTTTTCAGCTACAAATTGCCTTTTGTTTTTCCTTTTTCTGTTTTGTTTTGCGAAGAACGTCCAAGGTTCAATTTGTGATATATGCATTAACACTACATGCTAACTCATAAATGTTTGCATACGAAACAAAGGATTAATTACAGGTGACATTAGAAACAGGGGCAATAATGAGTGGTCTAAGCGATCTAATTGTTCTGTCCACCAAGGTACCAAGGTAAGTTCAGCTGAAGAACATAACCAGTATATCTTAATTCCCCAGAGAGTGAGCCAGCAAGTCAATGCACTCTCCCCAAGCAGAGTTATCTTGTAAGCCTTAAGGAAGTTGGGCATCCCCCGCAGATCTCAACATTCCCCAGCACAGTATACGAACATTCTTAACAAGCATCCCCGGCAGTCTTGGTCTAAGACTGTTCCCCGGCGGTATACCAAATATTCAGCGGAGCCACTTTCCCGGTACATCTCAAGAATTTCCCCAGAAGAGTCCAATCAAGATTTCCCCAGGAAAGTCCGAATCATCTCCCCAGCAGGAAGCTTATCCCCAGTAGATTCTGGAAGCTTGCCACCTACAGAGCACGAACGCGTCCCCCGGCTTTATTCAAAGGTTATTTCCCTACCAGGATATAACTAGGTTATCCTCAGCCAAAAGCCACGGAAAGATCGTCCTCGGCGAAGTCTTCTTATCCCAGCGGAGTCTATTAACACTTCCAACATAACAACGGTATCCCCAGCGAAGTTACCATCAAACAGCATATCTCTCTCCCCACAGATTACTGTTTCCCAGCAAGGTAGCTAGAGTAATTTTCTCCCCACAGAGTAATCCATTCGCCAAGTTTATTGCCCAACAGAGTTATCTTCTCCTACCGGTATTCTTGCAACTATCATCCCCAGCGGAAACAACAAAGCTATTCTCCAACATCAGCCCAGGATGTGACTTCCCGGCACCCGTCAAGGATTTACTTTCCTAGACTAAAATATACATTCATAAACATCGCATTTCCATACATTATAGCATGCATATACGCATCATGAACATACAATCTCATTTATGTTGAGAACATCATGGCTTGATCCATATCATGCATTGCATATGACTGACCTTTACCTTTCAGGAAAGATCCAGTTAAGTTCTCAGCTATGTCCAAAACCTTCTCTGGTTCAGTTAGATCGACCCTAAGATCTCCCTGATTCTTATCCAATTGAAGATTTCAAGACCTTGTCCGGTTCAGTTAAATCGATTCCTAAAGATTTTTCTGATTCTTATCCTGTCAAAGGCCTTCTCTGGTTCAGTCAGATCGACCCTAAGATCTCCCAGATTCTTATCCAGTTGAAGTTATTTCAAGACCTTGCCTGGTTCAGTTAAATCGACTCCTAAAGATTTTTCTGATTGTTATCCAGTCAAAGGCCTTCTCTGGTTCAGTCAGATCGACCCTAAGATCTCCCTGATTCTTATCCAGTTGAAGATTCCAAGACCTTGCCTGGTTCAGTTAAATCGACTCCTAAAGATTTTTCTGATTGTTATCCAGTCAAAGGCCTTCTCTGGTTCAGTCAGATCGACCCTAAGATCTCCCTGATTCTTATCCAGTTGAAGATTCCAAGACCTTGCCTGGTTCAGTTAAATCGACTCCTAAAGATTTTTCTGATTGTTATCCAGTCAAAGGCCTTCTCTGGTTCAGTCAGATCGACCCTAAGATCTCCCTGATTCTTATCCAGTTGAAGATTCCAAGACCTTGCCTGGTTCAGTTAAATCGACTCCTAAAGACTTTTCTGATTCTTATCCAGTCAAAGGCCTTCTCTGGTTCAGTCAGATCAACCCTAAGATCTCCCTGATTCTTATCCAGTTGAAGTTATTTCAAGACCTTTCCTGGTTCAGTTAATTCGACTCCTAAAGATTTTTCTGATGCCGATCCAGTCAAAGGCCTTCTCTAGTCCAGTTAAATCGATTCCTAAAGATTTTCCTGATGAAGACTCAGTAGAAGACATCCAAGATTCTCTCATCGTTACTGTTGAGGTAGTAATCGCCCCAGATTCTCTCACCGTTACTATTGAGGTAGTAATCGCCCCAGGTTCTCTCAGCGTTACTGTTGAGGTAGTAATCACCCCAGGTTCTCTCAGCGTTACTGTTGAGGTAGTAATCGCCCCAGGTTCTCTCAGCGTTACTGTTGAGGTAGTAATCTCCCCAGGTTCTCTCAGCGTTATCGTTGAGGTAGTAATCGCCCCAGGTTCTCTCAGCGTTACTGTTGAGGTAGTAATCGCCCCAGATTCTCTCATTGTTACTGTTGAGGTAGTAATCGCCCCAGATTCTCTCATCGTTACTGTTGAGGTAGTAATCGCCCCAGATTCTCTCATTGTTACTGTTGAGGTAGTAATCGCCCCAGATTCTCTCATCGTTACTGTTGAGGTAGTAATCGCCCCAGATTCTCTCATCGTTACTGTTGAGGTAGTAATCGCCCCAGATTCTCTCATTGTTACTGTTGAGGTAGTAATCGCCCCAGATTCTCTCATCGTTACTGTTGAGGTAGTAATCGCCCCAGATTCTCTCATCGTTACTGTTGAGGTAGTAATCATCCAAGGTTCTCTCACCGTCCCGTTGAGGTAGTAACCATCCCTGATTCATTCATCACCTTTTGAAGCTCCAGACTCGATTCCTGTATCTCGCCAGGGCACGTCTGAAGAGGTTTAAGGATTCAATTCCTGTAACCAGTCAGGGCACATCTACACAAAGAGTTCGAAGATCAACTCCTGTAACAGGCCAGGTAATTATCTTTCTCTTTCAGGTACGCAAGTTCTCGCTAAGGAATCTTTTACGCGATCGACACCCAGATGACATCTGTAAGCCCATCCACCTATCCATCACCTCTCAACATGGCATATATAAGCCCATCTTCCTATCCATCAATCTCCAAATGGCATCTATAAGCCCATTCCCATCATCACACTGCTAACATGTGAGCGCAAATTTCTGGGCACTCTAGTGTCCAATCATCTTCCACCTTCGGACTATGAAAGGCACGTCAACAAATCTACATCCTCAGGTCTAAGAAGATTGAACAGGGGCAACTGTTGTACCCCAAAATTTACCCTCCCATATTCTTCAAGATTTGCTAAGAGCATGCTTCAAAATCTCCCAGGGGTTGCACAGTCCAATTGCCTCATAACAGTAAAAAATTAGGGTTTTGGTTCTGGAAAATAAATTGAAGTTTCCAAGGATCCAAACAAGTCCCACATGTCCATAAACATTGCCAAGCATCCTTATGCCAAGTTTCAAGACTCACAACACAAAATTGCACAGTCAAAAACCCTAATTGCATCACAGTCAACTGTAGGGGCAAAATGGTCATTTGACAGTCAAAAGTCAAGATTTTTGGTCAACATCTTATTTTGAAGCCACAAACATCATTTTATCAATTCTTGATCATGATTCTCAAGGCATGGCTCAAAAAGTCTCAAGATGCAAAAGTTGCTATATTTGGACAGCTGAAAAAGTCAACTGCAAATTGACCAGGGCATAACTTCCACATGGTTTATCAGAAAAATTCTATCCAAAGCTCATTTTGAAGAGAATGACATTTCCTACAACTCCTCTTCACATTTCAAGTCCAAGAAATGCTCTCACAAAAAGTTATCAATCTCAACATTATAGGTCATTTTCAAAAGTCAACAAAAAGGCACTTTAAGTCAAAGACCATAACTTGAGATTGGTAAATCAAAATGACATGGGACCAAAGGCATTGGTTAGAGGACTTCAATACCTTTCCAAAATGTCCAAGAACATGATCAAAGCTTAAAATTTGAACAAGATATGCCTTGTGGAAGTTGGGAAATTTTTGGGAATTTTGAAAAGTCAACTTTGCTTCAAATGCCTCAAAATTGCTAATGGGCCACATTTTCTTCCAAGAATCATCACCCAAAAGCTATGCACGGCCCATTGACCCAAAGGGGAGTTATTTTCTTATTTTTAATTTATTAATTGAATTTTTAAATCCATTAATTCATTTAATTAAAATTAAATATAAGAAAAATATTAAAATATGTTTGCCAAATCTTTTTATGCAGCATATGCCCTCTTTAATCACTCAAGATTTCATGCATCACTAAAAAGGCAATATTTCTCATGATTGGCAATGGTTTTACAACAAAAATATTGAAAAAGATTACATGGAAAATCAAGGATCCAAATCATCAATGCAAAGGTTTTTGGCTTGGATTTCTAACCTAATTCATTCCACATATAAGCCAGAACCTAAACCTAATCAAGAGGACAAGCTAGCTGCGCTCAGAATCAAGAACACAAACTTGCATTTTTCTTAAAAAGTTCAAAACTGAAAACATAGTTGCAGTTTTTTTCAAGGCCTAAAAAGTATCCCAAAAGATTGCTGGAGCCTTCCTGAACGTGACTCAATACGTTTCCACGCCCCATACATCAAGAATCGGTATAACCAAATCAAACTTTTCTTGAAATATTGAATATTCGTGTTTGTATTTTCAGGCCATATCAATGCATTTTAATGTTTCATTTGTACTAATATGATCATTCCAAAGCTATTGGTGCCATTGAATTGAATTTATATCGCATGTACCCAAAATTGCCATGGAAGCTTTTTAGGGTTTCAAAGCTCCAAATTTGGGGTTTTACGCTTGAGGAAAAATTGGCCAACCAAAATAGCACCATTGAAATCAGGACCTTCCAACGAATCCAAAACACTCATCGCGCCTTTTTTATGATTGCTCAATTTCTATTCGCTATTTTTTGTTGTTTCAGATTGTGGGGGTTTAAAACCCCCGCTATCCATTCTATATTTTCCAGGCAAAAACGAAGAAGTGAAGAAGAAGATGAACATGTTGGACTATGGTTGGCTGATTCAAATAACTGGCGCCTTTTTTATTTGTTCCACTAACCCTTGTTTTCTCTCTCTTATTGATTATTGCCCACTAAATGAACAAAGAAACGCGCTTGGCTGGGTGGTTATTGTGCTGTCACGCATGCAATGGGACATGGGTTCGATTCCCAGGTCCCCCATATTTCTGCATATTTTTCATGTTAACATGTTCAGGTGGTTATCACGCTCAAGGGAGCACCATATGCCTTCACATCTGTGTTTGCCACGCGCCCAACAACTCCAATCCAAAGGCCAAGATGGACAGTCTACCATGGATGCCAGTCAACCGCTTCCCACTCAATCAAGGAAGTCAACCAGGCCTTGCATTCCAATGGGCCTAACTGCTGCACATTAACCTCCATAATTGGGCCAGAAACCCCCCTGTTTGTATTTTCTTCCTTTTATTCTTTCTCTATTATTTATTTTAATTATTTCTTTTCTTTTGTTCTATTTAATTCCACAAATTAATTTTAATAATACAAAAATACAAAAAAAATCAGAAAAGTCAAAAACAACAAAATATGTTTATTTAATTTAATTTATTAATAGTTTTCTTTTTATAAATAAATCTTGTTAATCAATTTAGTTTTAATTTTAGGCTTTTAACTTTAATGCTTTTTTCTTAAATAATTAAAAAATATAAAATTAGGTTTTTAGTACATTTTGATCCTCTTTTTTTTAATAAATATTCTTTTCTTATTATAATTATTATTAACCATTGATTATTTTTGTAAATACTTGTAACTAATTAATTAGGGTTAAATTAGGTCTTACTTAAACAATTTTCTTTAATAAATTAAAAACAATTTAGAACTAGGGTTTTATTTAACTTTTAATTCCAATTAATTCTCTTTAATTTCATAAATCCAAAAACATAAAAAAATAAGTTCTTTTTCTCACTTAATAATTAAATCAATTTTCAATTCCAATTTAATTTCTTTAAAGGGTCCAACGCCCTCACACTTGATTCTTAATCCTTTTCGCGCATTTATTTTTTATTTCTTTTATGAATGTAATGTATTTGCCCTAAAGCCTTGTAATAGATAATTAGGACATTTATTTTCCGCATTTTATTTATTCAAATCGGGTCTTGGTTTAATTTGGCGATGTAGACCTGCGCCTTGTAATAGCGTAGGACCTTTTACTTTCCGCACTTTAATTCCCGCACCCTTAACTGCTAACTATCACATGAAAGAATGTATGCCCAAATAAAAACAATGCGTAGAACACTCAATGCATGATCAAGACAAATGTAACTGAAAACGACACACAATTCACACACCACTCTTAGGGTACACCTCACTGTTGCCTTGCCTCTCGAAACGTGGTCGTCGAGTAGAGGACGTTTTAGTAAGTCCTCATGTCCATGAACATGGAATGGGGGTAGCTTCTAAGGTGTCTTCCTATTGCTCTGGTGACCACACTGTCCCTAAACTCGAATTGACCCGAACACCTCCAACGGTGGTGCTACCTACCTCTCAATGGTGGGATGGCACTACCTTAAGGACATTTACACAGACTAATTCCTTAGGGTAGGTAGATGACTCGTAGATACTTGCTCTAATTCAAAACAAATCAAAAACTTCTTTTCACATCGGCACTTTGCAAAAAGCTTTCAAAAACAATTTTTCAAACACTCTTGAGGACTGATAGAAGAGTCGAACTGTAATTTTAAATGAAACTTTTTCAAACTCACTCACAATTGAAAAGCAAACAAACATTTTGAAAACACAATTAGCAAGTATCTAAGAGCCCATGGATAACCATGGATAGAAAGGGTGCTAACACCTTCCCTTTCTATAAATCTACCTCCCGAACCGAGAACTAATCTCAATAAGGAGTTTTTCTGTGCTTTTGTCCTTTCCATGTTGGAGAAAATTAAAGACGGTGGCGACTCTTGCTTCTGCGACATTTCGCGAACCAGCATTAAACAGTCAGTTCCAGATCGACCGATCACAATGTGGTACCGACTGTTATCCTTACCGATCCTGTCTGGTCCACATCTCCAAGACAGATAACTACCAAAAAGTCCATTCTCTAAGATTTCAAACCCTTATCTCTAGGTTTGGAACAAGTCAATAATTCCCATGGAATTACCAAATATTGCCTCTTGACACAAATGATTCATGTGCAATCTCAACATAAATATTCAATTAAGACCATCTCCATATCTTAATCATACAAGCATATTTCACATAATTCAACACATTTGAATTATCTTCACCAAATTGTATAACATACATATTTCATGTCATCAATCACCCACAATGCATTCTAATAGCATTAATAATCTCAATAAATTATTATAACATGTAGCAAACAGATTCTAATCATGTTATTCACATTCATTATCATTTCACATCATTCGTATACACAAGATCAAGTATCATGTTTCTCATCAAAAGTCATCTAAAACCAATCAAAAACATATTGAATAAATTATTAAAATTCATATAAATAAATGATAAATCATAAGCATCCATAATCTAGAATATTTTTGGAAAATGATAATTTTTTCATTCCGGACTGCGCTAAGCAGTCTCACATGCGCTAAGCGGCCTCTGCGAAATATAGAAAAATTCGGCTACAGACAACTTCTGCATCCTACGAATTTTTCCATCCAAATCCCATTCAAACACATACATTTTACCAATTAAATGGATTATAATCTATATCTAACATATAACATCAAATACAAACATCAAAACATGATTTCCAACATCAATTTCATGATTCTACATTCAAACCCTAACATGTCAAAATCTAGTAATTGAAGAACAAATCCCTAACTTCATGTTACTACCCATCACATACTATTACATACACACATAAATCAATGAATACCCATCCTTACCTTAGATGTAGATACTCTAGGGTTCTATCCTCTTCTCTTCTCCTTTTCTCCCTTTTGTCCTTTTTCTTCTCTTCTCTTGATTTCTTCATTTTTTCTTTCTAATTCTATATTTCCGTATTTTGTTCAACTCTTACTAACTATTAATGGGATTAACTCCACTCACACACTCTAATAAAACATCAGGCCCAATTGTGTATTTTGATATTCTCACACTCAATAACCCAATAACATATAATACACACTTGTTTCAATTAAATCAATTATTCACATAATCACACAAAAATCAAATAATTAAATAATTATCAAACCAAATAATAATTAACATGGAAATTAAATAATAAAATAATTGATAAAGAAAATCAAGGTGTTTCAACTCTCCCACACTTGAAATATTTTCATCCTCGAAAATTACCTCAAACAAACAACTCAAGATAAGACTCTCTCATCTGACTCTCGAGTTCTCAAGTCACATTTCCATCCACCGGTCCTCCCCAAGCCACCTTCACCAAGGCAATCTCTTTACCACGAAGTTGTTTCAACTCCTGATCCTCCATCCGCATAGGTGATGTCTCCATAATTAGGTTATCTCTTATCTGCACATCGTCTAATTGAACCATGAAATTCTGGTATAATAGAACTCAGATGTCCTATGACATGTTGGGACATCTGATTTGAACATAATAAACACAGACATGGTATAAACATATAAAACAATACTGAAAAGCATAAACAACACACCAGAATTGTTAACCCAGTTCGAAGCAAGTCTCCTACTCTCGGGGCATACCAAGCCAGGGACAAGTCCACTATGATAGTATCAATTCATAGACCCTACAATAAACATACTAGTTTACAGTCAACTCACTTAATCACTACCCATGTTATACTTCTATCTAAGACTGACCTAGATATGAGGCCCATGGTTGTCAAACTCATGGGTAGACTCATAAACTCGTACGAGTTTACGAGTCTAGAAAGAAAAAATGAGTAGACTCGCGCATAGAATCATTTTTGATAGACTAGAGTAGACCCGGGTAGAACGCACAAACTCGTAAAGACTCGCGCATAGAATCATTTTTGGTAGACTCGAGTAGACTCGGGTAGAACGCACAAACTCGTATAGACTCGTGAGTCTATAGCGAGTTTACGAGTCTATAAATTTTTCTGAATTTTATTTTATTTAGTCCAAAAAAAGCCCCAAATTCCCTCAAATATTTTATTTTATTTAAAAACACCCTATTTTGCTTGTATGAGAATTAGAAAGTCTCTCTCCCAGTCTCTTGTTTTAGTAAAGTTTCTTCCTCCCTTCATCTATGACATGATTGTGTTTGTCTCGTCTCTTGATTTGTTCTCGTTCGTTATCGTAAATTAATCTTTCATTGTGTAAGTATTTTATTTTATGTTTCACTTGGATGCTTCCTTGTAAGTTCTCTTACATGCTCTTTTGTGTAAAAGTGACGCTTCATTGTTCAATCTGGTCCACTGATTTCGATCCGTATGTATCAATTTGCACATGAAAAAATAGTTTAGAAGACTTATGATTTATTACAAAAAATGTTCTAGTATGTTTGAAATAAAGCATTGCTCACATGAAAAATTGCTACAATTTTTACTAATTAATTAATTGTTAATGATATAAGGAACCTACATACAATTTCTATAAGGAAAACTCAAATGGGTGGATGACCTTGACGATAGAGACATAAATACACCTCATTTCATAATATGGTTTGTCATAAGGCTATAACAGTTTGAGTAAAGGCATAGTTTTAAATTACGATCGTGAGGGTGGTTGTGGTTGCAGATATTATGATTGCTTTGGAGCTTTAAAGAATCTCAAGATACTCATGAAGGTGATGGTGATGGTTTTACTAGAGCTTTGGATGTTTGAAGCTATTAGCATATATTTTTTCTTTATGTAGTAGCCACTAGCCAATTAAGAAGAAGTTAGTACTTTAATTATTTAACTACATACTTTACTATTTTGTTTGTTTTATTATAGAGTTTTTTTGTTAAGAAATTTGTTATGGAAAATGAGGTTTTTATTTTGATGTTAATTTGTGTTAATTAATATATATTTGTGTCATATAAGAGGAATTCAAAGGTTTTAAAATATATGTGGGTGCCTTATATGTGTCACTTACAAGTTTTGAAAATTCATTTTTAATTTTCCATAGACTCGTAAAAGTTTGTGAGTCGAGTCTACGGGCCTGTTGTAATCCAAAATTAGCCCTCTCATTTCACAAGGGATCACCCTGGATCCCAGGTTTGCTTCTATCAAGTTTCCAGGCCTTGAATTATCAATTTTTCCAAGCAAGTCATTCACAAGGGCAAAATGGTCATTTGCACACTGAGAAGTCTAACTTTGACTTTTGGATCAAAATCAAATCTCAAAAATCATATTTCATCAAGACATGTTGGAATATGAAGTCTGTTTCATCAGGAAATTTAAAAGTCAAATTTTACTTTGGAGAAGTCAAATTCTAAGTACTTAGAAATTTTTCTAAGTATTTAAGAATTATGACAAGTTTAGATCTTCTGACTATATTATCACCATAACACTCAGCAAATTCTGGACACTCTCAAGGCAGAGTTTGGTCAGAACTTCTGTGCAAGTTTTCACAAAAGCTTCAGTCAGAGTTTGCCAGGGTAATTCAAAGAAGGTTAAGAAGCATGCTGCCAGCTTTCTAGAAAGTCTGAAAGCTCCTTCAGAACATGCTGGAGCCTGAAGATAAGAGGATCAGAAGATTGGATGCTACGCTGAAGCAGAACTTCTAATCCAGAGTTAAGCAAGGATGCAGAGTTTCACATGGAAGGATTTCTGATTTGATAAATCTCATCATCATTTAATGCTCACAACAACTTTTGAGTTGTTATCCAAAGGATTTCCCCCACGTGTACCCCTACTGTCTTGGGAAGACAAACTTTTGTGCAAAAGTGTGCTAGGCCCATGTGCTGCTCTTACTTTTCCTTAATTCATGCTGACGAATCCAGCTTAGGCGCTGCTAACCATCCTACTTGGTTCATTGAACCACGTTTGTTTAAGCTTACTTCAAGAGTAAGTCAACATATAGCTTATGATGTTGGTGCTACTTGACCTCTCCAAACTACAAAACCTTTTCCTATAAATAGAACACCTTTGGCCATTGTAAAAGGGTCAGAAAATTTGAGAAAGAGGTGTGGAATTTGAGAAAGAAAATCCTTGAACCCCTGCAAAAATTCCAAGAGGTCAAAAATATTGCAAACACAAAAATACAAAACCTTAGCATTTGATTCTTGCATTAAAACTCCATTTTTCCTTAAGTTGTTTCTTGACCAAAACCACCCATACAGTTTTTTTTATATACGTTCAAAAGCCATCCAAAATTTTGTAGTCAAACTATAAAACATTCATCACCAACGTCCCACTCAAAAAGTCAGAACTTTGTCAGTTATTTGTTCCAGAATTTTCTAATCATTTACAACCCAAGTTGAAAGTTTTCAGCCTGCTGAATACGTAAGGAAGCTGTTCAGAACACCACAAGTGGTCAGAATCAGGTTCTAGCTCCCAGAGTATTTACCAGCTGCAAGGTAAGTTTCTGCTGACTCTCATCATATTATTTAGGAATTGTCATATTTTGTATATTTAACACAATGTAGATATTCTGATTCTGATGATGTACATATTATGAGATTTCATGCACCTGCCTGCCTAAGTAGAGGGAATTCCAGTTCAGAGTTTCATAAAGAAATTAGGACTCAGAATTAGGATTATCAAATTCATGTTGCTTCTGATTTGTGTTTCTGATATTTCTTGAAACTTGTCATAACTGTCATGTGTGCAACTTCTATTCTGTTAAGAAATGACTAAGCTGCAGATGTTCTGACTAGCATGGAGAAGGGAGACGGAGTTCTATCAGTTGCATCAGAACTTCTGAAAACTTTTGAATTCTCAGAAGATCCATAACTTATGAACTTCCATATTTTTACTAATGTTGTTTCTGTTTGTGCAGCACGTCAGAGTTAGAACTTCTGACCTCTTCTGTTTCAGCATTTACGTTGTTTCTGTCTTCTTTCCTTTATTATTTTTTGCCATCATTTTTATTTTTCATTAATCAAAAATACAAAAATATATTTTCTTAAACAAAACTTATTTCCTTTTTTAAACGAAACAAACATTTTACATTTCCTGTACATTCTTGTCCATTCAATAAGGTTGTAATATTAACTTAGGATTTAATTTGCAATCCCCATTTGAAATTTGTACACCCCATCCCCCTAATGATTGTAATAGCATAGAATCTTTACTTTCGGCATTGTTATTACTTTCATATATTGTTAGTAATTAGGGTGTGTATGGCAAGACAAAAAAAACCAATGCTTAGAAAACCCTAATTCAAGACAAAAATTATGCATGCAATCAAATACATTTGCACACTAGCACCCCTAGGGTGATTCCACTTGTTGCCTTACAAAAATGGTCATGTTATGCATGTGGGATATCTTAGCATACAAGATCATAGTCCCTCGATGACGCTATCAAAGTTGCCTTTCGAAATGATCTTAGTCCCTAAAGAAAAAATGCTAAGTCATCTCACAACATTGCTATCATGGTCATACGATGACCCAACGGCCGTCCCTTCACATCCAACGATGGGGATTCTTACCAAAACAATGGTAAGATAGAAACGTCTAAAGGAGGAGGAAAAGAACACCTAAGTCCTTTTGAGTAGGTAGATTTCTCCTAATTGCTTGCTCAATTTCGAAACAAACATCCTTGTTATTTTCAAAAACAATCACATACACTTTCAAAACACTTTCCAAACGTCTTTCAAAACTTGAAAACATTTTCAAAAGCTCAACACTTTGTATACATTCTTACGAACGAGAATCATTACAAAGTTTGTCTAAACGATGGCGCCTTTTCAAAATATTTTCAAAAACTACACAAAGCCTTTTTCAAACAAAAGTAAGTGATCTAGCAAGTAACCAAGAGCCCATGGAAAACTATGGATGAAAAGGGTGCTAATACCTTCCCTTTTCATAATCTACCCCCCGAACTCAAGAAAATATCTCTAAAGGTCTTTCCTGTGCTTTTTCACCTTTCCTTTTGGATAAAAGAAAAGTCAGTGGTGACTCTTGCTAAACCGCAACATTTGCGAACACAAACGAAAAACCTCAAGTCAGTTATCCCACCGTATCACAGGACCCTTTATGAGTCTGAGTAGACTCGTGAGTTTGAACAAACAAGAAGACACACTTCCATAACAATACCTAGTCAAGGTCTAAAGGTAAAATCCATCGTTTACAACTTTACTCCTAACTAAGAACATAACTCGAAGTTGCTTACAAGCTTCCTCCAAGAACAATACTGAACTCATTACTTCACACCTTCTGAGTGAGAACACAGTGACCATCTCACAACCCGAGTGTATCACTTACACCAACTCTCCTAGAGAGTGGCGACAATGACAAACCCCTAGACTTCTACATCCTGAATTCGTACATAACTAGGTTACAAACCCTTCTATTTATAACCTATTCCCAACTGGATTTGGGCCTTCAATCAGAGCATATCATTTGTTACAAACCAGCAGAAACTTATTCTATAAACAAGGTCTTCAATCATTAATTTCCTAAAATATCTCTATATTTAGAAATTGCAAATTCTTCAATATTCTGACTTGATTCTTCTTGACCTGTAATTCAGCGCCACATAGGATAACATAATATTCCCACAATATTTTGCATTAGTTAAATCATAACAGAACATAACTGTCCACTTTAGCTCGGGCGTGATATTGTATGCTCCTTCATAGGACATCTTATACGACATGTTGTTCTAGGTGATGAGAACTTATCATCTCAACTTGTCTTAACATAAGGTAGGACTTATTTCTCAACCTGTTCCTGTTAGCAAGTTACCATCTCATATCTAACATATTGTTGTCTTGTTTTTTTTATACAAAAGTTAATACCAATCCTAAAACTAGAGAACATACAATCTACCCATTTGGAAAATTTTGGCTAAAACAAATAAATAAAAATATAATCCAATATTACATAAATAAGAAAAATAATTCTTCAATAGTAGTTTTCAGCAACTACTAAACTCAGCAGTACAACACCATGTAGTCAGTCTTCAGACAAGATGTCAGGACATCTTGTTCGACATCTTCTTTCCAGCATTTTAAATAAGCTCCATTGCAGTACCAAACCCACACCAAAGAACAACACCTTCAAGAAAAGGAGTAGAAAGTCTTGAAGTCATTTGGTGTTCATGAGGAAGAAGATAGCTAACACTCCCTCTCAAACCAAGATGGATATTAGAAGACCAATGGTGGCATAATAGAATTCTTAACCATTTCTTAATCAGCAGCCACAAGTCGACCTAGACAAATCAACCACCACTCCCGGTAACTCAGAACACATGTCATAATTGTGTTCATAACTCAGATCATAAGCAAACCATTTCTCCCTATTTTTGGCCATAAATTGACAAAGAAAGCCTTCACAAAACCAGACCCAAGCACATATTACCCAAACCCGAACAAAATCCATAAGAATTATAGACACAACAAATACTCACCAGGTGAAAGAGGAAAGGAGAAACCTCTATAAATAACTGGACATTTACTTTGTAAATAACAATCCTTGAATGTAGCAATAATCTTGGTCAAAAGGAAACATTATTTTAGGAGAAGCTACCACCAAATACAATGTGCACCATCCAAAACAACTTTGAATGCCTTTAATAATTATTGATTGTTCCTTCTGAGCAAAAAATGTCTCAATACATGAACATGCATAGACAAACACACCTTCTAACAAGTGTTTGATAAAACTGTCCACCAAAACTCCTTTGTTGATCATACAGGAACCATGTTCTGAACAATGTCCTGGAATCCAGTCAAACATTGTCTTCTTTGCTTGCACATTGACTAACATATCTTCAACCATATTGTCTTCCGCTGGATTCAAAGTTTTCTCCTTTCACTTAGACTTAGTGACACACACCAAGACATCATAATATCACATTTGTGACATCTCTTAATAATAAAGACCCTTAGAGAGTCCTTCACAAAATCTTTAGAGAAAAATAAATTCTCTCAGACATAACCATTTAAGCACAAGATAGATATGTGAATTCCTGATTTAAACACCCATCTTCATATGGCTAAAACCAACCATGCCTTGTCATGGTCACCAATAAATTTATAATGTCACAACATGTTTCTGACATCACAATCCTCATAAGAGGCATAATATCTCCATAAGTTTGAATAGCACAAAAACATTATCTGTACCATTGCAGCAACAATCCACAGACAAATATATGACCCCCCTGTCATGAATAACCAATGCTCCAGCTGAAGATGAAAACTTGAGCACTAGATGAAAACACATGAAAGACTTCATGCTTTCATGTTAAATAACAACACTTACCCACATATGTTGAACCCCGACTCCCTCAGTAGAGTCAAACCAGAGTCAGATACTCTCACTCCTTGAGAATATATCCATAAACTCTGACTTCTTTACAACACTAGGACATATCTAATTATTGTCCTTTCATAACCATACTTTGTATCATGACCTTTTGAATAGGAAAAATGTCATGCATACTAGGTGTGAAGTCACTCACAATTTTCAAAACTTCTTATTTTTCTTAAAAGTTTACTAAGATCCAGATTATCAACACTAACCTGAAGTTACTTGCAGCAGAAGAAAATCACCTCCTCAAAACACTCTGCTCAGACCTCAGTATCTGTCAGCAGTCTTCTGCCCTTACATCCACTAGTAGTTGCTGATACTAGTGGAGTCTTCAACAAAGTAGTTATGAATTCACCAAGCATACTACTGTAGACAAGATTAGATTCTCTACATTCTAATCCACATAGTTATAAATGCCACTTCTGACAATAATGCATGAGCATCCAACTCTACACGCACAATTCCAAGCAATAAAAACAAAACAACCATCAATGATCATGATGTTATAACATCATTTGGGACATCAGCTTATTAATACATAACCCAATCACTATGGTTCTTAAATCAATTCAAAGGAATCGTTGTGCATAGAAATCCTTTATGAAGCTCCTAATAGAACACACAACTGGTGCAGCTTCCTCAGGTCATATAAAACACCATAATGCTATAGAGAGAAATAAACTCTCACATACTCTATGAAATACAATGGTTAGAATGCAGAATTGCATAACTCCTTAGACAAATACATAGTCTCTCGTCAAAGTATTCACCATCAGTTTCATACACAACTTTCTTAGAGGATAAATAAATACTCAAATCTCGTCAAAGTATTCATTATAGGTCAGATAAGATTACCTTCTCACACAAGGCAGGACATTTGGTCTGACATCCTTCTTTTGCATACGTCTGGCACCAGCTGATGAAATTCATTCACACCATAAAATATTCCAGATTAGGTCAGTGGCTTGACCTTAAACTCCACTCTGGACAACAACAACTTCCTTGACTAAAGGAATAAAACATACTTTGAGACGATGTCCCAACATCAGATCTGACATAAGTCTCAAACACATGGATTTCACCATTAAATATGGTATGGAGACACTATAGTAATCCATAACTCTTGCAAGTGATACAAGAGAATCAATCATCAATAGTTGATCAACCTTCAAACTCATACCAATACATGTAGAGCATGCATACCTCTAGAAGATTTCTTCTTATAAGCACAATGTTCAGACCTCCAGACTGACTTTGAGGTGTTGGATGCCATCTTTCTGCACCTAAAGAGGAGATTCACTCTAACAGGTATCTGGAGCAGACTTCAACAATAATGGAATTTACTGGTCATTACGAAACAAACTATTCAAAATAAGTCTGCTTCTCCAACACACAAGGATTCCCTTCAATCCTTGAAAAACATTTGTTCCATTATATGAGGATACAACATAATTAAACCCTAGCAGAGAGAGGAACTTCCCATAGACACCAGGGAACCATAATCCTTTGGTCCCAAAACTAATAACTTCACCTTGCTTCAAACAACTGAAATGGCCATCCAAAGTGCAGACACCAATCAATCCCTCAAGTTGATATACCTTTACATCTTACAATCTCTTGAAATACCTTTGACTTCAACAGAACAAGAGTTTCATGCTCTCATAGACTTAATAAGAGTACCAAGTTAGAGTAAACAACCTTCATCCTAGTTATGAAAAGTATCACCAGACATATTGAGAAAATAAATTCTCAATACAAAGATGTCAAGACATTATGTATGACATTTCTTCAAGTTCATCTAGCTTCATATTAAAGACTCCCCCTTATTAACTGCTAAAAATGCCTTGAGAATCATACAGTAGCTGCACATCCTGTGGTTAATCCATTACTTCCCTCAAACAAAATCTGTTCTATGGACATAACCAAGATTCTGTAAATATGTCTCTATTTTTCAACAAAACTTTCCCTCCCAATTTTTATTCAAGACACACTCTTAGGGTTCTCAATTGCTCAAGGCTACTCAAGAATTGATCAGATGAGCCCTCCTCCTAAGCAATGGCCTATAATTAGGGTTTTGATTTTATTAGAGGAAATTGGACTTATAATGCCTGAAGTGGAGTTCATGATTTCTCATATGTCTCAAACAATGCTCATGCCAAGTTTCAAGCCTTGCATCACAAGTTTGCTCAGTCAAATGCTCAGATGACTGAAAATTAACTATATTGGACAAAAAGTCAACTATGGTCAACATATAGTCAAACCTCAAGATTTTTGGTCAGCATCAAGATTTTGAAGTCAAATCCACCATTTGATCAAGGGTTGATCATGATTCATCAAGAAAACTCCCAATTCACCAAAAGCCAAAAGTTACCAAATTAGGGTTTTCTTAAAGAGAAGTCAACTGAACTTTGACCAAGCACAACTTTCACATGCTTCATTAGATTTTTCTCAACCGAAACTCATTTTGAAGGAAATTCAATTCTCAAAACCTTTGTCTCTCTAAGCTTAAGTCCAAAAAATGCTTCATTTGAGAGATATGGGCCAAAACATTATAGGTCATTTCAAAAGTCAACAAAAAGACACTTTTTGTCAAGGAAAGTTACATTAAGATAAAGTCTTCAAATTAAAAAATGATCAAAATAGAGATTGTATAGGACATGTTAAGCTTTCCAAAAAGTCCAAGATCACCTTCAAGTGGTAAAAGTTGAGAGAGTTATGACTGGTGCAACTTGAGAAATTTTGAGAAAATGCATGAAACCAAAAGTGATCAAACTTGGAATTTTGGGCTAATGGGCTGATATTTCAAGATCCATGCGTGTTATAGGCCTCATTGTGAACCTCTGAATCACTTCATACACCCCTTGGGTTTTTATTCTTTTTATGTTTTATTTTTATTTATTTAAAGTGAAAATAAAATAAGATAAAGTCAAGCCTTTTTACAAAGGTCCAAGCCCACAATGGTTTAACCTAATTCTTCTATATATATTGCTCTTCATTTATACATGACAATACGAAACCCTTGCACAATAAGCCTCTCCAAAAATATCAAAAATTCTCAAAACTAGGGCAAATCGAAACCCTCTCATGCAGCCTCCCTCAAAGCTAAATACTTGTCCCATTCAATCCCTGAAGCATTATAGGGTAAGAATGGATCATCTTTGAAGATCCAAAGGGCCTGAAATGCACATCCATGCATCGTCGTTTTGCCATTCTTGCATGAATTTCCATTTTTTTTCTTTGTGTTTTAGTGCATACTAACATCACTAATGTGTTTCTGAGGTTCAATAATGCAGGATAGGCTCATCGTGTGAGCTCCATAACGACTGGACCATGAACTACCATGTTTATGCTGTTTTGAGTTGTCTTCATAGTATCTCATAATATATCACATTTTAGCCCAAACTTATACTTTCATTGAGTTCTCAAGGCTTGTATTAGGGGGTAGGGTCCTTGAGAATCACTAACATCCTTTGTTTTTGCAGGTTGAAAAATATAGTCGCCGAAGAAGACAACCGAAGCTAGGACTCCGGTGCTTCTCCAATCCATGCAATAATGTTTATTTTATATTTAATTCATTTTAGAGATATACAGTTAGAACATAATTTGATTCTACAACCCTCGTAAGAGTTTTGATGATAACAAACACAAAGAATAATTATGCACTCTAAAATTATGTTCTATTTTGTACAGAAGTTCTGACGGAAGCAGATCAAAAGTTAAGCTACAAGGTTGTTCCTGATGTGAACATAGACTGATCTCAGAATGTTCTGATGTATAAAGATTAGAATTTGTACTAAGAGAAAGACATTTTAACTCTGAACTGAAGTCTAACGCTATAAACAAGATCTTATGATTCCGACCTTCCAAGTTTTGAAGCAAGCAGCAAGAAGATTCCTTAATGTTCTGAAGTATTACTATTCATCAAAGTTGTATCAATTGCAATAGCTACAAACAGACAAGGATCTTCTAATTGAGGAAAGTGCATTAACTGTCATTTATCAAGTTTCCTATTGCTCAAGATTGTTGCGCCTATTTAAACAAGGAACAAGGTTAAATCATTCACGATTTTCAATTTCACAATCCTTCAATGCTGCTACTCAATATTCATATTACTCTCTAAATTGTGTAATACATCACAAGTTTGTGATACTATTTTTGTAACGAAAAACATATTGTACACTACTTTGTTCTTACTTTTGTTAGTGCAATTCCTTGAGATAAACTGGGTTGTGGTTGTACACAAGAAGACTTTGGCAGTTGTCAAATTAGATTTGTAATCAGTTTGATTAGTGAATTAAGACCTCATTGGAGAGAGGCGAAATCACCTTGGCAGGTGGACTGGAGTAGTTTGAGATCAAACGAACCAGGATAAAAATCATTGTGTCATTTGCATTGATTTTTAAAGTTCCAATTCAACCCCCCTTCTTGTGTTTTTCAATTATTCAATTGGCATCAGAGCGTATGGTTCTGAGTTCAAGCACTTAACCGTGTCAGCACAAGTCCAAGCTAAGAAAAACACTATGGTGGGACCAAGTCAGAACATCAGCAATGACTACCATGATGATAAAGACGGAATCAGCAGCAAACCTCCAATCTTTGATGGAGAGAACTTGGCTACTGGAAAGACAGAATTGAAAGCTTCTTTCTGGCTCATGATGCTGATCTCTAGGATATGGTAATTGATGGGTACATGCATCCTATGGATGAAAGTGGTCAGAAGATTGATAGAAAAAGAATGTCTGATCATCAAAAACGTGACTTCATAAATCATCACAAGGCCAGAACGATTCTCCTGAGTGCCATCTCATATTCAGAGTATGAGAAGATCACAAACATAGAGACAGCTAAAAACATGTTTGATTCTATGAGAATGACACATGAAGGCAACATGCAAGTAAAAGAAACCAAAGCCCTTGCGCCCATTCAGAAATATGAAGCCTTCAAGATGGAAGAAAGTGAAACCATTGAAGCAATGTTCTCAAGATTCCATATTCTGGTTGCTAGGCTGAGAGTTCTGGACAAAGGGTATTCAACTATTGATCATGTAAAGAAGATCATCAGAAGTCTACCAAAGCAATGGAGGCCCATGGTCACTGCTCTCAAACTGGCGAAAGATCTGAACAAGATATCTCTAGAAGAACTTGTCAGCTCACTCAGAAGTCATGAGATAGAGTTAGAAGATGACGAGCCTCAGAAGCAAGGTAAGCCTTTAGCTCTAAATTCTAACAAAAAATATGATTCTAAAGTTCTGCAGGCTATGGAAGAAACCTCTAATGGATCCTCATCAGAAGAAGACTAATTGTCTCTTCTCTCCAGAATAGTCAATCAGCTACGGAAGCAGAGGCAAAGGAAGTTCAAAAACTCCAGAAGAAGAGGGAATCAGAATGAATTATCCTCTGGATACAGAAAGTCTGAATTTTCTTCTAGACACAGAAAGTATGAATCTTCTTCTGGAGACAAAGTTAAGCAATAAGTACATCGTCTGCTATTAGTGCAATGAACAAGGGAACTACAAAAACGATTGTCCAAGGCTTCAGAAGGAGAAAACCAAAAAGAAGTTCTTCAAGGAGAAGAAGAAAAGTATCATGGAAACATGGGATAACTCAGATACTTCTGACGCAGACAGAGTCAAAAGATGAAAGAGCCAACATTGCTCTTATGGCCAACGTGACAGAAGATAGTGAATCATCTGGGTCAGAATTAGAATCAGACACAGAAGAGTTATTTCCTGACTTTACTGTTAACTTTACTAAAGCTGAATGAGGAGAAAGTCTGAGTGAAATTCTTGGAAGATATTAGCAGCTTCGAGTCAAATTCAAGAACCTGAAAAAGGATTTAGTTTCTGACTCTGAAGAAACTGAGAATCTGAGATTAGAAAATTTTGAGTTAAAAGAAAAAATTTCAAAACATGAAAACGATTTACAAAACACTTAGAAGGAAACAATCTCAGAGGTTCCCAGTAATTCTGATAAGATGATAAAGGAATATGATCATAGCTTTCATAAGTTCCTTGCTAAAAACATAGATAGAAGTAATATGGCTTCAATGATCTATGGAGTTAGCGAAAATGGAAGAAAAGGTATAGGATATAAAGGTAAATTATCACAACCTAAGAAAGTCACAGACTTAGTTATTAAATGCACACCGTTAAAATCTCACTTCACCAATGGGCACACACATGACCTGAAATACATCAGTAATGATTTTTCTGCTAAACCAAAATTCAAATAGAATTTTGGTAACACTAACACACAAGGACCCAAAATGATATGGGTACCTAAGGATAAAATTATATATGTAGCATATATCTTTGACAGCAAGACTAAAACACCAGTCATGGTACCTAGACTCTGGATGCTCTCAACACATGATGGGAAGAAAGCATATGTTCCAAAGTCTGGAACTTAAATCTGGAGGCTACATGGGTTTTGGAGGAAATCAGAAAGGGAAGATCATTGGCTCAGGAAATGTCGGTAACGGTAACCTCCCTTCTATTAATAATGTTCTGTTAGTAGATGGATTAATGTATAACTTGTTATCCATAAGTCAATTAAGTGATAACGGTTATGATATAATCTTTAATCAAAATTCATATAAAGTTGTTAGTCAGAAAGATGGATCTATCCTATTTAATGGGAAGAGGAAGAACAACTTTTACAAGATAAAACTTTATGAACTAAAGAGTCAAAACGTAAAATGCCTTATGTCTGTTAACAACGAGCAATGGGCCTGACATTAAAGATTAGGGCATGTTAGTATGAGAAGAATATCTCAGATTAACAAACTCAATTTGGTCAGAGGACTTCCTAATCTGAAGTTCATCCTAGATGCTCTGTGTGAAGCATGTCAGAAAGGCAAGTTTGCAAAACCTCCTTTTAAAGCAAAAAAATGTTGTTTCTACCTCTAGACCATTAGAACTTCTGCACATAGATCTATTTGGACCAGTGAAAACTGCATCCATTAGTGGCAAGAAGTATGGGTTAGTGATCATAGATGACTATAGCAGATGGACATGGGTAAAGTTCTTAAGACACAAGGACGAGTCACACTCAGTGTTCGTTGCTTTCTGTAACCAAGTCCAGAATGAGAAAGATCTTAGAATTGTTAAAGTCAGAAGTGATCATGGTGGAGAATTTGAAAACAAAAAATTTGAAATATTTTTTAATGAGAATGGCATCTCTCATGATTTCTCTTTTCCTAGAACTCCCCAAAAACATGTAGTTGTAGAACGAAAGAACGGAACTTTACAAGAAATAGCCAGAACCATGATCAATGAGACTAAGATTACTAAGATCTTCTGGGCAGAAGCAATTAACACAGCGTGTTACATTCAGAATAGAATCTCCATAAGACCTATTCTAGATAAGACTCCATATGATTTGTGGAAGAACAGAAAGCCCAACATTTCGTATTTCCATCCTTTTGGATGTACTTGTTTTATGCTTAACACCAAAGAACATCTGAACAAGTTTGACTCTAAAGCACAGAAGTGTATCATGTTAGGATACTTTGAACGCTCAAGAGGCTACAGAGTATAAAATACATAAACACAGATTGTAGAAGAGTCAATCAGTGTTAGATTTGATGATAAGCTTGGCTCTCAAAAGTCAAAACAGAATGAATTTCTTGTAGATATAGAAGTTCAGTTAACAGGTACTGATGGCAATACATCAGAAGTTCCCAACAAAGACTCTCAAACAACATCAGAAAGAAATATCACAAGAACTACATCAACTTCTGAAAAACATCTCCAGAAAAGACTATCCAAAAGCAGCCTAGCTCACCCTGGAGACAAAATTCTGGGAAAGAAGGAAGATCCAATCAGAACAAGATCAACATTTAGAAATTCTGAAGAATCTCTCATGGGATTGGTATCTCTGATTGAGCCAACCACCATTGATGAAGCTTTTCTGGACAACGACTGGATACTGGCTATGCAAGAGGAGTTAAATCAATTCACCAGAAATGACGTATCGGATTTGGTTCCCAAACCAAAAGGGTTCAACATCATTGGAACAAAGTGGGCATTCAGAAATAAACCAAATGAATAAGGAGAAGTCATCAGAAAGAAGGCACAACTGGTTGCACAAGGTTATAGTTAGCAAGAGGGGATATACTATACATAAACCTTTGCTCCAGTTTCCAGATTAGAATCTATCAGACTCTTAATTTCTTTTGCTGTAAATAATGGCATCACTCTGTATCAAATGGATGTCAAAATTGCATTCATAAATGGATACATTGATGAAGAGGTTTATATGCACTAACCCCCTGGGTTTGAAAATTCCAAACACCCAACATATGTTTTCAAAAACTAAAGAAATCACTATATGGTCTAAAACAAGCTCCCAGAGCTTGGTATGAAAGACTTAGTAGCTTTCTGTTAGAAAAGGAATTTACCAGAGGGAAAGTGGACACAACCTTATTTTGTAAGACATTTAAGAATGACATTTTAGTCTGTCAAATTTATGTAGATGATATAACATTTGGATCTACTAAAGCTTCTCTAGGAAGAGAATTTGCTAAGTCTATGCAGGAAGAGTTTGAAATGAGCTTGATGGGAGAACTCAAATTCTTTTTGGGAATTCAGATCAATCAAACTCTAGAAGAAAACTACATACACTAGAGAAAATACGTCAGAGAACTTATGAAGAAATTTGATCTATCAGAGTGTAAGCCATCAAATACTTCAATGCATCCCACATGCATTCTGGAAAAGGAAGAGGTAAGTAAAAAGGTAGAACAAAAGATGTACAGAGGTATGATTGGTTCTCTCTTATATCTTACATCTTCAAGGCCTGACATTTTATACAATGTTTGCTTATGTGCCAGATTCCAATCAAATCCTAGAGAATCTCACTTAATAGCTATTAAGCGAATTTTCAAGTATCTGAAAGGTACTACTAACCTGGATTTGTTTTATAGAAAAACCAGTGAATACAATTTAGTAGGGCACTGTGATGCTAACTTCGTTGGAGACAAAGTAGAAAGAAAAAGCACTTTCAGAAGCTGCCAGTTTCTGGGAGATAATCTGATCTCATGGACCAGCAAGAGGCAATCCAAAATTGCTTTGTGAATAGCTAAAGCTGAATACATAGTAGCTGCTGGATGCAGCACACATATGCTCTGGATGAAGAGTCAACTTGGAGACTTCAACATATTTGAGAGTAACATTCCCATATTCGGTGATAATACTTCTGCAATATGTTTATCTAGGAATCCAATTTTGCATTCTAGGGCTAAGCATATAGAAATAAAACATCACTTTATTAGGGACTATATTCAGAAAGGAATCCTTACTTTAAAATTTATTGACACAGACCATCAATGGGTTGATGTCTTTACTAAACCACTTTCTGAAGATAGGTTTAATTTCATTATGAAACATCTCAGCATGAAATTATGTCCAGAATAAGAGTTTTATTTATATATTCCTTAACCCTCAGAACTTTATGTTTTCTTTGTGAACATCTGATCAATAAGTCTTCAGAAGTTAGAAGAACAGTTGCATCAGAATCTATCTAAGAAGATTTGAACCTTTCATTTCAAAGATAGAGGTGTGCAATTCATATTATCAACATATTTCATCCTCTCACAAGCGTCCTTCTAAGGCTGAACACGCGTTCATATTCTGAAGGGTCCAAGGCTTTGATTGGGTGCATTGAGACGCATGTCATTGGTAACTGTTTCTTATCTCCATGCCATACCCTATTTTAAGGATTCATAATTGCTATGCAATCATTAATTTGTTTTCTCTTTCTTATTGATTAAGTTTTCAAATTGATTATAAATACACAATCACTATCACTATCACTTTCACTTCTTCTCGCTTTTATTTTTCTCTCTAGTTTTCGTTTGCAAAAACCCTTTTTCTCAGAAATCTCAAACAATCAGTGTGAACAATGGCATCTTCCTCAAGGGCTAAAAATCTTCAATGTGCTCCTGGTTCATCATCAACAGCAGAACAGTACAAAGAACTGATAAGAACTGATAAGAACCTTGCTCACTTTAATTAATTCTCTCGAGGTTCTCTGTGAGCTTATCATCGACTTTGAAAGCATGTAGGAGAATGGGTTTGATATTTCTGCAGATGTAGCTGATCAAGGTTGGAACTGGTGTTTCGATTATCTTCTAGGTCCAGTGTTCCCAATTCTAGTAAAGGAATTCTGGATTCATGCAACCTCCTATAATCACCAAGTTACGTCTTATGTAATGGGGAAGAAAATTGCAATTACTGAAGATTTGATTGCAAAGCTGATTGGGTACAATGCCGGAAGAATTAGGTGCAACGACATGGTTGAGAAATGTCCTGACCTAAAATCCATATCAAGAGTAATCTTCACTTCTGGAAAACCATCCAACAAGATTAGAGATCTGAAGGACTACTACAGAATCTGGTCTAAGATCATTCTGGGTTGTATAAACAACAGGAAGCCAACAAGCTCTCCTGACAACATCAATATTGATCAACAGTTTCTGCAATATTTCATTTTAAATAAGACAATAATAAACCTTCCTCACTTGATTTTCAATCATCTGAGAACAAGCGTGAAGGAAACAAAAGAAGAAGAAAGGACCAAGAGGGATTGGATACCTCTGGGGTAGGTTAATTTCTTATATTCTTACTGAGAACTGGTTAATAGAGCATCTGACAGAAGCTCAGCAAATAAGCACGCTGGAGGCATGTGCTGGAAAAACCCTTAATGCCAAGAATCTGAAAAAGATGAATATTATTGACAGTATTAAGAAGGAGCCAACCATTGCTGCAAATAAATTCATCACATCAAGGAGAATCCCTCTGAAAAATTTTCCTTTATTTTTTGAGATTGACGCTTCACTAGAAATAGTAGTCAGATACTTAGAAGCATGCAAGAAGGATGGAATAGCTCTAGAACTTAATATTTGTGATCTGCATCACCATGCTCCAGATGTTGTCATAAAGAAGTCCAGAAAGAGAAAAGTTGCAGGAGAAGGATCTTCTCAGAGGACTCCAAAAGCTGCTAAATAGAAAGGTAACACTTCTTTTATTTCTGTTGTAGGATCAGTAGTTTTTCCAACATCTGAAACACCCTCCTCTCCTAAACCAACAGAAGATCCCTCACCTCAAAGTTTTGAAAACTTTGATATAGAGTTTGACCCCTCTGTAACCCTTGAAAACATACTAAACGAACCTCACTCTCCCAATCCACATCTAGAACAAAATCAGCCAGAACTTGATAGAGTTCTTTATGATATTGATCTATTTGATCAATATTTTCAAACTCCTAACCCAGAAAATCTAAACCTTCAAAATCCTCAACCAGAAAATCCAAACCTTCACACTCCTCAAACAAAAAAAATCCAAACTTCCAAACTACTCACCCATAAAATCCAAACGCTACTGCTAACCAACTATAAGATTCATACACACACTCTGATACCACCATACCTATTCCTGGAATAACAGAACCTCTCATGGTTCATCAACCTCTATCCATCATAGATATTCAAGAAATTCCATCACCTTATCATTCCACTCCACCAAACACACCTCGATCACCAATCATCATATCTGGTTCGCCTACTCCCTCTCCTAATAACCGTCCAGATGATCGCCTCAGAATAATCATTGATTTAGAAGCGATGGATCACCTAGCCTCAACCTCTCATAAAATTTCCATTCCCAAACATAATCCAACTATAACCAAAGAAGATGTTGGTAGAAACTTATTGATTTTTTAAACATAATTAATGGATTGGGTTAACTCTTTGAAGCAAGCAAGTTTAGAAAATCCATATCCTGCTGCTTCTGATTCTCACTGGAATCGGTTCAGAAGATGGTTCAACACAGAATCCCAAAAGCTCAAAGAATTAAGTTATGAACTGGCTCAACAGAACTTTTGTGATCAGCTGAAAGCTTTCAAAGATCAAGTTCTGAGTCACTGGGAAAAGAAATCTATCCTTCTGCTGGACAATGCTCCCTGGAAAGAGCACCAACCATCAGAAGTTATTGAACCATGCTATGCGAATCTTACTATGGCTATTATTCAAGAAAAAGGCAAAGCAACTTAAGAAGAAACTGAATCATAAAATGCTAGAGTGTTCTGAGAAACTTGCATCTTCTGTGGATACACCAGCTTCATCTTTGGTCATGCAAACTCTGGAAGAGTTAAAGAAAGAGAATGAAATAATCAAAGAAATATTGGACAAGAAAGAAGATACGAGAAAAGAAATCAAGGATATGCTGGGAAAACAAGAGAAATCAAGCACTCATATTAAGAGCTTGCTGGAAGCGTTGTTCACACGACTTCCCCTCTTCAATCTTAGATTTTTTATAACTTGTTTTCTGCATTCATTATATTTTTTTATCTAGCTCTGAAAATGTTATTGAAATCTTGTTTTAATATAAATCATCTTTTTGATTATGAATATTAGTGATTATATTGTTTTTTGATTCATGACAAAAAGGGGGAGAACGTAAGATATTTTCAATAACAGTATATCGGGACAAGGTCTCAAACATTTTAAATATCTTAACTTCTCATTTTTTTTTCTGAAAGCAAAACAGGAACAAAACTCTGATGAAGACAGAAGGACATGCATCAAAAGCTCTGATCAGAATGAACTTCAGGGAAGTAATTCATCTCTATCTGAGTACTCAACTAAGCGGGAGACTCTCTAATGCTTTATGTTCTGTCTATTTTTATTGAAATATCCTAGTTTTTATCATCATCAAAAAGGGGGAGATTGTTAGAACATAGTTTGATTCTACAACCCTTGTAAGAGTTTTGATGATGACAAACACAAAGAACAAATATGCACTCTAAAATTATGTTCTATTTTGTACAGAAGATCTGACGGAAGCAGATCAGAAGTTAAGCTATAAGGTTGTTCCTGCTGTGAACATAGACTGATCTCAGAATGTTCTGATGTATGAAGATCAGAATTTGTGCTAAGAGAAAGATATTTTAACTCTGAACTGAAGTCTAACGCTGCAAACATGATCGTATGATTCGGACCTTCCAAGAGCAGAACTCCCAACTTAGAAACGGAGCAGAACTCCCAACTTAGAAATTACCAATTAATAGAGGCATCATCAAGGCATAAGCCTTCAACTTAATATTTTGCCAATCCAGGCCAACTTAACGAGCATCAACTCCAACTTGATATGTGATGTATGCGATAACATGATAAAATTCAACAACAACAACAAAAATATAACAATATTGGCATAAGCCTACAACTTAATAATAATTCAACACTGGTCATATGCCTATAACTTAATAATTCAACTTAATTCAACATTGTCCATAAGCCTACAACTTAATAATTCAACTTAATTCAACATTGTCCATAAGCCTACAACTTAATAATTCAATTAATTCAACATTAGCTATAAGCCTACAACTTAATAATTGCCAATTATAGATGTAATACAACATAACTCACCACTACCTGCAACTTCAACAATTAATAACAACAACACAATAACTTACACATGCCAATAATATTATTAACATGATCCTACTAAAATACTTCTACTAAATTATTCTGCCATAAGCCTCATTAATAGTTTTCGGCTTAATTAATGAAACTCTTATTTCCCTGCCACTTAAGTCATCTCTATTGCTAATATATTTTGGTTACTAATCTTTCTGTTATTTACTTATAGCTCTGCAACTAAAATCATAATAGTTACTAACTCTGTAACATAATAATCTTAACTGCTATATTTATATTAATCCATAAATTGTTCACTACTGTTACTAGTAAATAACTTCTGATGTTAATCATTTTCCTCTAAACCTGCTACATACCTTCCTGTAACTAAGTACTAAATCAACAAATAACAAATATGCAGGACAAACACAGGAAACAGGAAAAACAAAGTAATAGACACGCGATGTGCCCCTCGACACTTACACCACCAAATTATGCCGGCCGACACGCCCTTTGTGATGTTCGTCACAACCGAATTTCCCGTTCCCCTCGCCGCACTAACCGTGGCCCTCGACACAATAGGTTTTCATACAACCTCTTCTCTATTACTGATACCAGCACAGAACCCTCCTGTTTTTCCTTCGATCCCCGGTCTCATACCAACACAATATATTTTTGCAAGAACATCAATTGTTCATCGAAACAACAACTTTACTTGGACTATAATATTTCCCAATTAACAACATATATCAATCATATAACCTCCATTAATCATATAAATCAAACAACAATTTATTCATACAACCATCACATACAGTAACAACTTTACACAACCCAATTCCCATGTAACATGCATCATATACCTGATTATAGAGTCAGAACCCCACCCTTACCTTAAATTGAAGGTTGCTCTACAATTTTCCAATCGAATCCCGCTTTGCCTCTTTTCCTCTTTGCTGTGTAACTTCTATGTTCTCTTTCTCTTTTCCAACCCTTATTCCTCTTCTTCTTGACAAAACATATTTTTTCTATTATTATAACTAAACTCAATAATAATAGTACTGCTATTGGGCTTAATTCTCACACCCCCTTAATACTACATACCACCATATAAAATAGGCCCAACAACTAATACTAATAGTTCCAACATTATTATTATTATTAATCAACTAATTAATTAATTAATAATAATCTAGCAACTTATACCAACAATTCTCAACATCTCACAACTTCAACAAATAACCCAAAAATAATTTAATTAAATAATTAATTAAATTAACAGGCGTTACAAATCTTTCCCACTTAGAATATTTTCGTTCTCAAAAATCGATTCGATACTATCACTCTTAACGCAAATTTTGCATTCAATTCTCTGATCCTCAAGTCGCGTCTGGAAACACTCCTACTACTAATTTCTCAACATAACAATAACTCAACACAATTTAAATCAAATACACACATGCTAATCATTCAACACCTTCACATCATAATCGTTAACAACTTATCAACCACTTCAACAATATTTTGACATATCAACATTTAAAGTAGTAATAACCATAACACACTTATACTTGGATATACAACATCACCTTATCATCTTAACAACATTTCCAACACCAAAACACATACATAATTTCATTCCCATGTATATATATATATATATATATATATATATATATATATATATATATATATATATATATATATATATATATATATATATATATATATATATATATATATATATATATATATATATATATATATATATATATATATATATATATATATATATATATATATATATATATATATATATATATATATATATATATATATATATGTCAATTATCAACAAAATATCAACAACTCTATTCTTATCGTCGTATCACCCTTATAGTGACATCAACAAAGCCAACATAATCAACTTCATCATATTATGGAGTATTATTCAGCCTTTACAGTAACCAAAAACAACATCACGACAACGGGAACAAAATTATTATAATATCAACTTAACATTATAACTCAACAAATATATGCACAACTCACCATCGACCAACAACCACCAAAATATCCTTATAAAATCAGCAAATATTTACGAGAAAACACAGTATCTTGGCACATCATCCCTATATATACAACCCACCAAATCAACATGTAGATCAAGACATATCATTCCCATAGACTCCTAATATATAGTCCTTCTCTTCTAACGAGTCGTACATGTATAGCAATTGCACCACATCACGCTTCAGCTGCGCAACTCTGGTCATCCATCTTAAGTCACCATCCTCATTAAAATTTCCTTCAAATATATGGTTTACAAGTTTTCGTCTAGTTTCAGACTTTCTTTAACATCCATTATAAAATCTTTGTTCACTTGATATTCTCAATCTTTCACTTTGCGATGCTAGTCCGCATATAACTCACTACTGCGACTTATTCAATATGTCTCAATTCTTTCCTAGCCACTCCTCTATTAATTCACACAAACTGGTGAGCGATTATTCTCACGATATACATCAATCACTTTACACACCATTAAGATAGAAAGACAAATATATATCATCCAACACGACCTCGTCTACTATCAACAAGAGATTAAGGGTGATCAGTTCCTCAATTTGTCAAAAGATAGCCGACAACCATAATGGAGTATAAACCATCGTTACCAAATTATAATAGTGTTCCGTTAGAAATTGTACTCAAGTTGCCTCAAGCACCATAATCCAATAATTTCCAATGTGGTTTACAAATACTTCCATAATTTCCCTCTCATTCGATTTTGTCGATGAGACACCACTGCTCAACATATTACACAGTCCACCTTACACCCACTTAGCCTCACACGAAGGTTAAGTATCCTCCAACTCAAGAATTACTTTCTTCATCTCCACATCATTAGGAATACAAATTCGATTACTGAATCTCAACACACCCTGCACATCTAACTTGAAATCATCATTCTCAAATTGATCGAGTCTAACCACCAAATCTACGAATTTCACATCTAACTTCTGAGCTTCTTTGATACTGTCCAGAAAATCATTGTTAATCTTCAACATCCCCAACATAACACTCTTCGGTGTCACTTCACAAACTAAGCTCATATCTCTGAACTATTCAATTAACTCCAATTCTTTAACCATCATTGCCGACATATGTAAAGTCTTTCGACTTAAAACTTCATCCACGACATTAGTTTTACCTGGGTGATAATTCAAACTGAAATCATAATCTTTCAAAAACTCCAACCGTTTTTGTTGTCTCATATTCAATTCCTTCTAATCAAATAGATATTTTAGACTCTTATGGTTGCTAAATACTTCAATCTAGATACAAAAAGATAATGTCTCCAAATCTTCAACATAAACGCCACCGCTGCTAACTCTAAATCACACGTAAGATAATTCCTATCATGAACTATGAGTTGTCTAGAAGCACAAGCAACACCTTGTCTATTCAGAATTAGCACACTACTAAGTCCCATCTTAGACGCATTCATAATACACTACCAATGACTCACTCGGATTAGGCAAAACCAATACCGGAGCCGTCGTCAATCTTTTCTTTAATTCTACAAAACTTTCTTCACATCTAACATCCCATACTTGAAATGATGAACGACTATCCTTTTTAATGTTGAACATCTGATTTCTCAACTTATTCGCCAATAACATATTACGCTTGGCCTTGTCTCGAACAACTACGATAATAACCATTTATGCCCAAAAAGCCACTATTTCCGTACCTGACTTTAGAGTCCCTCCACATAGGAATGCATCTACTGTATTCGAAAACAATTTCATAGGATAGAATATATTTCTATCTCCTCATAGGTTCAAACGGAACGCTAATCCGATACTCTGAACACAAGATATGAATTTCCAAAGTTATCCAAAAATGCAAACAACGATGTCATGCATCGATATGCTATTACACACCTTACGATAACATCAAAAAAAAATGGTACCAGTACCAACACTTACCATTCTTATTTCTTGAAATCGTACTCATCTCCTTGCATTTCCGACTCCGACTCGCGATTCAAAACATTCCAACAACTTCAATAACTTTTACAATCACTCACAAGGATTCCACGACAAGGTCTACAACAATATGTCACTCTATCACCACTCAAACATCGACATCTTATGCAAGGGCTACTCAAACTAACAACTTCATAATCAACCGGTAGCGCTGAAACATCGCAACTTTATAAATTCCATCTTCTAATAATTATCCTTGTTACTTAACAATCACCTTCAGAAACATCAGGGATTTACACTCTACTCGTATATCAAAAGCCGTTACATTTCTCCTCATCCTTTGAGAAGTAAACATCAACAATTTCTGATCATCCTCCCTCAAGACATTTCAACTTGATTGTTGTACCCCAAAATTTGCCCTCCCATATTCTTCAAGATTTGTCAAGATCAAACTTCAAAATCACTCAAGGGTTGCACAATCCAATTGCCTCCTAAACAGTCAAAAATTAGGGTTTTGGTTCTGGAAAAGAAGTTGAAGTTCCCAAGGGTCCAAACAAGTCCCACATGCCTACAAACATTGTCAAGCATCCTTATGCCAAGTTTCAAGACTCACAGCACAAAATTGCACAGTCAAAAACCCTAATTGCTTCACAGTCAAAAGTCAAAATTTTTGGTCAACATCTTATTTTGAAGCCACAAACATCATTTGATCAATTATTGATCATGATTCTCAAGGCATGGCTCAAAAAGTCTCAAGATGCAAAAGTTTCTATTTTTGGACAACTGGAAAAGTCAACTGCAAATTGACCAAGGCATAACTTTCACATGGTTTATCAGAAAAATTCCATCCAAAGCTCATTTTGAAGAGAATGACATTTACTACAACTCATCTTCACACTTCAAGTCCAAGAAATACTCTCACAAAAAGTTATCAATCTCAACATTATAGGTCATTTTCAAAAGTCAACAAAAAGGCACTTTAAGTCAAAGACCATAACTTGAGATTGGTAAATCAAAATGACATGGGACCAACGGCATTGGTTAGAGGACTTCAAGACCTTTCCAAAATTTCCACGAACATGATCAAAGCTTAAAAATTGAGCAAGATATGCCTTGTGGAAGTTGGGAAATTTTTGGGAATTTTGAAAAACCAACTTTGCTTCAAATGCCTCAAAATTTCTAATGGGCCTCAATTTCTTCCATGAATAATTATCCAAAAGCTATGCACGACCCATTAAGCTAAAAGGGAGTTATTTTCTTATTTTTAATTAATTAATTGAATTTTTAATCCTATTAATTCATTTAATTAAAATTAAATATGAGAAAAATACTAAAGCATGTGTTTTGAATCTTTTTATGCAGCTAATATGTCCATTATGAGCTCAAGATTTCGTGCACACCCCATTATTTTTTGTTTCAAGTATTATGTAATTGTCCAAAGCCTTGTAATAGTAATTAGGACTTCATTTATTTTCCGCATTTTATTTAAAATCGGGTCTTTGTTAATTTGGCGATGTACTGACCCGCGCCTTGTAATAGCGTAGGACCTTTATTTTCCGCATTTTAATTTCCGCACCTTTAAACTGCTAATCACATGAAAGAATGAATGGCCTAAATAAAATCAAAGCGTAGCTCACCCAATGCATGATCAAGATAAAACATAATTGAAAATGACACACAATTCACACACCACTCTTAGGGTACGCCTCACTATTGCCTTGCCCCTCGAAACGTGGTCGTCGAGTATAGCACGTTTTAGTAAGTCCTTATGTCCATGAACATGGCATAAGGGTAGCTTCTAAGGTGTCCTACTATTGCTCTGGTGACCACATTGTCCCTAACAAACGAATTGACCCGAACACCTCCAACGGTGGTGCTACCTACCTCTCAATGGTGGGATGGTACTACCTTAAGGACTTCTACACAGCTTAATTCCTTAGGGTAGGTAGATGACTCGTAGATACTTGCTCTAATTCAAAACAAATCAAAACTTCTTTTCACACCGACACTTTTCAAAAAGCTTTCAAAAACAATTTTTCAAACACTCTTGAGGACTGATACAAGAGTCGATCTGAAACTTTAAACGAAACTTTTTCAAACCCACTCACGATTGAAAAGAAAACAAACATTTTGAAAACACAAATGAGCAAGTATCTAAGAGCCCATGGATAACCATGGATAGAAAGGGTGCTAACACCTTCCCTTTCTATAAATCTACCTCCCGAACCGAGAAACAATCTCATAAGGAATTTTTCTGTGCTTTTGTCCTTTCCATGTTGGAGAAAATAAAATACGGTGGCGACTCTTGCTTCCGCGACATTTCGCGAACCAGCGTTAAACAGTCAGTTCCAGATCCACCGATCACAGAACTGGCGACTCTGCTGGGGAAATCTTTTAAAGTGAGGTGTACCTTAGGACTAAGATCACTTGTGTTTTCAATTGTCTGAATTGTTTGCTTTAAATTGTGGATCTGTCTTGGGAGTTCTATAGATCCTAACCCGGATCTGGGGGATACCTTCTTAGAAAGTAGCAACAAGACTGTGAGGGAACTATGCGGGGTATACCGACATGGTTGAAGTAGTCTGCTACATTGATGTGGCACTTTGGTGTGTACTGGTAACCCTTTAGTTCAGTCAAGAAGAGTACGGGGCCGCCGCGTGGTGTCGTGAAGCATCAACTGACCTTAGGAACCTTAATTGAACCATCTTGGCCTCTTTAGGGTAGTGAGATAACTGACTTTGGTGCAGTCCGAGGTTGGTTGATACTCGATACTACACTCAATTGAGGGTTGTTTTCTTGGAATATTTCGGTCGCCAGTTCAGTGGCTAAATCGAAACGATGAACAATGAAAGCAATCCAGTGATATTGGGACCCTTAGAACCCGGTTACTTCTGATAGGACAGGTTGAGCCCACCAACTTCAAGAGGGTAATACCCAGACCCCATGCAGGCCTAAACTCTAAGGGCTTGTCTTGTGTGACTTGTGTGCCTTACCATGTTTGCCTTTGTGAATATTTGTGGTGTGTTTAATCATAGCATCATAACATCATACAGCATCATATGCATTGACTAACCATTTCAGGGGTTCGAATCTTCATCTTTGTTCTTGTTTTGTAGGACATGGAAACTGTTCGCAGAAAGACAATTCAGATCAGCCTTGTAAGGATCCCTCCTCAGCTTAAGGAACTTGTATCCAGGATTCTCGAGAGCTCTTCATTCAGTGAGAGACATGGAAGACTCATCAGCTTGGTCAACACCAACATTGAGGAAGATATGATAAAGGTCCTGTTCCAGTTCTTTGACCCTCTGCATCACTGTTTCACTTTCCTGGATTATCAACTGGTGCCTACATTGGAAGAGTTCTCCCGGCTTCTGAAGATCCCTATCCTTGATCAACTACCCTACAACGGTACGGAAAAGGAACCCAAGCTTGAAGAGATTGCTAAATCCTTACACCTACAACCATCTGACCTCAAGGGACATTGGGAAGTTAGAAGTGGTATCAAAGGGTTCTTAACCAGGTTTCTATTTGAGAAGGCCCAAGAATGTTGGAACTCCCTTGACCTACAAGCTTTTGAAGAAGTTGTGGCCCTCCTTGTCTATGGTTTGGTGTTGTTCCCTAATCCAGATCAGCTTATAGATATCAGTGCTGTCCAGATCTTCATGTCCAGGAATCCTATACCTACATTGCTTGGGGACATCCTTCACTCATGTTACACTCGAACCATGAGAAAAAGAGGTGTTCTTATGTGCTGTACTCCTCTCCTGGGAAGGTGGTTTATTTCGCACCTTCCACAATCAGTTTTGAAGAACGAGTGGGGTTTGAGATGGTCACAACGATTGATGACTCTTACACATGCTGATATACATTGGTGCTCTCAGTCCAGAGAGGATGTCACTATCATTGATCGTTGCGGGGAGTACCCTAATGTTCCTTTACTTGGAATCAGAGGAGGTATTACTTACAACCCGTGCCTGGCTTGGAGACAGTTTGGTTATGCTCGGAGGGACGGCCCTCATGACATGTTAATTCCTGACGTAGTTTTTGACTTTGACAACGATGCACAAGGACTTCGCTAGAGATTTATCAGAGCTTGGAGGATGCTAAGTAGGATAGACAGCAAGACCCTGGGGCACAGGAATTCCATCCCTTTGGAGCCTTATCTCAAGTGGGTATGAGCCCGCTCCCAGAAGTTAGTAATGCCTTATCCTCATGTTCTCCCTGTGATCAAAGAGCCAGTCTTGGAAAGAGAGGTGTCCTACACCATTCAACATCCTGACATGCCCACGTCATGGGAAGAGATGCAGAAGAGCTGGATCCAGCTTAAGGAAGAACGGAATTCTCTTGAGACCAGTCTACATGCTAGTGAAAAGAAGGTCTTGGAGCTCACCCGCCTACTGCACGAGGAAAGGAATCTCAACACCTACATTGCTCCGAAGAGGATGCGTAGTGTCTTTTGGGATTGATTTGCTTTGTATTGTGTGCCCATGAGGCTTTGATGTACCAAACAATTATTTCCTTAATGATAACGTGTGTTCCTTTTTGTCTACAACAAATTTGAATTTTTGAACCCTTGAATGCATTGCATAAACACATATCATTCATCATGTGCATAGCAGGTACTCTTCTTTTCAGGTTGCTTACTGTTCTTCGCTGTTTATTTCAGCATCATGAACCCTGAATCATCTACCGAGCTGTCCATCAAGGCCCTTCAGGCGCATAACACACAATTTCAGGAGCTGATCATGGGTTTGGCTCAAGGTCAAGAAGAGCTGAAGGCTTTACTCCTGAAGAAGGAGAAGAAGAAGAAGAGAACCGTTATGTTCAACACGGGCCGGAGGTTTGGTAACACACTGCAGAATGAGGAAGCTGGTTCTTCTGTAGGCAAAGACAGTCCCCAGGGGGGAAGGGCTCCAAGTCCGGTGGTCTCTGACAATGAGACTGATTTTAATGAGGAGCAGTATCCTCCAGCTGAAGACCGGTACAAGCAGTTGGAAGACCGTCTGAACGCCATGGAGATTCAACAAGTGCCTGGTTTGGATTTCAGAGACTTGGGTTTATCTTATGGTGTGATCATCCCGCACAAGTTTAAAGCACCATCTTTCACCAAGTATGACGGGGCGTCCTGCCCCAAGTTACATCTCAGATCTTATGTGCGGAAGATTCAGCCGTATACAGTGGATAAGAACTTGTGGATCCACTTCTTCCAGGAGAGTCTTTCAGGGACTCATCTCGAATGGTTCTATCAGCTGGATGGAACCAAGGTTCGTAACTGGGAGGAGTTGGCTACTGCTTTTTACAAGCAGTATCAATATAATGCCGACCTTGCTCCTACACGTACCCAACTCCAGGGTATGTCGCTAGGATCAGGCGAAGGTTTTAAAGAGTATGCGCAGAAGTGGAGGGATCTGGCTGGCAGGGTGCAGCCTTCGTTAACAGACCGGGAGTTGGTAGATATGTTCTTGGGGACCCTATCCGGGCCGTTTTTCAATCATCTTATTGGCAATTCATCTGCAGGGTTTACTGACCTCATTCTGACTGGGGAAAGGTAGAGGTTGGCATGAAGTCCGGTAAAATTCAGAAAGGTGCGTCTTCAAGTGCTGAGAAGAAACCTTTTAAGAAGGAAGCCAGTGCTGTGTATGGGCCTAGAAGGCAAGATAAACCAGAGCGCCGCCAAGCTGTCAACACGGTGGTGATTGCTAAGCCTGCTGCTGCTCCTCGGCAACTCAACCAACCAAGGGCTGAAAGACCCAGAAGAGAATTTACCCGGCTGAGTATGACTTTGTCACAAATCTTGCCGCAACTGCTATCAACCAACTTGGTGACTATCAGAGAGGCTCCAAAGGTTGTGAATACTGCATCTCCCAAGTATAATCCAAATGCCCGCTGTGCTTACCACTCTGATAGCCCGGGGCATTCTACTGATGACTGTTGGGCCCTGAGGAATAAGGTGCAGGACCTTATTGATGCGAAAGAGATACAATTTGAGGCGCCTGAGAGGCCAAATGTTGTGACTGCTCCTATGCCCCAGCATGGAGTAAATGCCATTGATGAAGACTTGTATGCCGTTTCTGTGAATGATGTAGCTACCCCTTTGATGACTGTTAAGAGGAACTTGCTGCTGGCCGGTTTATTTCCGGGTTGTAGCAAGGGTTGCCTTTTGTGTTCTGTTACCCCTACTGGTTGTCCGTTGCTGAAGTTAGGCATCCAAAGCCTGATGGACAGCAAGGAAATTCTGTTCAAGAAGACCGCTGTTCCTTTTGTTCCTGTGGAAGAAGTATCTGTCGTTACATTTTCAACAATCCAATGAAGGCTCCCCCGAGGAAGCCAGTTAAAATCATGACTGTCGCACCCATTGTTATTACTGTTCCGGGGCCCCTCCCCTATGAATCTGATAAGGCTGTCCCATGGCACTATGGGGCAGATGTATATGTACTTGGAATAAAGCAAGAGTTCAATACCGGTACCAGCATCAGCAATATCACCAGTCCAGCTAAAGTTACCCGCAGTGGCAGGCTCTTCTCGCCTGACATTGCACCACCAGCTATTCGAAGACCTCTGATAATAACGCCTGCAAGTGCGCCTGTTGCTACTTCTGATCCAATTGCTTCCCCTGCTGCCGAGTCATCTAACGCTCGGGGTAAAGGGATTGAAGATGGGCCTGCCCGAATGGAGGCACCAAAATATGTGAATGTTGAAGCCTCCCAGCAAGAGATGGAGGAAATTCTTAAAATAATCAAGAAGAGTGATTTTAATGTTGTTGAACAGCTGGGGCATACCCCCTCCAAGATCTCTATGCTCTCATTGATACTGTGCTCAGAGGCCCATGCTAAGGCCCTAATTTCATTTCTGAAGACGGCCCATGTGCCACAGGAGACATCTGCAGACCAGTTTACTGATTGCGTAGCCAATTTGACAGCCGACAATTGTTTGGGTTTCTCGGATGCTGATCTCACCGCCAAGGGAAAGAACCACAATGATGCCCTGCATGTCTCTATAGAATGCAGGTGTTGTACCCCAAAATTTTCCCTCGCATTTTTCCACAAGAAATCACAGCTTCAGGCGTTTCCTGATTTTTCAAACTGGCTCAAGAATCGGTCAAACAGACTTTTCTCGTCAGTCAGGACACAATTAGGGTTTCATTGATTTTCAGGGCTCTGGAATGTTTCACACAGTTGGCTTAGGGTTTTGGTTGACTTTGGCTCAACTTTGATCAGGCGAACGTTCTCTGGCATTCAATCAGGAATTAGGGTTTTCGTGCGCGGTTCTTCAGAAAGATTTAATTCTACGGTGCTTTGCAAGTTGTTCCGGGATTTGGTTTGAATACACATTGTTTGATTTAATCAGTAAAAGAAGGCATTTGGTTTGAATTCACATTTGTTTGTTGGAACCAGTCAAAGGATACATTCAGTTTGGATTTACAGTGTTTGGTAAGAAATCAGTGAAAAGGGAATGCGCCTGATCAGTTGTTTTGATTAACTGTTGCTTTGCTTTAGATATTGGAAATGCCAGGTTTAACTGAGTAAATTGCTAAAGCATTGTTTATTTAAATTATTTATTATTCTGAGATTAAGTGATTGGAATTTATTTTTCAATTATTTTAATTCAAAGAATTTTAAATAATAAATAAAGGATAAAGGATAAAAAAATAATTAATTGGATAAAGACTTTTTATTTACTTTTAAATTATTCGTACAATTATTGTTTACAATTTGTTTACGACAATAATTTTACAGTGATTTAAACTTAAATAAAAAAAACTATCCTAAACATTTTCTATTCTTCAATTCTTCATCTGCTATCCTTTGCTCCTCTCCATTCAATTATTCATCTGCAAAAGGAAAAAAGGAAAGTCAAATAGCAAATAAATAAATAAAGAGACAGATATAAAATTCATCATTAAGGGCCACTGATTGGGATCAGTTAACCCTCTCTGCAAATCACGGGATTTCTCCCGGTTCACAAAGAGGGACGAGTTTTTATTTGCTAAAAATGAATGCACAAAAGTCAAAATTGCACAATTCAAAAAATTGTCAAACTGCATAGTTCAATACAAACACAAAGTCCAAACTGAATCACAATTTTCAAACCATCCAAAAAATGTCAAAGTACAAGTTACTGTCACAAAGCTATTCAAAAGATTTGGAAAGATGTCAAAAGCACAAAATCTGGAAGAAAAGAGACAAGAATGCAGAGAAAAATTGTTATGCAAGCAAAACACACTCATTTTCATCATTTCCCAAAGAGGTGGCCCTTTCAGAAAGTACAAGAGCATAAACAATATTTAATGCAAACTGTACCGAGAGAGAAGAAAAAGAGAAAAAGAAAGCAGGCTTAGGCTTTAGGCAGGAAGATAATATAAAACAAAAACTGAACACAGTGGATAAAAGGAGGAGGTAAACCAATACACCACAAAGAAAGGCCAAGCCTGATGAACAAAAGGCCAAGCCTGCTGAACCTGTCAAGGCCCTAACCTGTCAAAGGCCTAACATGAAGCCTGAGCCTCAAAGCCTCACAACCTGCTAATGACCACAAAACATATACAAAACTGATAAGCCTCCAAGTCAAAATAGAACCTTGAACCTGTTTTGTTTACAAGCATAACCCTCAAAGGCCATTAACCTGCTAACCCTCAAAAGCATAACCTGTAAAAATTGTCAAAAAAACCTCACCACAAGCCATACCAGCATATGCCCAAAACCTGTATACCCTGTCAACCATCAAACACCAACCTGTGTTAAACCAGCAAACCAGTAGAACTCACCTAAGCACAAAACCTGCCTAAGCTCATAACCAGCAATAACATTCAAACCTCAAAAACAATTTATATGACCACAACCTGAAGCATCAAACCTGAAGCTAAAACCAAGTCCAAGCCTACAACCAGCAAAACTTCACAGTCCTCAACCCAACTTAAAATAGTAAAACCTGTTCCAGCCTCACAAAAGCCTAAAGTTACAAAACCTGAAGCCAAGCCATTCAACGTCAAACATAAGCTCTTAAGCTTTTCAAAGCCTAAAGGCTCCAAAAAAAGCATCAAACCTTCAGGGCCCTCAGAACCCTAGGCTCATCATGGGGCAAGGAAGAAGTAAATAGGCAACTCAATAAGGCAACAAAATCGAGAGAGAAAGAAGGGAAGAATGGACAACACAAGAGCCTCAGAAAAGGCTTCTTCATGGGCATAAAAATCATCAATCTCAGCATATTCAAGGCAGCATTAACAAGCCAAAGAAGCACCAGGGCCATAAACAAACGAGAAGCATATTCAAGGCAACTCAGAGAAGGGACAAAGAAGCACATTCAAGGCAGGACCTCAGAGGAGTACTCATCACCGGGCATCAATCAAAAGGCAATCAAAAGGCAACCAAACAGAAACATTCAAGGCGACAATAGAAAGAAGAAAAAAGGGGCTTTCAGATATTTTATCAACATCATAAAGCCTAAAGAAGAATACGCAAACCAGGGTTTCAAGTCCATCATCATCGAACCTCCACCCACCGGCTATCCTCAGCGCCTCCAGTCCGCCTCCTCTCCATCTCCCAAAAGCCTAAGGTATAAACCCCTTCTCTTCCTTTTTTTTCGCTCACAGAAACAATAATAAAACACAAATTGAGATTCAATAATCAAGGAACCATGATATGCAAAGACATTAATTAAGGAGAACCTTAGAGTGTTCAAAAGCTTGTTACCTTTCTTGCCATCTTAATTGAACAACTATGAAGAGATGAGGACGGAAGTGGCGCCCGGTAGTCGAAGGTTGGAAGGAATCAGTGGCCTTGGGTCAGAGAGATGAAGGAAACGAACGGAGAAGACGAACGAAGCTAGCAACGGCGCCTCTATCTCAAAACCTTAACGCGTTTCAACTGAACACAATACATTCAAACCCTAAAATTGTTTCAAGCAAATGGGCCTAACACATTTTTCCAACGCCCAAGCCTTTTTGTTTTCCCTTCATACACCCCCCCCCCCCATTTCTTTTCTATTTGGGCCATAACTTCCCCAAGGCCCGTCCTAAAACTTAAACCTTTTTTTTAAGTATAAAACATTTTCATTCATTTTTCTTTTGTTAAATAAATTAACAAAACACAACCTTTTTTAAACTAACAATATTTTTATATATAGCATAATATAGAAACTTATACAAATAACATTTTTCTCTATAAATAAACTTACATTTTTTCTTTTATTTTTCTATACATAGAATATTAATTTTTCTTAAGATAAATACTTCTCTTTTATTTTTTAAGAAACATTATTTTTGTACATAAATAATAAAAATACATTTTTTATTACACCATATAATTAAAATTGAAAACACCTTTTTCTTTTAATTCAAATATTCTTATTAACAATGTAAAGATACTTTTTTTTACATCAAATGTAAAATAATAACTTTCAAACTTAGAATATTTTCTTTTCTTAAATTTTCCTTTTGTACATATTGAAGAAAATACAAGATTATTAATTAAATTAAATAAACATTTAATTTTTCTTTAAGTCAAAACAATACTTAATAATACTCTCTTAAATTCACATTGCCGCACCTGTAAATAATTACATACACATATGCACGTACACTTGCACAATATACTTGTACTTGATACCTTATACATTTGCTTATTTTGTATATTCGTTACATTTACATTTGGTCGCAAATTCGATTTGGTTGTAATCTATTGGACACTATATTCCTAAGTCTCATCCCCATTCGTAAATTTGTACCCCCACTCCCGGATACTTATTCTGTAATAGCGTAGACTTTACATTTTCGCAATTTACCGCTTTCAATTATACCATGGTTAGACCTAGGGTTTGCATGTACATAAAATCAAACGCTAGATAACCTAATACAAGACAAATACGTGAAATCAATACATAATCACACTTGCACCCCCTAGGGTAATCCCACATGTTGCTTTCCAAAATGGGCCATGCTTGCACGTCGAGTATCTTTGGCAAAACAAACTCAAATGATCATAAGTCCCTCGATGACGCTTTCGAATGTTGCCTAAAACGGAATGATCATAGTCCCTTCAAAGCAAATTGCCAAACACACTTGGCACTATTGCATTCATGATCCATACGATGACCCGCGCCCGTCCCGAACAAACTTCCTAAACGCAAGATTGTCCACCACATTCAATGGTGGAACAAAATTGTTAAAAAGGGTTGAAAACATAGAGAAAACCTTTGAGTACAATAGGGGTAGATAAAACTCTTAGTTACTTGAGATCAACTTGCAAAAACACTTGCCTTCTTTTCAAAAACCACATTTCATACACACTTTCAAAACAAACCCTCAAAAACATTTGAAACATCTTTTCGAAAAGATCCACACTTTTGTAAAACACTCAAACACGAGTCGAATACATTGGTTGCCTAAGACAAGGCATCTCTTCAAAAACATTTTAAAAACACACACGCACACCAATTTCAAGCAATCGAAAATCAAGGCAAGTATCTAAAAAACCAAGTAACTAAGAGCCCATGGATAACCATGGATGAAAAGGGTGATAATACCTTCCCTTTTCATAATCTACCCCCCGAACCCACGAAATATCTCAAAAGGTTTTTGCTGTGCTTTTTTTAACCTTTCCTTTAGGATAAAATAAAAAAGTCGGTGGCGACTCTTGCTCAACCGAACAAGTGCAAATACAAACGCAAAACTCATAGTCAGTTCTCCCACCGTATCACAGCAGGTGCACTACTCTTGCTCACGTGTTGGTGGACACCGGTTCTTCCCTGAATGTGCTACCCAAAAAGGCCTTAGACCGGTTGGATTGTGAGGGCTTGGAGTTGAAACCTAGCAACATCATTGTTCGAGCCTTCGACGGATCGAAGAGGATGGTTCATGGTGAGGTAGACATTCCTATTCGTGTGGGTTCTCAAGTATTCGACTCAACTTTCTATGTGATGGATATTCGTCCATCTTATTCCTGTTTACTGGGTCGACCTTGGATTCATAAAGCTGGGGCAGTGACCTCTACCCTACACCAGAAGCTCAAGTACCCTGTCAGAGGGAAGATTGTCACTGTGCAGGGGGAGGAAGAATATATGGTGAGTCATCTGAATTCCTTCTGGTATATCGAGATGAACGGGGAGTTTATTGAAACCCCCTTTCAGCATTTTGAAGAGGTACCTCCAACATTGGCAGCAGCGAAAACAGTGGTTGAAGAGGACTTTCCTTTGAAGATGGCTTCCTTGAAGGACGCCCGGGCTGTAATCGAAAAAGGTGAATGTGCTAACTGGGGCAGGCTCCCTGATTTCACTCCTAAAACTGACAAGTTTGGACTGGGTTTTACTGCAGAGGCTCAGAAGGCTGTGCGCAAAGCTAGGATCGGAAGACCTCCTGTGCTCATCACTAATCCAGGAGTGAATGCTATTGGGGATGAAGATGAAATGGAAGAATCAGAGTTCGATAGCTGGATCTACCCGACGACTGACGGTGGATTGAACAATTGGACTGCGAAAGATCATACACCTGTTACTTTTGTTACGTAGTAATGAATTCCTTTGTTTTTGTTATTTGTAATAAACAATGAATTGAAACTTTATGGCCCGGTATCTTACCCGGGGCACCGTTGGCTTCATTTGTGAGGGCTTATAACTGTCATTTCCATATATCATGAATAAAGATCTTGGACGTTTTTTCGCATTTCAAATCTTGTGCTCCCTTTCTTTCTTTCTTTCTTTATATATTGCAAAACAGCTGTATTTACACACACTCACCTACACAGGTTTCAATCCACTCTGGATCTCACTAGTAACGACTCTGCTACTGCCAGTTATGACTTCGAAAGTCCGATCAACTTAGCCGAAGACGAAGGTGAAGATGATTGCGAAGTGCCTGGTGAGCTTGCAAGACTGTTACTCCAGGAGGAGAGGGAAATTCAACCACATGAAGAGCCAGTGGAAACGATAAATCTGGGTACTGAGATAGATAGGAAGGAAGTTAAGATTGGTGCCAATCTGGAGCTCAGTGTAAAACAACGGTTGACTCAGATGTTACATGATTATGTGGAAATCTTCGCCTGGTCCTACGAAGACATGCCCGGGTTGGATACCGACATTGTGGTCCATCATTTGCCTACCAAGGAAGACTGCCCTCCGGTTAAGCAAAGGGTCCTCCGTATGCGTCCAGAGATGTCTGAGAAGATCAAAGCTGAGGTTATGAAGCAATTTGACGCCGGGTTTCTTGCAGTGACTTCTTACCCTCAGTGGGTTGCTAATGTGGTGTCGGTACCAAAGAAGGATGGTAAGGTCAGAATGTGTGTTGATTACAGGGATCTGAACAGGGCCAGCCCCAAGGATGACTTCCCCCTACTTCACATTGATGTTCTGGTTGACAATACTGCTCAGCATAAGGTGTTCTCTTTCATGGATGGCTTTTCAGGGTATAATCAGATCAAGATGGCCCCTGAAGACATGGAAAAGACTACCTTTGTTACTCAGTGGGGCACCTTCTGCTATAAGGTCATGCCTTTTGGACTGAAAAATGCTGGGGCAACCTACCAACGTGCCATGGTTGCCTTATTTCATGACATGATCCATCATGAGATTGAAGTGTATGTTGATGATATGATCGCAAGGTCCCAAACTGAGGAGGAACACCTTGACCATCTGCAGAAACTGTTTGACCGTCTGAAACTGTACAAGCTGAGGTTGAACCCGAACAAGTGCACATTCGGGGTTAGATCTGGAAAGTTGCTAGGCTTCGTTGTAAGTGATAAGGGCATTCAAGTGGACCCTGCCAAGGTTGAATCCATTCAAGAGATGCCAGTTCCCAAGATAGAGAAAGAGGTCAGAGGCTTTTTAGGACGCCTGAATTATATTGCCCGGTTCATCTCGCATCTAACTGCTACCTGTGAGCCAATCTTCAAGCTGCTGAAGAAAGATCAGGTAGTACGTTGGAATGATGAATGTCAGGCCGCTTTTGACAGAATCAAAGAGTATCTCCAAGAACCACCCATCCTTATGCCACCGGTTGAAGGGAGACCTCTGATACTATACCTGACAGTACTTGACAACTCAATGGGGTGTGTGCTGGGCCAGTATGACGAGTCTGGCCGAAAAGAGCATGCCATTTATTACCTTAGCAAAAAGTTTACCGACTGTGAGACCCGATACTCACTGCTCGAGAAAACTTGCTACGCTTTGGTATGGGCTGCTCGCCGGCTGAGACAGTATATGCTAACTCACACTACTTTGTTGATTTCAAAGATGGATCCAATAAAGTACATATTTGAAAAACCTGCTCTGTCTGGGAGAATAGCAAGATGGAAAATGATCTTGACAGAATATGACATCCAGTACACGACTCAGAAAGCCATCAAAGGAAGTGTATTGGCAGACCACTTGGCACATCAGGCCGTAGACGACTATCAGTCAATGAACTTTGAGTTTCCTGACGAGAGCATCATGATTGTGACTGATTGTGAAGTACCTGGACCGGATGAAGGACCTGAGGAAGGATCCCGATGGTCTATGCACTTTGACGGAGCCTCCAACGCTTTGGGTAACGGTATCGGCGCTGTAATCATATCCCCTCAAGGCACTCATACTCCACTTACTGCCCGGCTATGTTTCAACTGCACCAACAACATGGCGGAGTATGAGGCATGCATCATGGGTCTTCAAGCTGCGATCAACTTAAGGATCAAGTTTCTGAGTGTCTTCGGAGATTCCGCTCTCGTGATCAATCAGATCAAAGGCGAGTGGGATACGAAACATCCGAACCTTATTCCTTACAAAGAATGTGTGTTGACATTGATTCCCCATTTCACAGAGATAACTTTTGAACATTTCCCAAGAGAGGAGAATCAGCTGGCGGACGCGTTAGCTACGATGTCTTCTATGTTCAAAGTCAAATGGGACAATGAGGCTCCCTGGGTCATTATCTGGAAACTGGACGAACCGGCATACTGCTGTGACCTTGAGGCTGAGGTAGTGACTGAAAAACCTTGGTACCACGAGGTGAAGAGATACTTGGAAGCTCAGGAATACCCTGAAGGGGCGTCTGTCAATGATAAGAAGTTTCTGAGAAGGTTCGCAGCAAAGTTCTTCCTTAGCAACGGCATTCTGTACAAGCGAAACCATGATTCGACCTTACTGCGTTGTGCGGATAAGACTGAAGCAGAAAGGATCATGGCAGAGCTACATGAAGGTACCTTCGGAACACATTCCAATGGACACACTATGGCAAAGAAAATCCTTCGGGCAGGGTATTTCTGGTCCACAATGGAAGCCGACTGTTACCAACATTCTCGGACATGTCATAAATGCCAGATTTATGCTGATAAAGTGCACGTTCCTCCGGTCCCCCTGAATGTCTTGACAGCACCTTGGCCGTTTGCAATGTGGGGTATAGATATGATCGGCGAGATTAAACCTACGGCATCCAATGGGCATCGCTTCATCCTGGTGGCGATTGATTACTTTATGAAGTGGGTTGAAGCAGCTTCTTACGCCACTGTAACCAAGAATGTCGTGGCACGGTTCATTCGGCACAACCTGATCTGTCGATACGGCGTCCCTGAAAGGATCATTACGGACAACGATACCAATCTCACTAACAAGATGATCACTGAGCTCTGCGAGCAGTTCAAGATACAACACCATAACTCTTCTCCCTACCGGCCGAAGATGAATGGGGCTGTAGAAGCAGCGGATAAGAATATCAAGAAAATTGTGCAGAAGATGACAGTGACCTATAAAGATTGGCACGAGATGTTACCATTTGCTCTACATGGGTACCGTACCTCAGCAAGGACGTCAACCGGGGCAACTCCTTTTTCCTTGGTCTACAGCATGGAGGCTGTTTTACAGATCGAAGTGCAGATACCCTCTCTCCGGATAATGAAGGATGCAGATCTGAGCGAAGATGACTGGATCCAGACTCGACTTGATCAGCTAAACTTAATCGACGAAAAGAGACTCACTGCTATTTGTCATGGTCAGACGTACCAAAAATGGATGATCAGAGCATTTAACAAGAAAGTCAGACCACAAGAGTATCAAGTTGGGGATCTGGTAATGAAGCGCATCATCCTTCCTCAGAGTGATCCAAGGGGCAAATGGACCCCTACGTACGAAGGGCCATTTGTGGTTAAACATGTGTTCTCAGGAGGGGCCATGATTCTAACCACCATGGATGGTGACGACCTTCCTCACCCCGCCAATGCAGACATAGTAAAAAGATACTACGCATGATAAAAGACCCGCTAGGTTGGCATACCTAGGCAAAAATTAGGGCTTCCCGGCGAACCAAAAGGGTTCGGGCAAAATGAGGGATGAAATGAAAAAATCTATACACCCGGCAAGTCGAAAACCTGAAAAGGCGGCTTGGGCAAAAATGGGTATCCCGGTGGACTGAAAACCCGAAAGGGCAGTCCAGGAAAAAGTTAGGGATTAAAGAGTAATACTATGTCTCATTGGATCACCTTGCATCCAGAATCCGGTATCAACTATCAAGTTCAGACGGCATCGATCAATCAACTTCATCGTCAACTGAGCAGCAAAGTGATGAGACGCTCAAAGACATAAAGGCGATAGCAGAGTTGGAACCCAGTGGGATTGTTCTTTTCACATAGCTGTTTTGTTTTCCCTTTGTACAAATTGTATAAACTCTTTTGTTCGGCGGTGTTCTCTTACTAGGACGTCAGCCTCTTGTACATAAAACGCCTATTTACAGGAAAATTCAAAAATCAATACAAATTCACTTTTCAGAGAAATTGCCAATTGCTTTTCCTTTTTCTGTTTTGTTTTGCGAAGAACGTCCAAGGTTCAATTTGTGATATATGCATTTGACACTAATTGGTAACTCATAAATATTTGCATACAAAGGATTAATTACAGGTAACATTCGAAACAGGGGCAATAATGAGTTGTCTAAGCGATCTAATTGCTCCGTCCACCAAGGTACCAAGGTAGGTTCAGCTGAAGAACATAACCAAGATATCTTAACTCCCCAGAGAGTGAGCCAGCAAGTCAATGCACTCTCCCCAAGCAGAATTATCCCATCAGTCTTAAGGCAGTTGGGTATCCCCAAGGGATCTCAACATTCCCCAGCGCAATATACGGATATTCTTAACAAGCATCCCCGGCAGTCTTGATCTAAGATTGTTCCCCGGCGGTATACCCGACATTCAGCGGAGCCACTTCCCCAATATATTTCAAAAGTTCCCCCAGGAGAGTCCAATCCAAGTTTCCCCAGGAAATTGGAATCCATCTCCCCAGCAGGAAGCTTATCCCCAGTAGATTCTGGAAGCTTCCCCCCTGCAGAGCACGAACGCGTCTCCCGGCTTTATTCAAAGGTTATTTCCCTACCAGGATATAACTGGGTTATCCTCAGCCAAAAGCCACAGAAAGATCGTCCTCGACGAAGTTTTCTTATCCCCAGCGGAGTCTATTAAAACTTCCAACATAGCAACGGTATCCCCAGCGGAGTTACCATCAACATCTCAACGAAGTACATCTCTTCCCACAGATTATTGTTCCCCAGCAAGGTCGCTAGAGTATTTTTCTCCCCGCAGAATAATCCATTCGCCAAGTTTATTCCCCAACGGAGTTATCATCTCCTATCGGTATTCTTGCAACCATCACTCCCCAGCGGAAGCAAAGATCTATCCTTCAAACATCAGCCCAGGATTTAACTTCCCGGCACCCGTCAAGGATTTATTTTCCTGAGACGAAAATATACATTCATAAAACATCGCGTTTCCATACATTATAGTATGCATATACGCATCATGAACATACAATCTCATCTCGCATGTCATACATCATGACATTACACACAACTAACGTTTTGTCTTTTCAGGATAAAGGTTAATACAAAGATAATTACTATCAACGGTCGCAACTAAAGATCCGATTCCTGTATCTTTCTAGGGTGTATCTGTTGACGATCGATTCCAGACCCGATTCCTGTATCTTGCCAGGGTGTGTCTGAAGAGTTCGAGGATCCGATTCCTGTATCTTGCAAGGGTGTATCTGTTGACGACTAGCATTACCAGACCTGATTCCTGTATCTTGCCATGGTGCATCTGAAGAGTTTGAGGATCCGATTCCTGTATCTTGCCAGGGTGTATCTGTTGACGACTAACATTACCAGACCCGATTCCTGTATCTTGCCAGGGTGCGTCTGAAGAGTTTGAGGATCCGATTCCTGTATCTTTCCAGGGTGTATCTATTGACGACTAGCATTACCAGACCCGATTCTTGTATCTTGCCAGGGTGCGTCTGAAGAGTTTGAGGATCCGATTCCTGTATCTTGTCAGGGTGTATCTGTTGACGACTAGCATTACCAGACCCGATTCCTGTATCTTGCCAGGGTGCGTCTGAAGAGTTTGAGGATCCGATTCCTGTATCTTGCCAGGGTGTATCTGTTGACGACTAACATTACCAGACCCGATTCCTGTATCTTGCCAGGGTGCGTCTGAAGAGTTTGAGGATCCGATTCCTGTATCTTGCCAGGGTGTATCTGTTGACGACTAGTATTACCAGACCCGATTCCTGTATCTTGCCAGGGTGCGTCAGAAGAGTTTGAGGATACGATTCCTGTATCTTGCCAGGGTGTATCTGTTGACGACTAGCATTACCAGACCCGATTCCTGTATCTTTCCAGGGTGTGTCTGAAGAGTTCGAGGATCCGATGCCTGTATCTTGCCAGGGTGTATCTGTTGACGACTAGCATTACCAGCCCCGATTCCTGTATCTTGCCAGGGTGTGTCTGAAGAGTTTGAGGATCCGATTTCTGTATCTTGCCAGGGTGTATCTGTTGATGACTAGCATTACCAGACCCGATTCCTGTATCTTGCCAGGGTACGTCTGAAGAGTTCGAGGATCCGATGCCTGTATCTTGCCAGGGTGTATCTGTTGACGACTAGCATTACCAGACCCGATTCATGTATCTTGCCAGGGTGTGTCTGAAGAGTTTGAGGATCCGATTCCTGTATCTTGCAAGGGTGTATCTGTTGACGACTAGCATTACCAGACCCGATTCCTGTATCTTGCCAGGGTGCGTCTGAAGAGTTTGAGGATCTGATTCCTGTATCTTGCCAGGGTGTATCTATTGACGACTAGCATTACCAGACCTGATTCCTGTATCTTGCCAGGGTGCGTCTGAAGAGTTTGAGGATCTGATTCCTGTATCTTTCCAGGGTGTATCTGTTGACGACTAGCATTACCAGACCCGATTCCTGTATCTTGCCAGGGTGCGTCTGAAGAGTTTGAGGATCCGATTCCTGTATCTTGCCAGGGTTTATCTGTTGACGACTATATTCTCCAGACTCGATTCCTGTATCTCGCCAGGGCATGTATGAGGAGTTTAAAGATTCTATACCTGTATCCAGCCAGGGCGCATCTATACAAAGGGTTTGAAGACCAACTCCTGTAACAGGCCAGGTAATAATTTTCTTTTTTTCAGGTACGCAAGTCCTCGCTAAGGAAACTCTTACGCGGTCGACACCCAGATGGCATCTATAAGCCCATCTACCTATCCATCACCTCTCAACATGGCATCTGTAAGCCCATCTTCCTATCCATCAATCTCCAAATGGCATCTGTAAGCCCATTCACATTGCTAACATGTGAGCGCAAATTTCTGGGCACTCTAGTGTTCAATCATCTTCTACCCTCGGATTACGAAAGGCACGCCATCCAATCTACATCCTCAGGTCTAAGAAGATTGAACAGGGGCAACTGTTGTACCCCAAAATTTTCCCTCCCATATTCTTCAAGATTTGTCAAGATCAAACTTTAAAATCACTCAAGGGTTGCACAGTCCAATTGCCTCCTAAACAGTCAAAAATTAGGGTTTTGGTTCTGGCAAAGAAGTTGAAGTTCCCAAGGGTCCAAACAAGTCCCACATGACTACAAACATTGTCAAGCATCCTTATGCCAAGTTTCAAGACTCACAGCACAAAATTGCACAGTCAAAAACCCTAATTGCTTCACAGTAAACTATAGGGGTAAAATGGTCATTTGACAGTCAAAAGTCAAAAAATTTGGTCAACGTCTTATTTTGAATCCACAAACATCATTTGATCAATTCTTGATCATGATTCTCAATGCATGGCTCAAAAAGTCTCAAGATGCAAAAGTTTCTATTTTTGGACAGTTGGAAAAGTCAACTGCAAATTGACCAAGGCATAACTTTCACATGGTTTATCAGAAAAATTCCATCCAAAGCTCATTTTGAATAGAATGACATTTCCTACAACTCATCTTCACACTTCAAGTCCAAGAAATACTCTCACAAAAAGTTATCAATCTCAACATTATAGGTCATTTTCAAAAGTCAACAAAAAGGCACTTTAAGTCAAAGACCATAACTTGAGATTGGTAAATCAAAATGCCATGGGACCAAAGGCATTGGTTAGAGGACTTCAAGACCTTTCCAAAATGTCCAAGAACATGATCAAAGCTTAAAAATTGAGCAAGATATGCCTTGTGGAAGTTGGGAAATTTTTGGGAATTTTGAAAAGTCAACTTTGCTTCAAATGCCTCAAAATTGCTAATGGGCCTCAATTTCTTCCATGAATCATTATCCAAAAGCCATGCACGACCCATTAAGCTAAAAGGGAGTTATTTTCTTATTTTTAATTAATTAATTGAATTTTTAATCCTATTAATTCATTTAATTAAAATTAAATATGAGAAAAATACTAAAGCATGTGTTTTGAATCTTTTTATGCAGCTAATATGTCCATTATGAGCTCAAGATTTCGTGCACACCCTAATAGGAAAGAATCTTCCATGATTTGGCATAATTAGCATGAAAAAGATTGAAAAAAAATATCATGAAAATCAAATATTCAAAATCATCAATGCAAAGGCTTGGGGCTTGGTCTTTCTAACCTAATTCATTCACACATATATGCATAATCAAAACCTAATGCAAAGAACAGAAGAAGCTGCGCAGAAGGCATAGAACAAACTTGCACTTTTTCACAAAAAAACTAAAAACTGTTTTCATACATTGAGGTTGCTTCAAGGCCTCAAAGCTATTCCAAAAGCTTGCTGACACCACCAGGAAGAGATTGCAATCAAGAACATAGCCCTTGATCTCAAGAATTGGTAGAACCACGTTGCCCTGTTCCTAAAATTTTCCATATTCGTGTTTGCATTTTCATGCATTATTAATGTCTTTTGATGATTGATTTATACTAACATGATGATTCTAAAGCTATTGGTGTTCTCCAATTGGATTAATACTGCCTGTGTCAAAAGTTGCCATTGATGGTTGCTAGGGTTTCAAAGCTACAAATTTAGGGCTTTATGCATCTGGAAAAATTGGACAATAAGACCAGTACCATTGAAATCAGGAGATCCAAACGAATTGATTCCACACCTCGCGCCCTTTTTCTTTTTAACCATGCTCTAATCGCTATTATTGCAGGTTTGGTTTAGTGGGGGTTTAAAACCCCCACTACTTGCTTTTATTTACAGGGAAAGAGGAAGACGATGCATATGTGTCATAACCTGATGGGACGATTCAAACATTAGCGCGCGATTTCTGAATTTATGCCACTAGCGCTTATTTTCTATTATATTAATTGTGTTCTATCATAATAACAAAGAGACTCAATGGCACGGTTGGCAAATGCGTTGGCATGCAGGTATTGGGACCTGGGTTTGATTCCCAGGTCCCCCACTTCTTCAATAATATTTTTCTCAAAACGTTCCCATGCAGCATGCTCTCCCAGGGTTCATCATGTGCTCTCACCTGCCTGCTTGCCACGCGCCCAGGAGATCAATCCAATGGCCAGAACCTGCAGTCCATCATGCACACTAGTCAACCATGCCATACACAAACGCTGAAAGTCAAAAAAGGCTTGGGATCAATGGGCCAAATTCCTTGCAATTAACCTCCAAACTGGGTCCAGACACCCCCAGGGTTTGCTTAATCTTTTCATTTTTTTCTTTCTCTATTTATTTTTTCCTTTTATTCTTTCAATTGTTATTTTGATTAATTGCTTTTATTTAATTCACAAAATAATTTTTATAACACAAAAAAAATCAGAAATCATAAAAATAAAATATGTTTATTTAATTTTTAATTCCTTAATAGTTTTTTGTAAATAAATTCTAATAATCAATTTAGTTTAATTTTAGGTTTTCAATTTTAATGTTTTCTTAAATAATTAAAAAATGTGTAGAAATTAGGTTTTTTAGCATTTTTATTCTTTTCTTTTAATAACTATTTTTTCTCCTTATTGTTATTATTAATTATTAATTTATTTTGTAAAAACTCATGTAATTAAATAATTAGTATAAATTAGGTCAAAACTTAAATATTTTTCTTTAACAATTAAAAATAATTTAGAACAAGGTCTTAATTTAACTTCTAATTTAATCAATTTCCTTTATTTCATAAATACAAAAAACATCAAAAAAATAACTTCTTTTCTTATTAAATAATTAATTGCCTCTTAATTTCAATTTAATTTCTTTAAAGGGTCCAACGCCCTCGCATATTCGATTCTAATTTCTTTTCGCGCGTTTGTCTTTATTTTTTGTTTCAAGTATTATGTAATTGTCCAAATCCTTGTAATAGTAATTAGGACTTCATTTATTTTCCGCATTTTATTTAAAATCGGGTCTTTGTTAATTTGGCGATGTACAGACCCGCGCCTTGTAATAGCGTAGGACCTTTATTTTCCGCATTTTAATTTCCGCACCTTTAAACTGCTAATCACATGAAAGAATGAATGGCCCGAATAAAATCAAAGCGTAGCTCACCCAATGCATGATCAAGATAAAACATAATTGAAAATGACACACAATTCACACACCACTCTTAGGGTACGCCTCACTGTTGCCTTGCCCCTCGAAACGTGGTCGTCGAGTATAGGACGTTTTAGTAAGTCCTTATGTCCATGAACATGGCATAACGGTAGCTTCTAAGGTGTCCTACTATTGCTCTAGTGACCACACTGTCCCTAACAAACGAATTGACCCGAACACCTCCAACGGTGGTGCTACCTACCTCTCAATGGTGGGATGGTACTACCTTAAGGACTTCTACACAGCTTAATTCCTTAGGGTAGGTAGATGACTCGTAGATACTTGCTCTAATTCAAAACAAATCAAAACTTCTTTTCACACCGACACTTTTCAAAAAGCTTTCAAAAACAATTTTTCAAACACTCTTGAGGACTAATACAAGAGTCGATCTGAAACTTTAAATGAAACTTTTTCAAACCCACTCACGATTGAAAAGCAAACAAACATTTTGAAAACACAAATGAGCAAGTATCTAAGAGCCCATGGATAACCATGGATAGAAAGGGTGCTAACACCTTCCCTTTCTATAAATCTACCTCCCGAACCGAGAAACAATCTCATAAGGAATTTTTATGTGCTTTTTTCCTTTCCATGTTGGAGAAAATAAAAGACGGTGTCGACTCTTGCTTCCACGATATTTTGCAAACCAGCATTAAACAGTCAGTTCCAGATCCACCGATAACATTGATTAACAAACAAAATATTTAATCCATGTCACCTTCGGATTCAGGAAACAACAAAACTTCCACAATACTTGCATTATCGCCATCAACAACATATTGAATTAACATCTTACAACCGAAACATATCTGAGAAGCAAAGCTTCTCCACCACTTGTCTTCATCCCAACTCCTGCATATAATCGATTGGAAAAGCAAACAAGTACTAACAGTGTGTCGCACACATGTCACGTACTAAGAAACAACACATCGACAATATTCAACTGTCACGCTACTCTACTGACTCAGCAACTTGGTCGGACGGACCGACCTGCTCTGATACCAACTTTTAACACCCCAATTATACCCGACAATTAATATAAAAATCAGAGTTATAAAATTTCGAAAACCGAATCAGGATGCTTCAATTTAAACTTAAAATAACGACATTCATTGCAGATACATAACACATTAAACTAGAATGAACCAACAATAATATATTTTAATCTTTTAAACCAGCAACCTTCATAACTACGTAGCAGGATCAAATATTCAACTTAAAAGAATATATCATCTTTGTCCAACTAAACAACTTTAAATAATAAGTATTTAACAAATAACAACTTAAGGTTCAATCAACTGAAATAATAACAACAATGAAACAACAAGCGTTCATCTCCCCCCCCCCCCCCCCCCCCCCGAGTGTTACATATCAGAGCAATGACACTTACTCGAACTACTGAAGGTAAACATCATTCACTCTGGATTACCTGCACGTTACCAACATCGGGGTAACATTCAAACAGAAGGGGTGAGATATCGAACAATATAATAAAATGCATGATAACCATTACATTAGAATTAGTATATGCAAAATCACCACTTCACAACTTTAAACAACATCAATCACAATAACACATCAACAAAATATAACAAATAACTCATCAACACAACAACTCGAATATGCAACATGAAATGTAACTCATTACTATGCACATTCATGTGGTACCAGCGGAGCAGAACTCCCAACTTAGAAACGGAGTAGAACTCCCAACTTAGAAATTACCAATTTGTAGAGGCATCAACAAAGCATAAGCCTTCAACTTAATATTTTTCCAATTCAGGCCAACTTAACGAGCATCAGCTCCAACTTGATAGGCTATGCATGCGGAAACATGATTAAATCCGATAACAACAACAACATAACAACGTTGGCATAAGCCTACAACTTAATAATAATTCAACATTGGCCATAGGCCTACAACTTTATAATTCAACTTAATTCAATATTAGCCATAAGCCTACAACTTAAGAATTGACAATTATAGATGCAATACAACATAACTCACCACTACCTACAACTTCAACAATTAATAACAAAAATGAAACAACTTACACATGCCAATAATATTATTAACACGGTCCTACTAAAATAATTCTACTAAATTATTCTGCCATAAGCCTCGTTAATAGTTTTCGGCTAAATTAATGAAACTATTATTTCCCTGCCACTTAAGTTATCTCTACTGCTAATATTTTTTGGTTACTAATGTTTTTGTTATTTACTACAAGCTCTGCAACTAAAACCATAACAATTACTAACTCTGTAACATAATAATCTTAACTGCTATATTTATATTAATCCATAAAGTGTTCACTACTGTTACTAGTAAATAACTTCTGATGTTAATCATTTTCCTCAAAACCTACTACATACCTTCCTGTAACTAAGTAATAAATCAACAAATAACAAATATGCAGGACAAACACAGGAAACAGGCAAAACGAACTAACAGACACATGATTTTCCCCTCGGCACACAAGTTGTGTCGCTCAGTAATTACACCACCAAATTGTGCCGCTCGAAACGCCCTTTGTGACGTATGTCACAGCCGAATTTCCCGTGCCCCTTTCCATAATAATTGTGGCCCTCGACACAGCAGGTTTTCATGTGACCTCTTCTCTGTTACTGATACCAACACAGAACCCTCCAGTTTTTTCTTTGATCACCGGTCTCATACCAACACAATATATTTTTGCAACAACATCAATTGTTTATCGAAATAACTACTTTACAGGGACTACAATCTTTCCCAATTAACAACATATATCAATCATATAACCTTCATTAATCATATAAATCAAACAATAATTTGTTCATACAACCATCACATATAATAACAACTTTACACAACCCAATTCCCACGTATCCTGCATCATATACCCAAATATAGAGTCAGAACCCCACCCTTACCTTGAATTGAAAGTTGCTCTACAATTTTCTGATCGAATCCCGCTTTGCCTCTTTTCCTCTTTTCTCTGTAACTTCTACGTTCTCTTTCTCTCTTCCAACCCTTATTCCTCTTCTTCTTGACAAAACCTGATTTTTCTATTATTATAACTAAACTCAATAATAATAGTATTGCTATTGGGCTTAATTCTCACACCCCCTTAATACTACATACCACCATATAAAATAGGCCTAACAACTAATACTAATAGTTCCAACATTAATATTATTATTAATCAAATAATTAATTAATAATAATCTAACAACTTATACAAACAATTCTCAATATCTCACAACTTCAACAAATAATCCAAAAATAATTTAATTAAATAATTAATTAAATTAACAGGCGTTACACATGACGGTATCTTTGGAACTCACTCTAGTGGACATACTATGGCCAAGAAGATTTTGTGGTCTGGTTACTATTTGTCAACTATGGAAACTGATTGTCACCATCATTCAAGGACTTGCCATAAGTGACAGATTTATGCTGATAAGGTTCATGTGCCTCCAATACCGTTAAATATCATGACTGCTCCTTGGCCATTTGTAATATGGGTAATGTACCCTCAAACTTTCCCTCTCTTTTCTCAATACATTTCTCACAAAGGATCTTCAATGCTCAAGGATTCTCAAGAATTGATCAGACAAACTCATCTCCTAAGTACTGAGGCCACAACTTAGGGTTTTGATTTTCACAAGGGAGATTGGATTTATAATGCCTCAAAAGACTTTCATGGTTCATTATGGGTCTCCAAGAATACTCATGCCAAGTTTCAAGTCTTAGGTCATAATTTTACTCAATCAATTGATTAGATGACTAAAAATCAGCTGTATTGGATAAAAAGTCAATTGTGGTCAACCTACAATCAAACTTCAATATTTTTGGCCAATATCAACATTTTTAAGTCATATGCATCAATTGATCAAGCTTGGATCTTAATTCCTCAAGAAAAGTGTTCAAATCATCAAAAGGGGCAAAATAGTCAAAATTAGGGTTAGGACTGAGAATGATTGCTTTTTGACTTTTGACCTAATACATGACCTAATGGTTTGAAGAATTACTGATTGGGATTATACTTAGGTATCCAATGATTCGGACTGCAAGTGCACAGTCTTATCGTGTAGTTTTAAAAGATATCGAACCACAGAGACTGATGAATCGATCTACCGTCTTCTATTGTTACTTCACAAATCTAAAGCTAATGAATATTTGATTGGGTTGTAGGGAAAACTAAATACTAAATTAAGTTAGATTTTTAATAATCAATGAGCGTAACTACCAGTATGTAATATTCGAACCTCGGGAACTAGCGACCGGTTGGGTGTCTTTATATTTTCAAAACAGCTTTCAGTAAAACTTATTTAGTTTAAAAACCCTCGTCTCACACTATCGTTTTGTTGATCTAGGCTATGCAGTTAAGTCCTAACGTACGCTTCCGCCATCCCGCATGAGTTAAAAACACCTTTTGAAAACTAAATAAAATCTTAATTAACTTTAAAGTGCTTCCACTGTATTTTAAGCTAATGCTTAATTACTACTGTCTAGTTAAAAGATCTCAAGCTTCCGCTTTGTTGACCCTAACCTCTATTTGTTCTTTACATTCGTAACAAAACAATTTAATGATTAAAAATAGTAACTTAGACCAGAAAAGAAGGTTTTGTAGTAAAAATAATCCCAACTAAGTCACTCGATCCCTTGGTTAAGTGACTTTACATACCGGTATACGAATTCTAGCCTAGCATAATATCAGACCAAATCACAGAATAATTCCAGAGACATACGAAAATAAACATGATTATATTGATTAAAAGTAATAAAAATTCGTAAACATAAACCTGGTAATAATCCTGAATATAGAAGCACTCCTGCACAAACTGCAGGCTTTGCTTCGATCGGGGAACAGATGTAACCGTACAATGAAAATAATGCTAGAGGAAATACAGAAATTGCTGGGAAATAAATAATGCTTAAAGAATATTTGCTAATAGTAAAAATGAATTCTCCAAAGTTTCTGCCAAAAAAAAAACTCCTTTCTCGTATGGTCCAAGGTCCTATTTATAACCTCTGTGTGATAATCCCGTTCTCGGTAATCTAGGAACACTTTGTGTTTCTTTGAGAAATAATAGGACCACTAAATTTGTTACGTTCTTCATGCTTTGACAGAGTGGATCAGATAAAATAGGTGATCGTTGGATTTGCTTTGAATTGGTTTCCTTCCGTTGGATACGAAGAAAGTGAGATAAAGTGGCCTTGTGACGCTCGTCACGTCCAAGTGACGATGGTCACTTGGTCCATCTCAATGCGTGACGGGCGGAAACTCTCCTTGACGATCGTCAAGGCCTTTTGCCTGGTGGGCCACGTGCTGACAAACGTGCTCACATGCTTGATGGGCTTAAGCTGATTTCTTCTCCTTTGTAACACCCCTTCTAAAATACCCCGAATAATATTAATTATATCAATGATTAAAGACATATTCCATCAGAGTTAACACGAAACAAGGGATGTCACAATTATGAAATAAATAAAACTTCCAATAAAACAGTAGTCATGCTACACTGAGGGTCATTATTCAAATAATTCAATCAAATTAAGACCATGTCTTACACAGCGGAAAAATACCATAACCAAAACGGAATAAACCAAAACATAATTATTCCCAATGAAATTCAAAGAAACAATTGAATAATAACTAATTCCTCAACTAAACGTTCCCCAGTGTTACAACCTATCAGAGCACGACACTGACACGCAGACTTAAAGTAACATAGCTCTAGAGCCATCCTCACCAACTCCTGAGCTGCTAACTTTAATCTGAAATTGTTAAAGTAAGGGTGAGATTTCTCATAATTAACATGCATTATAAGCTTCTCAATCAACATTATATCACAAGCATATTATTTCACCCATTTTAGCATAAATTCAGATTCAACACCCATTTCCAATCATACAAGTCATTATGCACAAATCTATAATCAACCAAAGAATTGTAACACTGGAAGACATCCTAACATGTTACAATTCCATGCAAACACAAATGCAGACACAATGCATGTGGTACCAACACGTGACCAAGTCACCCAACACTGATCCATCATCAACCAGATACAGCAACCATCGATTCGTCCATAAAAACCCAGACACGAATCCATCCTAACCACCCATCATCACCCGGGTATCAATTAACAGCAATACAAGTCAAATTCCACACAATGGGAATTAACTTCACCAAAACAATGCATATGCACGTACATCACTAGCATGCAACATCAAATCAGTCTATGAAATACATCAATTTATCATAACTGAACCAAAACCAAAAACATGATATCTCAACGATCATGCACACCATCATTAGCAACATAAACATGCCTTTCATTCACACAATACTAATACATCCATCCATCACAGGTTCACTGCTACATACACACCCATGTGCGTTAGCCAATAATTACTTATTCCGGGATTTGACTCATTTTCAAAATAATTTCAGGTTTTAGGAAATCTTTTCATTTTATAAAATAGAGCATTAAATTTAAGAAATAACGTCCAAAACGGCACTCAAAACGGACTTACAGTTTGAAAGTTATGAATTTTCAAAGTTTAATATTTTTCAAAAGTTACAGCAGAACCTGGTTCCTACATATACAAGAACCGGTTCCTGCGAAGTTCAAAAATCACGCTTCTGGAAAAATGTATGGGAACCCGGTTCCTACCTATACAGGAACCAGTTCCTATGTGCATTTTTGCCAGTTTTTATAAATTCACACAGTGGAACCCGGTTCCTCCCCACTGGGAACCGGTTCCCACGACCTGCAGAGTCAAATTCTGCACTTTTGACAGCATTTATTCATTCTAAACCAATTCCAAACATACCCATACGAATTGCAACATGAGAAACACCAAAACACATCCATTTTGCACCATTATAACATCAAACAACATTATTTCATCATTCCTTTTTATCATCTGACACCCTAATGGTTTTCAACCTACAATTCGACGCAATAGGGACAATTCTACAGAACCCTAGAATTCCAAACCGGGATTCCCTAACATACTATGATCCATACTATTGAATATCTAAATCGATAATACGAATTAACTAATCGAAATCACCCCTTACCTTGTGGGTTCTTCGAATTTTGACGCTTCCGGTTTTCTCCTTCTTTTTCCTCTTCTCAAATGCATGTATGATGAATATTCCAAAATAACTCTCTTTCTCTTCTTTTTCCTTTTAATACTCCTTTTATTATTCAAATAAAATAATTAAATTAGTAATTAGTAAGAGTAGAGTATTTTACCTCTCACACCCTCTAATCACTCTTCACACCCCCAATACTTCTTTCCTTTAATTAATTAAATTAATTCCAATAATCCAAAAATACCAATAATTAAATTTCCAATTAAATTAATAATTAAAAATTCTAATTATTTAATAATCAGATTATTTGGGGTGTCATATCAATGACACTAGACAGTCCCATTTTACGTAAACTGGTTACAGGTCCTGTCATAGCCTACCCCAAGTATTTGTCTTGTTTTGTCCTTTTCATTCTAGCGCAATCACATTAAGCCCTTTATCTTTACACGCACATAGCAGAACAGTCGGTTAGTGGTTATGATCCTTTTAAACCTTAGAAGTTTCTGGAACAGTAATGTGGCAACCTTTTTCAATTCAATGGTTGGATGCGGGGGATCAGACCGTAATCTTCCCTACCGAGTTCAGTACCAGATGCTGCTGAACCATCTACCAAATGATTTTTCATGTTACTTTGTAAGGTTTACAACCTTTGGATTAAACGATCGGGTAAGGATCATCCAATTTAATTGGTATGTTTCCTTGCAACATTTTGCTGAGATATTATATCATCCACTTATATTCATCGACTTCCTGCATAGTTTGTGTTTAAGACGGTGCTGACTGCTAATATAAACTACTCAGGGTTACTACAAAGGCTAAACTCAGGGCGTTGGAATAACAGGTACTTGAACTGATCTATCATACTCTGGGGTTGTAAAATGTCTAGACGGTAGAAATTTTGCTTAATCTTGCCACAATTCCCGACAATTAAAGATCTTGCAGTCTATGTACTTGTCGCGTGAGTAAAAAAATTTTTTTTTATAGGGCCCAATAAGAAAGGGGAGTCTAAAAGAACAACACAAATTGCTTCAATAGATAACTTGATAAATTTTATTTTATTGAATTAGAGATAACGGAAGGGAAATTACAAAGAAAATAAAAATTACTAGGAAAGGGAAATACTTCCTCCCCCATACTTGAATCATACATTGTCCTCAATGTATTGACAGAAGATTGAAAGGGGAAATGGAAACTAGACAATCATTCTTCCTCCTTGTCTTGGGAATCTGCCACGTGTCCTCGCTCTTCAACGTGCTTGTTCAACGTGTCTGGAAGATTCGCCTTCATTCCTCTGAGAAATGACGTTATACAAGTTGTCAACACGAAGTGTTAAGGCTCGCATATCTTCCGTCATTCCTGCGGTGAATTCCAGCATACTTTGATCATGCTTGCGAGTGTATTCGTTTTGGTCTCTCTGCATTTGTTGCATGAGATTCATCATCTCAATTTGGCGCGTCTCGAGGCTCTGGTAGCGTTGAGTGGACAACTGGTTTTGCTGCATTATTGCAGTATAGATTGCAATGATGGTGGCGAGATTGTTGGCGTGTTGTGGTTGGGGCTCTTGCTGCTCTAATTCTTCTTCGATTTCATCAGCGGCAACATTGTTGGCCTCACCTTGATTTCGTTGCTCATTTTCTTTGGGTTCTGGGGCGTTCGGGTTGTAAAGCCAATTATCCGGATTGCCCAAATTAGTACGATTGTGATTCGGCATGATCACACTACGAACTTTTGCATTCTTAACCATTAGATAGTACCCTCCAGCTTCTCGCACTTTGATCAGGCGGCCAGCTCTACAGTTATTAATATCCATATAAACTGCTGGTAGCGGAGGTAGGAGTTGAATCCTTTCCCCCCAGTTCAGGTGAACTGCGATTGTGGTGACGAGCGATACAAAAAGGTGTAGTCCCATCTCTCGTAACAAGGTTTTGAATATGGGCCATCATTAAAGTAATGGGATTAAGACGGAGGTCTTGTGAAAAGGTACAGTGAAGAGCATACAATTCTTTAGTGTTGACTTTGTTGTTGTTTGCCCTTCTGAACACTGTGTTTGCCATAATGCGATGTATGAAGTGAATGTTCGGGTTGTGAATGTGAGAGGTGTAACGTGCTTCGGGAATAAAATTTGGTTCATCGATTATTCTCTCCCATAGTGCGTATGCACTCCCATTCCAATCCAATTCCGGGGGAATGCGATATTGCACATTATTTCCACGGGGAAAATGAAATATGTCGCTCAAATTTTCATGGCTAAGTGTGTACTCTCGGTTGAACATCCGAAATTGAGCGGCTCCTGTTAGGTGTGCGTCGGCATCATCGCGAGTGTGATAGGCATAGGAACTTAAGAATTCCAACGTTAGAGCTTCGTAGGTTGGTGTGTTCATCGTGCTAATAAAGCTCAGGCCAGCTTTGTTCAGCAAGCCTTGCATATGGGTTTGCAACCCCAATTATTGCAAGCAGTTGTTGTCGGTGAACCTCGTGGATGTCAACCCTCGACGATGGAATTTTATGTACCTTTCCTTTTGAAGTTCACCTACTTCTCCTTGTCGGAGCACGAGATGTCGCATGTTGGGTTCGAGTTGGTTTGGTGGATTCCTTTGGGCGGCCATAATTTTAAACTTGATAGAGAAAAAATGTATTTGTGATGAAGAGATGAAAGGTGGGTAATAGTGATGAAACTAAGAGACGGGAGAAAGGTTTATATAGATGGTTTTTATTGATTAGGAAATTGAATGAGGTTTATGGGAGAATTATGGATATGAGAGGTTATGGAAGTTAAGGATGAATGGAGTAAATGGGGTAGTGGGGGTTTTAAAACAAAATTTCTTTCAAGTTTCAATGTGGTTCAACGGTCACGGGAAGAGGAATCATGGGAGATAGGCTCTGATGCTTGTCACGCATTCCCTGACGTTCGTCAGGGTCAAAGAGACAAGCTCTGACGTTCGTCATATGCTTCTTGATGTCCGTCAGGGTGTAATGGTGTGTACATGTCTTTTGTTTGACCGCGTGCAGTAAAGCAGAGATTGATTAATTAATTTATTCATATAGTTTGCAAGGGATATTTATCTATGTGAATAGTTAGTGGCACATAGTAGAATTGGAGGAATGATAGTCGAAATAAATAAATAAGAAACAAATACTATGAAATAAATAAGAATAATTTAAACTAAATTGCAAAGTATGAAATGTAAATGAAAATAAATAAATACTGTGAAATAAATAGATAAATAGATATTTGAAATTTTAGAACCGAAAGTAACAAAGTATTCGAAAGATATGAGTATAAAACAATAATGAGTATTAAGAATAATAATGACCCCCCCCCCCCCAACACTGAGAACAAACAGTGTCCTCACTGGGGTGGCACAGAAACAAAACTATCGAGCACTAGGACCTCCTAGAGGTGGGGCAGTAGCATGAAGATGCTAATAAATATGATCAAACTGCTCCGTGATGACATCCATGAAATGAAAGAAGTCACGCTGTAGTGTGCTGATATTATCTTTAATGGTGGTGAGCTCTCCTCGGAGCGTAGTAACATCTGACTGCAGTGTCGTGATATCATGTGCATGATCAACCATAGGGACGTCGACAACTTCGGTAACAAGGGTAAGTGTAGGGTATTCTGATGGAGTATAGTCATGGTAACCGGTAGGTGTAGACGGGTCTCTCTCCTCCCTCTCAGGGTCATGTTCGTCTTTCTTTTCTAAGTTATATAGCCAGTTTTTCTTAGTATAGACACTTGTGTTCTCAGGGCTAGGCAAGAGGAAGTAATAGACAAGGTCATTTCGTACCAGCAGCTGAAAGTGAGGTGGGTCGAAGTTACCAATTAAATATATGTTAAAACAGAAAGGGATATCCATGGTATAGTATATGCCGTACGGCGTAAGGCGTGATAAAGATGACCGCATGGATAAGGCCTCAGCTATCATAGTGACTAGCCCGTCGACACAGATGGGTCCATGGGTACACTGAGCTATAGCAAACATGTTGGAGATCATAAATGATGCATCAATGACGGGTCTGGAATGGAAAGCACAGTAAATAACGAATAACTTGTCCCTAGAAACTGAGAGTCTATTTATAGGTTTTCCAAAGAGGGTGAAAGCTAATATGTGGTGGAAATACCTAATTGCAGGGTTATGGATCTCAGTCGCATCTAGGTGGTCAGGGTCCTCAGGGTATTGGCCCGCTATATCCCTACAAAAGTGGTTAAGTTCAAAGTTAAGGTAGTCATCCTCCTGGGTTTCCAGGTAGGCATCTATAGAACTAGGGAATCCTAGCAGCTCAGCAAGACGATGAACTATAAATTGGTGGGTGAAGCCAAATAGTCTGAAGGACATTTGTCCCCTACTACGCCCTAGACCTTGGGTGGGTTTATAAATGAGTGAGCTCAAGAACTCTAAGGTGAGGCGTTGGGTGGGTTTATAAATGAGTGAGCTCAAGAACTCTAAGGTGAGGCGTTTATGTGTAGGGTATTTATGGGCAAGGAATCCTTCCCATCCTATCTAGTTGAACAAAAAATATACACTCTCCCTGATGCCTAAAACTGTCAACGTGGGATCATGCACATAAGTAGTCATGCTCATCTGGAGCTGAGCCAGTATCTGATACCGCCGCTGCTGGGCCTCCGTGGCGAAGATGATATTATCCATAAATGAGTTTATCTTGTAAGTTCCTGTGAGTCAGTACTAAAATTTGTAAAAGAAGAATACAAATAAATAAAATATGCAATGGGAGAAAGAAAGAAAAAGAAAAATCTGGGAAAAAAAATCAAAATGAAAAATAAAAATATAAATAGATTTTAAAGAAATTAAATGAAAAACTTGTGGGTTGCCTCCCACACAGCGCTTGTTTAATGTCATTAGCTTGACAATGTTTTAGACATGAATTAGTTTCCTAATTCGGGCGGTAGCTCTAATAGTGTTAAGCTCGCGGTGTAGTCCTTGTTTTCAACGCTGTAATAATGTTTTAAACATTGGCCATTTACTAAGAACGGGTTCGTGGACTTTCCTTTAATCTCTATGGCACCACTGGGGAGAACTTTGGTCACTTCGAAGGGTCCAGACCATCGTGAACGGAGTTTCCCCAGAAAAAGTTTTAGACGAGAGTTGAATAGGAGAACTACATCTCCTTTATTGAACTCCTTCCTTGAGATTCGTTTGTCGTGCCACTTTTTCGTCCTTTATTTGTAGATCCTCACATTTTCATATGCGTCTAATCTTAGCTCTTCGAGTTCATTTATGTCGAGGATCCTTTTCTCACCTGCCGCAGTGTAGCTTAGGTTTAAAGTCTTAATCTCCCAGTAAGCTTTGTGTTCAATTTCCACTGGAAGGTGACATGACTTACCATAGATGAGTTTAAAGGGTGTTGTACCGATTCGCGTCTTGAACGCCGTCCTATAAGCCCATAGTTCTTAAGGTAACTTAGTCGACCAGTCCTTTCTTGATGTGGCAACCATTTTTTCCAATATTTGTTTTATTTCTCGATTTGAGACTTCCACCTATCCGCTTGTCTGAGGGTGGTATGGTGTTGCTACGCGGTGTTTCACCCCATATTTACTTAGGAGTTTATCTAAGATTCTGGATATGAAGTGGGAGCCACCTTCGCTTATGACTTGCTTGGGTACACCGAACCTTGGGAATATAATGTTCTTGAAGAGTTTAATCACGACTCTAGTATCGTTTGTTGGAGAAGCTATTGCTTCGATCCATTTCGAAATGTAATCTACAGCCATGAGTATATATTTGTTACCGAATGAGGACGAAAATGGTCCCATGAAGACTATTCCCCATACATCAAAGACTTCGACTTGTAGAATTCCAGCCTGAGGCATTTCATCGCATCTGGATATGTTTCCAGTGTGTTGGCATCGATTGCAGTTAAGGATGGCTATGTGCACATTTTTCCATAAATTTGGCCAATAGAAACCAGACTGCAAAATTTTGGCACATGTCTTTGATGTGCTTGCATGTCCTCCATAAGGGGCATCATGACAATGAGAAATAATGTTTTCAATTTCATTTTCCGGGACGCATCATCGGAAAATACCATCGGCACTTCTCTTGAATAGTAAAGGTTCATCCCAAAAGTAATGTTTCAAATCGTGAAATAATTTTTTCTTCTGTTGATAATTCAAATCAGGGGGTAGGATTTTGGCCGCCAAGTAATTTGCTATATCCGCATACCATGGTAAGGTTTGATTAGTTCGGACAGAGACCACGGTTTCGTTTATGTCATTATTTAATGCGTCTTGGCTTTCTGGTGAATCACGGCTAACAACTTGTGTTTCAAGTTCTAAAAGCAGTTGATTTGGATTTAATTCAGGTGGTTCTTTGCTGGCATCTCCTAAGTCCATCTAAGCTAACAGACGTTCATACGGGAAGTCATCATTAATGGGTACCTCTTCTGGTGTCAGCCTCTCCATTCGGGATAAATGGTCGGCTACTACGTTGTCGGTACCTTTCTTGTCTTTAATTTCTAAATCGAACTCTTGTAGAAGTAGAATCCATCTCAATAGTCTCGGTTTCGAATCTTGCTTTGTTAAGAGATATCTAATAGCTGCATGGTCTGTATAAATGATTATTTTTGCGCCTACTAGGTAGGAGCGAAATTTGTCTAGTGCAAAGACTACAGATAAAAGTTCTTTTCCGTTGTTGCGTAATTCATCTATGCAGGGTTCAAGGTTCTACTTGCATAGTATATCACATGAAGCTTCTTACCTCTTCGTTGTCCCAGGACTGCACCTACGGCGTAATCACTTGCGTCGCACATGATTTCAAATGGAAGTCTCCAATCAGGTGGTTGCATAATTGGTGCGAATACAAGATCTGTTTTCAATTGGTTAAATGCCTTTAGGAATTTGTCATCGAAATCGAATTCAACGTCTTTCATAAGGAGGGTAGTTAGAGGTTTTGATATTTGCGAGAAATCTTTTATGAATCGTTGGTAGAAACCGGTGTATCCTAAGAAACTGCGTATTTCTCTTACTGTTTTAGGGGGTTGCAAATTTTCTATGACTTCGATCTTAGCTTTATCGACTCCAATCCCCTTCTTGGACACAACGTGTCCTAGTACAATTCCTTGTTTGACCATAAAGTGGCACTTTTCCCAATTCAGAACGAGGTTAACTTTTACGCATCTCTCCAAGACTTTCTCTAAATTTATCAGACAATCTTCAAAACTCTCCCCACATACAGAAAAGTCGTCCATAAAGACCTCCATGATATTGTCTATGAAATCAGCAAAGATTGCCATCATGCACCTCTGAAATGTGGCAGGAGCGTTGCATAATCCAAACGGCATTCGTCGGTAGGTGAAATTTCCATAAGGACATGTGAATGTTGTTTTCTCTTGGTCATCGGGGTGAATAGGAATTTGAAAGAATCCTGAGTAACCATCTAGATAACAGTAATGAGAGTGCTTAGCTAATCGTTCAAGCATTTGATCGATGAACGGTACAGGAAAATGATCTTTACGACTGGCTTTGTTTAGCTTCCTATAGTCAATACACATTCTAGCTCCGCTTACAGTTCGTTCCGCTACAGCTTCTCCTGCTTTGTTTGTTGTTACTGCTATACCACCTTTCTTTGGTACACAGTGGACTGGGCTTACCCATTGAGTATCAGAGATTGGGTATATGATTCCTGCGTTCAGAATTTTTTTTACTTCGTCTTTAACTACGGTGCTCCATATTGGGTTAATTCCTCGTTGATGTTCTCTAGAAGATTTGCAGTCGTTTTCTAGCATAATATGATGCATGCAAATGGAAGGACTTATTCCTTTGAGATCTGTAATGTTGTATCCCAAGGCGGATGGATATTTTCTTAAGACTTGTAATAATTTGTCTGTTTCTTGTTGTCCTAAATCTGCGTTGACAATTACAGGTCGTTTTAACTCGGTGTCAAGGAATTCATATCTAAGGGTCTTAGGTAATGGCTTAAGATCTAATGCTGGTTTTCTTGGACAAGGCATGTGATCGGGTGTCAAAGCTAAGCATTCACTTAGAGTGTCGTCTCGGTATTCGGGACACCATTCGTTATCTTCGAATATAAGAGGTGTGGGAATCTTCATGGTTTCTGAACAAGGTATCGGTTCCCATTCAATTTCTCCTACGCATTCGTCCATGATGTCTACCAGATAACATGTGTCATCTATGGCAGGCACTTGTAAGAATTGTGTCAGAATAAATTCGACTTTCTCTTCACCTACTTCAAAGGTTAGTTTGCCCTTTTTTACATCTATGATAGCTCCAGCAGTAGCTAAGAATGGTCTTCCTAAAATGATAGGTGTACTTTCGTCTTCTCTAATGTCCATGATTATGAAATCTGTAGGGATGTAGAATTGACCTATTCGTACAGGAACATTTTCTAAGATTCCTACCGGGTATTTGACAGAGCGATTCGCCAATTGAACATATATCTTTGTTGGTCTCAGTTCACCCATTTCCAGTTTGTTGCATATGGATAAATGCATAACGCTAATACTAGCTCCTAAATCGCATAGGGCTTTGTCTATGACAAACTTACCTATATGACATGGTATAGAGAAGCTTCCAGGATCTTTCAGCTTAGGAGGCATCTTGTTTTGGATAATTGCGCTACATTCTGTAGTAAGTGTGATTGTTTCGTTATCTTCTAGCTTTTTCTTGTTAGATAAGATTTCCTTGAGGAATTTGGCATAGGAGGGCATTTGAGTTATGGCTTCTGTGGAAGGAATTGTTATATTAAGTTGTTTCAGAAGTACTACGAATTTTTTTAAATTGCCCTACATTCTTAGGTTTGGCTAATCTACCAGGAAATGGTATCTGGGGTTTATAAGGCGGTGGAGGCACATAAGGTTTTTCTTTTTCTTTTTCTTTGGCCTCTGGTCTTTTATCTTCTTCATCCTCCTCTGGTTTCTCTGGTTGATTTTCCTTCTCAGTTGGTATTTCAGACCTTTGATACATACTTTTATTTGACAGTCTCGGGTCAGGCGGTCCATCTAACTCGGTTCCACTTCTTAATATGATGGCATGAGCATGCCCCTTCGGGTTAGGTTGTGGTTGACCAGGAAATGTATCAGCCGGTACAGCTGTAGGTGCTTGTTGTTGAGCCACTTGAGAGATTTAGGTTTCTAACATTTTATTGTGGGTGGCCAAAGCATCTATTTTGTTTGCTAATTATTTTATCTACCCGTTAGTGTGTATGTTTTGATTTTGGACGTCTTTGTTTGTTTGCGCTTGGGTGGCTATGAAGTTCTCCATCATCAATTCTAAGTTTGACTTTCTAGGCACACTAGGAGAGTTTGCAGGAGGTTTCTGATATCCAGGTGGCACGGCAGGTGCTTGGTTTGGAGCATACAACGCATTGGGGTTTTTATATGAGAGATTTGGGTTATTTTTCCATCCAGGGTTGTATGTGTTTGAGTAAGGGTTTCCTTGAGCATAACTAACTTGGTCAGTTGGAGTCCCTGCCAAGATCTTGCATTCGGTAACTACATGTCCATGTACTCCGCATATTTCGCAATTGGGAGTTATAGCAGCCACAGTGGCTGGAGGTATTGCGGTCAAATTATCTATCTTTAGGGTGAGGGCATCTACCTTAGCATGGATACTGTCTAGATCACTTATCTCATACATGCCTCCTTTTGTCGGTGTTTTCTCTGTAGTACCTTTGTCTACTTGTCCTCTTTCACTTCCCCACTAATAGTGGTTTGGGGCCATGCTTTCTATTAGAGCATAGGCAGCGGTGTAGGATTTGTCCATAAGTTCACCTCCTGCAGCAGCGTTGTTGTACCCCAAAATTTGCCCTCTCATATTTCCCAAGACATTGCAAGAATAATCTCCAAGTGGCTCAAGATTGCTCAAGAGTTGGACAGTCAAGCTATCTCCTAAGGCAGTCAATCTCAAATTAGGGTTTTGTGTTGCATCAAGGTCCTTGCATCCAAATGACCTCAAGTGCTCCTCAATGTCCTAATATGCTCTCAAGTTCATCCATGTCAAATTTCAAGCCTTGCAGAGGAAGTTTGCACAGTCAATTGCTCAAGAGATCCAAAAATCGACTGTGTTAGGGCAAAAGTCAACTGTGACCCAAATACAGTCAAACTTCAAGATTTTTTGTCAACATTCTCATTTTGAAGGATATTTCATCATTTGATCAAGGGTTGATCATGATTCATCAAGGATTGTTCAAAATTCATCAAGACTCAAAAGTTGCTAAATTAGGGTTTTGTAGGAAAAGTCAACTCAACTTTGACAAAGCATAACTTTCTGATACTTTATGCCAAATGACCCATCCAAAGCTCATTTTGAATAGGATGCAGTTTCCTACAATCCATCTTCACACCCCAAGATCAAGAAATGCACTCATAAAAAGTTACAAATTTGGACATTATAGGTCATTTTAGAAAGTCAACAAAAACACCTTTTTTGCCAAAGCTTATAACTTGAACATGGAATATAAAAATGAGATGATACCAAAAGGGTTGGTTAGAGGACATCTCAATCTTTCTAAAAATTCCAATAACACTTCCAAAAGTTCAAAATTGAAGAAGTTATGTATTGTTGAAGTTGGGCATTTTTGCAAAATTGCCAAAAGTCAACTATCCCCAAAACTTCAAATTTTGCCAAATGGGCCCATTCGTTTCCACTTGATTTGATCTTGTCATACTCCACACGTGTCCTAGCTTCAGACTTATGCCCATTTATCAATTTTTCTATTTTATTATATTTTTTATTGAATTAATTCATTTTAAATCAATTTAAATCAAATAAAATCCCAAAACTTGATTACATGGGATCTTTTTCTATTTTCAGGACCTAATCATCATCAATGACATGATCAAATCCGTATCAAGCTTTTTATGTACAAAAAAATTGGATTTTGTACCAAATTGGAAGGTTGTCAATGGTGAATCAAATCATATCTCCAAGCATTGATTTACAAAGATTCAAGACCCAAAACTTGACCTAATCCAATGCAGCATACATATACAATGCAAAGGCATACGAATTAGAGGTTGGAGGCTGCAAAATCACAAGAAGCAAACTTGAGAAAATTGGCAAAGAGTTTGAAACTGAAATCACTCCTAGAGGCGAATTCAAAGGCAAATCTCCACACTAATCACTTGCTGGATATCCACTGAAGCGAAACCAACCCAGAATCAATCTCCATACGCGCCCTAAAGCCCTGTAAGTCTCTCTGAAAACCGCTTTTCATTTGAAATCGCAACTCCATGTTCTTGCATTTTTTTGACAAAATCTTTGCATATTCATGATCCTTTTTCAATTTGCAAGCTTTCTGCATTAGCCAATTGTATTTATATGGTCTATAACCCCCTTGCCGAATTTAGGGTTCTTGGTTCTTGTTTTTGGGCATTTTGTTTGCAGGTGAAATTGACGCCATTGATGGACATGGGCATATTCAGGAGGGAGAGACGAGCATGACTATGTTCTTGGATTGATTTTTCATGGCTTAGAATTGGTTTTAGGGTTAACCTAGGGATTCAGCTGCGGATATGAATCCGCAGGAAATATTACAGGGTCAAACGAGGAAGACGGTGACGCGTCTCCCTCCTATTGGATAGTTCAAATTTCGCGCTTTATTTTTTATATTTTCTGGCATTTATTTGTTTTCCCATATTATATTTAGTTTCCAATACTATAACAATTGAGCACATTGGTTGAGTGGTAAGGGCACTAGTGCAATATCCAACAGGACCTGGGTTCGAATCCCAGGTCCCCATATGCTTTGTATTATTTTTCCTCAGATATTCCAGCGCATTTCAAGAATTATGGACTACCATACACCATCAAATATCAAAGCACCGGATGGCCCAAAGCTAGATCTGGTGACTCAGGTTGAATGTCCATCATGGGGTTGAGTCAATGGGCGCACACTGGAATCAGAAAGTCAACACAGGCCAATTCAAATTGGGCCATCAGATTGCTATCCAAACCCCTCTAATCAGGCCCATATATTTCTAACTCTTTCTCTTTTCTTTTTATTTTGCTTAATTGTTTATTATTATTAGTTTTACTAATTCACTAACCAATTAAATATATTTATCCATAAAATCAAAACTAATAAAAAAACATTTTCATTATTAAAATTAAAATTTAGCACTTTATTTTTGTAAATAAATATTAATTTAATTAATTTAGTTTAATTAGGAAATAACTTTGATATCTTTTGCAATAATTAAAATTAATTTAGATAATTAGGTTTTACTAACTTTGATCAAATTTATTTTATTTCTTTAAATATCCAAAAATCCAAAAATATCTTTTTTTAATTAATTAATTAATTTATTTAATTAACTTAGCTTATTTCCTTTTAATTCAAAAAAATAACAAAAAAATCTTTTCATTAATAAACAAAAGGGTCAAAACCCTAAAAAACTCGCCCGATTTAATTTTCTCGCACGCGATCTATTTTTATTCAATATTGTATCTGTTTCCCGGAATGTAATAGTTTAATAGGACTTTAAATTATTTTATCGCTTTATTTATTTTCCTCATTTTAAATTCAAGGGTTGCTTTTGGCGATGTAAATACCCGACGCCTTGTAATAGTTAGTTTTAATTACCGCAATTTAATTTCTGCAACTTATAAATTGTTAGATGTTTGATAATAGGGAATGCATGACAAGATTAATCGTTCAAAACCTAAAATCAACATAGATCACCCATGACATGTACAAAGACAAATTAACTGAAAATAACACACTCGCACATGCGCACTCTTAGGGTACACCTCACTTGGTTGCCTTCAAACGTGGTCATTGAGTATAGGAAATTTTAGAGGTTTCCCTCTTGTCCAAAGATCATAGTTTGCCTCGAAACGGTTGCCTCGAAAAAATGATCTAAGACATTATGGTTACCGTTAAGGCATCCTAACATTACTTTAGTGACCACACGTCCCTTAATCGAATTGACCCTTAAAACTCCAATGACGGTGCTACCTACTCATCAATAGTGGGATAGCATTGTCTAAAGGACATTAGCACAGATTGATTCCTTTTTCGAGTAGGTAGATAGTTCTTAAGTACTTGCTCTTTCTAAAACAAAACAAAACTTTTCGCACTTACACTCCTTTTCAAAACAAAAACTTCTTTCAAACCCACAAACACAAAGAAAAGCAATTTTTGAAAACACTTTGAGCAAGTACCTAAGAGCCCGTGGATAACCAAGGATAGAAAGGGTGCTAACACCTTCCCTTTCTATAATCTACCCCCCGGACCCGAGAAACATCTCGAAAAAGGAATTTTTCTGTGCTTTTTTCCTTTCCTTGTTGGATAAAATAAAAGACGGTGGTGACTCTTGCTTACCGCGACATTTTGTGAAAATAAACGCAAAACGCGAACCAACATTCCAAAATAGTCAGTTCTCTCCCACCGTATCACAGAACTGGCGACTCTGTTGGGGATATTAATAAGTGGGGTGTACCTTAGGATTAGATCATTGTGTTTTCAATTGTTTGCTTTGTATGCTTTATATTTGTGGGCTTGTATAGGAGCTACTATAGATCCTAACCCGGATCTGGGGGATACCTTTTAGGTAAGTAGCAATAAACTGTGAGGGAACTGTACAACATAGACCGATACGGTTGAAGCAGTAGCTACGTTGGTGTGGCACTTTAGATTGTACCGATATCCCTTGTATTGGAACGAGGAGAATATGGGTCATCTAAGGGGTCATTAAGCACCAACTGACCTTAGAACCTTTAAATTGACCAACTTGGCCATAGAACAGTAGCAGTATGCTACACTCATTGAGACTAAACTCTCGCGATGATTCCGGCCGGAAGAAAAGGTTGCTAAACTGGAATTATGACCAATTGAGGGTAGTCAGTGATATTGAGATCCTCTAGAACCCAGTTACTATTTTTAGGACAGGTTTAAACCAACTGAACTGAAAGAGGGTAGTACCTAAGCTCCTTGCCAGCCTGAAATCTAAGGGCTCTCTGTGTGACTTGTGTGCCTTTACCATGTTTGCTATTTATGGATACTTGTGATGTGCTTTCTATCATGACATCATGACATCATAAAATTGCATACATCTTGCATTGGACTAACCTATTTCAAAGACAGGATGGATTCATCTTTGTTCTGTTTTGTAGGTCATGATGCCCATGCGTAGGAATACCATCCGGATCAACTTTGTCCAGGTTCCCACTCTGCTTAAAGATTTGATTGCAAAGATTCCTGATACTACCTCTTTCCTCAGAAGACATGGGTATCTTCTCATTTTGGTCACCTCCAAATTGGACGAGCAGATGATGAGTGTCCTGGTCCAATTCTATGATCTGCTATACCATTGTTTTACTTTTCAAGACTACCAGTTGGTTCCCACCTTAGAAGAATTCTCTGAGCTGCTCGGTATCTCTATTCTGGAGCTGACCCCGTTTACTGGTTAGGAGAAGATTCTTAGGCCGAAAAAGATTGCTTCAGCCCTTCATTTGACCAAGGATGAGGTAATGGCTATTTGCGAGACTAGAAGTGGAGCAAAGGGCTTTCTGACTAAGTTCTTGGTTGGTAAGGCTAACTATTTCTGGGATAGTCTGGACTTCAAGGCATTCGAGGATATTCTGGCTCTTCTGATATATGGCTTGGTATCGTTTCCGAACTCTGACTCCTTTGTTGATGTGAATGCGGTGAAAATATTCATCTCTCGTAATCCTGTACCCACTCTTTTGGGTGACATTCTTCATCAGCTTTATGCCCGTACTGCCCGGAAGCGGGGAACCTTGATGTGCTGTGCTACATTATTGGCGAGGTGGTTTATTTCGCACCTCCCCAAATCAGTGCTGAAGAACAAAGAAGGCATGGGTTGGGCTTATAGGGTTATCTCTCTCTCGCATAATGACATCATCTGGACTCTCAAGGGTATGGACGAGGTGACTATCATTGATTGCTGTGGGGAGTACCCCAATGTTCCACTGATAGGAACCCATGGAGTAATTTCTTACAATTCGTGCTTGGCTTTACGTCAGTTTGGGAGAGCCAGAAGAGAAGGACCTCATGAGCTGTTAATGCCTAGTATCATCTTTGATTTTCAAGGGGATAGCGACGAGCAACGCCGAAGATTCATAAGGGCTTAGGATAGAGTTCACAGATCTGGTCCACATGAGCTGGGTCCAAAGACTTCACTTCTAACGGAGCCATATCTCAGATGGGTTCACATCCGTGCCCAAAAGCTAGGTATGCCATATGAAGTCGTCCGGCCTATCATTGTTGAAGTTGCTAATGAAGAAGGGGTTCTTCCTACCATTCTCCATCCTTACATGCCCACTGACATTGGGGAACTGAAAAGGTCTTGGATGCAACTGAGGGAAGAACGGGATGCTTACAGAGAGAAGTTTAACGAGCAAGAGCAGAAGATCCAGAAGTTGACTAGGCAGCTGGAGAACAAGCGGATTCTCAATGACTATGTCCACACCGACAAGAAGAGGCCATGGGAGCACTGATTATCCTTTGATTTTTTCCTTTCCAGTTTTTATTTACTTTTCAGTATTTCCTTTCTTGTAACGCCTTAAGGGCATTTGTTGAACAATTTGAATTTCAAAAGTTTATCTAATAAAAGTGTGTTTCATTTCTTGTTTACAAATTTGAATCTCTCGATTGTCTTTGAAATCATATCATACGCATTTCATCCCATGAACTTCATAACAAGTACCCATTACAGGTCTCTTATCTTCTTCGCTGTTTATTTCAGCACTCACCATGTCTGCTGAACCATCAATTGAGCAAGCCATCAAGGCCCTACAGGACCAGAATGCCCAATTCCAAGAGCTGTTCATGAATCTAGCTAAGGGTCAGCAAGATCTGAAGACCCTGATTCTGAAAGATAAGAAGAAGAAGAAGAAGAGGACAATCCTGTTTAACACAGGTCACAGGTTTGGAAACAGGCTACAGGATGAAGTTGATTTGACCACCTCATCTGGAGGTAAAGATAGTCAGGAAGAAAGGAGGGCTCCTAGCCCTGTGGTCTCCGACAACGAGATAGACTTCGATGAAGACCAGTATCCTCCTGCCGAGGATAGATACAAGCAACTGGAAGACCAGTTGAGTGCGATGGAAGTTCAGAAAGTGCCTGGTCTGGACTTTAGTGATCTGGGTCTATCATCTGGGGTGCTGATTCCCCACAAATTCAAAGCACCATCCTTTGCTAAGTATGACGGAGTTTCTTGTCTGAAGCTGCACCTTCGGTCATATGTAAGGAAGATTCAGCCGTACACTGCTGATAAGAACCTATGGATCCACTTCTTTCAAGACATTCTCTCAAGGACTCAGCTTGAATGGTTTTACCAGTTGGACGGAGCCAGTATCCGCAGTTGGGAAGATTTGGCTACTGCTTTCTACAGGCAGTACCAGTACAATTCCGACCTCGCTCCTACGCGTAACCAACTCCAGGGTATGTCAATGGGAACGGGTGAAGGTTTCAAAGATTATGATCAGAAGTGGAGGGACCTCACCGGAAGAGTGCAACCATCCTTGGCTGATCGGGAGCTTGTGGATATGTTTCTGGGGACCTTGTCAGGTCCATTTTCAACCACCTGATTGGAAGCTCTTCGTCTGGGTTTACAGAGCTAATTATGACCGGTGAAAGGATTGAGGCTGGTATTAAGGCCGGTAAGATACAAACGGGTGCTTCATCAAGCACCGAGAAGAAGCCCTTTAAGAAAGAGTCCAGTGTCGTCTACAGTTCGAAAAGACAAAATAGACCTGAACACTGCTAAGATGTTAATGCGGTTGTTATTTCAAAACCTGCTGGTGATCCTCAGTAAAACAATCAACAACAGGAAGAGAGACCTCGAAGGCAATTCACCCGTCTCAGCATGACTTTATCTCAGATTCTGCCACAGTTACTGAAAACTAATCTGGTGATTCCAAGGGAAGCCCCGAAGAATCCAAATACAACCTCACCAAAATACAACCCTAATGCTGGTTGTGCTTATCACTCTGATAGCCCGGGGCATAACACAGATGATTGTTGGTCTTTGAAGAATAAGATACAGGACTTAATTGATGCTAAGGAGATTGAGTTCGAGGTGCCCGAAAGACCTAATGTTGTGACCGCTCCTATGCCCAAGCATGGAGTAAACGCTATAGAAGAAGACTTGTTTGTGGTTTCTGTGAATGACATTGTTACCCCTTTGTTGACTGTGAAGAAGAACGTTTTGCTAGCCGGTTTATTTCCGGGCTGTGACGAAGATTGCCGTATGTGTTTTGTCCTACTTACCGGTTTCCCACTTTTTAAATCAGGTGTCCAACACCTGATGGATAGTAAAGAGATTCTATTTGAGAAAATTGTTGTTCCTTTATCTCATACTGAAGAAGTTTCCATCATTACCATTTTCGACAATTCTTCCAAGGCTCCCTCGAGGAAGCCTGTTAGAATTACATCTGTTCCAAGAACCGCACCATTGATCATCACTGTTCCTGGGCCTATCCCCTACACCTCTGATAAAGCTGTCCCTTGGCACTATAGGGCCGATGTTTATTTTCATGGAGTTAAACAAGAGTTGGATGCTGATATTGACGTCAGCAATATTGTTGGACCTGCTAAAATTACCCGAAGCGGAACACTTTTCTCACCTCATATCTCTCCACCAACTGCCCAAGACATGTTGTTATTACACCTGCCAGTGTACCTGCTACTATTCATGTTCAAGTTCCTATTCTTACCCCTGTCGCCGAGTCATCTGACACTCGGGGAAAAGGGATCACCAGTGAGCCTACCCAGACAGAGGCACCAAAGACGATTACTGTTGAAGCTTCTAAACAAGAGATGGAAGAGATTATGAAAATCATCAAAAAGAGTGACTACAATGTAGTTGAACAGCTGGGGTAAACCCCATCCAATATTTCTATGTTGTCACTGTTGCTATGCTCAGAGGCCCATGCCAAGGCTCTGATTACATTTCTGAAGACCGCACACGTACCACAAGAGACGTCAGTTGATCAATTCAAAGATTGCATGGCCAATCTGACTGCTGATAATGGGTTAGGTTTCTCTGACGCCGAATTGACTGCTAAAGGGAAGAATCACAATGATGCCCTGCACGTCTCCATTGAATGCAGGGGCACTACTCTCGCTCATGTATTGGTGGATACTGGTTCCTCGCTGAATGTTTGGCCTAAGAAAGCTCTAGACCGGTTGGACTGTGAAGGGTTGGAGCTGAAGCCAAGTAACATTGTTGTTAGGGCCTTTGATGGGTCTAAGAGGATGGTGCATGGAGAGGTTGATATCCCGATTAAGGTTGGTTCTCAGGTTTTCAACTCTACGTTCTATGTGATGGATATTCGGCCATCTTATTCTTGTTTGCTGGGTCGTCCATGGATCCACAAAGCTGGGGCCGTAACCTCAACGCTCCACCAGAAGCTGAAGTACCCGGTCAAAGGGAAGATTGTGACAGTACAAGGAGATGAAGAGTACATGGTGAGCCACCTCAACTCTTTCTGATATGTATAGATGGATGGGGAGTTCATTGAGACCCCATTTCAACATTTTGAAGAGGTCCCCCAGACGCTGGTGTCAGCTGAGACTGTTGTTGAAGATTCTCCTATGAAGATGGCTTCCCTCAAGGATGCCCGGGCTGTTGTTGAGAAATGTGGGTGTGCAAATTGGGGACGACTCCCTGATTTTACACAGAAGACTAACAAGTTCGGTTTGGGTTTCACTGCAGAAGCTCAAAAGGTTGTTCGAAACACACGGATCGAAAGACCTCCCGTGTTCATCAACAACTCGGGAGTAAATTCCATTGAAGACGATATTGAAGAGTCTGAGTTTGACAGTTGGATCTATCCTACGACCGACGGTGGACAATGCAACTGGACAGCAAAGGACTTCATCCCTATTTCTTTTGTTACCCAATAATGAAACTTTTTATTTTGAATATGTAACAGACAATGTTTTAAACTTTACGGCCAGGTGTCTTACTCGGGGCACCGTGGCTTCATTTGTGAGGGCTTTATGTGTGTCATTTTCATATATCATTAATAAAAGCATTGGACGTTTCTTGCATTTCAAATCTTGCACTCCTTGTTTTTCTTTTATTATATATTGCAAAACAGTTATTTTACACACACTCACATATACAGGTCTATATCCACTCTGGATCCTACTGGTACCGACTCTGCTACTGCCAGTTATGACTTTGAAAATCCGATCAACTTAGCCGAAGACGAAGGTGAAGATGATTGCGAAGTGCCCGGTGAACTTGCAAGACTGTTACTTCAGGAAGAGAGAGCTATTCAGCTGCACGAAGAGCCGGTGGAATCAGTGAATCTGGGTACTGAGATAGACAAGAAGGAAGTCAAGATCGGGGTAAATCTGAAGCTTAGTGTGAAGCAACGGTTAATTCAGATGCTGCGTGACTACGTTGAGATCTTTGCCTGGTCTTACGAAGATATGCCTGGGTTGGATACCGACATTGTGGTTCACCACCTGCCTACCAAGGAAGACTGTCCTCCAGTAAAACAGAAGGTCTGCTGAATGCGCCCAGAGATGTCTGAGAAAATCAAGGCTGAAGTTATGGAACAGTTTGACACCGGTTTTCTAGCAGTTACTTCTTACCCTCAATGGGTGGCCAATGTAGTTCCTGTGTCGAAGAAGGATGGTAAGGTTCAAATGTGTGTTGATTATAGGGATCTGAACAGGGCAAGCCCCAAGGATGATTTCCCTCTACCTCATATCGATGTTCTGGTTGACAACACCGCTCAGCATAAAGTCTTCTCCTTTATGGATGGCTTCTTTGGTTATAATCAGATCAAGATGGCTCCCGAAGACATGGAGAAGACATGGAGAAGACAACCTTTGTTACTCAGTGGGGTACCTTTTGCTACAAGGTCATGCCCTTTGGACTGAAAAATGTTGGGGCAATGTATCAGCATGCCATGGTTGCTTTGTTTCATGACATGATCCATCATGAGATTGAAGTATACATCGACGATATGATTGCAAGGTCCTAGACCGAGGAAGAACATCTTGACCACCTTCAGAAGATGTTTGACAGGTTGAAGTTGTACAAGCTGAGGTTAAACCCGAAAAAGTGCACCTTCAGGGTGAGATCTGGTAAGCTGTTGGGTTTCGTCGTGAGTGACAAAGGTATTCAAGTGGATCCTGCAAAAGTGAAGGCCATACAAGAGATGCCAGCTCCGAGAATAGAGAAAGAAGTCAGAGGCTTTCTGGGACGTCTGAACTACATTGCCCGATTCATCTCTCACCTGACTGCTACTTGTGAACTAATCTTCAAATTATTGAAGAAAGATCAAGTGGTACGTTGGAACGATGATTTCCAGGCCGCTTTCGAAAGAATCAAAGAGTATATCCAAGAGCCACCTATTCTAATGCCTCCAGTTGAAGGGAGACCTCTGATCTTATACTTGACAGTACTCGACAACTCAATGGGATGTGTGTTGGGTCAGCATGACAAGTCTGGTCGAAAAGAGCATGTTATTTATTACCTTAGCAAAAAGTTTACCGACTGTGAGACTCGATACTCACTGCTCGAGAAAACTTGCTGCGCTTTGGCATGGGTTGCTCACCGGCTGAGACAGTATATGCTGACTCACACTACTCTATTGATTTCAAAAATGGATCCAATCAAGTATATCTTCGAAAAGCCTGCCTTGTCCGGAAGAATAGCAAGATGGCAGATGATCTTGACTGAGTATGACATCCAATATACGACTCAAAAGGCAATCAAAGGAAGTGTGTTGGCAGACCATTTGGCACATCAGGCAGTGGATGATTACCAGTCTATGAACTTCGAATTTCCGGATGAGAATATCATGATAGTAACTGATTGTGAGACACCTGGACCGGATAAAGGACCTGAGGAAGGATCTCGATGGTCTATGTACTTTGATGGAGCTTTGAACGCTTTGGGTAACAGCATTGGCACCGTGATCATATCTCCTAAAGGCTCTCATACTCTGTTCACCTCCCGACTATGTTTCAACTGCACCAACAATATGGCGGAGTATGAGGCGTGCATCATGGGTCTTCGAGCAGAAATTGACCTAAGGATTAAGTTTCTAAGTGTCTTTAGAGATTCCGCTCTCGTGATCAGTCAAATCAAAGGAGAGTGGGATATGAAACACCCAAATCTTATTCCTTACAAGGAGTATGTGTTGACGTTGCTTCCCCACTTCGAAGAAATAACCTTTGAACACTTCCCTATAGAGGAGAATCAGTTGGCGGACGCGCTGGCTAGGATGTCTTCTATGTTCAAAGTCAATTGGGACAACGAAGCTCCTCGGATCATCATTGAAAGATTGGACGAACCTGCGCATTGTTGTGACATTGAGACTGAAGAGGTAATAGAAAAGCCCTAGTTTCATGAAGTAAAGAGGTATCTTGGGGCTCAGGAGTACCCCGAGGGTGCATCTGTTAATGATAAGAAGTTTCTAAGGAGGTTCGTGGCAAAGTTCTTCATCAGCAATGGCATCCTTTACAAGCGTAACCATGATTCAACCTTACTGCGTTGTATGGATAAGAATGAAGCAGAAAGGATCATGGCGGAGTTACATGAAGGTACTCTCAGAACTCATTCCAGTGGACACACCATGGAAAAGAAAATCCTTCGGGCAGGATATTATTGGTCCACAATGGAAGCTGACTGTTATCAGCATTCTCGGACATGTCACAAGTGTCAAGTCTATGCTGATAAGGTGCACATACCTCCAATACCTCTGAACATCTTGACAACTCCTTGGACTTTTGCAATGTGGGGCATTGATATGATCGACGAGATCAGACCTACGGCATCCAACGGGCATCATTTCATCCTGGTAGCAATTGATTATTTTACGAAGTGGGTTGAAGCAGCTTCCTTTGCTACCGTAACCAAGAACGTTGTGGCACGGTTCATTCGGCACAATCTGATCTGTCGATATGGTGTACCAGAGAGGATCATTACAGACAATGGTACCAATCTTAACAACAAGATGATCACTGAGCTCTGCGAGCAATTCAATATACAGCATCATAACTCTTCTCCCTACCAGCCGAAAATGAATGGGGATGTCAAAGCGGCTAATAAGAACATTAAGAAGATTGTGCAGAAGATGACGGTGACATACAAAGACTGGCACGAGATGTTACCATTCGCTCTTCATGGGTACCGTACCTCAGCACAGACGTCAACAGGGGCAACACCCTATTCCTTGGTATATGGTATGGAGGCGGTCTTGCCCATTGAAGTTCAGATACCCTCTCTTCGGATCATAAAGGATGCAGGTTTGAGTGAAGATGACTGGATTCAGACCCGGCTTGATCAGCTGAACCTAATCGACAAAAAGAGACTTACTGCTATTTGTCATGGTCAGACGTACCAAAAACGGATGATCAAGGCATTTAATAAGAAAGTCAGAAGACAAGAGTATCAAGTTAGGGACCTGGTTATCAAGCGCATCATCTTACCTCAACGTGACCCCAGGGGCAAATGGACCCCTACTTATGAAGGACAATTTGTGGTTAAGAACATTTTCTCAGGAGGAGCTATGATTCTAACCACCATGGATTGTGACGACCTTCCTCACCCCGTCAATGCAGACATAGTGAAAAGATACTACGCATAATCAAAGACCCGCTAGGTTGACTGGCCTAGGAAAAAATAAGGGCTTCCCGGCGAACCAAAAGGGTTCGGGCAAAAATAAGGGATGAAAATGAAAAAATCAGTACACCCGGCAAGTCGAAAACCTGAAAAGGCGACTTGGGAAACAAAGGGTATCCCGGTGGACTGAAAACCCGAAAGGGCAGTCCAGGCAAAAGTTAGGGATCAAAGCATAACACTATGTCTCATTGGATCACCTTGCATCCATACTTCGGTATCGGCTATCAAGCTCGGACGACACTAATCAATCTGATTCATCTTCAACCAAGCAGCAAAGTGATGAGATTCTCGAGGACATAAAGGCAATAGCAGAGTTGGAACCCAGTGGGATTATTCACATAGCTGTTTTGTTTTCTTTTCACAAATTGTATAAATTCTATTTGTTCGGCGGCGTTCTCTTACTAGGACGTCAGCCTCTTGTACAAAAATGCCTATTTTGCAGACCAAACTACAAAATCAATACAAATTCATTTTTTAGACAAATTTCAAACTGTTTTTTCCTTTATCTATTTTGTTTTGCAAAGAACGTCCAATGTTCATTTTTTGATATATGCATTTGACATTAATTGCTGCTCATGAATATTTATATGCGAAACAAAGGACGATTACGGGTAATATCAAAAACAGGGGCAATGAGAATTGTCCGAACTGTACAGTTGCTCTGTCCACCAGGTACCAAGGTATATTCAGCTGAATAATATGGCTAAGATACTTTCACTCCTTGCAGAGTAAGGCAATAATAGTAACCCTCCCCCAACTGATACTTGCAACTATAAACGAATCAGTAATGCTCTCCCCAAGCAGAGTTGATCTACCATCAGTACTGAAAAGGCTTAATATCCCCGGCAGTCTCAATATTCCCCAACGAAGTGTAAGAATGTTCCCCGGCAGAATACAAGATACCCCCAGTGGAGTTAAAATTTTCCCAGCACATCCTGAAAAAGCTTCCCCAACAGAGTTGAAGCATCATTCCCAGTAGACTCTGGAAGTCTATCCCTAGCGGAGTACAAAAATAAATCTCCCCAGTCGAGTTCAAAGGATCATTCCCAACAGAACTCAAAGGATTATCCCCACAAGAGTCTAACAGGGTTATCCCCAGCAAGTTGCAACTGAAAGATCGTCCCCAGCGAAGTTCTTTCCTTTCACAAACAGGAATTAAATCCTCAACAGATTCAGTATCACCAGTAACGGTAATCTATCCCCAGTAGAGTTTATCAGTGGAGTCCTCAGCAGAGCATCTCTACCCCACAGAGTAACCTCCTCATCAGTTTATTCCCCAACGGGTTTCTCTTCTCCTGCAGGTTTATTCTCGCAATCACCTTCGTTCACCATCCCCAGCGGAAACGAAGAATTCAACTCTGTCTCCAGCGGCTATCCGGGATTTATTTTCCCCAGCTAGAAACATTACATTTCCATACATCATGATACATGCATATACGCATCATACTATACAATCTCATTTATTTTGATAACATCATTGCTTGATCCATATCATGCATTGCATATAACTGACCTTTACCTTTCAGGAAAGATGCAGTTAAGTTCTCAGCTATGTCAAAGACCTCCTCTGGTTCAGTCAAATCGCTGATAAGATCTCCCTGATTCGTATTCTAGTTGAAGTTATTCCAAGACCTTGTCTGGTCCAGTTAAATCGATTCCTAAAGATTTTTCTAATGTCGATCCAGTCAAAGTTAATCCAAGACCTTGTCTGGTCCAGTTAAATCGATTCCTAAAGATTTTTCTGATGCTGATCCAGTCAAAGTTATTCCAAGACCTTGTCTGGTCCAGTTAAATCGATTCCTAAAGATTTTTCTGATGTTGATCCAGTCAAAGTTATTCCAAGACCTTGTCTGGTCCAGTTAAATCGATTCCTAAAGATTTTTCTAATGTCGATCCAGTCAAAGTTATTCAAAGACTCGTGTCTGGTCCAGTTAAATCGATTCCTAAAGATTTTTCTGATGCCGATCTAGTCAAAGTTAATCCAAGACCTCCTCTGGTTCAGTCAGATCGTCAATAAGATCTCCCTGATTCGTATTCCAGTTGAAGTTATTCCAAGACTCTTGTCTTGTCCAGTTAAATTGATTCCTAAAGATTTTTCTGATGCCGATCAAGTCAAAGTTAATCCAAGACCTCCTCTGGTTCAGTCAAATCGCTGATAAGATCTCCTTGATTCGTATTCCAGTCGAAGTTCAGACCACCTATCAACAATCTCTAAATGGAATCTGTAAGCCCATTTCCGACATCACAATGCTGATACCACTTCATGCGAGTGCAAATTTCTGGGCACTCTAGTGTTCAATCATCTTCCACCTTCGGATCACGAAAAGCCCGAAAGCCAATCTATATCCTCGGGTTTAAGAAAATTGAACAGAGGAAGCTGTTGTACCCCAAAATTTTCCCTCTCATATTTCCCAAGACATTGCCAGAATAATCTCCAAGTGGCTCAAGATTGCTCAAGAGTTGGACAGTCAAGCTATCTCCTAAGGCAGTCAATCTCAAATTAGAGTTTTGTGTTGCAACAATGTCCTTGCATCCAAATGACCTAAAGTGCTCTCCAATTCCCTAATATGCTCTCAAGTTCATCCATGTCAAATTTCAAGCCTTGCAGAGGAAGTTTGCTCAGTCAATTGCTCAAGAGATCCAAAAATCGACTGTGTTAGGGCAAAAGTCAACTGTGACCCAAATACAGTCAAACTTCAAGATTTTTGTCAACATTCTCATTTTGAAGGATATTTCATCATTTGATCAAGGGTTGATCATGATTCATCAAGGATTGTTCAAAATTCATCAAGACTCAAAAGTTGTTAAATTAGGGTTTTGTAGGAAAAGTCAACTCAACTTTGACCAAGCATAACTTTCTGATACTTTATTCCAAATGACCCATCCAAAGCTCATTTTGAATAGGATGCAGTTTCCTACAATCCATCTTCACACCCCAAGATCAAGAAATGCACTCATAAAAAGTTACAAATTTGGACATTATAGGTGATTTTTGAAAGTCAACAAAAACACCTTTTTTTTCCAAAGCTTATAACTTGAGCACGGAATATCAAAATGAGATGATACAAAAAAGGTTTGGTTAGAGGACATCTCAAGCTTTCTAAAAAGTCCAAGAATACTTCCAAAAGTTCAAAATTTAAGAAGTTATGCATTGTTGAAGTTGTGCATTTTTGCAAAATTGCCAAAAGTCAACTATCCCCAAAACTTCAAATTTTGCCAAATGGGCCCATTCTTTTCCACTTGATTTGATCTTGTCACACTCCATACGTGTCCTAGCTTCAGCCTTATGCCCATTTATCAATTTTTCTATTTTATTGGATTTTTATTGAATTAATTCATTTTAAATCAATTTAAATCAAATAAAATCCCAAAACTTGATTACATGGGATCTTTTTCTATTTTTAGGACCTAATCATCATCAATGACATGATAAAATCCGTATCAAGCTTTTCATGTACAAAAATATTGGATTTTGGACCAAATTGGAAGGTTATCAATGGTGAATCAAATCATATCTCCAAGCATTGATTTACAAAGATTCAAGACCCAAAACTTGACCTAATCCAATGCATCATACATATACAATGCAAAGGCACACAAATTAGAGGTTGGAGGCTGCAAAATCACAAGAAGTAAACTTGAGAAAATTGGCAAAAAGCTTGAAACTGAAATCACTCCTAGAGGCGAATTCAAAGGCAAATCTCCACACCAATCACTTGCTGGATATCCACTGAAGCGAAACCAACCCAGAATCAATCTCCATACGCGCCCTAAAGCCCTGTAAGTCTCTCTGAAAACCGCTTTTCATTTGAAATCGCAACTCCATGTTCTTGCATTTTTTTAACAAACTCTTTGCATATTCATGATCCTTGTTCAATTTGCAAGCTTTCTGCATTAGCCAATTGTATTTATATGGTCTATAACCCCATAGCCGAATCTAGGGTTCTTGGTTCTTGTTTTTGGGCATTTTGTTTACAGGTGAAATTGACGCCATTGATGGATATAGGCATGTTCAGGAGGGAGAGACGAGCATGACTATGGTCTTGGATTGAGTTTTCATGGCTTAAAATTGGTTTTAGGGTTAACCTAGGGATTCAGCTGCGGATATGAATCCGCAGGAAATATTACAGGGTCAAACGAGGAAGACGATGACGCGTCTCCCTCCTATTGGATAGTTCAAATTTCACGCTTTATTTTTTATATTTTCTGGCATTTATTTGTTTTCCCATATTATATTTAGTTTCCAATACTATAACAATTGAGCACATTGGTTGAGTGGTAAGGGCGCTAGTGCAAGATCTAACATGACCTGGGTTCGAATCCCAGGTCCCCATATGCTTTGTATTATTTTTCCACAGATATTCCAGCGCATTTCAAGAATTATGGACTACCATACACCATCAAATATCAAAGCACCAGATGGCCCAAAGCCAGATCTGGTGACTCAGGTTGAATGTCCATCATGGGGTTGAGTCAATGGGCACACATTGGAATCAGAAAGTCAACACAGGCTAATTCAAATTGGGCCATCAGATTGCTATCCAAACCCCTCTAATTAGGCCCATATATTTCTAACTCTTTCTCTTTTCTTTTTTATTTTGCTTAATTGTTTCTTATTATTATTATTTTTACTAATTCACTAACCAATTAAATCTTTTTATCCATAAAATCAAAACTAATAAAAAAACATTTTCATTATTAAAATTAAAATTCAGCACTTTATTTTTGTAAATAAATATTAATTTAATTAATTTAGTTTAATTAGGAAATAACTTTGATATCTTTTGCAATAATTAAAATTAATTTAGATAATTAGGTTTTACTAACTTTGATCAAATTTATTTTATTTCTTTAAATATCCAAAAATCGAGAAATATATTTTTTTAATTAATTAATTAATTTATTTAATTAACTTAGCTTATTTCCTTTTAATTCAAAAAAATAACAAAAAAAATCTTTTCATTAATAAACAAAAGGGTCAAAACCCTAAAAAACTCGCCCAATTTAATTTTCTCGCACGCGATCTATTTTTATTTAATATTGTATCTGTTTCCCGGAATGTAATGGTTTAGTAGGACTTTAAATTATTTTATCGCTTTATTTATTTTCCGCATTTTAAATTCAAGGGTTGCTTTTGGCGATGTAAATACCCGACGCCTTGTAATAGTTAGTTTTAATTACCGCAATTTAATTTCCGCAACTTATAAACTGTTAGATGTTTGATAATAGGGAATGCATGACAAGATTAATCGTTCAAAACCTAAAATCAACATAGATCACCTATGACATGTACAAAGACAAATTAATTGAAAATAACACACTCGCACATGCGCTCCCTTAGGGTACACCTCACTTGGTTGCCTTCGAACATGGTCATTGAGTATTGGAAGTTTTAGAGGTTGCCCTCTTGTCCAAAGATTATAGTTGCCTCGGAAAAATGATCTAAGACATTAGGGTTACCGCTAAGGCATCCTAACATTGCTTTAGTGACCACACGTTCCTTAATCGAATTGACCCTTAAAACTCCAATGACGGTGCTACCTACTCATCAATAGTGGGATAGCATTGTCTAAAGGACATTAGCACAGATTGATTCCTTTTTCGAGTAGGTATATGGTTCTTAAGTACTTGCTCTTTCTAAAACAAAACAAAACTTTTCGCACTTACACTCCTTTTCAAAACAAAAACTTCTTTCAAACCCATAAACACAAAGAAAAGCAATTTTTGAAAACACTTTGAGCAAGTACCTAAGAGCCCGTGGATAACCACAGATAGAAAGGGTGCTAACACCTTCCCTTTCTATAATCTACCCCCCGGACTCGAGAAACATCTCGAAAAAGGAATTTTTCTGTGCTTTTTTCCTTTCCTTGTTGGATAAAATAAAAGACGGTGGCGACTCTTGCTTACCGCGACATTTTGCGAAAAAAACGTAAAACACGAACCAACATTCCAAAACAGTCAGTTCTCTCCCACCGTATCACAAGCGTCTATCGTTAATCTCGTATTGTAAAGGAGACCATTATAGAAGGTATGGATAATCAACCATTTCTCCAAGCCATGATGTGGGTATAGTCTCATTAGATCCTTGTATCATTCCCAAGCATCGAAAAGGGATTCGTTTTCCTTTTGTCTAAAATCGCTTATCTGAGATCTTAGCATAGCTGTTTTGCTTGGTGGGAAATACCTTGCAAGAAAGACTTTCTTCAGCTCATCCCATGTAGTGACTGAGTTCGCAGGTAGAGATTGGAGCCAAGCTCTGGCTCTGTCTCTTAGAGAAAAAGGGAAGAGACAAAGTCTTATTGCCTCTTGACTGACCCCATTGTTCTTAATTGTATCTGCGTACTGTAGAATATTGATAGATGAAGATTGGGGTCTTCCATTGACCCACCAGAGAACTGGTTCTGTTGTATAGCAGACAACAAAGAAGGTTTCAGTTCAAAGTTGTTAGCCTCGATTGGAGGAGCAGCAATGCTATTGTGCGGTTCATCTTGTGAGGGAATGGCATAGGATTTGAGTGGGCGCGGAGCAGGATTGGCAGCCATTTCTTCGGTTGGTCGAGGAATAGGAGATTCGAGTGATTGACGAGGTTGAGTGTTATGCAAGAGATGATACTCTTGAATGCAGCGTCTAAGTCTGAGATACCCCTCGATATCGTTGATTTGTATGTATAACAGCTCGCCTTGCGAACGAGTGTTTGGCATACAAATGAGAAAATAAATAGAAAAGAAAAAAAAAGAGAAGAAGAAGAGAGGTTTTTTCTCTAGTCTCTATTGCGTAACAAAAGAGTAGCGATATCGACTTAAATCAGTCCCCGGCAACGGCGCCAAAAACTTGATCGGGATTATACTTAGGTATCCAATGATTCGGACTGCAAGTGCACAGTCTTATCGTGTAGTTTTAAAAGATATCAAACCACAGAGACTAATGAATCGATCTATCGTCTTCTATTGTTACTTTGAAAATCTAAAGCTAATGAATATTTGATTGGGTTGTAGGGAAAACTAAATACTAAATTAAGTTGGATTTTTAATAATCAATGAGCGTAACTACCAGTATGCAATAGCCGAACCTCGGGAACTAGCGACCGGTTGGGTGTCTTTATATTTTCAAAACAACTTTCAGTAAAACTTATTTAGTTTAAAAACCCTTGTCTCACACTGTCGTTTTTTATCTAGGCTATGCAGTTAAGTCCTAACATACGCTTCCACCATCCCGCAGGAGTTAAAAACACCTTTTGAAAACTAAATAAAATCTTAATTAACTTTAAAGTGCTTCCGCTGTATTTTAAGCTAATGCCTAATTACTACTGTCTAGTTAAAAGATCTCAAGCTTCCACTTTGTTGACCCTAACCTCTATCTATTCTTTACTTTCGTAACAAAACAATTTAATGATTAAAAATAGTAACTTAGACCAGAAAAGAAGGTTTTGTAGTAAAAATAATCCCAACTAAGTCACTCGATCCCTTGGTTAAGTGACTTTACATACCGGTATAGGAATTCTATCCTAGCATAATATTAGACCAAATCACAGAATAATTCCAGAGACATACGAAAATAAACATGATTATATTGATTAAAAGTAATAAAAATTTGTAAACATAAACCTGGTAATAATTCTGAATATAGAAGCACTCCTGCACAAACTGTAGGCTTTGCTTCGATCGGGGAACAAATGTAACCGTACAATGAAAATAATGCTAGAGGAAATATAGAAATTGCTGAGAAATAAATAATGCTTAAAGAATATTTGCTAATAGTAAAAATGAATTCTCTGAAGTTTCTGCCAAAAAAAAAGAACTCCTTTCTCGTATGGTCCAAGGTCCTATTTATAACCTCTGTGTGATAAGTCTGTTCTCGGTAATGTAGGAACACTTTGTGTTTCTTTGAGAAATAATATGACCACTAAATTTGTTACGTTCTTCATGCTTTGACTGAGTGGATCAGATAAAATAGGTGATCGTTGGATTTGCTTTGAATTTGTTTCCTTCCGTTGGATACGAAGAAAGTGGGAGAAAGTGGCCTTGTAACGTTCTTCACGTCCAAGTGACGATGGTCACTTGGTCCATCTCAATGCGTGACGGGCGGCAACTCTCCTTGACGATCGTCAAGGCCTTTTGCCTGGTGGGCCATGTGCTGACAAACGTGCTCACATGCTTGATGGGCTTAAGCTGATTTCTTCTCCTTGGGCCCTTTTTGCTATTTTTGCACCTTTTTTTCTTCATTTCTTGCAAAGTGTTCAGCTTAATGTATATCTGTAAAAATAGAAAAATACCTGCATAATACCTATAAAATAATTTAATTTTAAACTAAAGTATGAGAAATATTTTGTGTATATCAAGCCAGAAATATCACATATATTTGTGTGTCATTAATTACCTTAAGAATTCAAACAAAATATCTTGACCTAATTTCATAACTCAATTCATTTCTCAAGATCAAACAATTATTAGATGAAATTTGGTCAACTAATGAAAAGTCAACTGATACACCAAAAGTCAAACTTTGACTTTTTGGTCAACATTGAGTTTCAAAGATCAAGATTTATCAAGATACTCAAAAATATCAAACTTGGTCAACAAGAATTCAGAAAATCAATAAAGTCTACAAAAGTCAAAGTTTTCAAGACTTGGAAAATTTTCCAAGTACATTTTATACTTGATGAATTTATTACTTCATGACCCTTTTTTAACCAAGATGCAAGATGATTCAAAGAAAACTTTAAACATGAAAGTTTTAGATCTTGATGAATTCTACAACTTTGTATTAGAGGGTTGATGTCCAAAAAATGCTTAGATTTGAAGATATAAGTCCATGAAGTCATGACATTTTTCATAAAACACTTAGTGAAAATTTTGATAAGTTTAGGTAGATTTTTGACCTAACTTCTTGGCCAATTTTCACCTAGATCCAAGATGATTTATCCAAAATAGTCAACATGAAGGTTGTAGACAATGTTTCTGGCTTTCCAAAATGTCAAAGAACTTGAAGAGATCATTCTTGAGCTAAGAGAATCAAAGACAAGAAGTTGAGCATCCATTCTTGAATTACAAGCCATTCTCTTGATGAACACATAACCAAATCTCAAGCCATGCTGTATAGATATCACTTTGCAGGATTTTAACTTGAATTTAACTCCATAATTAACTAATTACATAACTGTTAGAGCCTTGATCCAAGTGTTTGAACCTTTATCCAAGCTACATTTCCATTTATGGCACAAATGCACCATTGCCATTCTTGAAAAGTTGCTTTAATCACAAAGTTAACTTGTCTTGAGCTTTGCACTTTTTCCTTATGCTCAAGCTTCATCTACAAGATCAGAGAAAGCATGTTTAAAGTTTCTTGCCACCCTACAAGCCTTGTACCTTGCCTTGAAACCATATTTGTCAAGCTTGCTTCAAAACCAAGTCAAGAAAACACAACATGTGATTTTTATTTTTTGACGATCTCAAGTCCTTAAACCTTTTCCTATAAATTGAGACATTGTTTATAAGCTAAGGAAAAGAATTTGCAAGCCTAAAAACTCCCTCAAACACTCTTAAACCAGAATTTTATTCAAACTTCTATAACTTGTCATTTTTTGCCCAAAAACTTCCATCTCATAATCCACTCATGTGTTTCCTCTCCAAATCAATCCTAAAGCTTCCTTACATCAAATATAACCCATCCCCATCCCTGTTTTGGAACTGTAACACCTCCATCACCATCCTCCATTTTCAAAAGCAGCACCTTGCACTTTGACTTCTCCAACACGATTCAGGAACTCTCAGGTCAAAGTAACTATTGAAATAGCTTCCTGGAGGTTCAGTGAAGCTAAAAAGATCATTACAACACCTTGAAGTGTGCTCAAACTCAAAACACGATCTCCATTTGCAAGGTGAGTTTTCTGAACTTCTATCTCTTCATACAAGCATCATTTGTCCCTGATTTGTGAAGATGAAATGTAGACACCATAGCCCTGAAGCTAACCATGCTCTTAGATTTCATTTATATTGCTTGAGTAATGTGAATTTTGAGTTTGAACTTCCTGAAAAAAGTTAGATCAGATTTGGTACCAAGCAAAATTTGTGTTCATCTTTAATCTATAGCTTAATTTATTTACATACTTCAAATCGTGGTGAAATTTCTAACAAGTTTGATGTTTACAATTTCTGGAATGGTTAAGAAATGAGTAAGTTATAAATTCAAACATGTTGCTCTGGTTATGGTGCGAGGAAGAAGAAGATGACACATTCAGGAGCGCGTTTATAATATAACATTTTGGTTGTGTATAAATCAACAGATGTATCACATCTCGAGTGGTTAAAGCGCGCGCCTATGACCTTTGTGACCCGGGTTCGAGCTCCAGTGCCACATTTTGTTATTTTTCACTTCAATTTCTGATTCTTTTTTTGTTTGCTAGCGCGCCTGGGCTTCTCTTTCTTGGGCCATCATATTTTTCTCACCATCACCCCTTGATTACTTAACACTACGCAGACCCATCATATTTTATTTTATTTTATTTTATTTTCTGACTTGAACAAAAAAGTTGTTTGGACCCTAAACACAAAAATTATTTTACTTTCTAACCACCCATTTTCTTGTCAAACCCCCTGACTTCATATTTTATTTTTTAATTTTATTTTGTTTTGTTTTGTTTTATTTTATTATTATTTTTTATACATTTTTTTTATTAAAATACTTAAAATAAAAATTATTATTTTATTTTCACTTTACTTTATTTCCTTTAAACAAAAGATCTAAAATATATTTTCTTAAAAAATTAATTTCTTTTTCAAAAAAAAATTAATTTAGACTTAGGTTTTATTTTAATTTTCCCTTTTAATGAAATTAACTTAGACTTTATATTTCTAATTAATCAACTTTTTTTTTCAAATTAATTAATCTAATTAAAATCGTTTCCATCAAAAACACAAACAAAAACAAATTTCTTTTCTCTTTACATTATCTTTTCATTTTTTGTACATTTTATTATTTCACACTATAAATTATGTAATTGTTAAAGCCTTATAATAGTTAGGATTTACTTATTTGTCATCCTCATTTGTAATTTGTACCCCCATCCCCAAAAATATTGTAATAGCGTAGGACTTTAAATTTTCGTAATTTATTGCTTTCCATATTGTTGCTAGTAATTAGAGTTTGTATGGAAAGACTAGAAATCAATAATGGATAACCTTAATTCAAGAGAAAATTAAATGAAAATAATACACTTTGCACACATACACCTCTAGGGTTAACCCACACTTGTTGCCTCGAATGTATACAGTCATGTCCCTCGAACATGGGATACTTTAGAAAAGACCCTCGATTACAAGATCATAGTCCATCAATGACCCTTCCATGTTACCTTCGGTAAAGGATCTTAAGTCCCTTAAGATAAATTTCTAAGGTATCCTACAATGTTACCTTCTATGACTGTATGATGACCTACACCTGTCCCTTCACATCCAATGATATGGTTTCTTACTAACTAATAGTAAAATAACACTATCTAAAGGAAGAGGAAAAGAACAAAGACTTTCTTTTGAGTAGGTAGAACACTCGTAGTTTCTTGCTCACAAACATTTCAAAACCCAAAACATCTTTCAAATACACCAACACTTTCATGAAATGTTTTCAAAAGTCATCACTTTGTATACCTTCTTATAGAGACGAGAATCATTACAAAGTTCGCCTAAATAAAGGCACTTTTCAAAAATACATTCAAACAAACACATTCAAAAAAGTATTTCAAAGTGAGCTAGAAACTAAGATCTCGTAGATAACTATGGATGAAAAGGGTGCTAACACCTTCCCTTTTCATAACCTACCCCCCGAACTCAAGAAAAATTCTCAAAAGGTCTTTCTTGTTCTTTTCACCCTTTCCTTTATTGGTAAAAGAAAAGTCGGTGGCGACTCTTGCTATCCGCAATAATTACGATCAAACACAAAACACCCAAGTCAGTTCTTCCACAGTATTATAGTGGAGCATTGACATGATCAGAGAAATTAAGCCCACTGTATCTAATGGACATTGTTTCATCCTGGTCGTTATTAACTACTTCACTAAATGGGTCGAAGCAGCTTCATTTGCCTCAGTTTCCAAGAATGTTGTATCTCGGTTTATCAAGCATAACCTCATCTTTCGGTACGACATCCCTGAAAGGATCATCACTGACAACAGAACCAACCGTAACAATGATATGATTACTGAACTCTGCATGCAATTCAAAATCAAGCATCACAATTATTCTCCATACATACCTAAGATGAATGGTGCAGTGGAAGTTGCCAACAAGAACTTAAAGAAGATTGTGAAAAAAACGATTGTAACTTATAAAGAATGGCATGAGATGCTGCCATTTACTTTTCATGGCTATCGTACCTCGGCGCGAACATCAACTGGGGAAACCCCATTCTCTTTAGTCTATGGCATGGAAGTTGTCCTGCCTGTCGAAGTTCAGATCCCTTCTCTAAGAATTATGAAAGAAGCAGACATAGGCGAAGACGAATGGATTTAGACTAGGTTGGATCAGTTAAACTTGATTGTTGAAAAGAAGTTGGATGTTGTCTCTCATGGTCAAATGTATCAAAAACATATGATCAAGGCATTCAACAAGAAGATCAAGCCTCGAGTATACCAGGTTGGCGACTTGGTAATAAAGCGCATCATTCTACCACAAGGCGATCCTAGTGGCAAATGGACTCCCATATACGAAGGGTCATTTGTAGTCAAGAAAGTATTCTCCGGCGTTGCTATGATGTTAACCACTATGGACAACAAGGATTTCCCGCAGTCGGTGAATGCATACATAGTCAAAAAATACTAAGCATAAGAATGACCCGCTAGGTTGACATACCTAGGCAAAAATAAGGGCATCCAAGCAAACCATAAAGGTTTGGGAAAAAATTAGGGATATATAAAAAATATTGTACATCCGGCAAGTCGAAAACCTGAGAGGGCGGCTTGGGCAAAAAAGGGTATCCTGGTGGACTAAAAACCTGAAAGGGCGGTCCAGGAAAAATTTAAGGATCAAGGCGTACGACTATGTCCCGTTGGATCACTACATTCAACTTTATTACCAAGGTCAAAATTTTAAATGGTACAAGATCAGTTCAATCAACTTCTTCGGACATCAAAGGATGGGATTTTTGTTTTCTGACCATATCAAGACCTCAAACCTTTTCCTATAAATTGAGACATTGTTTACCATCTAAGGACACAAATTTGCAAGCCTAAAAACTCCCTCAAACACTCTCAAACCAGAATTGCATTCAAACTTCTATAACTTGTCATTTTCTGCCAAAAAACTTCCATCTCATAATACACTCGTGCATTTCCTCTCCAAATCAAACCTAAAGCTTCCTTACATCAAATATAACTCATCCATATCCCTGTTTTAGAACTGTAACATCTCCTTTATCATCCTCCATAACGAAAATCAGTTACCTGCACATTAACTTCTCTAGCACGATTCAGCCACTCTCAGCTCAAAGTAACTATTAAAATAGCTTCCCGGAGGTTAAGTGAAGCTAACTATATCATTACAACACCTTGAAGTGTTCTCAAACTTAAAACACAATCTCCATTTTCAAGGTGAGTTTTCTTAATTTCTAACTCTCCATACAAGCAACCGTTTTCTTTGATTTTAAAAGATAAAATGTAGACATCATAGCCCTGAAACTAACCATGCCTTTAGATTTCATTTATGTTGCCTGAGCATAGAGAATTTTGAAGTTGAACTTATAGAAAATATTAGGTTAAATTTGGTACCAAATGAAATTCATGTTCATCTTTGATCCATAGTTTAAGTTATTTACATATTTGTAATGGTGGTGAAATTTCTAACAAGTTTGATGTTTACAATTTCTGAAATGGTTGAGAAATGAGCAAGTTACAAAATTCAAAATTGTTGTCTTGGTTACTGGTGCGAGGTTAGGGATGAAGTGAATTTAGGAAAGAGTTTGTAATATAATATGTTGTTTATGCATAAGTTAATGGATGTATCACTACCCCAGTGGTTAAAGCGCACACCTATGACCTTTGTGATGTGGGTTTGAGTCCCAGCGCCACATTTTGTTATTTTTCCTAACATTTTTCCTTGTTTCTTTTTTGTTTGCTAGCGCCTGGGCCTTCCAACGTTGGGCCATAATATTTTACTAATACTCACCCCCTTTCTCCTTGTTGTACCCCAAATTTTTGCCTCTCATATTTCTCAAGACATTGCAAGAATAATCTCCAAGTGGTTCAAGATTGCTCAAGAGTTGGACAGTCAAATCATCTCCTAAGGCAATCAATCTCAAATTAGGGTTTTGTGTTACATCAAGGTCCTTACATACAAATGACCTCAAGTTCTCCCCAATTTCCTAATATGTTCTTAAGTTCATCCATGTCAAATTTCAAGCCTTGCAGAGGAAGTTTGGTCAGTCAATTGCTCAAGAGGTCCAAAAATCGACTATGCTAGGGCAAAAGTCAACTGTGACCTACAAACAGTCAAACCTCAAGATTTTTTGTAAAAATTCTCATTTTTGAAGGATAATTCATCATTTTATCAAGGGTTGATCATGATTCATCAAGGATTGCTCAAAATTCTTCAAGATTCAAAAGTTGCTAAATTAGGATTTTGTAGGAAAAGTCAACTCAACTTTGACCAAGCATAACTTTCTCATACTTTATGATAAATGACCCATCCAAATCTCAGTTTTAAGAGGATGCAATTTCCTACAATCTATATTCATACCCCAAGATCAAGAAATGCACTCACAAAAAGTTACAAATTTGGACATTATAGGTCATTTTTGAAAGTCAACAAAAACACCTTTTTTTCCAAAGCTTATATCTTGAGAATGGAATATCAAAATGAGATGGGACCAAAAGGGTTGGCTAGAGGACATCTCAAGATTTCTAAAATGTACAATAACACTTCCAAAAATTCAAAATTGAAGAAGTTATGCATTGTTGAAGTTAGGCATTTTTCCTAAATTGCCAAAAGTCAACTATCCTCAAAACTTCAAATTTTGTCAAAAGGGCCCACTTTTTTCCACTTGATTTGATCTTGTCACACCACACACGTGTCCTATATTCAGTCTTGTGTCCATTCATTGATTTTTCTATTTTATTTGATATTTATTAATTTAATTCATTTTAAATCAATTTAAATCCAAATAAAATCCAAATATTGATGAAATAGGATCTTTTTGATTGATACAGTTTTCAATTATCATCATGGATAGGATCAAACTCGTATCAAGCCATATCATGCACAAAATATTGGATTTGGGACATTTTTGGAAGTTTTGTAATGGAAGATCATATCAAATCTTAAATCATCAATACACAAGGATTCAAGCCCAAATATTTGACCTAATACAATGCCTTATACATATACAAAACCAAAGGCACACGATTTGGGACCGAGAGGCTGCATAATCACCAATACCAAAACTTTAAAAAGCTTGAAAAAGTTGGAAACTGAAATCTTGGTTAGAGGCGAATTCAAAGGAAAAACTCAACGCTATCTTCTTGCTAGACGTCCACTGAGTCTAAAGCAATCAAAATCGGGCCATCACTCCTTCTAAAATGCGCTGTAAGTATCCTTGAACACTGCCCTGTACATGAAAACGCATCCTCTTATTCTTGCATCTTTTTGCCAAAATCTTTGCACAATCATGCTAATCGGTCCATTTAGAAACTTTCTGCAATATTTGATTTTGTTTTCATAGCCTATAGCGCCATACCAGAACCTAGGGTTTTGGAGACTTGTATTTGGACGTTTGTTTTACAGGAAAAATCAGGACCAATAATGGACATGGACGGGTTTAGGAGGTGAAGACGAACATGGATGTGGCCTTGGAATTAATTTCCATGGTCTGGAATTTGTTTTAGGACGAACCTAGGGATTTAGCTGCGGATAAAAATCCACAGGTAAATAACCAGGTTGTAATGAAGAAGATGACCACGGGCCCCCTCCTCATTGGATCGTTCATTATTTCGCGCTTATTTTTATAATTTCTGGCATTTATTTTGTTTGCTAATATATTAATTCTTACCTAATCCATTAACAATTAAATACATTGGCTCAGTTGGTAGAGGCGCTAGTGCAAAGTCCAATGGAACCTGGATTCAAATCCTAGGTCCCTAACATATTTCTTGCTATTTTCTTGCAGATGATCCAGCGTCTCTCATGCCTTGTAGCGTATCATACTCCCTCAGATCTCGAGCGCCAGATGGCCTCTAGGCCAAATTTGATGGCCCAGATGGGAGATCCTTCATACACCCAAGTCAGCGCATGTGTGGAGAGTCTGGAAAGTCAACGAGGCTTGCTCACAAATGGGCCTCTGAATTGTTGATTCTCACTCCCTTTCCAGGCCTAACACCCCCCTTGAGTATTTCTTTTCTTATTTTTTATCTTATTTTATTTATTTGTTTTACTAATTATTTTTATTGTTTAATTAACTAATTAGATTATTTTCCTTAATAAAATCAAAAAACACAAAAATATATTTTATTTATTAAAATTAAAATCATCACTTTATTTTTGTAAATAAATTAACTCAATTAATTTAGTTTAATTAGATTTAACTTTTAACGTTTTTTGCAAATAATTAAAATTAATGTAGGAAATTACTTTTTTACTAACTTTGACCCAATTTATTTTATTTCTTTAAATATCCAAAAATCCAAAAATATTTTAATTAATTAATTAATTTAATGGATAACTTAGATTTAATTCCATTTAATTCAAAAATAAACCAAAAAAAATGTTATCTTTTCAAAAAGGGTCAAAACCCTAAAAAATGCGCCGATTTAATTTTCTCGCACGCGATCCATATTTTCATATTATTGTACTTGCTTCCGAAATGTAATAGCTTTAAATAGGACTTTAATTATTTTATCTCTTTATTTACTTTCTGCAATTTAAATTAAAGGGTTGCTTTTGGCGATGTAAATACCCGACGCCTTGTAATAGTTTTAGATTTAATTTCCGCAATTTAAATTCCGCAACTATACACTGCTAGATGTTTGATAATAGGGAATGCATAACAAGATCAAATGTATGAACTTAAAATTAGCATAGCTCACCCATGACATGTACAAAGATAAAATTAACCGAAATAACACACTCGCACATGCGCACTCCTAGGGTACACCTCACTTGGTTGCCTTCCAACGTGGTCATTGAGTATAGGAACTTTTAGAGGTCGTCCTCTTGTCCAAAGATTATAGTTGCCTCAAAACGGTTGCCTCGGAAAAATGATCTAAGACATTAGGGTTACCGCTAAGGCATCCTAACATTGCTTTAGTGACCACATGTCCCCTAATCGAATTGACCCTTAAAACTCCAACGACGGTGCTACCTACTCATCAATAGTGGGATAGCATTGTCTAAAGGACATTTGTACAGATTAGTTCCTTTTTCGAGTAGGTAGATGGTTCTTAAGTACTTTCTCCTTTTAAAACAAAACAAAACTTTTCGCACTTACACTCCTTTCAAACAAAAAACTTCTTTCAAACCCACAAACACAAAGAAAAGCAAAATTTTGAAAACACTTTGAGCAAGTACCTAAGAGCCCGTGGGTAACCACGGATAGAAAGGGTGCTAACACCTTCCCTTTCTATAATCTACCCCCGGACCCGAGAAACATCTCAAAAAAGGAATTTTTCTGTGCTTTTTTCCTTTCCTTGTTGGATAAAATAAAAGACAGTGGCGACTCTTGCTTACCGCGACATTTTGCGAAAACAAACGCAAAACGTGAACCAACATTCCAATAACAGTCAGTTCTCTTTCCACCGTATCACAGAACTGGCGACTCTACTGGGGAAGTTTTTTTAGTGGGGTGTACCTTAGGATTAGATCATTGTGTTTTCAATTGTATGCTTTGTATGCTTTATATTTGTGGGCTTGTATTGGAGTTTCTATAGATCCTAACCCGGATCTGGGGTACCCTTTTAGGTAAGTAGCAATAAACTGTGAGGGAACTGTACGGTGTAGACCGATACGATTGAAGCAGTAGCTACGTTGGTGTGGCACTTTAGTCTGTACCGATATCCCTTGTGTTAGAACGAGGAGAATATGGGTCTTCTAAGGGGTCATTAAGCACCAACTGACCTTAGAACCTTTAAATTGACCAACTTGGCCATAGAACAGTAGCAGTATGCTACACTCATTAAGACTAAACTCTCGCGATGATTCCGACCACAAGAAAAGGTTGCTAAACTGGAATTATGACTGATTGAGGGTAGTCAGTGATATTGAGATCCTCTAGAACTCGGTTACTATTTTTAGGATAGGTTTAAACCAACTGAACTGAAAGAGGGTAATACCTAAGCTCCTTGTCAGCCTGAAATCTAAGGGCTCTCTGTGTGACTTGTGTGCCTTTACCATGTTTGCTATTTGTGGATACTTGTGGCGTGCTTACTATCATGACATCATGACATCATAACATTGCATACATCTTGCATTGGACTAACCTATTTCAAAGACAGGAGGGATTCATCTTTGTTCTGTTTTGTAGGTCATTATGATGCCCATGCGTAGGAATACCATCCGGATTAACTTTTTCCAAGTTCCCACCTTGCTCAAAGATTTGGTTACAAAGATGCCTGATACTACTTCCTTCCTCAGAAGACATGGTTTTCTTCTCAGTTTGGTCACCTCCAAATTGGACGAGCAGATGATGAGTGTCCTTGTCCAATTCTATGATCCGCTGTACCATTGTTTTACTTTTCAAGACTATCAGCTGGTTCCCACCCTAGAAGAGTTCTCTGAGCTGCTCGGTATCTCTATTCTGGAGCAGACCCCGTTTACTGGTTGGGAGAAGATGCTTAGGCCCGAAGAGATTGCTGCAGCCCTTCATTTGACCAAAGAGGAGGTAATGGCTAATTGGGAGACTAGAAGTGGAGCAAAGGGCTTCCTGACTAAGTTCTTGGTTGGTAAGGCTAACTATTTCTGGGATAGCCTAGACTTCAAGGCATTCGAGGATATTCTCGCCCTTCTGATATATGGCTTGGAATTGTTTCAGAACTCTGACTCCTTTGTTGATGTGAATGCGGTAAAGATCTTCATCTCTCGGAATTCGGTACCCACTCTCTTGGGTGACATCCTTCATCAACTCTATGCTCGTACTGCCCGAAAGCGGGGAACCTTGATGTGTTGTGCTCCCTTATTAGCAAGGTGGTTTATTTCGCACCTCCCCAAGTCAGTGCTGAAGAACAAAGAAGGCATGGGATGGGCTTATAGGGTGATGTCTCTCTCGCATAATGACATCATCTGGACTCTCAAGGGTATGGACGAGGTGACTATTATTGATCGATGTGGGGAGTACCCCAATGTTCCACTATTAGCGACCCATGGAGGAATTTCTTACAACCCATGCTTAGCTCTACGTCGGTTAGGGCGTGCCAGAAGAGAAGGACCTCATGAGATGCTAATGCCTAGTATCATCTTTGATTTTCAAGGGGATAGCGATGAGCAACGTCGCAGATTCATAAGGGCTTGGGATAGAGTTCACCAATCTGATCCACATGAGCTGGGCCCAAAGACTTCACTTCCGATGGAGCCATATCTCAGATGGGTCTGTATCCGTGCCCAGAAGTTGGGTATGCCATATGAAGCTGTCCGGCCTATCATTATTGAAATTACTAATGAAGAAGGAGTTCTTCCAACCATCCTCCATCCTTATATGCCCACTGACATTGGGGCACTGAAGAGATCTTGGATGCAACTGAGGGAAGAACGTGATTCTTATCGAGAGAAGTTCAACGAGCAAGAGCAGAAGATCCAGAGGTTGACTAGACAGTTGGAGAACGAGCGGATTCTCAACGACTATGTCCGCACTGATAAGAAGAGACCATGGGAGCGTTGATTGACCTTTGATGATTTCCTTTCCAGTTTTTATTTACTTTTTATTATTTCCATTCTTGTAACGCCTTAAGGGCAATTTGTTGAACAATTTGAATTACGAAGTTTTTCTAATAAAGTGTGTTTCCTTTCTGGTTTACAAATTTGAATCTCTTGACTGTCTTTGAAATCATAACCATACGCGTTTCATCTCATGCACTCCATAACAGGTACCCATTATAGGTCTCTTATCTTCTTCGCTGTTTATTTCAACAATCATCATGTCTGCTGAACCTTCAACTGTGCAAGCAATCAAGGCCCTCCAGGCCCAGAATGCCCAATTTCAAGAGTTGTTCATGAATCTAGCTAAGGGTCAGCAAGACCTGAAGACCCTGATTCTAAAAGAGAAGAAGAAGAAGAAGAAGAAGAGGACAATCCTGTTCAACACTGGGCACAGGTTTGGAAACAGGCTACAAAATGAAGTTGATTTGACCACCTCATCTGGAGGGAAATATAGTCAGGAAGAAAGGAGGGATCCTAGCCCTGTGATCTCTGACAACGAGACGGACTTCGATGAAGAATAGTATCCTCCGGCCGAGGATAGATACAAGCAACTGGAAGACCGGCTGAATGCTATGGAAGTTCAGAAAGTGCCTGGTCTGGACTTTGGTGATATAGGTCTATCATTTGGGGTGGTGATTCCCCACAAATTCAAGGCACCAGCCTTTGCTAAGTATGACGGAGTTTCTTGTCTGAAGCTACACCTCCGGTCATATGTAAGGAAGATTCAGCCGTACACCGCTGATAAAAACCTATGGATCCATTTCTTTCAAGACAGTCTCTCAGGGACTCAGCTTGAGTGGTTTTATCAGTTAGACGGAGCCAGTATCCGCAGTTGGGAAGATTTGGCTACTGCTTTCTACAGGCAGTATCAGTACAACTCCGACCTTGCTCCTACACGTACCCAACTCCAGGGTATGTCAATGGGAACGGGTGAAGGATTCAAAGATTATGCTCAGAAGTGGAGGGACCTCGCCGGGAGAGTACAACCACCCTTGGCTGATCGGGAGCTTGTGGACATGTTTCTGGGGACCCTGTCTGGTCCATTTTTCAACCACTTAATTGGAAGCTCTTCATCTGGGTTTACAGAGCTTATCTTGACCAGTGAGAGGATTTAGGCTGGTATTAAGGCCGGTAAGATACAGAAGGGTGCCTCATCGAGCACCGAGAAGAAGTCGTTTAAGAAAGAGTCCAGTGTTGTCTACAGTGCAAGAAGACAGGATAGACCTGAACACCGCCAAGCTGTTAATGCGATTGTTATTTCAAAACCTACTGGTGCTCCACAGAAAAACAATCAATAGAAGGATGAGAGACCTCGAAGGCAATTCACTCGTCTCAACATGACGTTATCTTAGATTCTGCCACAGCCGCTGAAGACCAACCTAGTGCTTCTAAAGGAAGCCCTGAAGAATTCAAATACAACATCGCCGAGGTATAACCCTAACGCCCGCTGTGCTTTTCACTCTGATAGCCCGGGGCATAATACGGATGATTATTGGGTTTAGAAGAACAAGGTACAAGACTTGATTGATGCGAAAGAGATCGAGTTCGGAGCACCAGAGAAGCCTAAACAAGATGCAGGGGTGAATGCTATCGGGGATGACGATGATGAGGAGTTTGATATCGACAATTGGATCTACCCGACTGCCAATGGTGGATTAAGCAACTGGACAACGAAGGATTCTATGCCCGTTTCAGTTATCACCCAGTAATGAAACTTTTGTTTTGAATTTGTAACAGACAATGTTTTAAACTTTACGGCCCGGTGTCTTACCCGGGACACCGTGGTTTCATTTGTGAGGGCTTTTGTGTGTCATTTTCATATATCATTAATAAAACCATTGGACGTTTCTTGCATTTCAAATTTTGCGCTCCTTGTTTTTATTTATTATATATTGCAAAACAACTATTTTACACACACTCACATATACAGGTCTACATCCACTCTGGATCTCACTGGTAATGACTCTGCTACTGCCAGTTATGACTTCGAAAATCCGATCAACTTAGCCGAAGACGAAGGTGAAGATGATTGCGAAGTGCCTGGTGAACTTGCAAGACTGCTACTCCAAGAAGAGAGGGTTATTCAGCCGCACAAAGAGCCGGTGGAATCAGTGAATCTGGGTACAGAGGAGGATAAGAAGGAGGTTAAGATCGGTGCAAATCTGGAGCTTAATGTGAAGCAACGGTTGATTCAGATGCTGCATGACTACTTTGAGATCTTCGCCTGGTCTTACGAAGATATTCCTGGTTTGGATACTGACATTGTGGTTCACCGCCTACCTACCAAGGAAGACTGTCCTCCAGTAAAATAGAAGGTTCGCCGAATGCGCCCAGAAATGTCTGAGAAAATCAAGGCTGAGGTTATGAAACAGTTTGACGCCGGTTTTCTAGCAGTTACTTCTTACCCTCAGTGGGTGGCCAATGTGGTTCCAATGCCGAAGAAGGATGGCAAGGTTCGAATGTATGTTGATTACAGGGATCTGAACAGGGCAAGCCCCAAGGATGACTTCCCCTACCTCATATCGACGTTCTGGTTGACAACACCGCTCAGCACAAGGTATTCTCCTTTATGGATGGCTTCTCCGGTTATAATCAAGTAAAGATGGATCCCAAAGACATGGAGAAGACAACCTTTGTTACTCAGTGGGGTACCTTTTGTTACAAGGTCATGCCTTTTGGACTAAAGAATGCTGGGGCAACGTATCAGTGTGCCATGGTTGTTTTGTTTCATGACATGATCCATCATGAAATAGAGGTTTATGTCGATGATATGATTGCAAGGTCTCAGACTGAGGAGGAACACCTTGACCATCTGCAGAAGCTGTTTGACGGGCTGAAGTTGTACAAGCTGAGATTGAACCCAAACAAGTGCACCTTCGGGGTGAGATCTGGTAAGCTACTGGGTTTCGTTGTAAGCGATAAAGGTATTCAAGTGGATCCTACCAAAGTAAAGGCCATACAGGAGATGCCAGCTCCCAAAACATAGAAAGAAGTCAGAGGCTTTCTGGGACGTCTGAACTACATTGCCCGATTCATCTCACACCTGACTGCTACTTGTGAGCCAATCTTCAAGCTGCTGAAGAAAGATTAAGTAGTACGTTGGAACGATGAATGTCAGGCCGCTTTCGAAAGGATCAAAGAGTATCTCCAAGAGCCTCCTATTCTAATGCCACCAGTTGAAGGGAGACCTTTGATCTTATACTTGACAGTGCTCGACCACTCAATGGGGTGTGTGATGGGTCAGCATGACGAGTCTGGCCGAAAAGAGCATGCTATTTATTACCTTAGCAAAAATTTTACCGACTATGAGACCCGATTCTCGCTGCTCGAGAAAACTTGCTGCACTTTGGCATGGGATGCTCGCCGGCTGAGACGGTACATGTTGACTCACACTACTCTATTGATTTCAAAGATGGATCCAATCAAGTATATCTTCGAAAAGACTGCCTTATTCGGAAGAATAGCAAGATGGAAGATGATCTTGACTGAGTATGACATCCAGTACACGACCCAAAAGGCAATTAAGGGAAGTGTGTTGGCAGACCATTTGGTGCATCAGGCAGTGGATGATTACCAGTCTATGAACTTTGAACTTCCGGACGAGAATATCATGCTGGTAACTGATTGTGAGATACCTGGACCGGATGAAGGACCTGAGGAAGGATCCCGATGGTCTATGTACTTTGATGGAGCTTCGAACGCTTTAGGTAATGGCATTGGCGCTGTGATCATATCTCCTAAAGGCTCTCATACTCCATTCATCGCCCAACTATGTTTCAACTACACCAACAACATGGCGGAGTATGAAGCGTGCATTATGGGTCTTCGAGCAGCAATTGACCTAAGGATTAAGTTTCTAAGTGTCTTCGGAGATTTCGCTCTCGTGATCAGTCAGATCAAAGGTGAGTGGGATACGAAACACCCAAATCTTATTCCTTACAAGGAGTATGTATTGACTTTGCTTCCCCGTTTTGAGGAGATAACCTTTGAACACTTCCCTAGAGAGGAGAATCAGTTTGGCGGACGCGCTAGCTACGATGTCTTCTATGTTCAAAGTCAATTGGGACAATGAAGCTCCCCAGATTATCATTGAAAGATTGGACGAATTGGCACATTGCTGTGATATTGAGACTAAAGAGGTAGCAGATAAACCCTGGTATCATGAGGTGAAAAGGTATCTTGAAGCTCAGGAGTACCCCGAAGGTGCATCTATTAATGACAAGAAGTTTCTGAGGAGGTTCGCGGCGAAGTTCTTCATCAGCAATGACATCCTTTACAAGCGAAACTATGATTCAACCTTACTGCGTTGTATGGATAAGAATGAAGCAGAAAGGATCATGGCAGACTTACATGAAGGTACTTTCGGAACTCATTCCAGTGGACACACCATGGCAAAGAAAATCCTTCGGGAAGGATATTATTGGTCCACAATGGAAGCCGACTGTTATCAGCATTCTCGGACATGTCACAAGTGCCAGGTCTATGCTGATAAGGTGCACATACCTCCAGTACCTCTGAACGTCTTGACGGCACCTTGGCCTTTTGCAATGTGGGGCATTGATATGATCGGCGAGATCAGACCTACGACATCCAACGGGAATCGTTTCATCCTGGTAGCAATTGATTACTTTATAAAGTGGGTTGAGGCAGCTTCCTTTTCTACCGTAACCAAGAACTTCATGGCACGGTTTATTCGACACAATCTGATCTACGAATATGGCGTACCAGAGAGGATCATAACGGACAATGGTACCAATCTTAACAACAAGATTATCACCAAGCTCTACGAGAAATTCAAGATACAGCATCATAACTCTTCTCCCTATCGGTCGAAGATGAATGGGGCTGTTGAAGCAGCTAATAAGAACATTAAGAAGATTGTGCAGAAGATGACAGTGACATACAAAGACTGGCACGAGATGTTACCGTTTGCTCTTCATGGGTACCGTACCTCAGCACGGACGTCAACAAGGGCAACACCCTACTCCTTGGTATATGACATGGAGGCAGTCTTTCCCATCGAAGTTCAGATACCCTCTCTCCGAATCATGAAGGATGCAGGTTTGAGCGAAGATGACTGGATTTAGACCCGGCTTGATCAACTGAACCTAATCGACGAAAAGAGACTTACTGCTATTTGTCATGGTCAGACGTACCAAAAACGGATGATCAAGGCATTTAACAAGAAAGTCAGACGACAAGAGTATCAATTTGGGGATCTGGTAATCAAGCGCATTATTCTACCTCAAGGTGATCCCAGGGGAAAATGGACCCCTACTTACGAAGGGCCATTTGTGGTTAAGAACGTTTTCTCAGGAGGAGCTATGATTCTAACCACCATGGATGGTGACGACCTTCCTCACCCTGTCAATGCAGACATAGTGAAAAGATACTATGTATAATCAAAGATCCGCTAGGTTGACTGGCCTAGGCAAAAATAAGATCTTCCCGGTGAACCAAAAGGGTTCGGGCAAAAAGAAGGGATGAAAATGAAAAAATTTGTACACCCGGCAAGTCGAAAACCTGAAAAGGCGGCTTGGGAAAAAAGGGTATCCCAGTGGACTGAAAACCCGATAGGGCGGTCTAGGAAAAAATTAGGGATTAAAGCGTAACATTATGTCTCATTGGATCAACTTGCATCCAGACTTAGGTATCGACTATCAAGCTCGGACGACACTAATCAATCTAATCTACCTTCAACCAGTAGAAAAGTGATGAGATGCTAGAGGATATAAAGGAAATAGCAGAGTTGGAACCCAGTGGGATTATTCACATAGCTGTTTTGTTTCTTTTCACTAATTGTGTAAATTTTGTTCGGCGGCGTTCTCTTACTAGGACGTCAGCCTCTTGTACAAAAACGCCTATTTACAGGCCAAACTTCAAAGTCAATACAAATTCATTTTTTCAGACAAATTTCAAACAGTTTTTTCCTTTATCCGTTTTGTTTTGCAAAGAATGTCCAATGTTCATTTTTTATATATGCATTTGACATTAATTGATGCTCATGAATGTTTACATACGAAACAAAAGGATGAATTACTGGTAATATGAGAAACAGGGGGAATAAGAATTGTCCAAACTGTATAGTTGCTCTGTCCACTAGGTACAAAGGTAGATTCAACTGAAGAATATGGCTAAGGTACTTTCACTCCCCGCAGAATAAGGCAGTAATGGTAGTTCTCTCAGCTGAGACTTGCAACCGTGAACGAATCAGCAATACTCTCCCCAAGTAGAGTTGGTCTACCATTAGCACTAAAAGGGTCTTAATATTCCCCAGCGGAGTATAAGAATATTCCCCAGCAAGTATAAGAGTATCCCCGACAGTCTTAATATTCCACAACAGAGTATAAGAATGTTTCCCGGCAGAATACAAGATACCCCCAGTGGAATCAATATTTCCCCAGTGCAGTCTGAAGGAGCTTCCCCAACAGAGTTGAAGAATCATCCCCAGTAGACTCTGGAAGTTTATCCCCAACAGAGTACAAACAATAAATCTCCCCAGCCAAGTTCAAAAAAATCATTCCCGACATAATTCAGAAGGATTGTCCCCACAAGAGTCTAACAGGGTTATCCCCAGCAAGTTGCAACTGAAAGATCATCCCCAGCGAAGTTCTTTCCTTTCACAAGCAGGAATTCAATCCTCAAGAGATTTAATATCACTAGCAACGGTAATCCATCCCCAGTGGAGTTTATCAGTGAAATCCTCAGCGGAGCTTATCAGCGGAATCCCCAGTAGAGTTTATCAGTGACATTCTCAGCAGAACATCTCTTCCCCACATAGTAATTCCCCTCAGAGTATTCTCCTCATCAGTTTATTCCCCAACGGAGTCATCCTCTCCTGCAGGTTTATTTTTGCAATCATTTTCGTTCATCATCCCCATTGGAAAAGAAGAATTCAACTCAATTCTCCAGCAGCTATCCGAGATTTATTTCCCCAGCTAAAACATCACATTTCCATACATCATAATACATGCATATACGCATCATATCACACAATCTCATTTATGTTGAGAACATCATTGCTTGATCCATATCATGCATTGCATATGGATGACCTTTACCTTTCAGGAAAGATACAGTTAAGGTTCTCACCAGTCAAAGGAGACAAAACCAGTTAAATCGATTCCTAAAGATTTTTCTGAGGCCGACCCAGTCAAAGGAGACAAAACCAGTTAAATCGATTCCTAAAGATTTTTCTGAGGCCAAGCCAGTCAAAGGAGACAAAACCAGTTAAATCGATTCCTAAAGATTTTTCTGAGGCCAAGTCAGTCAAAGGAGACAAAACCAGTTAAATCGATTCCTAAAGATTTTTCTAAGGCCAAGCCACTCAAAGGAGACAAAACCAGTTAAATCGATTCCTAAATATTTTTCTGAGACCAAGCCAGTCAAAGGAGACAAAACCAGTTAAATCGATTCCTAAAGATTTTTCTGATGCGAACGCAATCAAAGGAGACAAAACCAGTTAAATTGATTCCTAAAGATTTTTCTGATGCGAACGCAGCCAAAGGAGACAAAACCAGTTAAATCGATTCCTAAAGATTTTTATGATGCGAACGCAGTCAAAGGAGACAAAACCAGTTAAATCAATTCCTAAAGATTTTTCTGATGTGAACGCAGTCAAAGGAGACAAAACCAGTTAAATCGATTCCTAAAGATTTTTCTGATGCGAACGCAGTCAAAGGAGACTAAACCCTCTCTGGTCCAGTTAAATCGATTCCTAAAGATTTTTCTGACGCCAATCCAGTCAAAAGAGACAAAACCCCTCTGGTCCAGTTAAATCGATTCCTAAAGATTTTTCTGACGCTAATCCAGTCAAAAGAGACAAAACCCCTCTGGTCCAGTTAAATCGATTCCTAAAGATTTTTCTGACGCCGATCCGGTTGAAGTTCAGACCACCTATCAGCAATCTCCAAATGGCATCTGTAATCCCATTCCTGACATCACAATGCTGATACTACGTCATGCGAGTGCAAATTTCTGGGCACTCTAGTGTTCAATTATCTTCCACCTTCGGATCACGAAAGGCCCGAAAGCCAATCTATATCCTCAGGTTTAAGAAGATTGAACAGGGGCAACTGTTGTACCCCAAAATTTTCCCTCTCATATTTCTCAAGACATTGCAAGAATAATCTCCAAGTGGTTCAAGATTGCTCAAGAGTTGGACAGTCAAATCATCTCCTAAGGCAGTCAATCTCAAATTAGGGTTTTGTGTTACATCAAGGTCCTTACATACAAATGACCTCAAGTGCTCCCCAATTTCCTAATATTTCCTCAAGTTCATCCATGTCAAAATTCAAGCCTTGCAGAGGAAGTTTGGTCAGTCAATTGCTCAAGAGGTCCAAAAATCGACTGTGTTAGGGCAAAAGTCAACTGTGACCTACAAACAGTCAAACCTCAAGATTTTTTGTCAACATTCTCATTTTGAAGTATAATTCATTATTTTATCAAGGGTTGATCATGATTCATCAAGGATTGCTCAAAATTCATCAAGATTCAAAAGTTGCTAAATTAGGGTTTTGCAGGAAAAGTCAACTTAAATTTGACCAAGCATAACTTTCTCATAATTTATGAGAAATGACCCATCCAAAGCTCATTTTGAATAGGATGAAATTTCCTACAATCCATCTTCATACCCCAAGATAAGGAAATGTACTCACAAAACGTTACAAATTTGAACATTATAGGTCATTTTTGAAATTCAACAAAAACACCTCTTTTTCCAAAGCTTATAACTTGAGCATGGAATATCAAAATAAGATGAGACCAAAATGGTTGGCTAGAGGACATCTCAAGGTTTCTAAAAAGTCTAAGAATACTTCCAAAAGTTCAAAATTGAAGAAGCTATGCATTATTGAAGTTGGGCATTTTTCCAAAATTGCCAAAAGTTAACTATCCTCAAAACTTTAAATTTTGTCAAAAGGGCCCACTTTTTTCCACTTGATTTGATCTTGTCACACCACACACGTGTCCTATCTTCAGTCTTGTGTCCATTCATTGATTTTTCTATTTTATTTGATTTTTATTAATTTAATTCATTTTAAATCAATTTAAATCCAAATAAAATCCAAATATTGATGAAATATGATCTTTTTGATTGATACAGTTTTCAATTATCATCATGGACAGGATCAAACTCGTATCAAGCCATATCATGCACAAAATATTGGATTTGGGACATTTTTCGAAGCTTTGTAATGGAAGATCATATCAAATCGTAAATCATCAATACACAAGGATTCAAGCCCAAATATTTGACCTAATACAATGCCTTATACATATACAAACCAAAGGCACGCGATTTGGGACCGAGAGGCTGCATAATCACCAATACCAAAACTTGAAAAAGCTTGAAAAAGTTGGAAACTGAAATCTTGGTTAGAGGCGAATTCAAAGGAAAAACTCAACGCTATCTTCTTGCTAGACGTCCATTGAGTCTAAAGCAATCAAAATCAGACCATCACTCCTTCTAAAACGCGCTGTAAGTATCCTTGAACACCGCCCTGTACATGAAAACGCATCCTCTTATTCTTGCATCTTTTTGCCAAAATCTTTGCATAATCATGCTAATCGGTCCATTTAGAAACTTTCTGCAATATTTGATTTTGTTTTCATAGCCTATAGCGCCATACCCGAAACTAGGGTTTTGGAGACTTGTATTTGGGTGTTTGTTTTACAGGAAAAATCAGGACCAATAATGGACATGGACGGGTTCAGGAGGTGAAAACGAACATGGCTGTGGTCTTGGAATTAATTTCCATGGCCTGGAATTTGTTTTAGGACGAACCTAGGGATTTAGCTGCGGATGAAAATCCGCAGGTAAATAACCAGGTTGTAATGAAGAAGACGACCACGTGCCCCCTCCTCATTGGATCATTCATAATTTCGCGCTTATTTTTATAATTTATGGCATTTATTTTGTTTGCTAATATATTAATTCTTACCTAATCCATTAACAATTAAATACATTGGCTCAGTTGGTAGAGGCGCTAGTGCAAAGTCCAATGGGACCTGGGTTTGAATCCCAGGTCCCCAACATATTTCTTTCTATTTTCTTGCAGATGATCCAGCGTCTCTCATGCCTTGTAGCGCATCATACTCCCTCAGATCTCGAGCGCCAGATGGCCTCCAGGCCAAATCTGATGGCCTAGATGGTAGATCCATCATACACCCAAGTCAACGCATGTGTGGAGAGTCTGGAAAGTTAATGAGGCTTGCTCACAAATGGGCCTTTGAATTGTTGATTCTCACTCCCTTTCCAGGCCCAACACCCCCCTTGAGTATTTCTTTTCTTATTTTTTATCTTATTTTATTTATTTGTTTTACTAATTATATTTATTGTTTAATTAACCAATTAGATTATTTTCCTTAATAAAATCAAAAAACACAAAAATATATTTTATTTATTAAAATTAAAATCATCACTTTATTTTTGTAAATAAATTAACTCAATTAATTTAGTTTAATTAGATTTAACTTTTAACTTTTTTTGCAAATAATTAAAATTAATGTAGGAAATTAGCTTTTTACTAACTTTGACCCAATTTATTTTATTTCTTTAAATATCCAAAAATCCAAAAATATTTTAATTAATTAAATAATTTAATGGTTAACTTAGATTTAATTCCATTTAATTCAAAAATAAACCAAAAAAAAATGTTTTCTTTTCAAAAAGGGTCAAAACCCTAAAAAATGCGCCGATTTAATTTTCTCGCACGCGATCCATATTTTCATATTATTGTACTTGCTTCCGGAATGTAATAGCTTTAAATAGGACTTTAATTATTTTATTGCTTTATTTACTTTCCGCAATTTAAATTAAAGGGTTGCTTTTGGCGATGTAAATACCCGACGCCTTGTAATAGTTTTAGATTTAATTTCCGCAATTTAAATTTCGCAACTATACACTGCTAGATGTTTGATAATAGGGAATGCATGACAAGATCAAATGTATGAACTTAAAATCAACATAGCTCACCCATTACATGTACAAAGATAAAATTAACCGAAATAACACACTCGCACATGCGCACTCCTAGGGTACACCTCACTTGGTTGCCTTCGAACGTGGTCATTGAGTATAGGAAGTTTTAGAGGTCGTCCTCTTGTCCAAAGATCATAGTTGCCTCGAAACGGTTTCCTCATAAAAATGATCTAAGACATTAGGGTTACCGCTAAAGCATCCTAACATTGCTTTAGTGACCGCATGTCCCTTAATCGAATTGACCCTTAAAACTCCAACGACGGTGCTACCTACTCATCAATAGTGGAATAGCATTGTCTAAAGGACATTTGTACAGATTAATTCCTTTTTCGAGTAGGTAGATGGTTCTTAAGTACTTGCTCCTTTTAAAACAAAACAAAACTTTTCGTACTTACACTCCTTTCAAACAAAAAACTTCTTTCAAACCTACAATCACAAAGAAAAGCAAAATTTTGAAAACACTTTGAGCAAGTACCTAAGAGCCTGTGGATAACCACGGATAGAAAGGGTGCTAACACCTTCCCTTTCTATAATCTACCCCTCGGACCCGAGAAACATCTCAAAAAAGGAATTTTTCTGTGCTTTTTTCCTTTCCTTGTTGGATAAAATAAAATACGGTGGCGACTCTTGCTTACCGCAACATTTTGCGAAAACAAACGCAAAACGCGAACCAGCATTCCAAAAACAGCCAGTTCTCTTCCCACCGTATCACACTCCTTCACAACACGCAGGCCCATCCCACTTCTTTTTATTTTGTTTTCTTTTCATTTCTTTTATTATTATTTTTATACAAAAAAATATATTTTATAAAAATATTTAAAATAAAAATTATTATTATATTTTCACTTTATTTTATTTCCTTTAAACAAAAGACCTAAAAAATATTTTCTTAACAATTTAATTTTTTTAATTAATTTAGACTTAGGCTTTATTTTAATTTTCTCTTTTAATTAAATTAACTTAGACTTTAGGTTTATAATTAATCAAGTTCTTTTCAAATCAATTAGGGTAATTAAAACTCTTCATACAAAAAATCCATAAAAACAATTTTCTTTTCTTATACATTATCTTTATATTCTTGTGTATTTTGTTTTCCATTATTCAATTTGGTTTTATTAGTAATTAGGTTTTAGATTGCTTTCATCCCCATTTGTAAATTTGTATTCCTTATCCCCTAAAGAGATGTAATAGCGTAGGACTTTTAATTTCCACAATTTATCGCTTTCTATATGATTGCTAGTAATCAGGGTTTGTATGGCAAGACTTAAATCAAACAAATAGACAACCCTAATTCAAGACAAAATTAAATAAAAACAATACACTTTGCACACATGCACCTCTAGGGCTAACTCACACTTCTTGCCTTAGATTAAAACAGTCATGTCCCTCGAAAGTGAGATACTTTAGCAAAGACCCTCGATTACAAGATCATAGTCCCTCGATGACCCTTTGATGTTGCCTTTGGTAAACGATCTTAGTCCCCTATAAAAATTGCTAAGGTATCCTACAATGTTGCCTTCTATGACTGTATGATGACCCACGCTTGTCTCTTCACATCCAATGTTATGGTTTCTTACCAACTAATGGTGAGATAACACTATCTAAATGAGAAGGAAAAGAACAAAGACTTTCTTATGAGTAGGTAAAATGCTCGTAGTTGCTTGCTCACAAACATTTCAAAAACAAACATCTTTCAAACACACCAACACTTTCATGAAATATTTTCAAAAGTTAACACTATGTAAACATTCTTATAGAGACAAGAATCATTACAAAGTTCGTCTAAACGAAGGCACTTTTTAAAAATACTTTCAAACAAACACAAACACATTTTACAAAGCATTTTCAAAGTGAGCTAGCAACTAATAACCCGTAGATAACTACAGATGAAAATGGTGCTAACACCTTCCCTTTTCATAACCTACCCCCGAAACTCAAGAAAATTCTCAAAAGGTCTTTCCTTTTATTTTCACCCTTTCCTTTATTGGATAAAAGAAAAGTCGGTGGAGACTCTTCCTATCTGCAACAATTGCGATAAAATGCAAAACATCCAAGTCAGTTCTCCCACCATATGACAGCTACATTAGTGTTACACTTTCATTTGTACCGATGTTCCTTGAGTCAGTCGAGGATAACATTGGGCTGCTGCGTGGTGTCATAAGCACTAACTGACTTTTAGAACCTTAATTGACCCATCTTGGCCATTAGAAGGTAGAGAGATAGCCTGCTTTGGTGCAGTCTAGAGTTGATTGATACTCAATGCTACACTCATTGAGATTCGACTCGCGGGATGTTTTGGGGGCAAATTAGTTGATGTACTAAAATAAAACCTTCGAGAAAGATTCGTGATATGAGATCCCTAGAACCCGGTTACTATTTTTAGGACAGGTTGAGACAACTTAACTTCTATAGAAAAGGTACTTACCTACGAACCTCATGCAAACCCTTAAACCTAAGGCTCTTGTGTGCTTTGTTTGTGTTTGCTATCTGTTCAAACATGGCATCATGACATTATAACATCGCATTTTCACTAACCATTTAAAGGATCTCAGGGACCTGTGATACAAGTTTATCATGAACCAGATTGTTAGCAAGGGGCCAGGGGATTTATTTTCCTTTAACTGAATGCTGTCAAAGACCGAAGTACGTTCCCTTGAGTCAAAGGCTAGGATCCACTCGACATGGTGATCTTGATTCTCGTAGAAGGACGTTCAAAGACACAGAGTTCTTCAGTCAAAGCTACAACCAGACTCTACTTCTAACATTTCACTTTTGTCTATCCCCCGAGATCCTTGAAAACATTGCATATACATATCATACACATCATATCATAACAAGTTTTCCCAAGACATGTTTTATCATCTTCTTGCTGTTTATTTCAGTAAAAGATGACTCTTGAACAAACCGTCAAAGATCTTCAAGCTTAGAATGCTCAATTTCTACAAATGTTCCTGGACTTAGCCAAGGGGAGAGAAGAGCTAAAGACCCTCATCACCAAATAGAGGAAGAAAAAGATTAAGAAACCAACCATCATCCTCAATATGGGTAGAAGATTCAAAGGTCCGGTCAGGAGGGATCTAGATTTTGAGGACCCATCAAATGAAGATGATAACCAAGAGGAAGATGATAAGAGTATGAAAGCTGAGGAGAATAACAACAAGGGTTCTGATGAAGAAGACTATTCAAATGAACAGTATCCTCCGGCTGATGACAAATACAAATAACTGGAAGAACGTCTCAATGCTATGGAGATCCAGAGAGTGCCAGGGTTGGATTTTGAAGAGCTGGGCTTAGTCTTAGGAGTGGTTATTCCTCAAAAATTCAAGGTCCCTACTTTTGTGAAGTATGATGGTGTTTCCTGTCCAAAATTTCATTTAAGGTCGTACGTTTGAAAGATTCAACCCCATACTGCTGACAGGAAGTTGTGGGTGCACTGCTTTCAAAAAAGCTTATCGAGAACACAGTTGGAGTGGTTCTATCAGCTGGAAGGGACCAATATCCATACTTGGGAAGACTTGGCTGCTACTTTTTACAAACAATACCAGTACAATGTTGATCTTGCACCAACTTGTGTGCAATTACAAAGGATGATTATGGGCTCGAACGAAGGCTTCAAAGTGTATTCCTGGAAATAGAGGGATCTAGCTAGGAGACTTCAACCTCCTCTATATTATAGGGAGCTGGTTGATATGTTTATGGGAACTTTGACAGGTTCTTTATTCAATCATCTGATCGGAAGCTCTTCAGAAGGATTCGCCGAGCTAATATTAATAGGAGAACAAGTTGAAAGTGGAATCAGGAGTGGAAAAATTCAGGTGATTGCGTCTTCAAGTACTGTGAAGAAGATGTTTAGTAGAAAAAAAAGAAACTAATGTTGTGTATGGCCATAAGGGTCGTGCTAGAAGTGACCACAACCAGTCTGTGGGAGCTGTGCTAATTTCTAATCCTGCGCCAGAGCAACAACATTAACAAGGAAATCAGCATAGGTCAGACGAACCCAAGAGACAATTTACTAAGATCAACATGCCATTATCTCAGACATTATAACATCTATTGAGGGTAGAGTTGATAACATTAATAGATCCGCCTCAGAATCCCAACACTTCCCCCCTAAGTACAATCCTAATGTAAGATGTGCCTACCATTCCAATAATCTCGGACACAACACAAATAGTTGTTGGGCTTTGAAAACTAAAATTCAAGATATGATTGACAATAAAGAGATTTAATTTGATCCTCCCGAGACCCCCAATGTGACTACCGCTCCTATGCCTAAGCACGACAAAGGTGTTAGTGCTATTGATGATGTTTTGTATGTTTCAATTGTAAGTGACTTGACTACTCCAATCCTAATTATTAAGAAGAATCTTTTACAAGCCGGTTTATTTCCGGGTTGCATTAAAAGATGCTATTGTTGCACAACCCAACCCAATGGTTGCAAATTGCTGAAAGAAGGTATTCAGCGTTTGATGGATAACTATATAATTATAGTTGAGAAGACTCCTTCTATTGATAATTCATTTCAAGAATTGGAGCTTGAAGAGGTATTTGTAATTTTCGGTGCTCCTATAAGGATCACTGCCAAAGGCCCTGTGAAAATTAAGGTTGAACCTAAAATTGCTCCTCTGATAATTACCGCACCCAAACTAATCCCATACTCCTCTGATAAGGTTTCCCCTTGGAATTATGGGGCCGACGTCTATTACCATGGCGTCAAGCAAGAACCATTAATTGTTGAAGGTGGAAATACTAAAGTTATTGATCCCAACATTGACAATATTGCCGGGACCAGTAAGTTTACTAGAAGTGGAAGGGTTTTCTCTCCAGAAATCTCTCCAAAGACTGTTGCTACACTAGTTCGTGTTATTTCTACTGAGCCAATTCCCGAGACCCAAGGAAAAGGACAAATGAATGAGCCTTCTCAGATGGAGGCACCAAAAGAGGTTACTACTGAAGATACCTCCAAGAAAGAAATGGAGGAGGTACTGGAAATTATCCGAAAAAGTGATTACAAGATTGTTGAACAACTGGGGCAGACTCCCTCTAAGATCTCCATGTTATCCCTATTATTGTGTTCGGAAGCCCATGCCCAGGCTTTGGTAAAGTTCTTGAAATCCACTCACGTGCCACAAGAAATTTTTGCTGATCAATTTGAAATTTATGTTGCTAGCCTGACCACTGATAATGGACTAGGCTTTTCTGATGATGACTTGACTCCCGAAGGAAGTAACCATAACAAGGCCATGTATGTCTTTATTGAATGCAGGGGCACTACCTTAGCTCATGTGTTGATTGATATGGGTTCCTCATTAAATGTTTTACCAAAGGGAGCTTTAGACAGGCTTGACGGTGAAGGTGTTGTCCTAAAACCCAGTGACATTACGGTCAGAGCCTTTGATGTTTCAAAGAGGATGGTGCATGGAGAGGTGGATCTCCCGATTAGAGTATGTTCACAGGTATTCGACTCTACCTTCTATGTAATGGATATTTGACCAGCCTATTCCTATTTACTTGGATGCCCTTGGATTCATGGGGAAAGGGCTGTTACTTTCACTCTATATCAAAAGCTGAAATATCCCGTGAAAGGAAAGGTTGTCATAGTTTGTGGTGTAGAAGAGTACATGGTAAGTCACTTGAACTCATTCAAGTATGTTGATATGGATGGAGAATTCATTGAGACTCCCTACCAAACTTTTGAAGTTATTCCTCAGACAACTACCACTATTGAGGCCGTTTTTGCTATTCCTAAGGTTACAAGGGTTCCGCCCAGAATGGATTCTCTGAAGATGCCAGAGCTGTGGTATAAGAAGGTGGTTGTACTACTTGGGGTCAACTTCCTGACGTTCTGAACAAGTCTAACAAATTTGGTTTGGGTTTCACTACTAAGGCTCCAAGGGCTGTTCGTCATGCTCGTGTTGGAAGACCACCATTCTGCATAAGCAACAATGGAGTCAATGCGGTAGAAGATGCAGATAGTGACTACGACCCTGACAACTAGATTTTTCCCACCACCTACAATAAACTCAACAATTGGAAGACTAAATACGTTATATCGATCTCCTTTAGTCAGGAGTAAATGATATTTTTTGTTTCTTTTGATTTTAAGTTTTGGTTATGTAATTTTTTTAAAACAATAACTTTAAGCCTTGTGCCTTACACGAGGCACAACGGTCTATTTGTTAGGGTTGTAATTTCATCCGCATATTTTCATTCAATAAAAAATTGGACGTTTGTATTCAAATTTTGCGCTCCATGTCTTTATTTTACTTTATTACTTAAAAATATTTGTGTTCTTACACACACCCACACAACAAATTTCAGATCCACGTTCACTCTAGATCCCTTTGATAACAATTCTGCTATTGCCAATTATGACTTCGAAAATCTGATCTACCAAGCCGAGGACGAAGGTGAGGAAGATTGTAAAGTACCTAGAGAGCTTGTTAGGCTGTTAATGCAAGAATAAAGAGCCATACAACCACAGGAAGAGGCAGTCAATGTTGTGAACTTGGGTACTAAAGAAGACAAGAAAGAAGTCAAGATAGGTGCCAATCTAGAAGACAGTGTCAAGAATAGATTAATCCAGATGTTACCGACTATGTTGAGATCTTTGCTTGGTCAAACAAAGACATGTCAGGTCTTGATACTGATATTGTGGTTCACCGTCTATTGATGAAAGAATGTTATTCTCCAATAAAGCATAAAGTTCGTCGCATGCATCCCGAGATGTCTGAAAAGATCAAAGATAAGGTTATAATGCAGTTCAATGCAAGCTTCTTGGTTGTTACGTCTTATCCTTAATGGATTGCAAATGTGGTTCCAGTACCAAAGAAGGATGGTAGAGTGCGTATGTGTGTAGACTACATGGATCTGAATAGGGCAAGCCCCAAAGATAACTTTCCGCTTCCACATATTGATGTTCTGGTTGACAACACCGCTCAACAAAATGTGTTTTCCTTCATGGACGGTTTCTCCGGTTATAATCAGATCAAGATGTCACCTGAAGACATGGAGAAGACTACTTTTGTCACAGAGTGGGGCACTTTCTGCTACAAGGTTATGCCTTTTGGGTTAAAGAACACCGGTGCAACATATCAACATGCTATGGTAGCTTTGTTTCATGACTTGATACATCATGAGATAGAGGTTTATGTTGATGACATGATAGCCAAATCTCATACTAAAGAAGAATATATCGACCACCTGCACAATTTGTTTGAAAGATTGACGAAGTACAAGCTGATATTGAATCTAAACAAGTGTACCTTTGGAGTAAGATTCGTTAAACACCTAGGTTTCATCTTCAGTGGTAAAGGTATTGAGGTTGATCCCGCCATGGTTAAACACCTAGGGATATATATATAAATATATATATATATATATATATATATATATATATATATATATATATATATATATATATATATATATATATATATATATATATATATATATATATATATATATATATATATATATATATATATATATATATATATATATATATATATATATATATATATATATATATATATATATATATATATATATATATATATATATATATATATATATTGTAAACCTGGCAAGTCGAAAACCTGAAGAGGCGGCTTGGGCAAAAAAGGGTATCCCGATGGATTGAAAACCCGAAAGGGTGGTCTAGGAAAAAGTTAGGGATTAAAGTTTATGAATATGTCCTGTTGGATCACCTACATACAACAAGCTTTATTATTAACGTCAAGTTCAAATGGTACATATCGATTCAGTCAACTTCTTTCGACAACAAGGGATGAGATGCTTGAAGAGATAGGGGCAATAACATAGTTGAAACTCGATGGGATCATTTCCACATAGTTGTTTTTCTTTGTAATTTCTTCATTTTTACGACGGTTTCCTCTTACTAAGATCTCTGTCTCCTTGTACAAAACTACATGTTTATAGGTAAATTATCAATACAAATATACTTCAAAATTCAAATTTACTTTCTCTATTTTGTTTGCAAAAATGTCCAATGACTAAATTGAATGAACATATGCATATGAATATGATTACGATTAACAAATATATGCATAAAAATAGGGTTAGCCTTTACTAAAGGCTCTAGGAGTCGGGATAACATTTAAGTCATCCACAAATCTCCACATAGAAAACTCCGTAGAGCTACCTTTACAAACTCATCCTCGACAGAGATGCATTCCTCAGTGATTTGTTGCACCCCAAAATTTACCCTCTTGATTTAGGATTATGTTTCATCATGAACATCATAGTGCATTGCATTCATACATTGTGATAAGATCAAAGTACTTTAGTTATCAAGCTTTCCTCAAAGCTTTGAAGGCTGGTTACATGGATAAGTTGCTCAAGAAATATCTTACCATCCAAATCTCTGGATCTTTTGAGCTCAAAAGTTATTGCATATCTCAAGATATTTCATCCATCTCTTTGAATCATCAGAGGATTGAAGTTTGAAATTGATTATAAGAGGAATCACTTTTCTGATTCACCAGTCAAAATTAGGATTTTGCTTGATCAAGGTTATTGGTCAATGTATAAATCTTGACGTGGAAGCTACAACATCTCTTTGGTATTTGAAAAGTCCTTGTACAAGAAATTGGTCAAGATGCCTAGAGGATTGGAAGTTTTGAAGATGATTCATCAGCCTCCTAATGTGTTGACCAAAATTAGGGTTTGGGATTTCATCAAGATTTCTTGAGAATTTTGAAGTGAAAATTTGCACATGGCCTTTATATGTTTGGAAGATCATATGTTTGCAGTTTTGATCATCAATTTTTAAGGGAAGTGGATCAATTGATTCAGAGGGGCAAAATGGTCATTTTGGTCAAAATCAATCAAAGTCAAGGTTGACCAAGTGAATTTTTGGCCAAACATCAATTCAAGAATGTACTCTTCATATTTCAAATCCATTTTGGTCATTGGATCAAAGAGATTGAAGTTTGGGTTGAAACTTGTTCTTGAAGAAACCCTAGAAATTACTAATTTTGGAAAATAAGGACTTAATTTCAAAATACCATATCTTATTCATCCTTGATCAAGAAGATGTAAATGAAATATGCATGGAAATCTAAGAGAATTATCTTTCATCTCCTTTTGGTCTCATATTCAAATTTGCAAGGAATCAAAAGTTATGGTCTCTTGAAGTCACAAAATTATAGGTCATTTTTCAAAATTAGTGAATTTCAAGCCAAATTTTGAGGACCTTAATGGATTAATTTGAAAAAACTATAAACTAAGGGTTTGTAGATCTCTTCAATACCTTTTCAAATTATGATCATTTGTGCCAAAATTCAAAAGTATGAGCAAGTTATGGACTTTGGAATTTTGAGACTTTTCATTGAATTCATGCATGCCATGCAAATTGCAAATTGTTGATAACTTGATTTGTGGCCTTTTGTTTCACTTCAAACTTGTCCCATGACCAACATGAAATGCACCAAGGCCCATCATGCCAAAGTTTGAGTTGCACATGGGCAAATGAAAAGGGAAATCGTGGTTTTGCAAAAAATGGCATGAAGTTGCCTAATCACCAACACTAGCTTAATCCAAGGATTTAAGTCCTAATCTTGTTGCTAATCTCTTCCTGAGGGCAAATGGATTAAAATGCACGAAAAGAGCAAGCCAACGCACGAGGGATTTCAAGGCTACATGTGAATACTTGATTTTGGCCAAAATAAGATTTCTTTGATTCCAAGAGCTTTCAGCGCGAAAAACCTATCCTACCCTCCTCCTGATGCTCTATATATTGAGAAGGAAGCCTCAGTGAGAAGGGTCCGTCCCTCATTTCATCAATCAAAGTCAGAAACTCCATAGCTTGTTGCTCTGCATTTTTCTTTTATTCTTCCATCTCCCTTGCGTGTTTTGGCCAATTCTTCTTGCATTCTCTTCTCCAAGTGATAAGGATTGTAGATCGAGGCTTGGATTGCAACTGGAGTGAAGGAGACAGTAGATCTATTTTTTCTCAAAGGTTTGAATTCTCAACTTTGAATTCTGATTTCTAGCCATGCCTCGTGTGATTTAAGTTCATAATCATGTTGTTTGAAGTCTAAGGAATGATTCTGAAGCTTTATGGCATTTAATTTGATGAATTATGCATGATTGGATGCTCTGAAACTCGCAATTCAAAATGTTTTTGTTCATATTCATGACTTGATTATGGACAATGTGGTTGATGATTTGATTTGATTTGAATTGCTATGGATTCCTTGCCATGCTAGCTTTGATTTGCCTTTGATTTCATAAAAAATGATGCAAAATTGAGTGTGTTATGTTGATCTGAAAGTGAGCCCTAAATATGGATGATGCGCGCGTTTTTTGAATATCCGGAGATTGAAGATGATGTGGTGGCACATCATGATTGGTCTGTTTGAATTTTTTGGCTTATTTTAATTTTTGTTTTATTTAACATTTTGTTTAATTTTGTTTTCTGATCAAAACACATTCAAAAATCACAAAAAAATTACCATAGGTCAATATTATTTTCTAGTATTTGTCACATTTGTTTTGGATTTTTTTAAATAATTTGATTGGTTTAAAAAATTGTTAGGTTTAATTAATTAATTGATCAAAGTTTATTTTTATTTTAATAGTTATATTGATATAAAAAATCCACAAAAATTATTTGAGAACCACAAAATAATTTGAAAATTGATTCTGACTTTGATGTATCATTTTTCTTATTTTTGATTAAAAATTTAGTTTCAAAAGGTTATTTGTAATATTTGTTTGTTTTTTTTTATTTTTAATACTTCTATTAATTCAAAAATTCCAAAAAAAAATCATGTAATCTTGTTTGTAATCATAGAATCTGATCATATTTTTGTTTTGACTTTTTTGTGATTTTTGGTTATGGTTTGCATTTTCTTGCCCTTGAATAACAATTTTATTATTAATTGTTTGTTTTTGTTTTTTTTAATATTTTCCTTTTATCCAATAATTCACAAAAAATTCAGGGATGTGGTTTTTTACCCCTAATATTTGAATATAATTTTGGTTGGTCATTCTTCTGACTTTTTGATTTAAATATTGTTTGGACATGTGGATATTTGTTAATGTCATAATTGTTTGAATATTAATTTCTTTCTTCACTTTTCCTAATTCAAAAAAATTAGAAAAAATATATTTTCTGACATTTAGGGTTTCTTGATATTTTTCATGACCTTGGTTTGATTTGTTTAGGTTTTGATCCTATTTAATTAATATTTAGGATTAAAAGTCAAAATCTAGGGTTTTGTTGCTTATGGTGCAAGTTTCATGTTCAAAACCCTTGCGCCTTGGACTTTTATTGGATTTCAGGTCTTGATCATGGTTCATGAATGTGTTGGGAATTTAAAAACCATTTTTCTTTAATTATTTGACTTGGTTTGACATTTTTCCACAAATAATTTTGAAAACTTGTCTAGTTTTGTGGTTTTTCCAACTAGTCTTAAACTTTGCACTCTATTTGGCCTCCTCCCCAATTAGTCATGAACTTAGGGTTTGCATTCTGACTTCTAAACACTTCCAAGATGTTAATCTATTTTTGGTTTGAATTATGGATCCTTGTTTCTATTTTTGATTTGATTTTGAAGTGAAGGTACCCAATTATGTTTGCATGTCTTGTTACAATTTGTTTGATGGCCAATGAACTTGAGTGAGACCTATAATTGGGAACCTAATGATCATGTTGGTTCTGACTTGTCCATTTTAGCTCAAGCCATTTCACTTAGAAGCCTCATGTTTGAATATTTTGAACCATCTAATGCCTTATGTAGGTTTCATCTCCTATTGTATTCATGAAGTTGTGTTTGAATCAATTGTGCATGACTGAAATGTGTTTGCTACTGACCTTCATGTTTCTTGTTCATATTATTCTCAAGCTCTTATGATCCTTTATTGACACTCAATTGTCAATTCAACATGGTGATAGGAAAGAGCAACATTTCCTTTGATTCTTTTGACCTAATATGTGCATATGCGTGTCTCCTCTTGTTTATAATGTCTAATATTTGGTAATTGCCACCATGTTATTCTCACTTCTTCACCTTTTGGAATACTTACTTGGTTATTGAATGTGTGAGGTACTCTGAGAAAGTTGCCACTTCTGGCTAGAGGCTTTTTGTGTTTCACTTTATTTGTGGAACACAATCTATTATACTGGCATTATTTTTTTGTGCTTAGCATGATTGATGGTTTATGCAGGATATATATACATATGATTGTGAATTCCATACAATGCCCCTGGGACTTGTTCATATCTGATAGATTCCTGACTCAATTTGTTTACTGATGCCAGCTTGCTTGAAGTTTCTCTGGGTTTCTTTTATTCTTGCTTGATTGCTACATATAGTTATCTGTTTGGTATTGTACTACTTCCTTTCTCCCATTTTCCTTTTGTATAATTCTCTGATTGCATGATGGGATCTCTGTTGCTGATATATGTCAGGAGGCCCTCTGGTTTTTTTATCTGATGCATGTGTTGTGATTGTTGATCGATGAGTCACTCAATTTAGAAATTGAGATCACGACTTCGCTCTCATTGCATGTTCCCTATAGGATAGTTTTGTTAAGCTTTCTTTGACATGCTGATTAAGGTAGGAATTTATGTATGCTAACATAGGATAAAACTCCCCTTTATCCTCAACCTTAGGGTCAACCATTGTATGATAACACTAGGGATAGCACTAGTTTAGTTTCCCTTAGTTGTTTTCCCTTTCTTTGCATTTTGCATCTTAAAACAAAAATCTGTTTTCTTGGCAAATCATAAAACATTTCTAATGAACTCAAACCCTTCTTCAAAGTAAAATATACAAACCAATCTTGCTTTGTCTGTGTTATCTTGAAGCCGATGTTTCGCCATCGCACATGTCTGTTATCCTACTTTGATTCTCAATATCATTGTTAGGTGTGATGTTTTGTCATCCATTTTATTGATGTTTCACCATCTTTGCCATGATATCTTGTTATCTTGAAGCTGATGTTTCTCCGGCACACATGTCTGTTATCCTACTTTGATTCTCAATATCATTGTTAGGTGTGATGTTTTGTCATCCGTTTTATTGATGTTTCGCCATCTTTGCCATGATATCTTGTTATCTTGAAGCTGATGTTTCGCCATCGCACATGTCTGTTATCCTACTTTGATTCTCAATTTCATTGTTAGGTGTGATGTTTTGTCATCTGTTTTATCGATGTTTCGCCATCTTTGCCATGATATCTTGTTATCTTTTAGCCGATGTTTTGCCATCGTACATTTGTTTGAAGTCGATGTTTCGCCATCGCATTTGTTTGTTATCCTGCCTTGATTTTCAATATCATTGCTAGGTGTGATGTTTTGTCATCCGTTTTTTTATTTTGATGTTTCACCATCTTTGACATGTTACCCTGTTATTATTTAGACGATGTTTGACCATCTCACGCGTTTGTTGTTTTATTTGATGTTTTGCCATCTTGACTATTTTTGTTGTCTTAACTAAAAAACACAAACCAACCAAAATATATAAGCCGAACTACGGCTGCTCTGATTCCTTAAAAGGGATACGTAGGCATTGGGGTAGGGCCCAACCGAGCATAGCTTTTTATTTTCCCTACATTGTTTTCTTTTTCTTTCGCATGCATTCCCTTTTCAGTTTTAAGCCATAGACATAGGATTTGACCACACCCATTTAGATTAGACAACAAGAGTGGATACCATAGAGTACTACGAGCGTGTGGGGTGCTAACACCTTCCCCTCGCGTAACAGACTCCCTTACCCGATCTCTCGGTTGAAAGACTGTGATTTCTCCCTTTTCAGGTTTTCTCGATGTTTACCTTTCCCTTTCGGTGGGATAAAAGACGTTCGGTGGCGACTTTATTGATGTTTCATTAACATCCAGATGACATGTTCCAGCCGCGTAGTTTCAGCTTGCGACTTCACTGGGGACAAATTGACCTTTTGCTGGTCCATCCTGGAGTCGATCCTAGCTCTTGTTTGTTTTCTCTTTGGGTGTTTATTTTACCGCTTTGCATGTTTATCTGTTTGCATTGCATCCTATGTGTGCTTTACTTTCTGCATATTGGATTTGGCTGGATTGTTTGGTTTTTGGATTTTCTTGATGGGTGGGTTGTTCCATGAGGTAAAAGGCCTCATACCCAGGCTATGAGTGAATACCATAGGAACTAGGAATAGAGTGGCCATGGAAGCTATGAGGCGGATGCTTTGTAGACCTGACCATGAGACCCATGACTTCGGAGGTAGTTCGGATAGGTGTTATCACATGATAATACCGACATTCGAGCTCTCGTACTCTAATTTTGCTTTTAACCTTACCTTGACCTAGACTACACTCGTGATAGGGGCGGAAAAACTTTTCTTACAGGTACAGGTATTGTTGGTGACTTTGTGTTGCGAAGGTGACTCAGGTTCCCATGATAACTTTGAAGCTTTGGGATTCTCTTTCGATCTTGGGTGGTGTTGTTCTGTAATGGTCCAGCCATTATCTAGTGTGAAACTTTGATCCTGTCATATTGCATCATAGCATATTTATTTCTATAAAAAATGATGTAAAAAAAATAACTAGCATCCGCATGTCATTTTCCAGGGACATTCAAGAGTCTTCTTTTCATCGGAAATGGTTGGTTTCCCTCCAGTTGAGTTTGATTTAGTTCATGTTAAAGAGCTTACCAGGCATACTTTCTCTTATCATATTCCTACCATTGATGTGTCCGAATTGAAGAGGTTGAGTTCTTATCTGAAGTGTGATGTTCTGAGTAATTTCAACAAAAGTTATAGTAACTTGTTGATAGTCCTTAACACTCCAGTTGACCCCGTGGCTATGATCACTCTCCTCCAGTTCTATCACAAAGAATTACGGTGTTTTACTTTTCAAGATTATCAACTGGTTCCCACCTTAGAAGAGTACGTGTACCTGCTGTTGTACCCCAAAATTTTCCCTCCCATATTCTTCAAGAGCATGCTTCAAAATCTCCCCAAGGGTTGCACAGTTCAAGGGCCTCCTAACAGTCAAAAACTAGGGTTTTTGTTCTGACAAAGAAATTGAAGTTTCCAAGGGTCCAAACAAGTGCCACATGCCTACAAACATGGCCAAGCATCCTCATACCAAGTTTCAAGACTTACAGCACAAAATTGCACAGTCAAATGCCCTAATTGCTCGACAGTCAACTGTAGGGGTAAAATGGTCATTTGACAGTCAAAAGTCCAAATTTTTGGTCAACATCTTATTTTGAAGCCACAAACATCATTTGATCAATTCTTGATCATGATTCTCAAGGTATGGCTCAAAAAGTCTCAAGATGCAAAAGTTTCCATATTTGGACAGTTGAAAAAGTCAACTGTAACTTGACCAAGGCATAACTTCCACATGGTTTATCAGAAAAATTCCATCCAAAGCTCATTTTGAATAGAAAGACATTTCCTACAACTCCTCTTCACACTTCAAGTCCAAGAAATGCTCTCACAAAAAGTTATCAATTTCAACATTATAGGTCATTTTCAAAAGTCAACAAAAAGGGACTTTAAGTCAAAGGCCATAACTTGAGATTGGTAAATCAAAATGACATGGGACCAAAGGCATTGGTTAGAGTACTTCAATACCTTTTCAAAATGTCCAAGAACATGATCAAAGCTTAAAAATTGAGCAAGATATGCCTTGTGGAAGTTGGGAAATTTTTGGGAATTTTGAAAAGTCAACTTTGCTTCAAATGCCTTAAAATTGCTAATGGGCCACATTTTCTTCCAAGATTCATCATCCAAATGCTATGCACGACCATTTGGCCAAAAGGGGATTTATTTCATCATTTTTTATTATTTATTTGAATTTTTATCCACATTAATTCATTTAATTAATTAAAATATGAAAAAAATACTAAACAAATGTATGTGAACCTTTTTTATGCAGCATTTGCTCTCCTTAAAGACTCAAGATTCGTGCACAACAAAATTGGAAAGATTGGCCATGATTGGGATCAAAATCACATGGAAAAGATTTGGAAAATATTCATGGAAAATCAAATATTCCATACATCAATGAACGGATTTTTGGACTCAAAACTCAACCCTAATCCATCCCATACATAAGTCAGAATGCAAACCTAATGCCAAGAACCTTGAAGCTGCGCCCCAGAACAAAAGCCAAGTTTGCATTTTTATCAAAAAATCTGAAAACTGAAAACACCATTCCAAAGCGTTTCAAGGCAAGAGAACAATCACATTACATTCCTGAGGCTTCAAGGAACGTTTCTGGATCAAAACCATTGTCTCTAACGCAAGGAATTGGTAGAACGACCCTGTCTTGTTCATAATTTTTCTCATATTCATGTATCATGATTCATGCGTTATTTTCAATTTTTAATGTTTGATTTGTATTAAGTTAATCATTCTGAAGCTAACCATGCCCTTTAATTGAGTTTTCGTGCATTATATGAGAATCCACCATTGGAGCATTCTAGGTTTTCAGAGGTCACGAATTAGGGCTTCCTTGTTCTGGAAAAATTGAGACATGAGACTTAGGCCATTAGAACCAGGAGCTTCAAACGAACTCAATGCATAGGTCGCGCCTAATTTCTGATCAACGACGGCCTATTCGCTATTTTTTCATGTATCATATAGTGGGGGTTTAAAACCCCCGCAATCTTGTTTTATGTTTTTCAGGCAAATGCAGACCAACGAAGAAGAAGGCATGTTGTCTCAACGTGATAGGTCAATTCAGGTTTTAGCGCGTTTTTTGAATTAACAACATTAGCGTTTGTTTTGTTATATATTAATTGCATTCAGGTAATATTACAAAGAAAGCGCTTGGTACAAGTGGTAGCTGCGTTGTCACATAAGCACTGGGACCTGGGTTTGATTCCCAGGTCCCCTCACTCTCTTAATATATTTTGCTTCTATGTGATTCCATGCAGTTTCAATCCAAAAGACTTCCATGCACCCTACACTCCAGCATGCCACTTGTCCCACAACATCCATCAAATGGCCAAGATTCAAGGTCTATGGAATGTCTCAGTCAACGCATCAACACATGATCATTGAAAAGTAAGAAAGGGCCAAGCTTAATGGGCCTAATTACTGGGACAAAACCTCCAAACTGGGGTCAACACCCCCCACTGGTTTGCTTTCCTTCATTCTTTTTTCTTTATATTTTCTTTGTTTTATTTAATTTTAATTCTTTAAATTAATATATTCCCATAAAACATAAAAAATAACAAAAAAATCAGAAAGTCACAAAAATATAAAAACATATTTTATTTAAATGTTTTCTTTATAAATAAATTGTATTAATTAATTTAGTTAATTCTAGGGTTAAAGTTTAATATTTTTTGTAATAAATTAAAAAATGTAGAATTAGGGTTTATACTTTTATCCTTTTTTTTCTTTTTCACCATATTAATTATTAATTATTATTTTTTGTAAATAAATTATCATGTAAATAATTAGGTTAATTTTAGGTTCAATTTTAACATGTTTTTTTTAATAAATTAAAAATAGTTAGAATTAGGTTTTAATTCCATTAATTCTCATTAAAATCCATAAATACAAAAAACTCCAAAAAAAACAATTTCTTCCTTTTATTTAATTTAATCAATTTCATAATTCTAATTTAATTTCCTAAAAAAGGATCCAACGCCCTCGCATTCCCGATTTTAATTCTCTTCGCACTTTTATTTCTTTTTGTGAATATTCATGTAATTCTCCCGAAGCTATGTAATAGATTAATTAGGCATTTATATTTCTCGCACTTTATTTTATTTCAAATCGGGTCCTGGATTAATTTGGCGATGTGGACCCGCGCCTTTGTAATAGCGTAGGACTTTTAATTCCGCATCTTTTGAACTGTTAATTAATTCGCATGAAAGAACGAATGCTAAAATAAAAGCAATGCGTAGATCACCAATGCATGACAAGACAAAAATATCTGAAAACGACACACAAATCACACACCACCCCTAGGGTACGCCTCACTGTTGCCTTGCCCCTCGAAAGGTGATCGTCAAGTACATGATGTTTTAGTAAGTCCTCATGTCCATGAACATGGCATGAGGGTAGCTTCTAAGGTGTCTTCCTATTGCTCCGGTGATCACCATGTCCCGAACCTTCGAATTGACCCAAACACCTCCAACGGTGGTGCTACCTACCTCTCAATGGTGGGATGGCGCTACTTTAAGGACATTTACACAGACGAATTCCTTAGGGTAGGTGGATTCTCGTAGATACTTGCTCTAATTTCAAAACAAATCAAAAAATACTTTTCACACCGACACTTTTCAAAAAGCTTTCGAAAGCAACTTTTCAAACACTCTTGAGGACTGATACAAGAGTCAAACTGAAATTTTCAAAGAAACTTTTTCAAACCCACTCACACTTTGAAAAGCAAACACTTTTGAAAACACAATGAGCAAGTATCTAAGAGCCCATGGATAACCATGGATAGAAAGGGTGCTAACACCTTCCCTTTCTATAATCTACCTCCCGAACCGAGAAACTATCTCATAAGGAATTTTTCTGTGCTTTTGTCCTGTCCATGTTGGAGAAAATAAAAGACGGTGGCGACTCTTGCTTACCGCGACATTTTGCGAACCAGCGTGAAACAGTCAGTTCCAGATCTACCGATCACAGAACTGGCGACTCTGTTGGGGAATATTTTAAAGTGAGGTGTACCTTAGGACTAAGATCACTTGTGTTTTCAATTGTCTGAATTGTTTGCTTTAAATTGTGGGTACTGTCTTGGGAGTTCTATAGATCCTAACCCGGATCTGGGGATACCTTCTTAGAAAGTAGCAACAAGGTTGTGAGGGAACTGTGCGGGGTATACCGACATGGTTGAAACAGTCTGCTACGTTGATGTGGCACTTTGGTGTGTACTGGTAACCCTTGAGTTCAGTCAAGGAGAGTACGGGGCCTCCATGTGGTGTCGTGAAGCATCAACAGACCTTAGGAACCTTAATTGAACTATCTTGGCCTCTTTAGGGTAGTGAGATAACTGACTTTGGTGCAGTCCGAGGTTGGTTGATACTCGATACTACACTCAATTGAGGGTTGTTTTCTTGGAATATTTCGGTCGCCAGTTCAGTGGCTAAATCGAAACGATGAACAATGAAAGCAATCCCGTGATATTGGGACCCTTAGAACCCAGTTACTTCTGATAGGACAGGTTGAGCCCACCAACTTCAAGAGGGTAATACCCAGACCCCATGCTGGCCTGAACTCTAAGGGTTTCTCTTGTGTGACTTGTGTGCCGTCCAACTTGACTATTTGCATGCTTGTTATCTGACACATGAATTACTTGCAGGTTTTGTTTATAGTCCTTAATTGGGACTCATAACAGGGTTTACTGAGTTTCTTGCAGGTTTTGTTTATAGTCCTTAATTAGGACTCATAACAGAGTGTACTGAGTTCTTGCAGGTTTTGTTTATAGTCCTTAATAGGGACTCATAACAGGGTTTACTTACATCACTCCATGCATACCATAACATCATACCATTGCATACATCCTAACCCATTTCAAAGATCTCAAGGGCTTGTGATGCAGGTCATGATAAACCAACTGTCCAGCAAGGGGCAAAGGGGATTTATTTTCCTCTAGCCAAGGTTGTCAGGGGCTATGACCCACTCGATATGGTGAGCCTTGACTCTTGAAGAAGGACTCTCATCAACATGAAGTTTCCTTCAATCAAGCCACCGGATTCAAGCTCTAACAAATTTCTTGTTTACCCTGCGAGGTCCTTGAAAACATTGCATGCATATCATACATATCATTGCAATACAGGTACCCTTTTGACAGGTCACTTACCATCTGCGCTGTTTATTTCAGCAATGGTTTCCCAACAAGATAACCAGGACCTTCTTGCTCACGAGACTCGGTTCGGGGAAATCCTCATGAATCTATCCAAGGGGCAGGAGGAGGAGCTAAGGACACTTCTCATGGAGACTTTGGTCAGGAACAGCGCTGAGGACGAACGGCTGAAACATCTGCAAGCTGAAGTGGATACAATGAGAGCCCAAATGCTGGGGCAGGTGACTATCATCCAAGACTTAGCTCAAAGACAAGATGAGCTCGGGGTTCTCGTCAACCAACTGCTTCGGGGTAACCAACTGGGGCAAACATCTAAGGTTGAAGGGCCAGTCATCATTCAACCATCTTCGAGACAAAGAGATAAGGGGAGAGCTCCTCAAATGGCTCCAGTGTCACAAATTTAGCGTCAACCTCACCAGCTTCAGCCAGACAAGCCTAGGAGGCAATTCACCCAACTCAACATGTCGCTGTTTCAAGCTTTACAACGCCTGTTGAGGTTGAATCTGATCACATTAAGGGCTCATCCCCGGAACCCCAACACAACATCTCCTACCTATCATCCCAATAAAAGGTGCGCCTACCACTCTGCCAGTCCAGGACATGATACAAATGAGTGTTGGGCTCTGAAGAATAAGATCCAGGACCTGATTGATGAAGGAGCACTAGAGTTCACACAAGATGGTCAGGCTGAGTTTTTCTACCATCCCTCCAAGGCTCACCATTTGAAGTGACAAGCCCTAAAGATGAAAGGACTTTTGTTCATTAGGATTTTCAAGTTGTAATTTTCTTTTGTTCAAACATTTACTCATGTTAAACGTTGTTATTTCATTAATGCATCGCATATGTCTGTTTTGAAGCAATATATTCGTATTCACTATATGCAAATTATTTTCATATTTTTTCTGATGATCAACGCTCGATTAATAATGCTAAGCCTCTTGAGGGAGGATGACGAAAACGATACCGCTATCTTTACAGTATGCTTTTGAACCAACCCCGCTGATGAGGTACAGGCATTGTTTCAATTCCTAAACACTGGAGTTATAAGGAAGATGATCCCTCGTCAACCCCTCTGAGCCAAAGAAGTAGGAGTTTTTCTTTTCGAAATTTAAAACCCTTAATCATAACCTGGGGCAGGGTAGTCTCTCAGTTGATCCAAGTGCATAAAGAATGGAACCAAAGAGGTCCTTACAAAACAAAAGACATTGATGGTTCCGAATAATCATACAGACAGGCAGTCACTACTTCTCTAAATAAAAACCCATTAAGTCAAAACCTATGAAGGAGACTTACAAAACTGGGGCATCCCGCTGACTGTAAATACAAAAAGAAACAGTTCAGGAAAAAAAATAGGGATAATAAAATCAAAAAAGGAAGAAAGAGGTCCTACAAACCCTCAGCAAAAAATGACTGCCTATTCAAGTAAACGTTAAACATCCGAACCATCACTAGAATTTCAGAGCAAAGACTCAAACAAGGTCTAACGCACGATCAACTGAGCCTAGGTTTGGAGAACATCACGAAGAGCGGGTGGGTACAAATAAAATTTGAGCCTTTATCCTTTGTTTCTTAAACCGTGAACCAGGCCACGTTACAACCCTAAAAAGTCCTAGCTGAAGCATGGGTTAGTTCGAAAGCATACTGTTACGAAAGGTATCCTGACTCCTTAAGGCTTACGGTAAATACGGAGTTGACGTCACGTTTTACAAACATTCACCTGTTTTATGAAAAAGAATGCATTTTCAAAATCTCCAAGACAGACATAAGCTTTGCATTTTTGATATAACATTGTTTGCATATGACTATTTGTTTGAACAGCAGGGAAATTCGCACGACGAATGCCTAATGAACAGAAGTACTTCCAATCAAGGGGCATGATATAATCATGGTCTATTATCTGGGGCAGTCCAATCAAGATTCGGAGAATCTCTCAAAGGCCAAATAGCCTGGGGCAAATCTCCGCCTGAGTCACTTGGGGAATTCCAACAACGAATCTTGCCTGATCAAACGCCTTCTGGTGGCATGACAAAACACTTCTAACAGGGGCAACTCCCTACATTTTAAGAGTGTGGATATAGTCGAAAAAATACTATGCAAAATCAAAGACCCGCTAGGTTGATGCACCTAGGAAAAAATAAGGGCTTCCCGGCGAACCAAAAGGGTTCGGGCAAAAATAAGGGATGAAATGAAAAAATCTGTACACCCGGCAAGTCGAAAACCTGAACAGGCGGCTTGGGCAAAAATGGGTATCCCGGTGGACTGAAAACCCGAAAGGGCGGTCCAGGCAAAAGTTAGGGATTAGAGCGTATGACTATGTCCTGTCATCTCGTCACCTGCCTACCAGAAGAAGGTCGGTCCATCAACAATTATCAGCACCTCACAGGTCTTCTTCTCCCACATCAGAAACAGGGGCAATGATGAGTTGTCCAAACGATCTAATTGCTCTGTCCACCCAGGTACTAAGGTAGGTTCGGCTGAAGAACATAACCAGTATATCTTAATTCCCCAGAGAGTGAGTCAGCAAGTCAATACACTCTCCCCAAGCAAAGCTACTATCAGCCTTAAGGAAATTGGGCATCCCCCGCAGATCTCAACATCCCCTCAGCAAAGTATACAGACATTCTTAGCAAGTATCCCCGGCAGTCTTGGCCTAAAGATTGTTCCCCGGCGGTATATCAAACATTCAGTGGAGTTACTTCCCTGTTATAGTTCAAGACTTCCCCAGGAGAGTCCAATCCAGTTTTCCCAGGAAAATTGGAATCCATCTCCCAAGCAGTAATCTTATCCCCAGTAGATTCTGGAAGCTTATTCTCGCAGAGCACGAACGCGTCTCCCGGATTTATTCAAAGAGTTATTTCCCTACCAGGATATAACTGGGTTATCCTCAGCCAAAAGCCATGAGAAGATCGTCCTCGGCAAAGTCTTCTTATCCCCAGCGAAGCCTACTAACACTTCCAACACAACAATGGTATCCCCAACAAGGTTACCGTCAACGTCCCAGCAAAATACCTCTCTCCCTACAGAGTATGGTTCCCCAGCAAGATCGCTAGAGTAACTTTTCTCCCTGCAGAGTAATCCATTCGCCAAGATTATCCCCAATGGAGTCATCTTCTCCTACCGGTATTCTTGCAACTATCATCCCCAGCGGAAGCAAAGAGCTATTCTTCAACATCAGCCCAGGAGAGACTTCCCGGCACCCGTCAAGGATTTATTTTCCCGAGACGAAAAGATACATTCATAAACATCGCACTTCCATACATTATAGAATGCATATACGCATTATATCTTGCAAATCTCATTTATGTTGAGAGCATCATTGCTTGATCCATATCATGCATTGCATATGACTGACCTTTACCTTTCAGGAAAGATCCAGTTAAGTTCTCAGCTATATTCAAGACCTAGTCTGGTTCAGTTAAATCGACCCTAAGATTTTCCTGTTTCTTATCCAGTCAAAGGCCTTCTCTGGTTCAGTCAGATCGACCCTAAGATCTCCCTGTTTCTTATCCAGTTGAAGATTTCAAGACCTTGACCGGTTCAGTTAAATCGACCCTAAGATTTTCCTGTTTCTTATCCAGTCAAAGGCCTTCTCTGGTTCAGTCAGATCGACCCTAAGATCTCCCTGTTTCTTATCCAGTTGAAGATTTCAAGACCTTGACCGGTTCAGTTAAATCGACCCTAAGATTTTCCTGTTTCTTATCCAGTCAAAGGCCTTCTCTGGTTCAGTCAGATCGACCCTAAGATCTCCCTGTTTCTTATCCAGTTGAAGATTTCAAGACCTTGACCGGTTAAGTTAAATCGACCCTAAGATTTTCCTGTTTCTTATCCAGTCAAAAGCCTTCTCTGGTTCAGTCAGATCGACCCTAAGATCTCCCTGTTTCTTATCCAGTTGAAGATTTCAAGACCTTGACCGGTTCAGTTAAATCGACCCTAAGATTTTCCTGTTTCTTATCCAGTCAAAGGCCTTCTCTGGTTCAGTCAGATCGACCCTAAGATCTCCCTGTTTCTTATCCAGTTGAAGATTTCAAGACCTTGACCGGTTCAGTTAAATCAACCCTAAGATTTTCCTGTTTCTTATCCACTCAAAGGCCTTCTCTGGTTCAGTCAGATCGACCCTAAGATCTCCCTGTTTCTTATCCAGTTGAAGATTTCAAGACCTTGACCGGTTCAGTTAAATCGACCCTAAGATTTTCCTGTTTCTTATCCAGTCAAAGGCCTTCTCTGGTTCAGTCAGATCGACCCTAAGATCTCCCTGTTTCTTATCCAGTTGAAGATTTCAAGACCTTGTCCGGTTCAGTTAAATCGACCCTAAGATTTTCCTGTTTCTTATCCAGTCAAAGGCCTTCTCTAGTCCAGTTAAATCGACCCTAAGATTTTCCTGATAAAGACTCAGTAGAAGACATCCAAGATTCTCTCAGCGTTACTGTTGAGGTTGAAGTCGCCCAAGATTCTCTCATCGTTACTGTTGAGGTTGAAGTCGCCCAAGATTCTCTCAGCGTTACTGTTGAGGTTGAAGTCGCCCAAGATTCTCTCAGCGTTACTGTTGAGGTTGAAGTCGCCCAAGATCCTCTCAGCGTTACTGTTGAGGTTGAAGTCGTCCAAGGTTCTCTCCCTGTTACTGTGGAGGTAGTAATCGCCCCAAGGTTCTCTCAGCGTTCCTGTTGAGGTAGTAATCATCGAAGGTTCTCTCCCCGTTACTGTGGAGGTAGTAATCTCCCCAAGGTTCTCTCAGCATTCCTATTGAGGTAGTAATCGCCCAAGGTTCTCTCACCGTCCCGTTGAGGTAGTAACCAACCCTGGTTCATTCATCACCTTTTTGAAGCTCTAGATTCAGTTCCTGTAACCAGTCAGGGCACATCTACACAAAGAGTTTGAAGACCAGCTCTTGTAACAGGTCAGGTAATCATCTTCTTTTGCAGGTACGCAAGTTCTCACTAAGAAATCTCTTACGCGATCGACATCCAGATGGCATCTATAAGCCCATCCACCTATCCATCACCTCTCAGCATGGCATCTATAAGCCCATCATCCCATCCATCAATCTCCAAATGGCATCTATAAGCCCATTCCCACCATCACACTACTATGTGAGCGCAAATTTCTGGACACTCTAGTGTTCAATCATCTTCTACCTTCGGACTACGAAAGGCACGTCAGCCAATATACATCCTCAGGTCTAAGAAGATTGAACATGGGCAACTGTTGTACCCCAAAATTTGCCCTCCCATATTCTTCAAGAGCATGCTTCAAAATCTCCCCAAGGGTTGCACAGTTCAAGGGCCTCCTAACAGTCAAAAACTAGGGTTTTGGTTCTGACAAAGAAATTGAAGTTTCCAAGGGTCCAAACAAGTCCCACATGCCTACAAACATGGACAAGCATCCTCATACCATGTTTCAAGACTTACAGCACAAAATTGCACAGTCAAATGCCCTAATTGCTCGACAGTCAACTGTAGGGGTAAAATGGTCATTTGACAGTCAAAAGTCCAAATTTTTGGTCAACATCTTATTTTGAAGCCACAAACATCATTTGATCAATTCTTGATCATGATTCTCAAGGTATGGCTCAAAAAGTCTCAAGATGCAAAAGTTTCCATATTTGGACAGTTGAAAAAGTCAACTGTAACTTGACCAAGGCATAACTTCCACATGGTTTATCATAAAAATTCCATCCAAAGCTCATTTTGAATAGAAAGACATTTCCTACAACTCCTCTTCACACTTCAAGTCCAAGAAATTCTCTCACAAAAAGTTATCAATTTCAACATTATAGGTCATTTTCAAAAGTCAACAAAAAGGGACTTTAAGTCAAAGGCCATAACTTGAGATTGGTAAATCAAAATGACATGGGACCAAAGGCATTGGTTATAGGACTTCAAGACCTTTCCAAAATGTCCAAGAACATGATCAAAGCTTAAAAATTGAGCAAGATATGCCTTGTGGAAGTTGGGAAATGTTTGGGAATTTTGAAAAGTCAACTTTGCTTCAAATGCCTTAAAATTGCTAATGGGCCACATTTTATTCCAAGATTCATCATCCAAAGGCTATGCACGACCATTTGGCCCAAAGGGGATTTATTTCATCATTTTTTATTATTTATTTGAATTTTTATCCACATTAATTCATTTAATTAATTAAAATATGAAAAAAATACTAAACAAATGTATGTGAACCTTTTTTATGCAGCATTTGCTCTCCTTAAAGACTCAAGATTCGTGCACAACAAAATTGGAAAGATTGGCCATGATTGGGATCAAAATCACATGGAAATGATTTGGAAAATATTCATGGAAAATCAAATATTCCATACATCAATGCAAGGATTTTTGGACTCAAAACTCAACCCTAATCCATCCCATACATAAGTCAGAATGCAAACCTAATGCCAAGAACCTTGAAGCTGCGCCCCAGAACAAAATCCAAGTTTGCATTTTTATCAAAAAATCTGAAAACTGAAAACACCATTCCAAAGCGTTTCAAGGCAAGAGAACAATCCCATTACATTCCTGAGGTTTCAAGGAACGTTTCTGGATCAAAACCATTGTCTCTAACGCAAGGAATTGGTAGAACGACCCTGTCTTGTTCATAATTTTTCTCATATTCATGTATCATGATTCATGCGTTATTTTCAATTTTTAATGTTTGATTTGTATTAAGTTAATCATTCTGAAGCTAACCATGCCCTTTAATTGAGTTTTCGTGCATTATATGAGAATCCACCATTGGAGCATTCTAGGTTTTCAGAGGTCACGAATTAGGGCTTCCTTGTTCTGGAAAAATTGAGACATGAGACTTAGGCCATTAGAACCAAGAGCTTCAAACGAACTCAATGCATAGGTCGCGCCTAATTTCTGATCAACGACGGCCTATTCGCTATTTTTCCATGTATCATATAGTGGGGGTTTAAAACCCCCGCAATCTTGTTTTATGTTTTTCAGGCAAATGCAGACCAACGAAGAAGAAGGCATGTTGTCTCAACGTGATAGGTCAATTCAGGTTTTAGCGCGTTTTTTGAATTAACAGCATTAGCATTTGTTTTGTTATATATTAATTGCATTCAAGTAATATTACAAAGAAAGCGCTTGGTACAAGTGGTAGCTGCATTGTCACATAAGCACTGGGACCTGGGTTCGATTCCCAGGTCCCCTCACTCTCTTAATATATTTTGCTTCTATGTGATTCCATGCAGTTTCAATCCAAAAGACTTCCATGCGCCCTACGCTCCAGCATGCCACTTGTCCCACAACATCCATCCAGTGGCCAAGATTCAAGGTCTATGGAATGTCTCAGTCAACGCATCAACACATGATCATTGAAAAGTCAGAAAGGGCCAAGCTTAATGGGCCTAATTACTGGGACAAAACCTCCAAACTGGGGTCAACACCCCCCACTGGTTTGCTTTCCTTCATTCTTTTTTCTTTCTATTTTCTTTGTTTTATTTAATTTTAATTCTTTAAATTAATATATTTCCATAAAATATAAAAAATAACAAAAAAATCAGAAAGTCACAAAAATATAAAAACATATTTTATTTAAATGTTTTCTTTATAAATAAATTGTATTAATTAATTTAGTTAATTCTAGGGTTAAATTTTAATATTTTTTGTAATAAATTAAAAAATGTAGAATTAGGGTTTATACTTTTATCCTTTTTTTTCTTTTTCACCATATTAATTATTAATTATTATTTTTTTTAAATAAATTACCATGTAAATAATTAGGTTAATTTTAGGTTCAATTTTAACATGTTTTTTTTAATAAATTAAAAATAGTTAGAATTAGGTTTTAATTCCATTAATTCTCATTAAAATCCATAAATACAAAAAACTCCAAAAAAACAATTTCTTCCTTTTATTTAATTTAATCAATTTCATAATTCTAATTTAATTTCCTAAAAAAGGGTCCAACGCCCTCGCATTCCCGATTTTAATTCTCTTCGCACTTTTATTTCTTTTTGTGAATATTCATGTAATTCTCCCGAAGCTATGTAATAGATTAATTAGGCATTTATATTTCTCGCACTTTATTTTATTTCAAATCGGGTCCTGGATTAATTTGGCGATGTGGACCCGCGCCTTTGTAATAGCGTAGGACTTTTAATTCCGCATCTTTTGAACTGTTAATTAATTCGCATGAAAGAACGAATGCTAAAATAAAAGCAATGCGTAGATCACCAATGCATGACAAGACAAAAATATCTGAAAATGACACACAAATCACACACCACCCCTAGGGTACGCCTCACTGTTGCCTTGCCCCTCGAAAGGTGATCGTCGAGTAGAGGACGTTTTAGTAAGTACTCATGTCCATGAACATGGCATGAGGGTAGCTTCTAAGGTGTCTTCCTATTGCTCCGGTGATCACCATGTCCCGAACCTTCGAATTGACCCAAACACCTCCAACGGTGGTGCTACCTACCTCTCAATGGTGGGATGGCGCTACTTTAAGGACATTTACACAGACGAATTCCTTAGGGTAGGTGGATTCTCGTAGATACTTGCTCTAATTTCAAAACAAATCAAAAAATACTTTTCACACCGACACTTTTCAAAAAGCTTTCGAAAGCAACTTTTCAAACACTCTTGAGGACTGATACAAGAGTCGAACTGAAATTTTCAAAGAAACTTTTTCAAACCCACTCACACTTTGAAAAGCAAACACTTTTGAAAACACAATGAGCAAGTATCTAAGAGCCCATGGATAACCATGGATAGAAAGGGTGCTAACACCTTCCCTTTCTATAATCTACCTCCCGAACCGAGAAACTATCTCATAAGGAATTTTGCTGTGCTTTTGTCCTGTCCATGTTGGAGAAAATAAAAGACGGTGGCGACTCTTGCTTACCGCGACATTTCGCGAACCAGCGTTAAACAGTCAGTTCCAGATCCACCGATCACACCTGCTTAATATTAGTTTGTCCGATGAAGTTCCTTTTGTCCAAGTGCCGGAATAGCTGAAGTTCGAAGTTGTTGCTGAAATTCTTCGTTTGAGTTGGAAAGAGGTGAAAGACAATTGGAAGTCCAGTGAGGGTATTACAGGGTTTTATTTGGATTTCTTAGTGAAGAAAGCTGAAGACTGGGCAAAGAAAGGAAATTGGAGTGACTTCAGTTCTCTGTTTGCTCTCATGATATACGGGATTGTCCTCTTCTCTTGCAAGAGAAACTTTGTGGATTTGGTGGCTATTTGTGTTGTTAGAAACAAGAACCCGATACCGACACTCTTGGCAGATACTCTTTACACCATTCATTCCAGGCATGGAAAAGGTGGTAATGTAAGTTTATGCCACTCGATGTTGTATCAATGGCTTAAGTTGCATTTACCAGTAAGTGGCCCTTTCGTGGATACCAGGCTTTCTCTCCTATGGTCATCAAGGCTTGTTAACCTTACTTCATTTGATATCTGGTGGAATTATGACATGGGGGAAGTGCGAAGTATTGTCACTAGCTGCGGAAGTTTCCATAATGATACCCTCATAGGAACTAAGGGGTGTATCAACTATAATCCTGTGCTTGCTTATCGTCAATTGGGATATGCAATGGATGGACCGCCAAAGGTTGAGGAGGTTTCTGAATCAGTGTATTTTGCTAGAGGAGGTGATCCTGTGATGTTGAAAAGAGTGACAAATGCTTGGAAAGGAATTCACAAAAAGGATAGAACTACTTTGGGTAAGAAGGTTCATATTTCTAGGGTTCCTTACATGGAGTGGGTTAAGGCCAGGACTAAGATCTTACGGTTACCATTTGCAAGGTCAGCTCCTCTATACGAGCAACCTCCTGCTGTTCCGAGCAACATGGTGCCTACCGAGATGTTCACCCAGGTTCATGTTGAGATCATTCAGCTTCGTGCAAAAGACCGTGAGGCAGGGATGAAACTTTATTGGGCAGATCAAGAAAGGGCCGAATTAGCTTGCAAACTCAAGGAAGCTCAAGGGGAAACTTCTTATGCAACCAGTTTTAGGAAGAGGTCTCGTGTTGAAATGGAAGAAGAATTGAGTAAGACTCAGCAAGTGTGTCGGAAGCTTCAGGTATCTGAGAATAGTTACCAGAAGAAGATTCAAAACATGGAGAAACAGCTCAAAGACAAAGATGCTCAGCTCGAGAGGGAAGTGGCCCAGAAGCGTGTTGCAGAAGATCGTTTCCAGGAAAGTAAAATAGTTGCATCTCAACTTTTGAAGGAGAAAGCCAGACTTGAAGAGTACTGTCAACATCTTGAAGCATGTTTAGTTCCGGAGATTTAGTTTTATTATTTACTTTTGGTATGTTTGGTCACCCCCAGAATTGTTGGAAGGGACCAATTGTTTGTTGTTACTATTCAGTTCTTTTTGCTTTATTTGTTAAGACATGTATTTAGTTGTTTATCATTTTACTCTTAATTGACCGAAGTCACTTGGACATCATTTCTTTTGTTTGTAAATAATTAAAGTGTTCATCTTGTTTGTATGGTTGCACACCGTGACTGATGAATAAAAGGACTCTTGGATACTTGGGAATGACAAAAATATCATGCACATCATGCATTTCATAACATTACAGGTTATCTCAAGACGGTTTTCTTATTCTGCTGCTTTTCTTATTCAGAATTCAAGACGACTACTCATCGGTATTCCACCAGAAACAACTTACCAAGACAGATGGAACAGGTTCAAGCTAAACTCGCTGAAATGAGAGCCCAGATGGCTACTCAGATGACTCAGTTCATGGAGGTCATCACCAATGTGAATCGCCGACAGGAAGAACTAGCTGCTATTGTCAACAACCAGCGCCACTATCCAGGGGATGGTGGAAACCAAGGGCTCTATCAGGACATTTCTATAGGAATGGGGGATGTGCAAGATCAGCCTGCTATAAATTTTCACGGGATGCCGGGAAACCCTTTTGTGTGCAATGTAGGAGAGTTTCCTCCGTCTCCTGGACCACGTCTTGTGGGGAACATAAGAGCTAATCAGGGTGGTGTAAGGAATTATCAGAAGCAGGATTATGACTTTGATCAGGATGAAGATCAGTTTTCTATTCGGCGTTCAGAGCCGGGGGTTCAGATTGAGGATATGAAGTATCGTTTATTGGAAGAGCGTCTGAAGGCTGTGGAAGGGCAAGGAGTCCTTGGTATGGATGCTAATGATCTCGGGTTGGTGTCTGGGGTGAAAGTTCCTCCAAAGTTCAAGCCTCCTACATTTGAAAAGTACAACGGAACGTCGTGTCCTATTACTCATGCAACTGCTTATTTTCGGAAGATGTCGGTGCATACTGAGGATCAGGGGCTTTTGATTCACTTTTTCCAGGATAGCCTATCTGGGGCATCCCTGGAGTGGTACATGAAGTTGGATAAAACTCATACTCGTTGCTGGAATGATCTTGCTCGGGCTTTTGTCAAACATTATCAGTACAATATGGATATGGCGCCTAATCGCACTCAGTTATAGAATATGTCACATGGACCGAAAGAATCTTTCAAGGAATACGCTCAGAAGTGGCGTGAGTTGGCTGCGAGGGTTCAATCTCCACTCATGGAAAGATAACTCATTTATATGTTTATGAGTACCCTGCAAGGGCCATTCTATGAGCACATGATAGGAAGTACTTCGGCAGGATTTGCAGACTTGGTTATGGCTGGTGAAAGAATTGAAGTGGGTTTGAAATTGGGAAAAATTCAGATTGGAGGTTCTAGCGGCTCATCAAGTGGCAGTAAGAAACCATTCAACACTTACCCTAAGAAGATGGAAGGCGACGCAAGCGCGGTTTACTCTCATAGAGGAAGAAGAGAGGATCGTCATCACCAACAAATCAATGTTGTTTCTATTCCTGTTAATGCTCCTCCGTAGCAGAGACCGAATACAGTGCCTCAACAACAAAGACAACAAGATGCTCCCCGTCAGTATAATAATCAGCAACAGAGACAACCAAGGAAATTTGATCCCTTGCCAGTAACCATTACTAAAGCGCTCCACCACTTGCTTGATTTGAAGTTGATTAGTTTGAGAAATATGCTTCCACCACCCGCAAGACTTCCTCCTAACTATGATGCTAATGCAAGATGCGAGTTCCATTCGGGCGGAGTTGGTCATTCTACTGACAATTATTTTACGTTGAAGTGAAAGGTACAGGACTTGTTGGATGCTAAGGCGATTGAGTTTACTCCAGTGACTGGTCTGAATGTTACTCAGAACCCAATGCATAGGCATGGAGGGGGAGTTGTTAACATGATTGATAATAATGGTGAAATGTTGAATTTAATCATGAATGTGGAACAAGTAACTACTCCGTTGTGGTATGTTAAGAGGTATTTGCTTGACAATTCTTTTTTCCCGGGTTGTACTTCAGAGTCTGCCAAGTGTAGAGAGCAACCAAAGGGCTGTACTGATTTAAAAGCCGGTATCCAGTTGTTGATGAAGGAAGGTTTCCTGCAGTTTGATAGAAAACCAAGCTACCGTAAGATTATTGAAGAAGATGTTATGTGATATCTATTCCTTACACCACTACACGCATTCTTTCCCCATCAAGGGCACCCCCTCTGATGATTACAGTACCTGGTCCCATGTCGTATACCAGTGAGAAGGTCATCCCATGGCATTACGGTACCGACATTTATTACCATGGGGTGAAGCAGGAAGTAAATGATCATTTATCTGAGAAAGAATGTGTTGAAGGTGATGAAGAGGAAGTCCATAACTTTTCTGGTGTGGGTGGAATGACTAGAAGCAGGAGGATATTTGGTCCTTCCAATGTGCAAGATGCGGCTGATGCTTCTGCAAGAGAAAATGGAAAACAACAGGTAATGATTGGTAATCCCAGGGTTACGCCTGCCAATGTGACTCAACCAATTCTGATACCAGAAGCTTCTCCAGTTCCCGATGAGGTTGAAGAGTTGATGCGAATTATCAGAAAGAGTGATTATAGCATAATTGATCATTTGAGTCATACTCCTTCTAAGATGTCTATCTTATCTCTGTTGATTTATTCAGAACCTCATAGAAATGCTTTGATGAAGTTGTTGAAGAATGCGTTCGTGCCACATGAGATAACAGTCAATTAGTTCAAAAATGTCTACGCTAATATATCTGCCGAGAATGGTTTGGGTTTCACCGATTTTGATCTTCCTCCAGAGGGACCAGACTATAACAAAGCGTTGCATATTTCAATGGAGTGCAAATGCACTACTTTATCCCGGGTTCTGGTAGACACAGGATCGTCTTTAAATGTATTGCCCAAGTCAGCATTGATGAAGATTGATTATTCTGGACTAGAGTTGCACCCAAGCGATTTGATGGTGAAGGCGTTTGATGGGTCTCGAAGGTTAGTATTTGGGGAGGTGGAGTTACCAATCAAGGTTGATCCTCGCACCTTCACAGATACATTTTTTGTGATGGATATACATCCAGCATATTGTTGCTTGTTGGGGAGGTCGTGGATTCATAGAGCAAGAGCAGTTACTTCTACTCTTCATCAGAAACTCAAGTATCCTGCAGAGGGAAAGGTGATAACTATGTGCGGTGAGGAAGAGTACATCATAAGTCATTTGACATCATTCCGCTATGTTGAAGTTGAAGGCGAGATACACGAAACTCTTTTCAGGCGTTTGAGACAGTCCATGCTGTCAACTTCCCCCCCCCCCCCCCCCAGAGCATAAAAGGAAATAAGAAACTGTTATGTCTTCTCTCAAAGATGCAAAACCTGTAGTGGAAGGTGGTAACCCTAAAGGTTGGGGTCAGGTGCTGGACGTTACTCCGAAGTTTGACAAATTTGGTCTTGGTTTTAGCCCAGGTCAGCAGAGTGCAGCTCCCAGAGCACCTAGTTTATCTACTCCTGTGAAGTTTTCTCGTCCTTGTGCTCAAGAAGGACACGTCAATGCAGTTGACGATGATATAGTTGATGGTTACAATGTTGAAGATTGGATTCGTCCAAGTATTCCAGGCCAGACACTCAACAATTGGACTTCTGAAGATGTTATCCAAGTTTCAAGCGCTGAGGAGTAATTTTCTCGTTTCTTTTATTAATCATATCATAATTCCTACGCTCTGCCCAAGGCGTAGTGGATCATTTGTAGGGCCACCATGTTTATTCTTCAAGTTTATCATGAAATAAAGGACGTTTTTGAATTCAAAATTTTGCTTCTTTTCTTTTTCTTTTTTATTCTTTTTTAAATGGCAATGTTTCTCTTTCCACACACTGTCACAAAAACGCAAAAATGTCATTCATGCAGATGCACTTCCACCACCGATTGTATTGATAACGACTCTGCTATGGCTCATTATGACTTTTATACTCCTATTTATCAAGCTGAAGAAGAGGCATATGAGGATTGTGATCTCCCTGAGGAATTAGCAAGACTATTGAAACAAGAGGAGAAGGTTATCCAGCCGAATCAAGATTCAATTGAGGTGGTGAATATTGGCACATAAGAGATAAGAAGAGAAGTCAAGATAGGGGCAGATCTCGAAGAAAGTGTAAAAGTCAGATTGATTGAGATACTCTGAATATTCTGATATTTTCGCATGGTCTTATGAGGATATGCCTGGGTTGGATACAGATATAGTGGTGCATCGACTACCGCTCAAAGAAGGTTGTTCTTCTGTCAAGCAAAAGCTCCGAAGAACTCATCCTGAGATGTCCAAGAAGATCAAGGAGGAGGTACAAAAGCAATTGGACGCGAATTTCTTAAAGGTTGTCAATTATTCGCCATGGATTGCAAATATTGTGCATGTGCCCAAGAAGGATGGTAAAGTCAGGATGTGCGTGGATTATAGGGATTTAAACAAGGCCAGCCCTAAAGACGATTTCCCTCTTTCGCATATTGATGTGTTGGTTGATAACACTGCTCATTCTAAGATATTCTCGTTCATGGATGGCTTTTCGGGTTATAATCAAATTAAGATGGCTCCGGAGGATATGGAGAAGACAACATTCATCACGCCTTGGGGAACTTTCTATTATAAAGTGATGTCGTTCGGTTTGAAAAATGTCGGGGCAACATATCAGTGCACCATGGTCACCCTCTTTCATGACTTGATTCACAAAGAGATTGAGGTATATGTAGAAGATATGATTGCTAAGTCTGACACAGAAGAGGAATATCTCGTTCATCTGGAAAAGTTGTTCGAGAGACTGAGGCAGTTCTTGCTAAGGTTGAATCCGAATAAGTGCACCTTCGGGGTGAGATCCGGCAAGCTGTTGGGTTTTATTGTAAGTGAAAAAGGTATCGAAGTGGACCCGGCTAAGGTCAAAGCGATACAGGAAATGCCTGAGCCAAGAACAGAGAAGGAAATATGTGGCTTCTTAGGAAGGTTAAACTATATTTCCAGATTTATTTCTCATCTCACAGCCACGTGTGAACCTATGTTCAAGTTGTTAAAGAAAAGTCAGACAATGAAATGGAATGATGATTGTCAGAAGGCCTTTGACAAAATAAAAGAATATTTTCAAGAACCTCCGATACTCATGCCGCCAGTGGAACGAAGGCCACTATCATGTACTTAACTGTGTTGGAGACCTCAATGGGTTGTGTCCTCGGTCAGCACGATGAGACAGGGAAGAAGGAACAGGCTATTTACTACTTGAGTAAGAAGTTTACAGAGTGCGAGTCGAGATACTCATTGCTGGAAAAGACTTGTTGTGCGCTTTCCTGGGCCGCCAAATGTTTGAGGCAATAAATGTTAACTCACACCACCTACTTGATATCCAAAATGGATCCAATCAAGTACATTTTTGAGAAACCAGCTCTTACAGGCAGGGTAGCCCGTTGGCAGATGATACTCACTGAATACGATATCCAATACACTACTTAAAAAGCAATTAAAGGTAGTGTACTGGCCGACCATCTTGCTCATCAGCCCATGAACGATTATGAACCGATGAAGTTTGATTTTCCAGATGAGGAAATTGTGTACATTCGGGATTGTAACATACCGGACCCAGACGAAGGATTCGAGCTGGGATCACGTTGGACGCTTGTTTTTGATGGTGCCTCTAATGCCATGGGCAACAGAATCGAAGCTACTATCACTTCTCCTGAGGGATACCACATTCCTTTCACGGCTCGCATCTGTTTTGACTGCACTAACAACATGGCCGAATATGAGGCTTGCATTTATGGCATTGAAGCGGTGATCGACCTGCGCATCAAATCTTTGAAAGTTTACGGGGATTCTAATCTTGTTATCAGCCAGATTAATGGAGATTGGGAGACTCTCCATCAGAACCTAATTCCCTATCGTGAGCATGTTATGAAGCTGATTCCGTACTTCGAAGAGATCACGTTTGAGCACATTCCCAGAGAAGAAAACAATCTAGCTGATGCACTGGCAACTATGTCCTCCATGTTCAAGGTTATGTGGGCTAATGAGGCACCTTCCATTACTATCAGAAGTTTGAGTGAGCCAGCTTTCTGTTTTGAGGCCAGTTTGGAACCAGATGGTAACCTTTGGTTTTATGACGTTAAACAATATCTTGAAACACAAGAGTATCCTGAGGAGGCATCTGTCACAGATAAGAAGTTCTTGAGAAGATTTTTAGCCAAGTTCTTTTTCAGTGGTGGTGTGTTGTACAGAAGGCATCATGACGGTTTACGGCTCAGATGTGTTGACAGGAAAGAAGCAGCTAGAATCATTGAGGAGATACATGAAGGTGACTTCGGGACCCATTCCAATGGGAATACCATGGCCAAAAAGATCTTACGAGCAGGTTATTATTGGTCCACCATGGAGATTGATTGTTACAATTATGCACGGGTTTGCCACAAATGTCAAGTCTATGCTGATAAGGTGCACGTGCCGCCAGTACCTTTGAATGTCTTGACCTCCCCTTGGCCGTTTGCGATGTGGGGAATTGATATGATCGACAAGATTGAACCGACTGCGTCCAAGGGCACCGTTTCATTCTGGTTTCCATCGATTATTTTACAAAATGGGTCGAATCTGCATCTTATGCCAATGTCACCATGCAAGTGGTAACTCGGTTCATTAGGCATAACATTATATGTCGCTACAGAGTGCCTAAAAAGATCATTACTGATAATGGGTCTAATTTGAACAACAAAATGATGAAGGAGATTTGTGAATCCTTCAAAATCAAGCATCATAACTCTTCCCCATATAGACCAATGATGAATGGCGCTGTCGAAGCGGCCAATAAAAATATCAAGAAAATTGTGCAGAAGATGGTGGTAACCTATAAAGATTGGCATGAGATGCTACCTTTCGCTTTATATGGTTATCGCACCACAGTGCATACTTCGACTGGGGCAACCCCATTTTCATTGGTTTACGGCATGGAAGCAGTGTTGCCGATAGAAGTCGAGATTCCCTCTCTTAGGGTCATGAGAGATGTTGAGCTGGATGGAAGTGAATGGGTACAGATTCGGCTGGATCAGTTGGAACTTATTGATGAAAAGAGATTAACAGCCATATGTCATGGTCAGGTATATCAGCAAAGGATGAAGAAAGATTTTGACAAGAGGGTACGACCTCAGTGTTGCAAACCAGGTGACCTTGTGCTCAAGAGGATAATTCTTCCCCAGGGAGATCCCAGGGGCAAGTGGGTTCCGACTTATGAAGGTCCTTTCGTGGTCAGAAAAGTTTTCTCTAGAGGAGCGATGATACTCACGACTATGGATGTAGAGTACTTCCCTCTCCCTGTGAATGCTGACGTAGTTAGAAAATACTTTGCATAAAAAAAATAATAACCCGCCAAACAGAAAACCCGAAAGGGAGGTTTAGGCAAAAAAGGGGTGTCCTGGTGAATCGAATACCCGAAAGGGAGATTCAGGAAAAAGTTAGGGACTTAAAGCAAATGACTACGCTCAGCATGGGATCCTTTGTTTCTTCCCTTCATTCCGTCACCTGGCATAAGCTCGAAGCTAATCCAAGTTTGATCTGTCTGAAAGCAGGAAGATGAGAGTCATAAGAGTCATAGCAAAGTCGGGACTCAATGGATATTCACATTTACATTGCCATTTGTAAACATTTGTTTGCTTTGATTTTGTAATTACTTACTTCCAAATGTAAATGCCTTTTTCACAGGCTAATTTCTCAAAATCAATAGAATATCTTCTTTCAAGTATACACATATTTTTCTTTTCTCTCTTTTTACTATTTTGTTTGCAAAAAGTCCAATATTTTTTATAAGCATGTGCATATAAACTTCGTGGGCCTTACACGGATATGGTAATCTAAGTCATGGTTAGTTGATCATTTGAAGTATGGATAACAAACATCGTCGCCGCTGTACAAGGGGCATGTTTGTTCCTCTGTTTGGTGGACTTATCTTTCACTCTTTTAGGCATTTTTCCTTGACATCTTGTTTCACAACTCCGTGTTGTTGGTGAGATCATAGGTCGGGATAATTTCAAGGTTACGGCAGGTCTGCAGGACCAATGAACTTGGTCAGAGATACTGTTTCCTCATAATGGTTTTTATTACGTTTCTTTTCTGCACTTCCATGTATTATCTTGATTGATTTTTTTAGCATTGTCTGCATATAGGATTTTGTTTATAGCTGAATGTCAGTCTTGATACGTTGAATGTTTTTTCCTTGAATTTTTTTTTACAATGTCACTCTTCAATTGTTTTTCAGGCGTTTTGATACCAGTCGTGCTAATTCTTCTGCAATGGCCAAAAATTGGGAGGAAGGAGTTTAGCTAAAAAACAATGACCGTAGTGGTATTCTTTTGGGTAGAACCTTGTTGACTATGTACATGCATTGTTTCAATCCCTAAACACCGGAGATATAAGGGAGTTAGACCCTCGTTAACCCCTATGAGCCTTCAAAGTATGAGTTTTCTTTTTGTTCGAAAAATAAAAATAAACCTTCTTTTTTAACCAGAGGCAGGGTAGATGTTCAGTTGATTTGCCCAAGCATTCAATTTCAGAAGGAATGTCCCCTCTGAGGATTACTGCATTTTATCTTCCACATCATAAGATCAAGAAATGTCTAAACCACGATGTTCATTTCCTCACAAAGTCCTGAGGTCGAGATCGAATCGATACAATAATGCCTATCCCTCACCGACCAAGGAGTGAGGCATTTGTTTTCTTAAAAAAAAAGGAAGAAAGAAAGAAAAGTCCAAAGACCTAAAGTCACATTGACTTGTTCAAAATGGAAAGCATGAATAAGAAAGAAACAAAAGGCCCCGCTAAGTCGAAACTTGCAAACAAGTCGCTTAGGAAAAAGTTAGGGTATCCCGCTGAACTCCCAAAAATGGAAATTCAATAGATTTTGTCCAGGCAAAAGTTAGGGAAAAGAAGAGCCTAAAAGGCCAAAAAAGGAGATTGTTCAAATAAAATCTTCATCAAAGGAAGAACAGTAATGTCAAAAAAAAAACCGAAGCAGCAGAAGTTAAGTGACGATCATGTTGGAGGATTTGTCGTGATCATTCATTTTTGAAAAATGAATGCTTGTGATAAGTCAACTGAACTTTGGAAAGGAGAATATCACGAAGGGGGTGAGCACCAAAAAAATTTTGAGCCTTGAAAAACTTTTTTTTCAAAAGAACCTCGAATCGAACCAGGCCACGTTACAACCTCTAAAAGTCCTAACTGAAACAGGGGTTTAACTCGAAATCATACTACAACGAGATAGTGTTTCCTAAACTCCCCAAATATGTGTTGCATAGCCGTGTTGGTATCTTATCACCCGCGTTTTGACTCGTTTTTCAAAAAGGGAAAGAAAAGTTTTAAAAACATTTATGCGCTCTAGCCAGTGATTCATTCACAACAGAGATGCAACACTTTGTTAAGTTCTTCAAGGTTTAAATAATCATCGCATCAGGTCTATCATTCTCAATAAACATTTTTCTATATGCAAAATAGTTGTTTGACATTAAAAGAGTTTACACGTTGAACAATTGTAAGGATCTTAATGATGGTCAAGCAAGGAATGTTCGGCTTTCTTTTGTTTTGACAGAGCCCGTGTTTGATTAGGACTCTGCTGATCCCCTGTGAAGTTTCATTTCCCCAGTGAAGTTTCCTTTCCCCGGTGAAGTTTCATTTCTGCAGCAAAGTTTTGTGGCCCCATGGATTTTCTTTCAAAAGCCTCGTTCCAAGACTTCAAGCTTGGATATGTCACTCATCCCCAGTGGAGTCGTTAAGTAGGAACCCACATTCTGAAGAAGTTTCAACTCCCCTTTGAGATTTCCAATAGAGATCCCTCGCTTTGACCTCTCATTTCCCAGCCAAGTTGTTGGCCATGGCATCTTTATGTTAAGGATCTTCTCTTATTCCCCAGTAAAGTTTTGATACTGTGTGACTATCTGCAGGATTCATCCTTTGGTTGCGTTCCAAGAAAATATCTCTCCAGCAAGATAATCCTCAAACAGAGTTCTATCACCCCGGTGAGTTCCCATCTCTTCGGCAGGGCTTTTGTTCCCCCAGTGAAGGTTTTCATCCCTTTCCAGAAGCTGCAATGTCGACCTGATCTTCTCTAGGAGTATGCGATTTATTTTCGCAAATTCCCCTTAATGTTTGTGGCCCGTTTCTACTGGTTGCTCGGATGTTATTCCCCGCGAAGCTTCATCTCTTCGAGGTTCCCTCTCTAGCGGTTCCCCGTATTTTTCTCCTCTCCTTTGGATTTTGCAATTTATTTTTTCAAGTCATGGTAGATCCTGACTCCTTGATTTTTGGCTTCTCAGTTGGCCATTCCCCAGTGAAACTTTTTAACATGCATCATTACATTACAACATCTACCAAAACGCGCGGCTTCTCCATTATCTGGAGCATTGCGCTATAAAAAAAATTCAAACATGCATCGGAACATAAGCCATTATTATTTCCGTCATCCCCAGTGATTTGCTAATACTTCAGATTTGATCCCCAACGAGGTCTTCGTCCTCATTTTACACCCCATACCAATATCCTTCTGACGTCAATCTTTTGTTTAAATGTCTACTCTTGACTGTAGTTCAGTTTTTCCCTGGCGCGGTGTTTTCGAGTTTAGTCTTCACTACCCTCTCTGGTTCATTCCAATGTCTATTGGTGCACCTTTCGAATACCAGTTTCGTCCTGATATTCGCTTTCAGCAGGTTTTTAGGTGTACGCCCAATCTCCTTGCTTTGGGCTAAGCTCAGGGTTTCGTCTCCTAACCTTGTGCATGAAATCCGGTTTCGTCCTGGTACTCATATAGCTTAGTTTCGTCTAACTAGTTATCGAGTCGAGTTTCGTCTCGTTTTTGCTTTCCTACCTTGGACTCTTTGGCAGTGTTCATTTACCGAGTGCAGTGTTCATACTGCGTCCCTGGTTTGAAGTCAATCTCCTTTGTTCCTTGGATGCTTCTATCAGTTTTCGTCTTTGTTTATCCATTGATCTAAGACCGACAAGTGTTTTGAGAAACATGCACTCTCATCACTTCGCTTTGGGTCGAGTTTCGCCTCGTTACCCGTGCGTGAAATCCAGTTTCATCTTGGTACTCATCTAGTTTAGTTTCATCTAACTAGTCTTTGAGTCGAGTTTTGTCTCGCTTTTGTTCCTCATTTCTGAGATTTTTTCAGTTCCTTCATATTGTCTATCTTAGTTGAGATTAGAAAGTGCTCCTAGAATCACGCACTCTAGCCATTTTGCTTTTTGGGTCGAGCTCATAGTTTCGTCTCCTCACCTGCGTACACTTTTGTTGCAGAGTTTAGTTGCGCATATACTCTGTTGGTTGAGTTTTGTCTCACCCCTTCCTTTTGAAGCCCAGTTTTGCCCTGGCACGTTTGTTCGGAAGTTTAGTTGCACATATTCTTCTTTCGTTTCCATTATGTCTCAACCTGCGTTGCAGCTTCATTCTGACGCATGTCTTGGGGGTTTTGTTTCCGTTTCTTTCAAGAATGTAAATTTTCGGGTTCTTTCGTATTCAATCATCTTCAACCTTGTACGCTCAAAAGTTGTCACTTTTCTCACTTATCATATTGAAGATATTTGAATAGGGGCAGCTGTTGCACCCCAAAATTTACCCTCTTGATTTAGGCTTATGTTTCATCATGAACATCATAGTGCATTGCATTCATACATTGTGATAAGATCAAAGAACTTTGGTTATCAAGCTTTCCTCAAAGCTTTGAAGGTTGATTACATGGAAAAGTTGCTCAAGAAATATCTTACCATCCAAATCTCTAGATCTTTTGAGCTCAAAAGTTATTGCATATCTCAAGATATTTCATCCATCTCTTTGAATCATCAGAGGATTGAAGTTTGAAATTGATTATAAGAGGAATCACTTTTCTGATTCACCAGTCAAAATTAGGTTTTTGCTTGATCAAGGCTATTGGTCAATGTACAAATCTTGATTTGTAAGCTACAACATATCTTTGGTATTTGAAAAGTCCTTGTACAAGAAATTGGTCAAGATGCCCAGAGGATTGGAAGTTTTGAAGATGATTCATCAGCCTCCTAATGTGTTGACCAAAATTAGGGTTTGGGATTTCATCAAGATTTCTTGAGAATTTTGAAGTGAAACTTTACATATGGCCTTTATATGTTTGGAAGATCATATGTTTGCAGTTTTGATCATCAATTTTGAAGGGAAGTGGATCAATTGATTCAGAGGGGCAAAATGGTCATTTTGGTCAAAATCAATCAAAGTCAGGGTTGACCAAGTGAATTTTTGGCCAACCATCAATTCAAGGATGTACTCTTCATATTTCAAGTCCATTTTGGTCATTGGATCAAAGAGATTGAAGTTTGGGTTGAAACTTGTTCTTGAAGAAACCCTAGAAATTACTAATTTTGGAAAATAAGGGCTTAATTTCAAAAAATCATATCTTATTCATCCTTGATCAAGAATATGTAAATGAAATATGCATGGAAATCTAAGAGAATGATCTTTCATCTCCTTTTGGTCTCATATTCAAATTGGCAAGGAATCAAAAGTTACGGTCTCTTGAAGTCACAAAATTATAGGTCATTTTTCAAAATTAGTGAATTTCAAGCCAAATTTTGAGGACCTTAATGGATTAATTTGCCAAAACTATAAACTAAGGTTTGTAGATCTCTTAAATACCTTTTCAAATTGTGCTTATTTGTGCAAAAATTCAAAAGTATGAGCAAGTTATAGACTTTGGAATTTTGAGACTTTTCATTGAATTCATGCATGCCATGCAAATTGCAAATTATTGATAACTTGATTTGTGGCCTTTTGTTTCACTTCAAACTTGTCCCATGACCAACATGCAATGCACCAAGTCCCATCATGCCAAAGTTTGAGCTGCACATGGGCAAATGAAAAGGGAAATCGTGGTTTTGCAAAAAATGGCAAGAAGTTGCCTAATCACCAACACTAGCTTAATGAAAGGATTTAAGTCCTAATATTGTTGCTAATCTCTTCCTAAGGGCAAATGGATTAAAATGCACGAAAAAAGCAAGCCAGCGCACGAGGGATTTCAAGGCTACATGTGCATACTTGATTTTGGCCAAAAGAAGATTTCTTTGATTCCAAGAGCTTTCAGCGCGAAAAACCTATCCTACCCTCCTCTTGATGCTCTATATATTGAGAAGGAAGCCTCAGTGAGAAGGGTTCGTGCCTAATTTCATCCATCAAAGTCAAACTCCATAGCTTGTTGCTCTGCATTTTTCTTTGATTCTTCCATCTCCCTTGTGCGTTTTGGCCAATTCTTCTTGCATTCTCTTCTCCAAGTGATAAGGATTGTAGATCGAGGCTTGGATTGCAACTGGAGTGAAGAAGACAGTAGATCCATTTTTCTCAAATGTTTGAATTCTCAACTTTGAATTCTGATTTCTAGCCATGCCTCGTGTGATTTAAGTTCATAATCATGTTGTTTGAAGTCTATGAAATGATTTTGAAGCTTTATGGCGTTTAATTTGATGAATTATGCATGATTGGATGCTCTAAAACTCGCGGTTCAGAATGTTTTTATTCATATTCATGACTTGATTATGGACAATGTGGTTGATAATTTGATTTGATTCGAATTGTTATGGATTCCTTGCCATGCTAGCTTTGATTTGCCTTTTATTTCATCAAAAATGATGCAAAATTGAGTGTGTTATGTTGATCTGAAAGTGAGCCCTAAATATGGATGATGCGCACGTTTTTTGAATATCCGGAGGTTGAAGACGATGTGGTGGCACATCATGATTGGTCTGTTTGAATTTTTTGGCTTATTTGAATTTTTGTTTTATTTGACATTTTGTTTAATTTTGTTTTCTGATCAAAACACATTCAAAAATCACAAAAAAAATTACCATAGGTCAATATTATTTTCTAGTATTTGTCACATTTTTTTTGGATTTTTTTAAAATAATTTGATTGGTTTAAAAAATTGTTAGGTTTAATTAATTAATTGATCAAAGTTTATTTTTATTTTAATAGTTATATTGATCTAAAAAATCCACAAAAATTATTTGAGAACCCACAAAATAATGTGAAAATTGATTTTGACTTTGATGTATCATTTTTCTTATTTTTGATTAAAAATTTAATTTCAAAAGGTTATTTGTAATATTTGTTTGTTTTTTTTTTATTTTTAATACTTCTATTAATTCAAAAATTCCAAAAAAAATCATGTAATCTTGTTTTTAATCACAGAATCTGATCATATTTTTGTTTTGCCTTTTTTGTGACTTTTGGTTATGGTTTGCATTTTCTTGCCCTTGAATAACAATTTTATTATTAATTGTTTGTTTTTGTTTTTTTTTTAATATTCTCCTTTTATCCAAAAATTCACAAAAAAATCAGGGATGTGTGTTTTTAGCCCTAGTATTTGAATATAATTTTGGTTGGCCATTCTTCCGACTTTTTGATTTAAATATTGTTTGGACATGTGGATATTTGTTAATGTCATAATTGTTTGAATATTAATTTCTTTCTTGACTTTTCCTAATTCAAAAAAATATGAAAAAATATATTTTTTGACATTTAGGCTTTCTTGATATGTTGCATGACCTTGGTTTGATTTGTTTGGGTTTTGATCCTATTTAATTAATATTTAGGATTAAAAGTCAAAATCTAGGGTTTTGTTGCTTATGGTGCAAGTTTCATGTTCAAAACCTTTGTGCCTTGGACTTTTATTGGATTTCAGGTCTTGATCATGGTTCATGAATGTGTTGGGAATTTAAAAACCATTTTTCTTTAATTATTTGACTTGGTTTGACATTTTTCCACAAATAATTTTGAAAACTTGTCTTGTTTGGTGGTTTTGCCAACTAGTCTTAAACTTTGCACTCCATTTGTTCTCCTCCCCAATCATTCATGAACTTAGGGCTTGCATTCTGACTTCTAAACACTTCCAAGATGTTAAGATATTTTTGGTTTGAATTATGGATCCTTGTTTCTATTTTTGATTTGATTTTGAAGTGAAGGTACCCAATTATGTTTGCATGTCCTGTTACAATTTGTTTGATGGCCAATGAACTTGAGTGGGGCCTATAATTGGGAACCTAATGGTCATGTTGGTTCTGAATTGTCCATTTTAGCTCAAGCCATTTCACTTAGAAGCCTCATTGTGATCGGTGGATCTGGAACTGACTGTTTAACGCTGGTTCGCGAAATGTCGCGGAAGCAAGAGTCGCCACCGTCTTTTATTTTCTCCAAATGGAAAGGACAAAAGCACAGAAAAATTCCTTAAAGAGATCGCTCTCGGTTCGGGAGGTAGATTATAGAAAGGGAAGGTGTTAGCACCCTTTCTATCCATGGTTATCCATGGGCTCTTAGATACTTGCTCAATGTGTTTTCAAAAATGTTTGCTTGCTTTTCAATTGTGGGTTTTAAAAAAGTTTCTTTGAAAAATTTCAGTTCGACTCGTACGTCAGAGTGTTTGAAAAGTTTGCTTTGAAAGCTTTTGAAAATGTGTTGGTGTGAAAAGTATTTTTGTTTGAAATTAGAGCAAGTATCCTTGAGAACCTACCTACCCTAAGGAATTCGTCTGTGTAAAAGTCCTTTAAAGTAGCGCCATCCCACCATTGAGAGGTAGGTAGCACCACTGTTGGAGGTGTTCGGGTCAATTCGAGTTTTAGGGACATGGTGATCACCGGAGCAATGGGAAGACACCTCAGAAGCTACCCTCATGCCAGGTTCCCGGATCATGAGGACTTACTAAGACATCCTCTACTCGACGACCACCTTTCGAAAGGCAACAGGTGAGGCGTACCCTAGGGGTGGTGTGTGCGAATTGTGCGTCATGTTTCAGTTATTTGTCTTGTCATGTTTATTTGTGTTCTACGCTTGATTTTAATTAAGACATTCATTCTTGCATGCTTTTTAACAGTTATATATTTGCGGGAAAATAAATCTAAACTATTACAAATGGCGCGGGTCCACATCGCCAAAATTAAACCGGACCCGATTTGGACTGAAAAATAAATAAAGCGAATAAAAGTGCAAGAAATAAAATTATTACAAGGCTTTGGGACATGTACATAATTATAATAAGCGACAAAGTAAAATGCGCGAAACAAAATAATTAAAGCGACGGGCGTTGGACCCTTTTGCAAAATATCAAATTAATGAGGAATTAAAATGAAAGTTAAAAATTAAATGTTTTTTGGTATTTTTGTGTTTTTTAAGATTTAAAAGAAAAAGAACTTTTTAGAATGAAATTTGAAATGCAAATCCTAATTCTAATGTTTTTTAGTTATTGTGAAAATGTTATATTAATCTAAATTAAACCCTAATTTTTACTTATGTACATTTAATTATAAAAATAAAATAAATAAATAAATAATATTGTGATAAAAAAAGGAAAATTTAAAAGGTATAAAAAGTCATTAAACCTAATGCTATATTTTTGGATTTTTAGTTATTAAGAAAGTAGTAAAATCTAACCTAAATGCAACCCTAATTAGTTTACAAGTTTAATTATGAAAATTACTAATATTATGGCAAAAAACAAGGAAAGTTAAAAGGAATAAAAAAAGTCATTAACCTAATGCTATATTTTTGGATTTTTTTATGGAAGAAAGAATTAAAGTTAAAACCTATTTTACTAAATTTATTTACACGTAATTTATTTATAAAAGTAATTAAAATAAAAATTATATTTTTTGCCTTTTTCTGATTTTTTATGATATTTTTCATATTTTTGTAGAAATAATTAATTAATTAAAACAAATAAAATAAATAAATAACATAACAATTGAGAAAATGAAATATAAAAAGAAAATCAAACCAGGGGGGGTAGCCCCAGAATTGGAGGTAAGGCCTAGCATTCTGGCCCATTAACATTGAAATCCACTTGACTTTTCAGTTCACGTGCCAATGCGTTGACCATAGCGTATCATGTGCCTTGAATCTGAGCCCTTTGATTGATCTACTGGGACGTGTGGACGATGAGTTTTGAGTGTGTATGGTATGCCCTGGACGTTAGCGCTGCACAAGATCTTGTATTGAAAAATATTATTGAAATTTATACAGACCTGGGGTTCGAACCCAGGTCTTAGACAATGCAAAGGAATACGCCTGCCACTGAAGCACTTGAGTTACTTTTAACATATAATGATTAATGAATATAATAAAAAGAAAAGAGAGTTAGTGGCCTTCAACGCGCCAATTTTTGAACTGACGAATCACAGCGTGCCATGTACTCATCTTCCTCGCGTGCCTGAAATACAAAACACAGAGGCAACGGTTTCAACGCGTTGTGTTAGGCATGTTTATGAAAAATAGCGACTAGCGCTGTGGCATCAATAAATTGATCGCGAGGGTCCATATCTCCTCGTCTTGATGAGCTGGTTTGAATGGCATAAGTCTGGAACCTTAATTTTACTGTATTGTGAAAGCCCTAAATCAAGCTCTGAAAAAACCTAGAATATGAAAATGGTAGAATCGCGCATGGCCAATGAAAACTCAATTGAACATGATGGTTAGTCTCAAAACATTATGCTAAACATGAATCAATGGACAAAATGCTGTAAAAATGTTTAAATAATGATGCACGATTTTGGAAATTTTGCTATACAGTTCGAGTTCTAACTACCAATTCTTGGAGATTGGCTTGTTGTTTGTGATTGATACACGTTCAGAATTGCCCAAGGAAGCTAATGGGATGATTTTTATGCCTTGAATCCACCTCTAACCTTGAAATCAGTTTTGTGTTTTTATGGAAAATTTTCAATGTGGTACTAGCCTTTTCTGCGCAGCTGAGAGTGTCTTCTGATTAGGGTTTGACTCAGTGCTTATGAGGGAAGAGAATTAGGTCATTAGTTGGCCTTTATCCATGCCCATGAGAGAATTGGTCTTAGGTCTTTTAGCATTAACAAACTTTTCCTTCTTTTAGGCAAGACCAAGACTTGGTGTATAATCTAACCCTAGCATGAGTTTGTGAGTTGGCATATGATATATGGAAGCTATCCCAATTCAAATGACACTATTTCATTGACTTTTGAATTTTATTTGAATTTTTAAAGATTTAAAATGAATTAAATTATCAAAAATTAAATAAAATAGAAAAATCAATATTTGGTCTTGAAATTAATCATGGGACACGTGTGTGGCATGAAAAGGCTGAATCAAGTGGAAGAAAGTGGGCCCTTTTGTCAAAAATTGAAGTTTCAAGGATAGTTGACTTTTGCCATTTCACAAAAATTTCCCAACTTCTACAAGGCATAACTTGCTCAATTTTTAAGCTTTTCACATGTTCTTGGACATTTTGGAAAGGTCTTTGAGTCCTCTAACCAATGCCTTTGGTCCCATGTCATTTTGATTTACCAATCTCAAGTTATGGTCTTTGACTTAAAGTCCCTTTTTGTTGACTTTTGAAAATGACCTATAATGTTGAAATTGATAACTTTTTGTGAGAGCATTTCTTGGACTTGAAGTATGAAGATGAGTTGTAGGAAATGTCTTTCTCTTCAAAATGAGCTTTGGATGGAATTTTTCTGATAATCCATGTGAAAGTTATGCCCTGGTCAATTTCAGTTGACTTTTTCAGCTGTCCAAATATAGCAACTTTTGCATCTTTGATGATTTCTGAGCCAAATTTTGAGAATCATGATCAAGCATTGATCAAATGATGTTTGTGGCTTCAAAATGATATGTTGACCAAAAATTTGAACTTTTGACTGCCAAATGACCATTTTGCCCCTACAGTTGACTGTAGTGCAATTTAGGGTTTTGACTGTGCAATCTTGAGCTGAATGCCTTGAAACTTGATATGAGGATGCTTGACCATGTTTGTAAACATATGAGACTTGATTGGGCCTTTGAACACTCCATTTTCTTGATCAGCACACAAACCCTAGTTTTGACTGTATGGGAGACAGTTGACCTGCACAACCCTTGGGGAATTTTGTGACTTGGCTTGGCAATTTCTTGAGGAATATGGGAGGGCAAATTTTGGGGTATAACAGTTGCCCCTGTTCAATCTTCTTAGACCTGAGGATGCAGATTGGCTGACGTGCCTTTCGTAATCCGAGGGTAAAAGATGATTGGACACTAGAGTGCCCGGAAATTTGCGCTCACATGTTAGCAATGATGGGGGAATGGGCTTATAGATGCCATCTGAATGTTTGATTGCGTAAGAGATTCCTTAGCGAGAACCTGCATACCTGCAAAAGAAAAAATGAGTACCTGACACGTTGCAGGAGCTGATTTTAGATGCTTGGTATAGATGTGTCCTGACTGGTTACAGGAGCTGAGTCTGGAGCTTCAAACGCTGATGAATGAACCAGGGATGGTTACTGCCTCAGCATGGATGGTAAGAGAACCTTGGGCGATTTTAACTTCAACAACGCTCGTTGAGAAAAATCTTGGGTGTCTTCTACTGGAATAAGAATCAGGGAGATCTTAGGGTCGATCTGACTGAACCAGAGGAGGCCTTTGACTGGATAAGCATCAGGAAAATCTTAGGGTCGATTTAACTGAACCGGTCTAGGTCTTGAAATATCTTCAACTGGATAAGCATCAGGGAGATCTTAGGGTCGATCTGACTGAACCAAGAGAAGGCCTTTGACTGGATAAGCATCAGGAAAATCTTGGGACGATTTAACTGAACCGGTCTAAGTCTTGAAATGTCTTCAACTGGATAAGCATCAGGGAGATCTTAGGGTCGATCTGACTGAACCAGAGAAGGCCTTTGACTGGATAAGCATCAGGAAAATCTTGGGACGATTTAACTGAACCGGTCTAGGTCTTGAAATGTAGCTTGAGAACTTAACTGGATCTTTCCTGAAAGGTAAAAGTCAGTCATATGCAATGCATGATATGGATCAAGCAATGATGTTCTCAACATAAATGAGATTTGTATGATGCAGTGCGTTATGCATGCTATAATGATGTATGTGATGTTTTATGTATGTTTTCGTCTAGGAAAGTAAATCCTTGACGGGTGCCGGGAAGTCGTATCCTGGGCTGATGTCGAAGAATAGATTTTGCTTCCGCTGGGGATGATAACTGCAAGAATACCGGTAGGAGAAGATGACTCCGTTGCGGAATAAACTTGGCGAATGGAAGATTCTGCGGGGAGAAAAGATATTCTAGCGATCATGCTGGGAAGCAATACTCTGTGGGGATAGAGATGCTTTGCTGAGTGTTGATAGCAGTAATTTGCTGAGGATGTCTTTGTTGTTGGAAGTGTTAATGGACTTCGCTGGGGATAGGAAAGAACTATGTTGACGATGACCTTTCCGTGGCTTTTGGCTGAGGATAACCCAGTTATATCCTGTTAAGGAAATAACTCTTTGAATAAAGCCGGACGACGCGTTCGTGCTCTGCGAGGGGATAAGCTTCCAGAATCTACTGGGGATAAGCTTACTGCTTGGAGAGATGAATTCCAATTTTCCTGGGGAAACTGGATTGGACTCTTCTGGGGAGTTTTGGAATGTAATTTTATAAGTTGAAAGGGGGAACCTATGTAGGGTTGCATGCTGATGAGTTTGTGTAAAACTGTATCTGAAATGGAGAAGGAACCTGGGTAGGGTTACTTTGATGATGAGTTCGTGTAAAACTTCGTTTTTTTGGAAAGGGAGAACCTGTGTAGGGTTTCTGGGTGACGAGTCCATGTAAAACTGCATCTTGAAGAGAGGGAACCGATGTAGGGTTGCTTGGTGAGGTAAGTTCATGTAAAACTTCTTGATGAACCGGGGTGAGGTTATCTTGAGCTAAATCCATGTAAGACTTCTGGGGGGAACCAGGGTTAGGTTGCCGCATGATAAGTTCGTGTAAAACTTCTTGACGAACCGAGGTAAGGTCATCTTGAGATAGGTCCATGTGAGACTCTTGGAGGAACCGGGGTTAGGTTACGGCAGGATAAGTTTGTGTAAAACTTCTTGATGAACCGGGGTTAGGTCATCTTGAGATAGGTCCATGTGAGACTCTTGGAGGAACCGGGGTTAGGTTACGGCAGGATAAGTTTGTGTAAAACTTCTTGATGAACCGGGGTTAGGTCATCTTGAGATAGGTCCATGTAAGACTTCTGGAGGAACCGGGGTTAGGTCACTTCGGGATAAGTTCGTGTAAAACTTCTTGACGAACCGGGGTAAGGTTACTTGTGATAAATCCATGTAAGATTTCTGGAGGAACCGGGGTAAGGTTACTTGGATAAGTTTGTGTAAAAACTTCTGGAGGAACCGGGGTAAGGTTATTTGGTTGAGTTTATGTAAAAATCTCTGGAGGAACCGGGGTAAGGTTACTTGGATAAGTTTGTGTAAAAACTTCTGGAGGAACCGGGGTAAGGTTGCTTCGGGATAAGTTTGTGTAAAACTTCTTGATGAACCGGGGTTAGGTCATCTTATGGAGGAGGAGTCTGTGTATGACTTTGTCTGAAGGTTGAGCAGAAACCGGTGTTGGGTTGCATGATTTTGATTAAGTGGATAATTGTCCTGTTTGGTCTCGGACGTTAGCCCACGATCTGGAATTTGTAAAGGTAGATGGTAATCATTTTTATGTTGATCTGTCCTTTGTAATTTGGTTGACAGAGCAATTGGATCGCCTGGATAGCTCATTATTGCCCCTGCTTCGGAGGTGAGGGAAGAGGATACCTGTGCGGGTGATCGACAAATCTTCGGGTAGGCAAGTGACGAGATACCGGAACATAGTCGTACGCTTCGATCCCTAACTTTTGCCTGGACCACCCTTTCGGGTTTTCAGTCCACCGGGATACCCATTTTTGCCCAAGCCGCCTTTTCAGGTTTTCGACTTGCCGGGTGTACATGTTTTTCGTTTCATCCCTTCATTTTGCCCGAACCCTTTTAGTTCGCCGGGAAGCCCTTATTTTTGCCTAGGTATGTCAACCTAGCGGGTCTTTGATTATGCGCAGTATTTTTTTCGACTATGTCCACGCTCTCAGAATGTAGGGAGTTGCCCCTGTTGGAAGTATTTTTCCATGCCCCAGATAATGAGCAATGTGCCCCTTGATTGGAGGTTCTTCTGTTCACAAGGTGTTCATCGTGCGAATTTCCCTGCTTGTTCAAACAAGTAGTCATATGCAAACAAGGTTATTTTAAGAATGCAAAAGTCTATGTCTGTCTTGAATTTTGAAAATGCATTTTTTGTAATACAGTGCGATGTCAACTCAATATTTTACAGCAAACCTTCAGGAGTCAGGATACCTTCGTAACAGTATGCTTTCGAACTAACCCATGCTTCAGCTAGGACTTTTAAGAGTTATATCGTGGCCTGGTTCACGGTTTAAGAAACAAAGGATAAAGGCTCAAATTATTTGTACCCACCCGCTCTTCGTGATGTTCTCCAAACCTAAACTCAGTTGATCGTGCGTTAGACCTTGTTTGAGTCTTTGCTCTGATTTTCTGGTGATGATTCGGATATTGAACGTTTATTTGAATAGGCAATCATCCCCTTTTTTGCTGAGGGTTTGTGAGACCTCTTTTTTTTTTGATTTAGTTATCCCTTTCTTTTTTTTTTGCCTGAACTGTTTCCTTTTTGGGATTACAGTCAGCGGGATGCCCCAGTTTGGTAAGTCTTCTTTATTGGTTTTGACTTTTTGGGCTTTTCATTCATGAATTTTTTTGATAATGACTGCCTGTCCTTATGATTGTTCGGAACCATCATTGTCTTTTGTTTTTGAAAAACTCATTTAGTGACATTCATTGTGCACTTGGATCGACTGAGAGAACTACCCTGCCCCAGGTTATGATTAAGGGTTTTGATTTTCGAAAATACAAACTCCTACTTCTTTGGCTCTGATGGGTTGACGAGGGATTATCATCCTTATAACTCTAGTGTTTAGGAATTGAAACAATGCCTGTACCTCATCAGCGGGGTCTGTTCAAAAGCATACCGTAAATTGTGGTATTGTTTTCGTCATCCTCCCTCAAGAGGTTTAGAATTTTCAATTAAGAATTGACCATCGCAAAAAATATGAAAGCAGTTTTAAGCATAGTAAACATAATTAATTCAAGACAGACATGTGTAATGCATTCATGAAATAAAAGAGTTTAACACAATAATTGTTTATCTGAACAAGAAAAGGAAAAATACAACTTGAAATCAAATGAACAAAAATTTAGCCATGCTTTGGCAATGGAGCGGTGATCACGTTGGGAGTCTCCGCAGGCTCGAACTCGATCTCTTTGGCATCGATCATGTTCTGAATTTTGTACTTCAGTGCCCAACAGTCCTCAGTATCGTGCCCCGGGCTATCAGAATGATAGGCACACTTTGCTTCTGGATTGTAGCTAGGAGAGGAGGTCTTAGGATTGGCAGGAGGGTTGATTACTGCAATCAGGTTCATCTTCACCATATGCTGCAATGCTTGTGACCAAGGCATGTTAATGTTGGTGAATTGCCTTTTAGGCCCTTCCGGCCTTTGCTGGTTTCCCCTTTGTGGTTGATGGCGTGGTGCAGAACCAGAGATCATGACTGCCCCTGCATGTTGATCACGGCGACTCTTTTGACTGTATACAGCATTGGATTCCTTCTTTCCCGTGTAAGGTTTTTTATGAATATCAGAAGGTGTGGCCTCTTGAATCTTCCCCGACTTGATACCAGCTTCAATTCTTTCGCCAGTCAGGATGAGGTCGGTAAATCCAGCAGATGAGTTACCAATGAGGTGATTGAAGAATGGCCCGGATAGGGTCCCCAAGAACATATCAACGAGTTCCCGGTCAGTTAACGGAGGTTGCACCCTTCCAGCAAGGTCTCTCCATCTTTGTGCGTACTCCTTGAAACCTTCACTTGACCCCAACGACATACCCTGGAGTTGGGTACGTGTGGGAGCAAGGTCGGCATTGTACTGGTACTGCTTATAGAAAGCAGTCGCCAACTCCTCCCAGTTACGAACTTTGGTCCCATCCAGTTGATAGAACCATTCGAGGTGAGTCCCTGAAAGACTTTCCTGGAAGAAGTGGATCCACAAGTTCTTGTCTGCTGAGTATGGTTGGATTTTCCGAACATAAGACCTGAGATGCAACTTGGGACAAGACGCCCCGTCATACTTGGTAAAGGATGGTGCCTTGAACTTCCGAGGAATAATCACACCAGTTGACAAACCCAGATCTCCAAAATCCAGCCCAGGTACCTGTTGGATCTCCATAGCATTCAGCCTATCCTCCAACTGTTTGTACTTGTCCTCAGCCGGAGGGTACTGTTCGTCGTTGAAATCTGTCTCGCTGTCGGAGACCACTGGACTAGGCACCTCTCTCTCATGGTGACTGCTTTCCCTCACAGATGGGGTTGTCCCCTCAGTTTCCTCCTGCGGTGTATTCCCAGATCTGCGTCTAGGGCTGAACAGAACAATCCTCTTCTTCTTCTTGTCCTTCTTCAAAAACAAAGCCTTCAGATCTTGTTGACCCTGAGCCAAGCCTTTGATCAGCTCCTGAAATTGGGCGTTCTGCGCCTGAAATTGGGCGTTCTGCGCCTGAAGAGCCTTGATAGATGCCTCGGTTGATGATTCAGGATTCATGACGAGACTGCTGAAATAAACAGCGAAGAAGGTAAACAACCTGCAGAGGAAGGGTACCTGTTATGTAATGATATGTATGATATGCATGCAATGATTTCAAGGACCTCGTGGGGTAAACAGAGAAACTTGTTAGAGTTGGAAACTGGCAACTTGATTGAAAGTACTTCATGTTGTTGAGAGTCCTTCGTCACGGGTCAAAGGCTCACCATATCCAGTGGGTCATAGCCCCTGACAACATTGGCTAGAGGAAAATAAATCCTCTTTGCCCCTTACTAGATGTTTGATTTATATGACCTGCATCACAAGCCCTTGAGACCCTTGAAATGGGTTAGGATGTATGCAATGTTATGATGTCATGCTATGCATAGGGTGAGGTAGGTAAACCCTGTTATGAGTCCCAATTAAGGACTATAAACAGACCCTGCAAGAAATTCAGTATACTTTGTTATGAGTCCCAATTAAGGACTATAAACAAAACCTGCAAGAAATTTGGTAAACCTTGTCATGAGTCCTAGCTAAGGACTATAAACAAAACCTGTAAATAGTTCATGTGTCAGCTAACAAGCATGCAAGTAGGCAAGTACAAAGGCACACAAGTCACACAAAAGAGCCCTTAGAGTTTAGGCCAGCATGAAGTTTGGGGTACTACCCTCTTGAAGTGGGTGGGTTCAACCTGTCCTAATCAAAGTAACCGGGTTCTAAGGTTCCCAATATCACGGGACTGCTTTCATTGTTCATCGTTTCGATTTAGCCACTGAACTGGCGACCGAAATATTCCAGGAAAGCAATCCTCAATTGAGTGTAGTATCGAGTATCAACCAACCTCGGACTGCACCAAAGTCAGTTATCTCACTACCCTAAAGAGGCCAAGATAGTTCGATTAAGGTTCCTAAGGTCTGTTGATGCTTCACGACACCACGCGGAGGCCCCGTACTCTCCTTGACTGAACTCAAGGGTTACCGGTACACACCAAAGTGCCACATCAACGTAGCAGACTGTTTCAACCATGTCGGTATACCCCGCACAGTTCCCTCACAGCCTTGTTGCTACTTTCTAAGAAAGGTATCCCCAGATCCGGGTTAGGATCTATAGAACTCCCAAGCAACCCACAATTTTAAAGCAAGCAAAGAAGACAATTGAAAACATAGTTATGACCTAGCCCTAAGGTATACCTCACTTTAAGTTTTTGTCCCCAGCAGAGTCGTCAGTTCTGTGATCGGTGGATCTGGAACTGACTGTTTAACGCTGGTTCGCGAAATGTCGCGGAAGCAAGAGTCGCCACCGTCTTTTATTTTCTCCAAATGGAAAGGACAAAAGCACAGAAAAATTCCTTAAAGAGATCGCTCTCGGTTCGGGAGGTAGATTATAGAAAGGGAAGGTGTTAGCACCCTTTCTATCCATGGTTATCCATGGGCTCTTAGATACTTGCTCAATGTGTTTTCAAAAATGTTTGCTTGCTTTTCAATTGTGGGTTTTAAAAAAGTTTCTTTGAAAAATTTCAGTTCGACTCGTACGTCAGAGTGTTTGAAAAGTTTGCTTTGAAAGCTTTTGAAAATGTGTTGGTGTGAAAAGTATTTTTGTTTGAAATTAGAGCAAGTATCCTTGAGAACCTACCTACCCTAAGGAATTCGTCTGTGTAAAAGTCCTTTAAAGTAGCGCCATCCCACCATTGAGAGGTAGGTAGCACCACTGTTGGAGGTGTTCGGGTCAATTCGAGTTTTAGGGACATGGTGATCACCGGAGCAATGGGAAGACACCTCAGAAGCTACCCTCATGCCAGGTTCCCGGATCATGAGGACTTACTAAGACATCCTCTACTCTACGACCACCTTTCGAAAGGCAACAGGTGAGGCGTACCCTAGGGGTGGTGTGTGCGAATTGTGCGTCATGTTTCAGTTATTTGTCTTGTCATGTTTATTTGTGTTCTACGCTTGATTTTAATTAAGACATTCATTCTTGCATGCTTTTTAACAGTTATATATTTGCGGGAAAATAAATCTAAACTATTACAAATGGCGCGGGTCCACATCGCCAAAATTAAACCGGACCCGATTTGGACTGAAAAATAAATAAAGCGAATAAAAGTGCAAGAAATAAAATTATTACAAGGCTTTGGGACATGTACATAATTATAATAAGCGACAAAGTAAAATGCGCGAAACAAAATAATTAAAGCGACGGGCGTTGGACCCTTTTGCAAAATATCAAATTAATGAGGAATTAAAATGAAAGTTAAAAATTAAATGTTTTTTGGTATTTTTGTGTTTTTTAAGATTTAAAAGAAAAAGAACTTTTTAGAATGAAATTTGAAATGCAAATCCTAATTCTAATGTTTTTTAGTTATTGTGAAAATGTTATATTAATCTAAATTAAACCCTAATTTTTACTTATGTACATTTAATTATAAAAATAAAATAAATAAATAAATAATATTGTGATAAAAAAAGGAAAATTTAAAAGGTATAAAAAGTCATTAAACCTAATGCTATATTTTTGGATTTTTAGTTATTAAGAAAGTAGTAAAATCTAACCTAAATGCAACCCTAATTAGTTTACAAGTTTAATTATGAAAATTACTAATATTATGGCAAAAAACAAGGAAAGTTAAAAGGAATAAAAAAAGTCATTAACCTAATGCTATATTTTTGGATTTTTTTATGGAAGAATTAAAGTTAAAACCTATTTTACTAAATTTATTTACACGTAATTTATTTATAAAAGTAATTAAAATAAAAATTATATTTTTTGCCTTTTTCTGATTTTTTATGATATTTTTCATATTTTTGTAGAAATAATTAATTAATTAAAACAAATAAAATAAATAAATAACATAACAATTGAGAAAATGAAATATAAAAAGAAAATCAAACCAGGGGGGGTAGCCCCAGAATTGGAGGTAAGGCCTAGCATTCTGGCCCATTAACATTGAAATCCACTTGACTTTTCAGTTCACGTGCCAATGCGTTGACCATAGCGTATCATGTGCCTTGAATCTGAGCCCTTTGATTGATCTACTGGGACGTGTGGACGATGAGTTTTGAGTGTGTATGGTATGCCCTGGACGTTAGCGCTGCACAAGATCTTGTATTGAAAAATATTATTGAAATTTATACAGACCTGGGGTTCGAACCCAGGTCTTAGACAATGCAAAGGAATACGCCTGCCACTGAAGCACTTGAGTTAATTTTAACATATAATGATTAATGAATATAATAAAAAGAAAAGAGAGTTAGTGGCCTTCAACGCGCCAATTTTTGAACTGACGAATCACAGCGTGCCATGTACTCATCTTCCTCGCGTGCCTGAAATACAAAACACAGAGGCAACGGTTTCAACGCGTTGTGTTAGGCATGTTTATGAAAAATAGCGACTAGCGCTGTGGCATCAATAAATTGATCGCGAGGGTCCATATCTCCTCGTCTTGATGAGCTGGTTTGAATGGCATAAGTCTGGAACCTTAATTTTACTGTATTGTGAAAGCCCTAAATCAAGCTCTGAAAAAACCTAGAATATGAAAATGGTAGAATCGCGCATGGCCAATGAAAACTCAATTGAACATGATGGTTAGTCTCAAAACATTATGCTAAACATGAATCAATGGACAAAATGCTGTAAAAATGTTTAAATCATGATGCACGATTTTGGAAATTTTGCTATACAGTTCGAGTTCTAACTACCAATTCTTGGAGATTGGCTTGTTGTTTGTGATTGATACACGTTCATAATTGCCCAAGGAAGCTAATGGGATGATTTTTATGCCTTGAATCCACCTCTAACCTTGAAATCAGTTTTGTGTTTTTATGGAAAATTTTCAATGTGGTACTAGCCTTTTCTGCGCAGCTGAGAGTGTCTTCTGATTAGGGTTTGACTCAGTGCTTATGAGGGAAGAGAATTAGGTCATTAGTTGGCCTTTATCCATGCCCATGAGAGAATTGGTCTTAGGTCTTTTAGCATTAACAAACTTTTCCTTCTTTTAGGCAAGACCAAGACTTGGTGTATAATCTAACCCTAGCATGAGTTTGTGAGTTGGCATATGATATATGGAAGCTATCCCAATTCAAATGACACTATTTCATTGACTTTTGAATTTTATTTGAATTTTTAAAGATTTAAAATGAATTAAATTATCAAAAATTAAATAAAATATAAAAATCAATATTTGGTCTTGAAATTAATCATGGGACACGTGTGTGGCATGAAAAGGCTGAATCAAGTGGAAGAAAGTGGGCCCTTTTGTCAAAAATTGAAGTTTCAAGGATAGTTGACTTTTGCCATTTCACAAAAATTTCCCAACTTCTACAAGGCATAACTTGCTCAATTTTTAAGCTTTTCACATGTTCTTGGACATTTTGGAAAGGTCTTTGAGTCCTCTAACCAATGCCTTTGGTCCCATGTCATTTTGATTTACCAATCTCAAGTTATGGTCTTTGACTTAAAGTCCCTTTTTGTTGACTTTTGAAAATGACCTATAATGTTGAAATTGATAACTTTTTGTGAGAGCATTTCTTGGACTTGAAGTATGAAGATGAGTTGTAGGAAATGTCTTTCTCTTCAAAATGAGCTTTGGATGGAATTTTTCTGATAATCCATGTGAAAGTTATGCCCTGGTCAATTTCAGTTGACTTTTTCAGCTGTCCAAATATAGCAACTTTTGCATCTTTGATGATTTCTGAGCCAAATTTTGAGAATCATGATCAAGCATTGATCAAATGATGTTTGTGGCTTCAAAATGATATGTTGACCAAAAATTTGAACTTTTGACTGCCAAATGACCATTTTGCCCCTACAGTTGACTGTAGTGCAATTTAGGGTTTTGACTGTGCAATCTTGAGCTGAATGCCTTGAAACTTGATATGAGGATGCTTGACCATGTTTGTAAACATATGAGACTTGATTGGGCCTTTGAACACTCCATTTTCTTGATCAGCACACAAACCCTAGTTTTGACTGTATGGGAGACAGTTGACCTGCACAACCCTTGGGGAATTTTGTGACTTGGCTTGGCAATTTCTTGAGGAATATGGGAGGGCAAATTTTGGGGTATAACACTCATGTTTGAATATTTTAAACCATTTAATGCCTTATGTAGGTTTCATCTCCTATTATATTCATGAAGTTGTGTTTGAATCAATTGTGCATGACTGAAATGTGTTTGCTACTGACCTTCATGGTTCTTGTTCATATTATTCTCAAGCTCTTATGATCCTTGATTGACACTCAATTGTCAATTCAACATGGTGATAGGAAAGAGCAACATTTCTTCTGATTCTTTTGACCTAATCTATGCATATGCTTGTCTCCTCTTGTTTGTAATGTCTAATATTTGGTAATTGCGACCATGTTATTCTCACTTCTTCACCTTTTGGAATACTAACTTGGTTGTTGAATGTGTGAGGTACTCTGCGAAAGTTTCCACTTCTGGCTAGAGGATTTTTGTGTTTCACTTTATTTGTGGAACACAATCTATTATACTGGCATTGTTTTTTTGTGCATGGCATGATTGATGGTTTATGCAGGATATATATACATATGATTGTGAATGCCATACATTTCTCCTAGGACTTGTTCATATCTGATAGATTCCTGACTCAATTTGTTTACTAATGCCAACTTGCTTGAAGTTTCTCTGGGTTTCTTTTATTCTTGCTTGATTGCTACAGATAGTTATTTGTTTGGTATTGTACTACTTCCTTTCTCTCATTTTCATTTTGTATAATTCTATGATTGCATGATGGAATCTCTGTTGCTGATATATATCAGGAGGCCCTCTGGTTTTTTTTATCTAATGCATGTGTTGTGATTGTTGATCGATGAGTCACTCAATTTAGAAATTGAGATCACAACTTCGCTCTCATTGCATGTTCCCTATAGGATGTTTATTGCTTTTCTTCTTTAATAGTTGATCGATGAGTCACTCAATTTAGAAATTGAGATCACGACTTCGCTCTCAGTGCATGTTCCCTATAGGATGTTTATTGCTTTTCCTCTTTAATTTTTGATCGATGAGTCACTCAATTTAGAAATTAAGATCACGACTTCGCTCTCATTGCATGTTCCCTATAGGATAGTTTTGTTAAGCTTTCTTTGACATGCTGATTAAGGTAGGAATCCATGTATGCTAACATAGGATAGGACTCCCCTTTATCCTCAACCTTAGGGTCAACCATTGTATGATAACACTAGGGATAACACTAGGTTAGTTTCCCTTAGTTGTTTTCCCTTTCTTTGCATTTTGCATCTTAAAACAAAAATCTTTTTTCTTGGCAAATCATAAAACATTTCTAATGAACTCAAACCCTTCTTCAAAGTAAAAGATACAAACCAATCTTGCTTTGTCTGTTTTATCTTGAAGCCGATGTTTCGCCATCGCACATGTCTGTTATCCTACTTTGATTCTCAATATCATTCTTAGGTGTGATGTTTTGTCATCCGTTTTATTGATGTTTCGCCATCTTTGCCATGATATCTTGTTATCTTGAAGCCGATGTTTCTCCATTGCAAATGTCTGTTATCCTACTTTGATTCTCAATATCATTGTTAGGTGTGATGTTTTGTCATCCGTTTTATTGATGTTTCTCCATCTTTGCCATGATATCTTGTTATCTTGAAGCCGATGTTTCGCCGTCGCACATGTCTGTTATCCTACTTTGATTCTCAATATCATTGTTAGGTGTGATGTTTTGTCATATGTTTTATCGATGTTTCGCCATCTTTGCCATGATATCTTGTTATCTCTTAGCCGATGTTTCGCCAAAGCACATTTGTTTGAAGCCGATGTTTCGCCATCGCATTTGTTTGTTATCCTGCCTTGATTTTCAATATCATTGCTAGGTGTAATGTTTTGTCATCTGTTTTTTTATTTTGATGTTTCGCCATCTTTGACATGTTACCCTATTATTATTTACACGATGTTTGACCATCTCATGCGTTTGTTTTTTTATTTGATGTTTTGCCATCTTGACTGTTTTTGTTGTCTTAACTAAAAAACACAAATCAACCAAAATATATAAGCCGAACTACGGCTGATCTGATTCCTTAAAAGGGATACATAGGCATTGGGGTAGGGCCCAACCGAGCATAGCTTTTTATTTTCCCTACATTGTTTTCTTTTTCTTCCGCATGCATTCCCTTTTTAGTTTTAAGCCATAGACATAGGATTTGACCACACCCATTTAGATTAGACAACAAGAGTGGATACCGTAGAGTACTACGGGCGTGTGGGGTACTAACACCTTCCCCTTGCGTAACAGACCCCCTTACCCGATCTCTCGGTCGAAAGACCGTGATTTCTCCCTTTTCAGGTTTTCTCGATGTTTACCTTTCCCTTTCGGCGGGATAAAAGACGTTCGGTGGAGACTTCATTGATGTTTCATTAACATCCAGATGACAGGTTCCGGCCGCGTAGTTTCATGAGTCTAATATACCTTCAGACAGAAACTGAGGCATCTTCCAGCAGTTCACTTGATTAGCTTCCCCAGTAGGTCCCTAGCAGGTAAGGAAGTGTGATCATTTCTCCAGCATACAATGGAAACTTCCTTCGCACAACCTATTAAATTCTAATTCCCATCAGAAATGATTCCCTCAACACAGTTTATAGGAATTTAATTCCCCAGTGGAGTTTATTCCTCCAGCACTGTAAAATCCCTGACATAATTCTCTTTTCCAGAAGAGTTATTTCCCCAGCAGAGTTTATTTCCCCAATAGGGTTTATTTCCCAAATAGAGGTTATTTCTTTATTTATTGCAATTCCCCGACAGAATTCTCTTCCCAGGTCAGATGTCATTCAACTTTGTCCTCCCCAGAAGAGTGGATGTCCCTGCATCAGAGGATTATCTATCTATTTTATCCCCAATAAGCATACATAAGAATCAAATCCTTCAAGATAATGATGAACGACTAATGTTCCAAAATTCTTCTATCACTAAGCGAAAGTCGAATGTCCCCAACGGAATATCCTCAAACAAAGCAGGAATCCACAACAAAATTAGTCCCAGCAGAGGGAGGATTCATATCCTTCATCCCTAGCAAGAGTCATAGATTTATTTTCCCTAGCCAAGATGTTATACGAAGCTACCGTTACTGTCAGCAACATCTCATATCCATACATCATTTACAAAACATCATAACGTATGTATATGAAACACATACAACACTCTCATTTATTTTGAGAACATGATTACACAATACATTACATGCATCATGACATTTCATAAAACTAACTTTGTTTCTTCCAGGTTAGTCCTTGTGAAGTAGCTTTGTGAGCTCCAACACTTTCTTCTCGTTTGCATAGAATTGAGCTTCAAAGGTGTCTCATTCTCCCTTGAGTTGAATCCAGGATTTCTACAATTCTTCGAAGTTAGTAGGGATGTCTGGATGGAGAATGGTATAAGGAATAATCCTTTTGGCAATAGGCTCCATAATCACTATTAGGATAGTGGGATATGGCATCATAAGGTTTTGAGCACGAGCTCGTACCCACTTGATATATGGCTCTAAAGGGATATAATTCTTATATCCTAAAGTCTTGCTATAAACTTTGTTTACCAATCCCCAAGCTCGTATAAACCTTTGACGATAACCTTGAAAGTCGTTCTCGTAGTCGAACATAATACCCTAGATAAGTGCGTCATAAGGACCATCTCTTCGAGCATAACCAAATTGGTGTAAAGCTAGAGAAGGGCTGTAAGTAATACCTCCCTTAATTCCAAGGAGTGGAACATTAGGGAATTCCATACAGCGGTTAATGATGGTAACATCTTCTAGAGATCGGGAACACCAATAGATATTCGAATGAGAGAGCGACATCATCCTTTAAGACCACCTCAAACCTTGTTCATTCTTCAATACTGATCGGTGAAGGTACAAAATAAATCACCTAGATAGCAATGATATGCAACACATAAGAACCCATATCTTCCTCATAGTACGAGTGTGAAGAGAATGCAGAATATCTCCAAGCAAACTAGACACAGGGTTACGAGAAAGAAAACGTTTAACAGCATTCCCATCTATGAGTTGGTCTGGATTAGGGAATAACACCAAACCATAGATCAATAAAGCCAAGATTTCTTCAAAATCTTGAAAATTAAAAGCCTCCAAAAATAGTCGAGCCTTCTCTAACAGAAATTTAGCTAGAAAACCCTTGACTCCACTCCTTGTTTCCCAATTAGATTCAATGTTGGACCACTTTAGATGCAACACCATTGCAATTTCTTCAAGTCATGGATATTTCTCTAAACCAGTGAAAGGTATTTGATTTAGATCAGGTATTTCCAATAATTGAGAAAACTCTTCCATTGTGGGTACCAACTGATAATCGGGAAAGGTGAAGCAGTGATGTACAGGGTCAAAGAACGGGAATAGAACCATTATCATATCCTTTTTAAAACCCAAGGTAACCAAACTTAGTAGTCGAACATGCCTTTTGATGAATGGAGAACTTTCGGGAACCCTTGAGACTAACTCCTTAAGTTGAGAAGGTATCTTCACAAAATTGATTCAGATAGTATTTCTGTGAGCGGAAGCCATAACCTACAAAAAAACAAAGATAAATCCCTAGGTCATTGAAATGGTTAGTGAAAATGATGATGTCATGATGTTATGATGTCATGTTCGAACAATTAATCATACACAGAAAAGCACACAAGGTCTCAGGTTTAAGCTTGCATGGAGTTTATAGGTAAGTACCCTTTTGAAGTTTTAGTTGGATCAACCTGTCCTAAAAGAAGTAAACAGGTTGTAGGAATCTCAATATCATTAATCTTTCTTCTCGGGCATTATTTCAGCACAAGCATCGAAACTACAACTGAAATATCCTGATAGTATGATCTCAATGAGTGTAGTATCGAGTATTAACCAACTTCAGTCTACACCAAAGCCAGCTATCTCACTACTTTCTAATGGCTAAGTTGTTTAACTAAGGTTCTACAGTTAGTTAGTGCTTTATCACACCACACATTGACCCCGTATTCTCTTTGGTTCAACTCAAGGGACACTGGTACCAACAAATGTGTCACACTAACGTAGCCATCGCTTCAACCATATCGGTATACTCCATACAATTTTCACGATCTATTGCTACTTACCTAAAATTCCCCAGATCCGGGTATAGGATTTATACAAGAAATAAACCCAAGCATAACCCTAAAATGTAAAGCATAAAAATCAAGCAAGTAAATCATTTATAAATGTGATCTAGCTCTAAGGTAACCCCATTTTTAGTTTCAAGTTCCCAGCAGAGTCGTCAGTTCTGTAATACGGTGGGAGAACTGACTTAATGTTTTTTGTATTTTATCACAAATGTAGCGGATAGCAAGAGTCACTACCAACTTTTCTTTTATCCAATAAAGGAAAGGGTGAAAAGAACGCGAAAGACCTTTTGAGAATTTTCTGGAGTTCGGGGGGTAGGTTATGAAAAGGGAAGGTGTTAGCACCCTTTTCATCTGTAGTTATATACAGACTCTTAATTTCTTAATCACTTTTTCAAATACTTTGTGTTTGTGTATGTTTGAAAATATTTTGAAAATGCCTAAGTATGGCAATTTTTGCAATGATTCTCGTATCGTTGAGAATGTATACAAAATGTTTGTCTTGAAAATATTTGAAAGGAAGTGTTGTTTCGGAAAGATGTTTTGAAGATGCCAATGTAAGGCAAATTTGTAATGATTCTCGTATCGTTGGGAATGTATACAAATTTTTTTCTATTGAAAAGTATTTTGAAGATAGTTGTTTTGAAAGTGTGAAGTTTAGAAATTGTTTTAGTTTATGAGGAAGTGATTACAAGCGATCTACCTACTGGAAAAGTCTTTATTCTTTTACTCCTTATTTAGATAGTTCTATCCTACCATTAGTTAGTAAGAAGCCATATCATTGGATGTGAGGGACAGGCGTGGGTCATCATACAGTCATATAAAGCAACTTGTAAGACGCTTTAGCAATTGTCGTAAGGGACTAAGCCCATTCAATATCTGAACTCCTAATGGAATCTTTAAGCCCATTCAAGTAGTACTATCAACCAACAGTATCACTTCGTGCACCAGCGAGTGCAAATTTATGGGCACTTAAGTGTTCAATCCTCTTCTACCTTCTGATCACGAATGGAGGACATGCCAATCTAACTCTTCAATTTTAAGAAGATTGAACAGGGGCAGCTGTTATAACCCAAACTTTTCCCTCCCATTTTTATTCAAGACATGCTCCTAGGGTTCTCATTTGCTCAATGCTACTCAAGAATTGATCAGATGAACCCTCCTCCTAAGAAATGGCCTACAATTAGGGTTTTGGTTTTCTTAGAGAAAATTGGACTTATAATTCCTCAAGTGGAGTTCTTGGTTTCTCATATGTCTCAAAGAATTATCATGTCAAGTTTCAAGCCTTGCATCACAAGTTTGCTCAGTTTAATGCTCAGATGACTGAAAATCAACTATAATGGACAAAAAGACAACTATGGTCAACATACAGTCAAACCTCAATATCTTTGGTCAACATAAATATTTTGAAGTCACATCCATCATTTGATCAATGTTTGATCATGATTCATCAAGAAAACTCCCAATTCACCAAAAGTCAAAAGTTACCAAATTAGGGTTTTCTTAAGAAGAAGTCAAATGAACTTTGACCAAACACAACTTTCACATGCTTCATCATATTTTTCTAAACCAAATCTCATTTTTAAGTAAATCCAATTCTTTACATCTTTGTCTCTCTAAGCTAAAGTAAAAAAAAACTTCATTTGAGAGATATGGGCCAAAACATTATAGGTCATTTCAAAAGTCAACAAAAAGACACTTTTTGTCAAGGCAACTTACATTAAGATAAAATCTTCAAATGAAAAAATGATAAACATAGAGATTTTAGAGGACATCTTGAGATTTCCAAAAAGTCCAAGATCACCTTCAAATGGTAAAATTTGAGATATTTATGATTGGTGCAATTTGGGAAATTTTGAGAAAATGCATGAAACCAAAAGTGATCAAACTTGGAATTTTGGGCTCATGGGCTGATATTTCAAGATCCACGCGTGTTATAGGCATCATTGTGAACCTCTGAATCACTTCATACACCCCTTGGGTTTTTAATATTTTTTATTTATTTATTTAAAGTCAAAATAAAATAAGTTAATTTCAAACCTTCTTACAAAGGTCCAAGCCCACAATGGTTTAACCTATTTCTTCTCTATAATTGCTCTTCATTCAGACATGACAAGACGAAACCCTTGAACAAGAAGCCTCTCCAAAAATCTCTAAAATTCTCAAAATAGGGAAAATCGAAACCCTCTCTTGCAGCCTCCCTCAAGGACAAATACTTGTCTCATTCAATCCTTGAAGCATTGTAGGGTAAGAATGGATCATCTTTGAAGATCAAAAGGGCCTGAACACATAACCATTCATCGCCGTTTTTCCATTCTTGCATGAACTTTCATTTTTGTTTTTATTTGTGTTTTAGTGTATACTAACATCACTAATGTGTTTCTTAGGTTCAATAATGAAGGATAGGATCATCGTGTGAGCCCCATAACGACTAGACCATGAACTATCACGTTTACACTGATTTGAGTTGTCTTCATTATATCTCATAATACAACACGTTTTAGCCCAAACAGATACTTCTATTGAGTTTGCAAGGCTTGAATTAGGGGGTAGGGTCCTTGGGAATTGTTGTACCCCAAAATTTGCCCTCCCATCCTTCAGGAATTCATCCTGAACTCTCAGTTTTTTCTCTTAAACAAAGCCAAGCCCTTCATTATCGTTCCTTTCCAAGCAAATAATTTACAATAGCCAAATGTTCATTTGCAAGCTCTAAAGGCAAAGCTTTTACCTTGGAAAAAATAAATTCTAAACATTGGGAATTTTTCTCTAAAAAAAGGGGGGTGCTTAAGAAGAAAATAGCACTTCAGAGCTTCTGAACCAACCTCCAAGCAGAAACGGTCAGAAGCTGCAAACTTGGCTCAGCACATAACATTCAGTCAGAACATGGCTCTTTCAGCAGTTACACCAACTCAGACAGAGACTGCAAACTTGGCTCAGCACATAACATTCAGTCAGAACATGGCTCTTTCAGCAGTTACACCAACTCAGTCAGAGATTGTAAACATGGTTCAGCACTTGATCTTTGAACAGAACATGGCTCTTTCAGCAGTTACGCCAAGTTCAGCCAGAATTTGTTAAAGAAGTGTGGAGAAGGTAACAAAGCCTGAAACTCCTTCAGAACTTACTGGGATCAGAAGGTAATGGGATCAGTAAATGGGGTAAAGTACTGAAGCAGGATCACTAAGTCCAGAGTCTTTAAAGACAGATCAAAGGAGCATACTGGAAAACTCTCAGAGCTTGCTGAGGCAGCAAGAGGCCAAGGTCAGAGCTTGGTTTACGTTGTTTTTGGTAAAGAAGAACTGTTGGCTCAAGTTTTAGGTAATGATGCAAAATCTCCTATTACAAGATTTTTGATGTTGATAAATCTCATCACCATTTAATGCTCATTAATGCTCACAACCACTCCTGAACATTCATCCAAGGGGTATCTCCACGTGTGGCTTGGTAAACACCTTTGTTTAGGTTTAGGCATGGGTCTATGCGCCACTTTTCGCCTATAGAGGTCACTTCACCTCAATCCTTGCCTACTGTTCCAGACTAGGCTGAAAAGCTGTCCATCATCACAACTTTTCATGAACTTCCTTCAAAAACAAGTTAAATATTGGAGCCCTTTAACGTTCAAAAATCCACAAAGCCTTGCCTATAAGTAGGACACCATTTCCCATCACAAAGGACGTGAGACACCATCCAGAAAAAATTGCTAGAGAAGAAACAGAAAACTCTAGTAAAAAAAACAACCTTGTGAATCTCTGTCCAAAGATCCTTGGTATTTTCACAAACTTTGAACTTCCTACATCCAAACTTCATTAATACTCAGTTTGTTTTATGACCAAAGAACACCCATACAGTTTCTGACCATACATACACATACTTTTTCCATCCACCCATTCTAAAAAGAACCTGTCCAGAATACCATCAGAGCTAAAGCTAGCTCCCACTCACAGACTTTTTCAACAGCCAGGTAAGCTCCTGCTAGATTTCATCACGCTGCTAAGCATCATCAGCTTTGCAGACTCAATAAAACATAATGTGAATATCATGTTGTTGCTGTTTGCGTTCTGAGGATTTTCATACCTCTGAATGTTTAAGTAAGAAGTGAATCAGTGTAGAACCTGCCTGTGACCTTGTTGGTTCTTTATCCTGAAACACTTTGACAGGAAAGATCTTTGAGTAAAATAGGGTAGATAACTCTTAGTTACTTGATCAAAACTTGCAAAACATCCTTGCTATTTTCAAACACACTTCACAACACAATCACAACACATTTCCCAAAAACAAACTTTAAAACATTGAAATCTTTTCAAAAGATAATACATCTTTGTATACATTCAAACAAGAATCATTACAAAGGTTGCCATAACGATGGCCTCTTTTCAAAACATCTTTCAAAACCACACACAAAGCACCATTTCAAACAAATTGAAAAGCAAACGCAAGTGATCTAAAACTAAGAGCCCATGGAAAACCATGGATGAAAAGGGTGCTAGCACCTTCCCTTTTCATAATCTACTCCCCGAACCCAAGAAAACATCTCAAAGGTCTTTCATGTGCTTTTTGACCTTTCCTTAGGATAAAATAAAAAGTCAGTGGCGACTCTTGCTAAAACCGAAACATTTGCAAACACAAACGCAAAACCTTCAAGTCAGTTCTCCCACCGTATCACAGAACTGGCGACTCTGCTGGGGAATATTTAAAAGTGGAGTAACCTTAGGGCTTAGATCACCTTTGCATGCTTATCTTGATTGCTTTGATTGCTTTACATTTGGTTCTCTTGTTTGGGCTTAAATTCTCTACCCGAATTTGGGAAACATTCATAGGTAAATAGCAATACGTTGTGGAAACTGTGCGGGGTATACTGACATGGTTGAAGCAATAGCTATATTAGTGCGACATATTTGTGAGTACCGGTTGCCTTTGAGTCAACTAAAGAGAATACGGGGCCGCTGAGTGATGTCATGAAAGCACTAATGAACTTTTAGAACCCTACTTGACCATTTTGGACTTTTATTAGGGGTAGTGAGATGACCGGCTTTGGTGCAGTCCGAAGTTGGTAGATACTCGATACTACACTCATTGAGGGTTGTTTTCTTGGAATATTTTGGTCGCCAGTTAAGTGGCTAAACCAAAACAATGAACACAGAAAATAATCCAGTGATATTGAGCTCCTTAGAACCCGGTTACTATTTATAGGACAGATTTGAGCTAACTAAACTCAAGAGGGTACTTACCTATGAAACCTCATGCAAACCTGAAACTAGGATCTTGTGTGACTTATTTGTACATGTGCTTGTGCATACATCATGAACATCATAAAGCATCATATGCATCCACTAACCATTTCAAGGGTTTGGATCTTCATCTTTGTTCTTGTTTTGTAGGTCATGGAATCTCTTCGCAGGAAAACAATTCAAGTCAATCTTGTGAGAATCCCTCCTCAACTCAAGGAGCTTACTTCCAAGATTCCAAAGAATTCTCCCTTCAGTGAAAGACATGGTAGACTTCTCAACTTGGTCAACTCCAACATTAAAGAAGACATGGTGAAAGTTCTCTTTCAGTTCTTTGACCCCCTACACCATTGATTTACGTTTCCTGATTACCAACTAGTACCTACTTTGGAGGAATTTTCTCAACTTCTGAGGATTCATATTCTCCATCAACTACCCTACAACGGTACGGAAAAAGAACCAAAGCCTAAAGATGTTGCTCAAGCCTTACACTTGCAACCATCTGATATCAAAGATCATTGGGAAACCAGAAGTGGTGTCAAGGGTTTCTTGGCAAAGTTTCTGTTTGAGAAGGCACGAGACTGTTGGAATTCTCTAGATCTACAAGCTTTTGAGGAGATTGTAGCACTTCTCATCTATGGGTTGGTCTTGTTCCCAAACCCTGATCAACTTATAGATGTGAATGCTGTCAAGATTTTCATATCTCGGAATCCTGTGCCTACATTGCTTGGGGACATCCTACACTCATTTTACACACGAACAATGAGGAAGAGAGGTGTTCTCATGTGATGTACTCCTCTCCTATCAAGGTGGTTTATTTCTCACCTTCCACAATCAGTTTTGAAGAATGAGCAGGGTTTAAGGTGGTCACAACGGTTGATGACTGTTGTACCCCAAAATTTACCCTCCCATATTCTTCAAGATTTGCCAAGATCACGATTCAAAATCCCTCAAAGGTTGCATAGTCCAATTGCCTCCTAACACAGTCAAAATTAAGGTTTTGGTTCTTGCAAAGGAAATGAGGTTTCCAAGGGTCCAATCAAGTCCCATATACCTACATACATTGTCAAGCATCCATATGTCAAGTTTCAAGACTCACAGCATCAAATTGCACAGTCAAAAACCCTAATTGCTTCACTGTCAACTATAGGGGCAAAATGGTCATTTGACAGTCAAAAGTCAAAAAATTTGGTAATCATCTTATTTTTAAGCCAAAAACATCATTTGATCAATTCTTGATCATGATTCTCAAAGCATGGCTCAAAAAGTCTCAAGATGCAAAAAGTTTCTATTTTTGGACAGTTGAAAAAGTCAACTGCAAATTGACCAGGGCATAACTTCTTCATGGTTTATCAGAAAAATCCCATCCAAAGCTCATTTTGAAGGGGATGACATTTCCCACAATTCATCTTCACACTTCAAGTCCAAGAAATGCTCTCACAAAAAGTTATCAATCTCAACATTATAGGTCATTTTCAAAAGTCAACAAAAAGGCACTTTAAGTCAAAGACCATAACTTGAGATTGGTAAATCAAAATGACATGGGACCAAAGGCATTGGTTAGAGGACTTCAATACCTTCCCAAAATGTCAAAGAACATGCTCATAGCTTCAAAATTGAGCAAGATATGCCTTGAAGAAGTTGGGAAATTTTTGGAAATTTTGAAAAGTCAACTTTGCCTAAAACACTTCAAAAATGCTAATGGGCCTCAAATTCTTCCTTGAATCATTACCCAAAGCATATGCACGACCCATTGAGCTCAAAGGGATTTATTTTCTTATTTTTAATTAATTAATTGAATTTTTATTCTTATTAATTCATTTAATTAGATTTAATTATGAGAAAATATCAAATCATGCTTTTTAAATCTTTTTGTGCAGCAAATCAAACTAGGGCAAGGTGGCAAGTCGTTTCACATTCAAAAATGGAAGATTTTCCATGATTGGCAAGAGTTTCAATGGAAAAAGATTGAAATTGATATGTTGAAAATCAAATCTTCAAATCATCAATTCATGGACCTTGGGCTTGTTTTTTTGACCTAATCACGTTCAGATACAAAGGCATAGTGAAACCCTATTAAAAGATACACGAAAAACTGCTCAGAAACAGATAACCAATTTGCAATTTTTGGCCAAAAACTTGAAAATTGATTTCATAGTTAGAGCACAATTCAAAGCTTCTGAAGGATTCCAACACGTTGCCTAAGCATCCAGGAAACTATTGGCATCAAGAACAAGTCCCCATACTCCAAGAATTGGTAGAACTGAGTCACGTTTATCACAAACATTTCCATAATCGGTTTTTAATTTTCACGCATCATTCATGTGTCTTAATTGTTGATTCTTGCTACTAATGATCTTCTGAAACTTTTGGCATAGTTTAATTGTTCTAAAAATGCTTGAAACGAGATTCACCATTGATGAAACCTAGGGTTTCAGAACTCCAAAATTGGGGGTTCTCATATATGGTAAAATTAGACCACCAAACCTGTATGAACACATTCGTGACAACAAGACGAATCCAATGAAGCGATCGCGCCCTTTTTATATTAAGGCATATTCTATTCGCTATTTTTACAGGTTGCAGTTTGTGGGGGTTTAAAACTCCCGCTATTTGTTTTCTATTTGCAGGAACAACGAAGAAGAAGCCTGGCGTGTCACCATATGGTTGGGTAATTCAAAATCTGGCGCGTTTTTCTTTGTATTACACCACTAACATTTGTCTTTTTATATAATTATTGCTTTCCATTTACATTACAAACGCGCTTCACAGCTCACTTGGCAAGGGATATACTTGGTAAACGCTGGGACCTGGGTTCAATTCCCAGGTCCCCCATACAATTGCTATTATTTTTTCTAACTCAATTCCATGCAGCGCTTCATCCAGAACTCCACCATGAGCCTCACGTCCAAGCTTGCCACATGGCCATGAGCTTCAATCCAAGGGCCTCAGAAGGAACTCCATGATGTACACCAGTCAATGAACGTGCACTATATCCTGGAAAGTCAAACAAGGCTTTGATTCAATGGGCCAAAATTACTTCAAAAAAACCTCCCCTTGGGCCTGAAAACCCCCATTGGTTTGCATATTTTTAATTCTATTTTCTTTCCTTTTAACCATTTAATTGCTTTAATTATTTTTATTTAATTCACCTTAAAATAGTTTTCTTTTCATAATAAAAACATAAAAATAAAAAAAAAATTTAATTAGTTATTAATTTACTCATTAATTAATTTTTGTAAATAAAACTAACAATTAATTTAGTTAATTTAGGTTTTAAACTTTAATCATTTTTCTTAATAAATAAAAATATGTAGAATTAGGTTTTGACGTTTTCATCTTTTCTTTTTCTTTTTTCTTAATTAATTATTATTAATCACCATTATAAATCACTATTAATTTTGTAAATAAATATGTAAATAATTAATTAGCATAAATTAGGTTAACTTTTAACATTTTCTTTAACAATTAAAAATAATTTAGAACTAGGGTTTCATTAACTTTAATTTTAATTCTTTTCTTTATTTCATTAAAAAACCAAAAACATAAAAACATTTTCTTTTCCTTCCTTTCTTTAATTAAATAATAACTAGACTTTAATTTCAATTTAATTTCAAAAGGGTCAAAACCCTCGGACGTCTTAACTTTTATTCTTTCGCACGTTATTCTTTTTTCTTTTCGAATATTATGTAACTGCTCAAGGCTTGTAATAGTAATTAGGTTTTTTTACTTTCCGCATTTTTATCAAACGGGTCTTTGTATTTTGGCGATGTATAGACCCGCGCCTTGTAACAGCGTAGGATTTATCTTTCCACATTTAAATTTCCGCACTCTTAAATTCTAATTTATAGGAAAGAATGTATGGTTAATTAAAAACAAGCGTAGCTCACAATACCATGATCCAAGATAACAATACATGAAAACAACACACAAATTCACACACCACTCTTAGGGTACGCCTCACCTGTTGCCTTCGAAACGTGGTCGTCAAGTATGGGACGTCTTAGTAAGTCCTTATGTCCATGATCCGGTTGCCTCGAAACAAGTTGCCTCGAAACGGTTGCCTCGGAAAAGTTGCCTCGAAACGGTTGCCTCGGATTAAAAAAGGATCAAGGACATAAGGGTAGCTTCTAAGGTGTCTTGTTGTTGCTTCGGTGACCACAATGTCCCTAAACTCGAATTGACCCGAATACCTCCAACAGTGGTGCTACCTATCTCTCAATGATGGGATGGCACTACCTTAAGGACTTTTACCCAGCCTAATTCCTTAGGGTAGGTAGATGACTCGTAGATACTTGCTCTCTAAAAAACAATCAAAACTCTTTTCACACCGACACTTTCAAAAATCTTTCAAAACAATTTTTCAAACACTCTTGAGGACTGATACAAGAGTTATTCCGAAATCTTTAAACGAAACTTTTTCAAACCCACTCACACTTTGAAAAGCAAACATCTTTTGAAAACACAATGAGCAAGTATCTAGGAGCCCATGGATAACCATGGATAGAAAGGGTGCTAACACCTTCCCTTTCTATAAATCTACCTCCCGAACCGAGAAACTATCTCATAAGGAATTTTGCTGTGCTTTTGTCCTGTCCATGTTGGAGAAAATAAAAGACGGTGGCAACTCTTGCTTCCGCGACATTTCGCGAACCAGCGTTAAACAGTCAGTTCTAAATCCACCGATCACAGAACTGGCGACTCTGCTGAGGATATACTTAAAGTGAGGTGTACCTTAGGATAGATCACTTGTGTTTTCAATTGTCTGAATTGTTTGCTTTATTATTGTGGGTACTGTCTTGGGAGTTCTATAGATCCTAACCCGGATCTGGGGGATACCTTCTTAGAAAGTAGCAATAAGACTGTGAGGGAACTGTGAGGGGTATACCGACATGGTTGAAGCAGTCTTCTACGTTGATGTGGCACTTTGGTGAGTACCGGTAACCCTTGAGTCCAGTCAAGGAGAGTACGGGGCCGCCACGTGGTGTCGTGAAGCATCAACTGACCTTAGGAACCTTAATTGAACCATCTTGGCCTCTTTAGGGTAGTGAGATAACTGACTTTGGTGCAGTCCGAGGTTGGTTGATACTCGATACTACACTCAATTGAGGGTTGTTTTCTAGGAATATTTTGTTCGCCAGTTCAGTGGCTAAATCGAAACGATGAACAATGAAAGCAATCCAATGATATTGGGACCCTTAGAACCCGGTTACTTCTGATAGGACAGGTCTGAGCCCACTAACTTCAAGAGGGTAATACCTAGACCCCATGCTGGCCTAAACTCTAAGGGTTGTGGTGTGACTTGTGTGCCTTACCATGTTTGCTTTTGTGAATATTTGTGGTATGTTTAATCATAGCATCATAACATCATACAGCATCATATGCATTGACTAACCATTTCAGGGATTCGAATCTTCATCTTGGTTCTTGTTTTGTAGGACATGGAAACTGTTTGCAGAAAGACAATTCAGATCAGCCTTGTAAGGATCCCTCCTCAGCTTAAGGAACTTATATCCAGGATTCCTGAGAACTCTTCTTTCAGTGAGAGGCATGGAAGACTCATCAGTTTGGTCAACACCAACATTGAGGAAGATTTGGTAAAGGTCCTCTTCCAGTTCTTTGAACCTCTGCACCACTGTTTTACTTTCCTGGATTATCAACTGGTGCCTACATTGGAAGATTTCTCCCGGCTTCTGAAGATCCCTATCCTTAGTCAACTACCCTACAACAGTACGGAAAAGGAACCCAAACTTGAAGAGATTGCTAAAGCCTTACACTTACAACCATCTGACATCAAGGGACATTGGGAAGTTAGAAGTGGCATCAAAGGGTTCTTGGCCAGGTTTCTGTTTGAGAAGGCCCAAGAATGTTGGAATTCCCTTGACCTACAAGCCTTTGAAGAAGTTGTGGCCCTCTTTGTCTATGGATTAGTTTTGTTCCCGAATCCAGATCAGCTTATAGATATCAGTGTTGTCCAGATCTTCATGTCCAGGAATCTTATACCTATGTTGCTTGGGGACATCCTTCACTCATGTTACACTCGAACCATGAGAAAAGGAGGTGTTCTTATGTGCTGTACTCCTCTCCTGGGAAGGTGGTTTATTTCGCACCTTCCACAATCAGTTTTGAAGAATGAGCGGGGTTTGAGATGGTCACAACGATTAATGACTCTTACACATGCTGATATACATTGGTGTTCTCGGTCCAGAGAAGACGTCACTATCATTGATCGTTGCGAGGAGTTTCCTAATGTTCCTTTACTTGGAATCAGAGGAGGTATTACTTACAACCCGTGTCTGGCTTGGAGACAATTTGGTTATGCTCGGAGGGACGTCTCTCATGACATGTTAATTCATGACATAGTTTTTGACTTCGACAACGATGCACAAGGACTTCGCCAGAGATTTATCAGAGCTTGGAGGATGCCCAGCAAGGTAGACAGCAAGACACTGGGGCATAGGAATTCCATCCCGTTGGAGCCTTATCTCAAGTGGGTACGAGCCCGCTCCCAGAAGCTAGTAATGCCATATCCTCATGTTCTCCCTGTGAGCAAAGAGCCAGTTTTGGAAGGAGAGGTGTCCTACACCATTCAACATCATGACATGCCTACATCCTGGGAAGAAATGCAGAAGAGCTGGATTCAGCTCAAAGAAGAACGGAATTCTCTCGAGTCCAGTCTACATGCTAGTGAGAAGAAGGTCTTGGAGCTCACTCGCCTACTGCACGAGGAAAAGACTCTCAACACCTACATAGATCCAAAGAGGATGCGCAGTGTCTTTTGGGATTAATTTACTTTGTAATGTTCGCCCCTGAGGCTTTGATGTACTGAATAATGATTTCTTAATGATAATGTGTGTTCCTTTTTGTCTACAACAAATTTGAACTTTCGAACCCTTGAATGCATTGCATAAACACATATCATGCATCATGTGCATCACATGTACTCTTCTTTTCAGGTTGCTTAATGTTCTTCGCTGTTTATTTCAGCATCATGAACCCTGAATCATCTACCGAGCAGTCCATCAAGGCCCTCCAGGCTCAGAACACCCAATTCCAAGAGCTGATTATGAGTTTGGCCCAAGGTCAAGAGGAATTGAAGGCTTTGCTGGTCAAGAAGAAGAAGAAGAGAACTGTACTATTCAACACTGGCCGGAGGTTTGGTAACACGCTGCAGAATGAGGTTGATCAAGCTGGTTCGTCTGTGGGAAAAGGCAGTCCCCAAGGGGGAAGAGTTCCTAGTCCGGTGGTCTCTGACAACGAGACTAATTTTAATGAGGAGCAGTATCCTCCAGCTGAAGACAAGTACAAGCAGTTAGATGATCGTCTGAATGTCATGGAAATTCAACAAGTTCCTGGGTTGGATTTTGGAGACCTGGGTCTATCGTCTGGTGTGGTGATCCCACACAAGTTCAAAGCACCATCTTTCGCAAAGTATGACGGGGCGTCCTGCCCTAAGCTACATCTCAGATCTTATGTGAGAAAGATCCAACCATACACTGTGGACAAGAACTTGTGGATCCATTTCTTCCAGGAGAGTCTTTCAGGGACTCATCTCGAATGGTTCTATCAGCTGGATGGAACCAAGGTTCATAACTGGGAGGAATTGGCTACTGCTTTTTACAAGCAGTATCAGTATAATGCCGACCTCGCTCCTACACGTACCCAACTCCAGGGTATGTCGCTAGGATCAGGAGAAGGTTTTAAAGAGTATGCGCAGAAGTGGAGGGACCTGGCTGGCAGGGTGCAGCCACCATTAACTGACCGTGAACTAGTGGACATGTTCTTGGGAACCCTATCCGGGCCGTTCTTCAATCATCTCATTAGCAATTCGTCTGCAGGGTTCACAGATCTCATTCTGACTGGGGAAAGGATAGAGGCTGGTATGAAGTCAGGGAAAATTCAGAAAGGTGCGTCCTCAAGTTCTGAGAAAAAGCCTTTCAAAAAGGAAGCCAGTGTTGTGTATGGGCCTAGAAGGCAAAACAAACCAGAGCGCCGCTAAGCTGTCAACGCGGTGGTTATTGCAAAGCCTGCTGCCGTTCCTCGGCAACCTAACCAACCAAGGGGTGAGAGACCCAGAAGAGAATATACCCGACTTAGTATGACCTTGTCACAGATCTTGCCGCAACTGCTATCGACCAACTTGGTAACCGTCAAAGAAGCTCCGAAGGTGGTGAACACGACCTCTCCGAAGTATAATCCCAATGCCCGCTGTGCTTATCACTCTGATAGCCCGGGGCATTCTACTGATGATTGCTGGGCCCAGAGAAATAAGGTTCAAGACCTTATTGATGCCAAAGAAGTTCAGTTCGAGGCACCCGAGAAACCTAATGTGGTGACAGCTCCCCTACCTGACCATGGAGTGAATGCTATCAGGGATGGTGACGAAGTGGAAGAATCTGAGTTCGATAGCTGGATCTACCCGACGACCGATGGTGGACTGAATAATTGGACTGCAAAAGACCACATACCTGTTACTTTTGTTACTCAGTAATGAATTCCTTTGTTTTTTAATTTGTAATGAACAATAAATTGAAACTTTATGGCCTGGTGTCTTACCCGGGGCACCGTTGGCTTTATTTGTGAGGGCTTATTACTTGTCATTTCCATATATCATGAATAAAAACATTGGACGTTTTTCGCATTTCAAATCTTGTGCTCTCTTTCTTTCTTTATATATTGAAAAACAGCTATATTTACACACACTCACTCATACAGGTTTCAATCCACTCTGGATCTCACTGGTAACGACTCTGCTACTGCCAGTTATGACTTTGAAAATCCGATCAACTTAGCCGAAGACGAAGGTGAAGATGATTGCGAAGTTCCTGGTGAGCTTGCAAGACTGTTACTCTAGGAAGAGAGGGCCATTCAGCCACATGAAGAGCCAGTGGAAACGGTAAATCTGGGTACTGAGACAGATAGAAAGGAAGTTAAGATTGGTGCCAATCTGGAACTCAGCGTGAAACAACGGTTGATTCAGATGTTGCATGATTATGTGGAGATCTTTGCCTGGTCTTACGAAGACATGCCTGGGTTGGATACCGACATTGTGGTCCATCACTTGCCTACCAAGGAAGACTGCCCTCCGGTAAAGCAAAAGGTCCGCCGTATGCGTCCAGAGATGTCCGAGAAGATCAAAACTGAGGTTATGAAGCAATTTGATGCCGATTTTCTTGCAGTGACTTCTTACCCTCAGTGGGTTGCCAACGTGGTTCCAGTGCCAAAGAAAGATGGTAAGGTCAGAATGTGTGTCGATTACATGGATCTGAACAGGGCAAGCCCCAAGGATGACTTCCCTCTACCTCATATCGACGTTCTGGTTGACAATACGGCTCAGCACAAGGTGTTCTCCTTCATGGATGGTTTCTCCGGATATAACCAAATCAAGATGGCTCCTGAAGACATGGAAAAGACTACCTTTGTTACTCAGTGGGGCACCTTCTGCTACAAGGTCATGCCATTCGGGTTGAAGAATGCTGGGGCAACCTACCAACGCGCCATGGTTGCTTTATTTCATGACATGATCCATCATGAGATTGAAGTGTACGTCGATGATATGATTGCAAGGTCCCAAACTGAGGAGGAACACCTTGACCATCTGCAAAAGCTGTTTGACCGTCTGAAGTTGTACAAGCTGAGGTTGAACCCAAACAAGTGCACCTTTGGGGTAAGATCTGGGAAGTTGCTAGGCTTCGTCGTGAGCGACAAGGGTATTCAAGTGGACCCTGCCAAGGTTAAAGCCATACAAGAGATGCCAGTTCCCAAGACAGAGAAAGAAGTCAGAGGCTTTCTAGGACGTCTGAATTACATTGCCTGATTCATCTCGCACCTAACTGCTACCTGTGAACCAATCTTCAAGCTGCTGAAGAAAGATCATGTGGTACGTTGGAATGATGAATGTTAGGCCGCGTTTGATAGAATCAAAGAGTATCTCCAAGAACCACCCATTCTTATGCCACCGGTTGAAGGGAGACCTCTAATATTGTACCTGACAGTACTTGACAGCTCAATGGGGTGTGTGCTGGGGCAGCATGACGAGTCTGGCCGAAAAGAGCATGCCATTTATTACCTTAGCAAAAAGTTTACCGACTGTGAGACCCGATACTCACTGCTCGAGAAAACTTACTGCGCTTTGGTATGGGCTGCTCGCCGGCTGAGACAGTATATGTTGACTCACACTACTCTGTTGATTTCAAAGATGGATCCAATAAAGTACATATTCAAAAAGCCTGCTCTGTCTGGGAGAATAGCAAGATGGCAAATGATCTTGACAGAATATGACATCCAGTACACGACTCAGGAAGCTATCAAAGGAAGTGTATTGGAAGACCACTTGGCACACCAGGCAGTAGATGACTACCAGTCAATGAACTTCGAGTTTCCAGACGAGAGCATCATGATAGTGACTGATTGTGAAGTACCTGGATCGGATGAAGGACCTGAGGAAGGATCCCGATGGTCTATGCACTTTGACGGAGCCTCCAACGCTTTGGGTAACGGTATTGGCGCTGTGATCATATCCCCCAAAGGCACTCATACTCCACTTACTGCCCGACTATGTTTCAACTGCACCAACAACATGTCGGAGTATGAGGCATGCATCATGGGTCTTCAAGCTGCAATTGACTTAAGGATCAAGTTTCTGAGTGTCTTCGGATATTCCTCTCTCGTGATCAATCAGATCAAAGGTGAGTGGGATATGAAACATCCGAACCTTATTCCTTACAAAGAGTGTGTGTTGACATTGATCCCCCATTTCACGGAGATAACTTTTGAACACTTCCCAAGAGAGGAGAATCAGTTGGCGGACGCGTTAGCTACGATGTCTTCTATGTTCAAAGTCAAATGGGACAACGAGGCTCCCCGGATCATCATCTGGAAACTGGACGAACCGGCATATTGTTGTGATCTTGAGGCTGAGATGGTAATTGAAAAACCCTGGTATCATGAAGTGAAGAGGTACTTGGAAGCTCAAGAATACCCTGAAGGTGCATCTGTCAACGACAAGAAGTTTCTGAGAAGGTTCACAACGAAGTTCTTCCTTAGCAACGGCATTCTGTACAAGCGAAACCATGACTCGACCTTACTACGTTGTGTGGATAAGACTGAAGCAGAAAGGATCATGGCAGAGCTACATGAAGGTACCTTCGGAACGCATTCCAGTGGACACATCATGGCAAAGAAGATCCTTCGGGCAGGATATTTCTGGTCCACAATGGAAGCTGATTGTTACCAACATTCTCGGACATGTCATAAGTGCCAGATCTATGCAGACAAGGTGCACGTTCCTCCAGTTCCTCTGAATGTCTTGACTGCACCTTGGCCTTTCGCAATGTGGGGCATTGATATGATCGGCGAGATCAAACCTACGGCATCCAATAGGCACCGCTTCATCCTAGTGGCGATTGATTACTTTACAAAATGGGTTGAAGCAGCTTCCTACGCCACTGTAACCAAGAACGTCGTGGCACGGTTCATTCGGCATAACCTGATCTGTCGATACGGCGTCCCGGAAAGGATCATTACGGACAACGGTACCAATCTTAACAACAAGATGATCACTGAGCTCTGCGAGCAATTCAAGATACAGCACCACAACTCTTATCCTTACCGACCGAAGATGAATGGGGCTGTAGAAGTGGCTAACAAGAATATCAAGAAGATTGTGCAGAAGATGACAGTGACTTATAAAGATTGGCACGAGATGTTACCGTTTGCTCTTCATGGGTACCGTACCTCAGCAAGAACGTCAACAGGGGCAACTCCTTTTTCCTTGGTCTACGGCATGGAGGCAGTCTTGCCGATTGAAGTCCAGATACCCTCTCTCCGGATAATGAAGGATGCAGATCTGAGAGAAGATGACTGGATCCAAACTCGACTTGATCAATTAAACCTAATTGACGAAAAGAGACTCATTGCTATTTGTCATGGTCAGACGTACCAAAAACGGATGATCAGGGCATTTAACAAGAAAGTCAGACCACAAAAGTATCAAGTTGGGGACCTGGTAATCAAACGCATCATTCTTCCTCAAAGTGATCCCAGGGGAAAATGGACCCCTACATACGAAGGGCCATTTGTTGTTAAACATGTGTTCTCAGGAGGAGCCATGATTCTAGCCACCATGGATGGTGACGACCTTCCTCATCCCGCCAATGCAGACATAGTAAAAAGATACTACGCATGATAAAAGACCTGCTAGGTTGACATACCTAGGCAAAAGTTAGGGCTTCCCGGCGAACCAAAAGGGTTCGGGCAAAATGAGGGATGAAATAAAAAAAATCTGTACACCAGGCAAGTCGAAAACCTGAAAAGGCGGCTTGGGCAAAAATGGGTATCCTGGTGGACTGAAAACCCGAAAGGGCGGTCCAGGCAAAAGTTAGGGATAAAGAGTAATACTATGTCTCATTGGATCACCTCGCATCCAGAATCCGGTATCAACATCAGGTTCAGACGGCATCGATCAATCAGCTTCATCTTCAACTGAGCAGCCAAGTGATGAGATGCTCGAAGATATAAAGGCGATAGCAGAGTTGGAACCCAGTGGGATTATTCTTTTCACATAGCTGTTTTGTTTTCCTTTTTCACAAAATTGTATAAACTCTGTTGTTCAGCGATGTTCTCTTACTAGGACGTCAGCCTCTTGTATATAAACGCCTAGTTACAAGCAAATTCAAAAATCAATACAAATTCACTCTTTCAGACCAATTGCCAATTGTTTTTTCCTTTTTCTGTTTTGTTTTGCGAATAACGTCCAATGTTCAATTGTGATATATGCATTTGACATTAATTGCTAACTCATAAATATTTGCATGCGAAACAAAGGATTAATTACAGGTAACATCAGAAATAGGGGCAATAATGAGTTGTCTAAAGCGATCTAATTGCTCTGTCCACCAAGGTACCAAGGTAAGTTCGGCTGGAGAATGTAACCAAGATATCTTAGTTCCCCAGAGAGTGAGCCAAGATTCAACAATTCTCTCCCAAGCAGTTGGTGTCTCATCAACCCTGAACAAGGCACAGTATTCCCAGCAAGTCAAGCCATACTCTCCTCAAGCAGAGTTAATATACCGTCAGCCTTAAGGAAATTGGGTATCCCCAGCAGATCTCAACAGGAAAGTAGAATCCATCTCCCAGCAGGAAGCTTATCCCCAGTAGATTCTGGAAGCTTGTCACCCGCATAGTACGAACGCTCCCCCGGCTTTATTCAGAAGGTTGTTTCCCCACCAGGATATAACTGGGTTATCCTCAGCCAATTGTCACGGAAAGATCGTCCCCGACGAAGTCTTCCTATCCCCAGCGAAGTTCATCAAATCTTCCAACAAAGCTCAACAATGGTATCCCCAGCAGAGTTATCATCAACCTCAGCAAAGTACCTCTCTCCCCACAGAGTTCATTCCCCGCAGAGTAATCTATTCGCCAAGTTTATTCCCCAACAGAGTCATCTTCTCCTACCGGTATTCTTGCAACCATCATCCCCAGCGGAAACAACGAAGCTCTATTCTTCAAACATCAGCCCAGGATTTAACTTCCCGGCACCCGTCAAGGATTTACTGTCCTAGACAAAAACCTACATTCATAAACATCGCATCTTCATACATTATAGCATGCACATACGCATCATAAACATACAATCTCATTTATTTTGAGAACATCACGTATGTCATACATCATGACATCACATACAACTAACGTTTTGTCTTTTCAGGACAAAGGTCAGTACAAAGATGATTACTATCAACGGTCGCAACTAAAGATCTGATTCCTGTATCTCGCCAGGGTGTATCTGTTGACGACTATATTCCAGACTCGATTCCTGTATCCTGCCAGGGCACGTCTGAAGAGTTCGAAGATCCGATTCTTGTATCTTGCCAGGGTGTATCTGTTGACGACTAATTCCAGACTCGATTACTGTATCTTGCCAGGGCACGTCTGAAGAGTTTGAAGATCTGATTCCTGTATCTTGCCAGGGTGTATCTGTTGACGACTATATTCCAGACTCGATTCCTGTATCTTTCCAGGGCACGTCTGAAGAGTTCGAAGATCCGATTCCTGTATCTTGCCAGGGTGTATCTGTTGACGACTATATTCCAGACTCGATTCCTGTATCTTGCCAGGGCACGTCTGAAGAGTTCGAAGATCCGATTCCTGTATCTTGCCAGGGTGTATCTGTTGACGACTATATTCCAGACTCGATTCCTGTATCCTGCCAGGGCACGTCTGAAGAGTTTGAAGATCCGATTCCTGTATCTTGCCAGGGTGTATCTGTTGACGACTAATTCCAGACTCGATTCCTGTATCTTGCCAGGGCACGTCTGAAGAGTTTGAAGATCTGATTCCTGTATCTCGCCAGGGTGTATTTGTTGACGACTAATTCCAGACTCGATTCCTGTATCTTGCCAGGGCACGTATGAAGAGTTTGAAGATCTGATTCCTGTATCTTGCCAAGGTGTATCTGTTGACGACTAATTCCAGACTCGATTCCTGTATCCTGCCAGGGCACGTCTTTGAAGATCCGATTCCTGTATCTTGCCAGGGTGTATCTGTTGACGACTAATTCCAGACTCGATTCCTGTATCCTGCCAGGGCACGTCTGAAGAGTTTGAAGATTCGATTCCTGTATCTTGCCAGGATGTATCTGTTGACGACTAATTCTAGACTCGATTCCTGTATCCTGCCAGGGCACGTCCAAGGAGTTCGAAGATCCGATTCCTGTATCTTGCCAGGGTGTATCTGTTGACAACTATTTCCAGATTCGATTCCTGTATCTAGCCAGGGCACATCTGTGAGTAACTGATTGAAGATTCGATACCTGTATCCAGCCAGGGCACATCTTTAAAAAGAGTTTGAAGATCAACTCCTGTAACAGGCCAGGTAATTATCTTTCTTTCTCAGGTACGCAACTTCTCGCTAAGGAATATCTTACGCGATCGACAACCTCCCGATGGCATCTATAAGCCCATCTCCACAACTACCATTACAATTCCAAATGGCATCTATAAGCCCATTCCCGACAAAGTGCTGTTACACTTCCAAGATGGCATCTATAAGCCCATCCTCCTATCCATCAGTCTCCAAATGGCATCTGTAAGCACATTCCCTACATCACACTGCTGACATTCTACTATGTGAGTGCAAATTTCTGGGCACTCTAGTGTTCAATCATCTTCCACCTTCAGATTACGAAAGGCACGCCAGCCAATCTACATCCTCAGGTTTAAGAAGATTGAACAGGGGCAATTGTTGTACCCCAAAATTTGCCCTCCCATATTCTTCAAGATTTGCCAAGATCATGATTCAAAATCCCTCAAAGGTTGCATAGTCCAATTGCCTCCTAACAGAGTCAAAATTAGGGTTTTGGTTCTTGCAAAGGAAATGAGGTTTCCAAGGGTCCAATCAAGTCCCATATACCTACATACATTGTCAAGCATCCATATGTCAAGTTTCAAGACTCACAACATCAAATTGCACAATCAAAAACCCTAATTGCTTCACAGTCAACTACAAGGGCAAAATGGTCATTTGACAGTCAAAAGTCAAAATTTTTGGTCAACATCTTATTTTGAAGCCACAAACATCATTTGATCAATTATTGATCATGATTCTCAAAGCATGGCTCAAAAAGTCTCAAGATGCAAAAGTTTCTATTTTTGGACAGTTGAAAAAGTCAACTGCAAATTGACCAGGGCATAACTTCTTCATGGTTTATCAGAAAAATCCCATCCAAAGCTCATTTTGAAGGGGATGACATTTCCCACAATTCATCTTCACACTTCAAATCCAAGAAATGCTCTCACAAAAAGTTATCAATCTCAACATTATAGGTCATTTTCAAAAGTCAACAAAAAGTCACTTTAAGTCAAAGACCATAACTTGAGATTGGTAAATCAAAATGACATGGGACCAAAGGCATTGGTTATAGGACTTCAAGACCTTTCCAAAATGTCCAAGAACATGCTCATAGCTTCAAAATTGAGCAAGATATGCCTTGAAGAAATTGGGGTATTTTTGGGAATTTTGAAAAGTCAACTTTGCCTAAAACACTTCAAAAATGCTAATGGGCCTCAAATTCTTCCTTGAATCATTACCCAAAGCATATGCACGACCCATTGAGCTCAAAGGGATTTATTTTCTTATTTTTAATTAATTAATTGAATTTTTATTCTTATTAATTCATTTAATTAGATTTAATTATGAGAAAATATCAAATCATGCTTTTTAAATCTTTTTGTGCAGCAAATCAAACTAGGGCAAGGTGGAAAATCGTTTCACATTCAAAAAGGGAAGATTTTCCATGATTGGCAAGAGTTTCAATGGAAAAAGATTGAAATTGATATGTTGAAAATCAAATCTTCAAATCATCAATTCATGGACCTTGGGCTTGTTTTTTTGAACTAATCACGTTCAGATACAAAGGCGTAGTGAAACCCTATTAAAAGATACACGAAAAACTGCTCAGAAACAGATAACCAAATTGCAATTTTTGGCCAAAAACTTGAAAACTGATTTCATAGTTAGAGCACAATTCAAAGCTTCTGAAGGATTCCAACACGTTGCCTAAGCATCCAGGAAACTATTGGCATCAAGAACAAGTCCCCATACTCCAAGAATTGGTAGAACTGAGTCACGTTTATCACAAACATTTCCATAATTGGTTTTTAATTTTCACGCATCATTCATGTGTTTTAATTGTTGATTCTTGCTACTAATGATCTTCTGAAACTTTTGGCATAGTTTAATTGTTCTAAAAATTCTTGAAACGAGATTCACCATTGATGAAACCTAGGGTTTCAGAACTCCAAAATTGGGGGTTCTCATATATGTTAAAATTATACCACCAAACCTGTATGAACACATTCGTGACAACAAGACGAATCCAATGAAGCGATCGCGCCCTTTTTATATTAAGGCATATTCTATTCGCTATTTTTATAGGTTGTAGTTTGTGGGGGTTTAAAACCCCCTCTATTTGTTTTCTATTTGCAGGAACAACGAAGAAGAAGCCTGGCGTGTCACCATATGGTTGGGTAATTCAAAATCTGGCGCGTTTTTCTTTGTATTACACCACTAACATTTGTCTTTTTATATAATTATTGCTTTCCATTTACATTACAAACGCGCTTCACAGCTCACTTGGCAAGGGATATACTTGGTAAACGCTGGGACCTGGGTTCGATTCCCAGGTCCCCCATACAATTGCTATTATTTTTTCTAACTCAATTCCATGCAGCGCTTCATCCAGAACTCCACCATGAGCCTCACGTCCAAGCTTGCCACATGGCCATGAGCTTCAATCCAAGGGCCTCAGAAGAAACTCCATGATGCACACCAGTCAATGAACGTGCACTCTATCCTGGAAAGTCAAACAAGGCTTTGATTCAATGGGCCAAAATTACTTCAAAAAAACCTCCCCTTGGGCCTGAAAACCCCCATTGGTTTGCATATTTTTAATTATATTTTCTTTCCTTTTAACCATTTAATTTCTTTAATTATTTTTATTTAATTCACCTTAAAATAGTTTTCTTTTCATAATAAAAACAGAAAAATACAAAAAAATATTTAATTAGTTATTAATTTACTCATTAATTAATTTTTGTAAATAAAACTAACAATTAATTTAGTTAATTTAGGTTTTAAACTTTAATCATTTTTCTTAATAAATAAAAATATGTAGAATTAGGTTTTGACGTTTTCACCTTTTCTTTTTCTTTTTTCTTAATTAATTATTATTAATCACCATTATAAATCACTATTAATTTTGTAAATAAATATGTAAATAATTAATTAGCATAAATTAGGTTAACTTTTAACATTTTCTTCAACAATTAAAAATAATTTAGAACTAGGGTTTCATTAACTTTAATTTTAATTCTTTTCTTTATTTCATTAAAAAACCAAAAACATAAAAACATTTTCTTTTCCTTCCTTTCTTTAATTAAATAATAATTAGACTTTAATTTCAATTTAATTTCGAAAGGGTCAAAACCCTCGGACGTCCTAACTTTTATTCTTTCGCACGTTATTCTTTTTTTCTTTTCGAATATTATGTAACTGCTCAAGGCTTGTAATAGTAATTAGGTTTTTTTACTTTCCGCATTTTTATCAAACGGGTCTTTGTATTTTGGCGATGTATAGACCCGCGCCTTATAACAGCGTAGGATTTATCTTTCCATATTTAAATTTCCGCACTCTTAAATTCTAATTTGCATGAAAGAATGTATGGTTAATTAAAAACAAGCGTAGCTCACAATACCATGATCCAAGATAACAATACATGAAAACAACACACAAATTCACACACCACTCTTAGGGTACGCCTCACCTGTTGCCTTCGAAACGTGGTCTTCAAGTATGGGACGTCTTAGTAAGTCCTTATGTCCATGATCCGGTTGCCTCGAAACAAGTTGCCTCGAAACGGTTGCCTCGGAAAAGTTGCCTCGAAACGGTTGCCTCGGATTAAAAAAGGATCAAGGTCATAAGGGTAGCTTCTAAGGTGTCCTGTTGTTGCTTCGGTGACCACAATGTCCCTAAAATCGAATTGACCCGAATACCTCCAACGGTGGTGCTACCTATCTCTCAATGGTGGGATGTCACTACCTTAAGGACTTTTACCCAGCCTAATTCCTTAGGGTAGGTAGATGACTCGTAGATACTTGCTCTCTAAAAAACAATCAAAACTCTTTTCACACCGACACTTTCAAAAAGCTTTCAAAACAATTTTTCAAACACTCTTGAGGACTGATACAAGAGTTATTCCGAAATCTTTAAACGAAACTTTTTCAAACCCACTCACACTTTGAAAAGCAAACATCTTTTGAAAACACAATGAGCAAGTATCTAGGAGCCCATGGATAACCATGGATAGAAAGGGTGCTAACACCTTCCCTTTCTATAAATCTACCTCCCGAACCGAGAAACTATCTCATAAGGAATTTTGTTGTGCTTTTGTCCTGTCCATGTTGGAGAAAATAAAAGACGGTGGCGACTCTTGCTTCCGCGACATTTCACGAACCAGCGTTAAACAGTCAGTTCTAAATCCACCGATCACAATGACCCTCACACATTCTGATGTTCATTGGTGTTCTCGGTCCAGAGAAAATGTCATCATCATTGATTGTTATGGGGAATTCCCTAATGTCCCACTACTTGGCATTATGGGAGGCATTACCTATAACCCATGTTTAGCTCTAAGACATTTTGGATATGCTAGAAGGGATGGCCCTCATGATATGCTGATTCCTGACTTGATTTTTGACTTCGACAACGATATGCAAGGACTTCGACAAAGGTTCATCAGAGCTTGGAGGATGCCCAACAAAGTGGATAGTAAGACACTGGGGCACAAGAATTCCATCCCTCTTGAGCCTTACCTCAAGTGGGTACAAACCCGCGCCCAGAATCTTATGATGCCATATCCTCACATTCTCCCCGTGATCAAAGAGCCTGTTATGGAAGGAGAGTTTCCATACACCCTCCTACATCCTGACATGCCAACATCATTGGAAGAATTACAAAAGAGTTGGATCCAACTCAAGGAGGAACGAAATACTTTTGAAGCCAACTTCTATGCCAGTGAGAAGAAGGTTTTGGAGCTTACCCGCCGACTTCATGAGGAGGAAACTCTCAACACTTACATCATACCAAAGAGGATGTGCAATGTCTTTTTACATTAAGAATTTTGTAATATTTTGCCCATGGGGCACTTATGTACTAACAAATTTCTTCTTAATATGACGTGTGTTCTTTTTGTTTGCAACAAATTTGAATTTCTGAATCCTTGAATGCATTACATGAATAACATACCATTCATCATATGCATAAACAGGTCTTCACACCAGGTTTCCTTATCTTTCTGCTGTTTATTTCAGCAAGATGGATTTGGAGCAGACGGTTAAGGATTTGTAAGCACAGAATTCTCAATTCCAACAACTCCTCAAGACCTTAGCAAAGGGTCAAGAGGACCTTAAAGCACTGTTGGAGAAAGATAAAGAGAAAAAGAAGAAAACATCTGGTGTAGTCATCATGGGAAGAAGTTTTGAAAGCAAGCTAGAAAAGTTCTCGAATTCCCCTCGACGTCTGATGAAGGGGCTGGTAAAGGAAAAGGAACTGCGATGCCTTCTGAATCTAAAGTTGAAGGAGAAGAAGAGGAAGAGGAAGAGGAAGAAGACGAAGATTACTCCGAACAGCAATATCCCCCAGCGGATGTTAAGTTTAAAAATCTTGAGGATCGGTTGGCAGCCATGGAGTTGCAAAGGGTACCTGGTTTAGATTTCGAGGAACTAGGGTTGGTCGTTGGGATCGTCATTCCTACCAAGTTCAAAGTACCTACATTTGCTAAGTATGAAGGTCTGTCGTGTCCAAAGATGCATCTAAGATCCTACGTCAGAAAGATCCAACCCCACTCTTCTGATAAAGATCTTTGGGTCCATTTTTTCCAAGATAGTTTGTCAGGCACACAACTGGACTGGTTCTATCAACTCGAGAGATCGGAGGTTCATAAATGGGAAGACTTAGATGCTTCTTTCTATCGACAATACCAATACAACACTAACTTAGCACCTACTCGTACTCAACTACAGAGTATGGGTATGGCTTCTAATGAAGGATTTAAAGAGTATGCCCAAAAGTGGCGTGATCTGGCTGGAAGGGTGCAGCCACCATTGTCGGATAGAGAGCTGGTTGACATGTTTTTAGGGACCTTGTATGGCCCTTTCTTCAATCATTTAATTGGAAGTTCCTCCGCGGGATTTACCGAATTAATTCTAACCGGCGAAAGGGTCGACGCCGGCATTAAAAGTGGTAAGATTCAGAAAGATGCCTCTGCTTCCACTGCTATTAAGAAGACCTTCCCAGCTAAGAAGGAAGCTTCTGCTGTTTATTCTCATAAAAGTCAAGGAAGAACTGAGCACCGACCAACAGTAGGGACATAGATGATTCAAAACTCTTCAAATGATCAACCTCGTAGCAATCAGCCAAGATCTAATCAGCAAAGGGTAGAAAGGCCACAACGGAAGTTCACCCAAATCAACATGACACCGGCTCAAGTACTCCCTCATTTGCTAAAGCTGAATCTTACCTGAAATTCTGGTGTATGCCAGTCTTCAGATGTTATACTTAATGTCTAAACATCTGATATGACATAATAAATACACTGGAAGGTAGATACCCAATTTTTATGATTTAGTACTGAAGAGTAACATAAGCACAGTTTAACCAAGCTGTGCCAGACCTACTTTGAAGGTGCAGAGGATAGAACACCGATGTGCCTAATTCTGTTCATCTGTTGCACATGATCAGCAGAGAGCAAACAGCCTTTGCAATTCTATTTCTTCTGCACAGATATCAGCATGATGTCTTAACATGTTCTGAGACATCATCTGTTACAACATTACAGTTTTACCTTGATATATAACAAACAGAATTATAAAGTGTTGAAGGTAAAAACACAAATCAGTTGTTGACCCAGTTCGGTGAAACACACCTACTCTGGGGGCATACCAAGCCAGGAAGAAGATCCACTATTAGCAATATTAATTCAGGACCAAACTTTACAAGTTCCCATCCTTCACTTAATCATCTACCCAGTGCAACCTATACCTAGGAACTCCTAGATAGAAACCTACCAGTTTCCATTCCTATTGTCACAACAACATAAGTCTTACTCCTACTCAAGAAGCAGTGCCCTCCCACTTGGTTTCCTACATTACAATGAATATGAAGTAATGCAGAAATACTTAGACTTGCTTCACAGCTTCATCCAAGAACACTCAAACTCTTACCTACAGGTTTCGAGTTACATACATGGTAACCTTGTCACAGACCGACAGGTTTACCTAACAAAACACCCCTAATGTTACATTGTGTGTGTCGCTCAAACCCTAGGTTACAATCTGCTATTTATAACCTATTACCTAACTCAGCAAGTTTTTCTCCTTGCTGTTACAACTCAGCAGCAAACTTCTCCTATAATCAAGGTCTTCAATCTTCTAGTTCCTAAAATATCTCCATATTTAGAAACAGTATTTTCTTCAAATATTCTGATTGATTCTTGATTGATCTTCACAAGAAACGCCACATATATTCTCAGAGTATTTAGGTACCAGAACTGTAACTGAATTATCAATTCTGTTGACGTGATGTCAAGTCAGATGTCGTGACATTACATCTAACATGTTTTCCTAGATGTTGAACTTTTTCAACAAATAACCTCTTTCATAATTTAGATCACTTAGGATAGTTAGGTTATAAGTCACAGCTGTTACAAACATTCAACATAGTTACTTAATCAGTACTTAGTTTCAGGCGCGATGTCACATGCTGATGTTGTGACATCTTACACAACATGTTGGTCCAGATGTTGAACTTCTTCAACACCACATATTAAAACAACAGAGGGGATCTGGGTAAACTTGCTTTCTTATTTGTTTTACAAATGAGGCCAACTCTCCAGCCAGGGCACTTACAATCTCCCCCTTTGGCAAATTTTGGCTAAAACAAATAAGTGCAAGTTGTATTTTGGGACCAGGCCACAACACAGTTGAGATGTTACAACATCTTGTCTAACATCTTCTTTTGTAGAGGCTGATGTCCTTTGAGCAAACAACAAACCTCTGTCGTCAACTGTGAGCAACTCCACTCCATCGATGCCCCAAGAGGATTTCTTTTCTCAAGATTATTACTTGTGATCATGTAACTCAGATCACAAGTCACAACTATCCTCTTAACTCAGAACACAAGACACAACCAAAGTTACTTACTTAGGGATCATGTTGCCTTCACCCTTCACCTGAGTCTTGCTGGACATTGCCGTGTGTTGCTTTCTCCTGAGTCTCGCCTGAGACTACTGGGTCCCTATCTTTCTCCCCCTTTTTGGCCAGAATTTGACAAAGACTGCCCATACAGATCCATACCCATGCACAATTTTCCCAGATGCTAACAAACTTCATATTGCTGAAACCCTCTGATGAAGAGAAAGAATAGAGAGAGTCTTCATAAATAATGCAATTTTGGCATAGATAGTAACGATCTTGGTACTTTATTCTGACAGTTTCAGTACCCTAGGACTGGTTTTAATGCAGGTACCTACCCTTGGGTTTGACCCTTTGACCATGTCAGGATGCCTCTTTAAAACAGACATTTGTCTTTTAGAACAGACTACTCCCTTGTCTTAGGATCCCTTTTCCAAGAAACATCGTTGGTATATTACACTCATTTTCTCAAAGAGGATGGTTACTCCCTCTGAGTCATACAACTGTACACACGTGGATTTATTAATAATAATCCATACTTCATCCAATTTTCCTCCTGTCTGTAGTTTTAGAGGAAATTAGGAACAATGTCATTACCAATGTGATGACATTCGGTCAGACATAGTCTTCTTCAGTTTTGAACACATCATTCCAATAGTTGATAAGGTGTCACACTTTATATCCTACGAGTTTGACGAAGACCTTTTGTACAAACCAATACTCCCCCTGTTAGGGACAATCACTTCTCCTCGTGAAAACAAGTAGGACACATTCAATACTCAGTTAGACCTTCAATACAGCTTCTGATTAAAGTAAATAAGACCCCTTGATGAATGGAAAACATAAGACTCATCTTCATGTCTTCAAGAGCGCACCCTCTGTTCAACAATATTGTTTGAACGCATTCATACTGTGAATCGAACTTTCTCGATAATAATCAGCTGTCATATGTTGATTATCTTGATTCTCAGAATTCACTGCTGAGATAGACCAAATTCCACTGTTTGATTATCTCCTTCATGAATCAAATGTCACCTTCATGTTTATCAGACTTCTTCCAAAGATATTCTGATCTTCCAATTGAAATTTGAACTTCAGGCTACAAGTTATCACAAAAGGCTTAGATACACTGAGACAGGAACATGTAACAACTCCAAAGAGCTGCAAAGAGACGATCCTTTTGGAGGATCTAATCTTCAACTTCGTAGATCATCCTATTTGAACCAAATGTCGCAGCATTATGTTATAACATCTAGTTGTTGAATTCAGCTCCAGACTGATCCAAGTGACCATCATCAAGATCATGATGTCTTCTTCTTCTTTAAGTCTGAACATGTTTCCAGGAAACCTTTTCAAGGATCAAACGATTTTGCTGTCACCAAGGAGATAGATCTAAGGTATCACTCTTCCTGTGATTCTTCACAGGGTCTAGAAGAAGGAATGTTCCCACATCTTTAAGAACATCAGTTATCTTGAACTCCAAGGATAATCAATTAAGTACTTGTACTTGTTGCTAATAGCAATTGATCATAGATCCTTCCCATTATCCAGTAAGATACTTTCACCATTTGAATACTTTGACATACTCTTCGTGTGTTAATATCTTCTTCTTGCAAGCTTTTTCTTTGAGAGACCAAAGAGTTGAGATATCTAGGTTGCCACCCTTGACTCAAGAAAATAGAATTTTCTCTGAACAAACTCTACTTACTTCAACCGACTTGAGACTCCTACCAGATCAGATTCATCATTAGGAATGAGAGAGATGAATCCTTCCTTGCAAATATGTCACACAACAACCAGAACCCATGTGACATAGGTCAACAGCTAGCTAAACACCAGGCTGAACTAATGTGAGGAGGTTAACCAAATCTCCCCCTCAAGCTATCAGTCATGGAAGCTCCACACAAAATATCCATGCATGTGCACAAACGTCTCGACATGACATATGACATCCCTACCAGATCTACTTAACTCCAAGAGCTATACCTTAACCAAACTCTGAGTCTTCATATTCAAGACTCATGATCCCAATCTACTTCTATGAAGGAGCAATAGTGCTGCACCATCATTGGCTTTTATTAACCAGTGAGCTTATCTTTCTTCACATCATAGTACTTCAGGAAACAATTGCTCAGCCCTGATCAATGTCATATCTCAACCAGCTTTACTTCTAGAGTTCTGACTCCTAAAGTAACCTTCGGGAGTACACAGACATAGTTGTCTTTACCATTGTCAACTTTGCACACGCAGATGTCTCCTCTTCCAAGTCAGGAGTAGGTTTCAAACAAAGGTATCCCTTTGTTTGACACCCGAAACATATGCTCTTCAACTAGTAGCTACATCCTTGAAATTCTTCAAGGTCTTCATATAACACTAATCCGTGATTATGTGATTCTTACCATCCTGAACGAAGAACGTCTTCATGAGTGGACTTGAGAGGACTCGAGTATCTGTGACATCTCCAATAGTTTATGTTGAATTCTTGAATACAATGGCCTTCAATCCACAAGAGGGGAAACACATCAGAGCTTGAGTTTTGCCAGGTATTACACAGCGGAAGAACATAATACACCCCAATCTTTGCACACACACTCCACCAGACTAGCCTTCAAAAATAGACCAAGTCTGATTATGGTTCAAACCTAGCATGACTACTACACACAACTTCAGGCATACACACATCCTAAGTTTGAAAATAAATCAAACCTAGAGCAGCTATCACACAACCAGGCCAAATGCCAATCACCAGAGACAGGTACACACAATTCCTGTCAAGAATAGTCCATCCTCCCACTTCAAGGGACCATTCAGGGAAATAGAAAACCATTCCAGGTTACAATCTTCAGTACTAAAATTGACCTTGTAGATACCAGAAAGTATCACCCATGGATCTCATCCAGAAACAGAACAGGATGCCTGCTCTGATACCAATTGAAATTCTGGTGTATGCCAGTCTTCAGATGTTATACTTAATGTCTAAACATCTGATATGACATAATAAATACACTGGAAGGTAGATACCCAATTTTTATGATTTAGTACTGAAGAGTAACATAAGCACAGTTTAACCAAGCTGTGCCAGACCTACTTTGAAGGTGCAGAGGATAGAACACCGATGTGCCTAATTCTGTTCATCTGTTGCACATGATCAGCAGAGAGCAAACAGCCTTTGCAGTTCTATTTCTTCTGCACAATGTAGCGGTGAAAATTGGAGATCAAGCTATTAATTAACTTGACTCGCAAAAGCAAGAGTCGCCACCGCGCTTTATTATTTCCAAGGGAAAAGGGAAAAGAGCGAAATAAAACCCTAAAATATGCAACGTAAAATAATACTCAAAAGTAATAAAAAATACAATGCGTTTTTGAAAGAGATCGAGAGTTCGGGGGTTGGTTATACAATGGGAAGGTGTTAGCACCCAATACATCTGCGGTACTCCGCAGGAACCTTTTGAAATATCTGTTTTTTGGTTTAAAATTGTTTGTTTGATTAAAATGATTCGTTTGGCTAAAAGATGGGTATGGACGAGATTTTTGAAGATACGACGACCTAGTGTCGAAGTTTTGACTTAAAAAGGTGTGAGTTTGAAAATTGAATCTTTTGGAAAAATTATCTTAGGTTTAACAAAATAGTAAGCAAGCAAAAAATGAATGAGGGTGTTCGCTTGATCGTATTAGATATATTTGATGACGTGAAGTCAACATAATTAAAATATTTCCCTTGGAATAAATGGAGCGAGCAAAATAAAATAGACATCGAAATATAAGCAATCAAAATTCACAAGAAAATAAATATAACTAAACGGATTAATGACCTAAGGGCGCCGAGAAATTAAAATGGCAAAGAATTTTTAAATACAAATAAGGAGGATGTAATTAATTATTTAGAAAAATTGTTTAAACTAAATTAAAATCCTAAGGTTATTTACTAAAATAATTCTACTAATTACAAAATTCTAAAGTTATAAAATTATTAAAGCTCTAAAATTAATAAATTATATCTAAACTAATTTAACTATAAACTAAATTAATCCCAAGATTGCCAATTTAAATTTGAACTAAACTAATTATAAGAAAAGGTGAAGCAGAAAATTAGGAGGGTGTATAGATAGCAAGCTCTGTATTGAGAGCAAAACCCATCCAGAAAAGGCCCAGGAGTTATCTTTTTATTGTAAACAATTTCAGAATTAAAAATTCAATGGGCCTCAGATGGCCCGGCCGGCCCAATCAATAACATCCATCCACATTGCTTAATCATGTTAGGATTATTGAATTAAATTAATAGATAAAAAGAAAAGAGTTATAATAAGACAAACAATTAGAAAAGGGATTAGGGTAAGGAGAACATCACATAGTACCTTTGTCCCCTCAAAATTGCAACAGCGGCGACGATAGCAATTTCCTCGAAACTCTGAGCAACTCCGAGCGACAAAGCACCACTAGCGGTTGCGGCGGAGGTGGAGTAAACGAACTCGTTACCTGACTCAACACAATGAGTTCCAAACTCGTTACATGCAGCTTGCGATTTTCGATCCTGATGCTGATGCCGAGTCTGTTGTTGTTGCTGATGGTGATTCGCCAGCGAAGATGAAAGAGATTTGAGGGTTAACAGCGGCGCGAGAGAGATGGAGTGGTAGCCGTGGGGTAGAGGGGTTGATTAGCTGCTCGGAATTGGTTCACGAAGAAACGCCGTGGCTCTTCGTTTGATTCGGTATTTTTGTTTTTCTTGTCGTTTTCATTATTTCCTTTGCGCTTTACCTTGTTCTTCTCACTCGCCATTTTTCTTCTTCCTTTGCTTGCGTATGCCAACTCTTCCATCCTCATCAATACTTGATAACACACACCCCATTTACATGAGTTCAGTTGATGATAACACTAACCCACAGTCAAAGATATAACCCAAATAACCACCCTGGTGTTAGTAACAAGTTGTTGCAATAATTTTCCAGCAGAGACCTTGTTAATGGTTGTTATTGCATAGGTTTTGAAGTGAAGTATATGTAATGATGTTTGTATTGCAGAGAAATTGAGTTGGTCTAACAGTGAGAGAGCATGCTGGATTGTGTACCGGCGGTGACAGGTGGTAGAGGACAATGTCGATGTGGTTGTTTGAATGAAGGTCTGTTTGAAGGTTGATAGAAAAGATGTTATGTGATGTTGCTGAAGTTTGATAGTAGTGAGGAAGGTTGATGAATTGGATGAAGAGGGTTACGATGTGGATGCTGGGAGTTGAGGTTACGGTGAAGATGGTTGGGAGAAAGATGGAATGGTGAGTGGAGTTTGGTGAGCTGGGAGATGGAAGGATGGCGGAGGGAATTGGACAGGGTGTTGCGATGGTGATGATGCTGGATGACAGTAGAAGGGTGGTTGTTGCACAGGAGATCGGTGATGGAGATTGAAAATAGTTTTTATGGCTGGAAGGGAGAAGGTTCACAATTTGTAATGTGATGCAAACTGGACGGGTGGATATGTGTTGTCTGCAGATGGCTTTGGTGCAGTACGGCTGCGGAGGTGATGAAATCGCGGTTGTCAATTTGCATCGGTCCAAAGGGATGGTTCATGGTGAATAGAAAGCTAGATGGGATACTGTTTCTTTTTGTGTTTTGTATCCTTTGTTTTTCAGCAGGTCATGTTCTGTCGTTTTTGTTCTAAACCTTGAGGTTTTATTAGAAATTTTCCACAGGTTTTTACTTTGTTTTCCCCCCTTCAGAATGAATTTTTGGAGGGAAAATTTGTGGGTCTTGGACAAATTGATATGCTGATTTTTCCCTTTCTAATGCAGGATTTGCATCCTCTATTTTTGTGAAATTTTATACTGCTTTTGGACAGGTTTTTGGCATTATTTGTGCAGAATTTTGACTTGTTTTTGGACAGGTTTGACAGGATTTGGAGCAGCATTGCAGTAGCATGTTTTTGGGACTGATATGCATACAGTATGGATAATTTTGAAGCAAGGTTTGGACTGTTTTGAAGTGTTTGTAGCAGCTGATTTATGGACAACATTGGTACAAGTTATGGAGCAATTTGATGCATCATGAAGCAAGGAAAATGGGCTTGAAAATAATAGCATAGACTTAGACTTGGTGTTTTGAAAATTGATGAAGGATAGTTTAAAATAGGCTTTAGGATTTACAATGTTTTTTTCATGTGATTTTGTGGCTATAATATTTGTAATGAAATTTGAAATTTGTAACAAGTCTTGAATTTGGATGTAACTTTAAATATTTCATTTGAGTTTGGAATGAATTTGTCTTGAGATTTTTTTTGAAATTGCAAACTTGAAATATGCCTAAAAATTAGCATGATGCATTCTCCACTTTTGAACTAGACATGAAAAAAATATCCTCGAATCAATGATCTTGAAATTTTCTTTAAAGTTTGTATCAAATTCCTGGATTGAAAAAGAACTTTTCCTTAGAAATAGTCCTAGTAGAATTGATGGACTTTTGTGAACTTATCTTGAAGAATATTTGCAAACTTGTCATTAGTACTTGAGTGAACAAATAGTATCTTAAGAGCCTTGGTAAAAAAAATTCATCATAATTTGACAATCACTTATACTCAAATGCAAGTGACTTGAAACAAGCGCCAAACAATTTAAAGAATTCTTAAACTCATCATCATGTGTCATGAACAAACTCATCATAAAATTCAATATCTTTAGAGAACAATTATGGCATGAATTGTGGCTTGGAGATTAAGAATATTCTAGGTTATGAGAATGACCTATAACGTTTCAATAAATTCCAATAGCCTTCAAAGCATAATATGACAACATGCAAAAAGAACTGTCTCAAAATATTGGAAATTTATGATCCTTTGAACTTGATCTTGAAAAAGTTGGATTTTTTTGGTCGAAGTGCTTTAAATCATCTCACATAGCCTGATCTTTCTTCGCATTCTAAAGCATCTCGATGCACATGTAAACCAGTGGTGATGAAATTTTGATTGTGCTCTGAGGAAGTTGTGGAGAAGTTTGAGAGGTTAAAAATCGGCCATATTTCGCGCCCTTAATTTCTTTGAATAAAAATGCCAATGAAGATGGGATCTTAGGTCAAAAATTGGGGTACAACAGCTGCCCCTATTTAAGTTTCTTCTATCTGGAGATATGAAGATTGGGATCTTCATTTCGACGAGATTGAAGGGACTTAAATATAGAATACACAATTTTTGGCCTTAAGATACCGCGATTATGTTCATGATATGATATGAATGTGATGCTCTGAATTTTATGGGGAATGACGCCATATGAGACAGACTGTGCTGGAGAAAACCAAGCACATTATACAGTAATCCCAGAGAGGAAGAGGTTGTAACTCCACTGGGGAAACAAAGTCATAGACTTCAAGTGAGAGGCTCTTGAATGATTTACATCAGTATTGGGAATGGAAAAGGTAATGATTGATATCAGCACTGTGACTGGAAAAGGAAATGATGGACATCAGTAATGAGACTGAAAAATGATTGACATCAGCACTGTGGCTGGAAAACAAAATGATTGACATCAGCACTGTGGCTGGAGATGAACATCTCTGATTTCTGAATTTTACCAAGAACGGTAACACATTTCTGCTCTAACCAAGATATCGCTTGAAAAGGATAAAATAACAAACTTCCCCACGGGACTTTTTCCGAAAGGGATGCCATTTGCTGAGTAGACATTATTGTTGGGGATACACAAGCTGCTCAAATAAAGAGGCCGCCACTTGCTATCTTTCAAAGGTGTCAATAACATACAAGTTGCTCACGAAGAGACCGCCGCTTGCTGTTTTTAAAGGTGACAACAACATACAAGTTGCTCATGAAGAGGCTGCCGCTTGCTGTTTTCTCTAAAGTATCAGTAACATACAAGTTGCTCATGAAGAGACCGCCGCTTGCCGTTTTCAAAAAGTGTTGATAACATACAAGTTGTCCATGAAGAGACTGCCGCTTGCTGTTTCTTTTCAAAATTACCAATAACACACAAGTTGTCTCATGAAGAGACTGCCGCTTGCTGTTTTCTTAAAAGGTATCAATAACACACAAGTTGTCTCATGAAGAAACTGCCGCTTGTTGTCTTTTCAAGGTATCAATAACACACAAGTTGTCTCATGAAGAAACTGCCGCTTGTTGTCTTTTCAAGGTATCGATAACACACAAGTTGTCTCATGAAGAAACTGCCGCTTGTTGTCTTTTCAAGGTATCAATAACACACAAGTTGTCTCATGAAGAAACTGCCGCTTGTTGTCTTTTCAAGGTATCGATAACACACAAGTTGTCTCATGAAGAAACTGCCGCTTGTTGTCTTTTCAAGGTATCGATAACACACAAGTTGTCTCATGAAGAAACTGCCGCTTGTTGTCTTTTCAAGGTATCGATAACACACAAGTTGTCTCATGAAGAAACTGCCGCTTGTTGTCTTTTCAAGGTATCGATAACACACAAGTTGTCTCATGAAGAAACTGTCGCTTGTTGTCTTTTCAAGGTATCGATAACACACAAGTTGTCTCATGAAGAAACTGCCGCTTGTTGTCTTTTCAAGGTATCGATAACACACAAGTTGTCTCATGAAAAAACTGCCGCTTGTTGTCTTTTCAAGGTATCGATAACACACAAGTTGTCTCATGAAGAAACTGCCGCTTGTTGTCTTTTCAAGGTATCGATAACACACAAGTTGTCTCATGAAGAGACTGCCGCTTGTTATTTCTCAAAAGATACCCATAAAATATTGCTGGAGGTGAGAATCAATAATTTCATCGAGGATGGACAAACTACTCATGAAGAGACCGCCATTTGTCGTAGAGAAATCAGAAATAATCAAACTACTCAAGTAAAGAGTCAGTCGCTTGGTGTCATGTCAATATTCCAGAAGAAGGTTGTGATAACACTGCTGGGGAATAAAATTCATCTTCAATGGGGAACCATGAATAAGTCCTTCTTGAGGAGACCAAGTATTTACATTGCAAAATAAATGCACTTTCCATCTAGGTTTCACAGCCTAGAGAGATCCACAGGGTATCGTTCACAAGAGACAAAGCTCAATCCAGGAAAATGGAGAGAAAATAGTTAAACAAGACTCCACCCAATGAGGAAACAACTCAAATGGGGATTTATCCTATCCAGAGATGGAAAAGGAAAGCTAAAGCAAGATTCTTCCACGAGAGTTAACTCAGTGGGGAATTAGAAAGGAGGCGCACTTTCTGCTTAAGTTGACATTCTATTTGGAAAGATCAAATACGCTATTTGAATAGACATAACCAAGGTATACGTACTCAAAGACATCAACAAATACAACTGTGCATGCATGATGCAAGTGTGAATGAACAAATGAATGTCATGTATATGCTGACAAAACAGACAGGGGAGATGGACAGAAAATGATAAGACATCACAGTACAACTCGACACTCGGCTAATCTCAACAGGATGGTAACATTACTGGAGATAGGAAACAAAAGCCATCATTGGAGCAAAGTCCTTTTACAAGGCTTAAATCTCTTTGGAGAGGAAGATATTTTCAGGTAGAAAACCCAAAGTCCAGTCTTCTATCGCAAACAATCCATTGAAAGGATAACAACACAAACAAAGTTTCAGCTGGAAAGAAGTCTTGCTTAGCTGGAGATACTGGGAACACCACCCTCTGATAATGTATGAAAAACATATCTTGACAAATCTGGATTGCCCCTGGGATTAATTTTGGATGCCCCAAGTTTACTGCTGATAAGCTGCGTGATGCACGACAATTCTTGCGAATAACTTCACTTCTAAAATGCCCCAAGCTATATGGCTGATGAGGAGAAATCGTCCCAAGAGGATTTTACAAAAGACCTGGCATCCACCATGCTCTGGTGTCTTCAAACTCTTAGAGAGATTCGTCAAATCTCGACATGATTGCCCCGGATTGACTGTAGTTGGCACAATAAAGTCTTCAAATTTTTGCCCCAAACGAGCAAACAAGTTGGGAAAAACGTTAACTGGGAGAAGCAACATGTTCGTGCTTACGGTCTTCAGGTGACATGCCCCTGGATATGATTTTTCTTGACGTGATCCGCCAATTACTCAACATAGTTTCAAGCCTTAAGAATTTACTCATCATTGGTGCTTATATGTGAATTTCCTTGATATCAAACAAATGTTTTGCAGTTAGAAAAAGTTTACAATGAGAATGAAAATTCTAATGCAACAGTTATGTAAGTCTTGAAGATTTTGAAAGATATCGCACAAATTTTGCGAGTTAAAGCACCATTTATTTTTGTATAGGAAAAACATATGATACCAACATAACTATTTAGAACATTCATGGGAGTCAGGAACACTATCTCATTGAAGTATGCTTTCAAAATAACCTTGCTTCAATTAGGACTTTTGAAGGTTGTAATGTGGTCTGGTTCATGGTTTTAGAAAAAAAGATTTAAAGGCTCAAAATATTTGGTGCCCACCCATTCTTCATGATGTTCTCCAACCCTATGTTCAGTTAATTCAACATGAGTGTTCATCTCTCAAAAGGATTTTGTGACGGTCAAGGAAACGACGAGGCTTTCAGAGTAGAAACCACCCTCATGTCTTCGTGTTTGTAGTCACAAATTTGCTCTTTGTTGAGGACTTTTCTTTGCAGTCCTTTTCTTTGCAATTTTATTTTCCCTAACTTTTGCCTGAACTAATTCTTTTGAATTGATAGTCCAGCGGGATGCCTTAATTTTGCCTAAGTCACACGTTTTCATGTTTTTTGACTTAGCAGGCTTTTTCTTTTTTCTCGATTTTTGACTTTTTGAACAAAATGTGTGACATTAGCTTGTATTTGCTTGTTGAGAAGATTGTGATTGCCTCGTTTCTTGATGAATGAGGGATAACATTATGATTCCACATCTTCTGGCTTCATTATACATGAAAGATAGCCCTCGTAGTTTCTCTTCAAAAAACATCTTCCTTATGAATTTCGAACACTCAGTCAGATTAACTAAAAACTACCCTGCCCCAGGTTAAAATTCAAGGTTTTTTCGTATAAAAAGGAACTTCTACTTCAAGGCTCAAAAGGGGTTAGCAAGGGATTATCTTCCTTATATCTCCGGTGTTTAGGGATTTGAAACAATGCTTGTACATCATCAGCAAGATTTTATCCAAAAGCAAACAACCAGAGATTTTGTGTTCTTTAGATCATCATCCTCCCCTCAATCTCTGCCTAGGCAAGAGAATGAGCAACAATTTGGTATCATAGTGCAAAAGCAATTTAAAATTTGAAAACAAATATGAGTGAAACGAATGAATTTCTTCAAGACAACCATACTCATTGTATTAAGATAATCATTCAGATGCAAACAAGTTCTTACATGCAAACAATGTTTTGATAAACAAGAAAATTTACAAAAAGCAGAAATAAGTTAATGATCGGGGAAGGCCTTCCATCTGGACTTGAATCACCGAAAACATCCTTCAAAACTCAAAGTGACCACCAATCGTGTTTGCTCTTCGGCACGTGCTTGATTTGAACTTCAAAACCAACGTCCTTGAATGACAAGATACCACTTCTGACCAACTTCTGAACCTCAATCTTCAAAGCAAAGCAACCCTCCAAGTCATGCCCAGGAGCACCTTGATGAAAGGTACAAGCCAAATCAGCTTTGTAGTACCAATGTATCTTCTCAGGAACCTTCGATGGAGGTCGGGTCTGAACCAAATTCCTCTGCATCAGGATAGGGAACAACTCTGTATAGGTAATTAGAATTGGATCAAACTGGGTTTTCCTCTGATTAGGAACTTGCTGATTCTGTTGATGAATATGAGAAACATGATGATTCTGACGACGATTATTTCTTCCTATAGTTCTCTTCTTGGAAAAGTTATTATCAAACTTCTTCACACCCTTAGCTGAGCTACCATCTGGATATAAACATCCCTTTCCGACATCTTCTTCTAGACGCACTCCCATATTCACCTTGTCAGGAAAGTCATTAGGTGCATTAACCAACACCTTCTCATGAGAGAATGATTTTAGAGTTTCAGTGAAGACTTTTATCATCGCTTCCTCCCTCCTAGAAGGATTGACTTGGGAGGCAACCAAAATTTCAACCAAACCAGTTGAGTGATCCATACCAGCTTTCAAAATAGTCATCTCTCTACGGAGTTCAGAAACCTCTTGCTTGATATTCTCCATTGTTCTCTTAGCACGAGTGTTGTACTGGTGAGACCAAAGGAAAAATAAGACTTGGAAAAAAGACCTTTGAAAGTGAAACAAAAAATGTAGAATGATGTATGATATGCAAAAGAGAGTTTTTATTTGATTTTCAAGGAACTCAAGATATTAAGTTGTAAACATCAAAGTATGAAGATAGAAGACGAATTTTAAATTGGCTCCAAACATTGATCAAGTTATCATCAAGATCAATCATCCATTTTGGTGGATTAGGGTTTTCGCCCTATCAACACCCAAGATCCATTGAGCTTGACGAAACTTGTGATGTTTACAAAGAAAGACCTCCAAATTCCTTCAAAGTCAAGTGAAAAGTGTTTTATGGATGCATGAATGCATGGCTATGCAACAACCACAAGCAAGGTCACAAATAAAGTCGAAAGGTTCAACGTCACGAGCATGGAGTCAAGGTAAGGAACACCCCCAAGGTATGTACTAACGGTTTAATCACACCTGTAGAACAAGGTTCTAAGAGTTCCCGGAGTCTACATTCCTCCTTCGGATATTACCAACGTCTTGATTACTCAATAATCAGCAATATTCTCAAGAGAAACTCATCCGAGCGTAGCATCGCGTAACAATTATTTCCGGATTACTCCGTTATAATCTCCGCGCTACACCTAAAAGGCCAAGATGGGTTAGGGTTCTACGGTTCCCAGCTTCTCTGGCTCCCAGGTCGAAAATAATAATGTCTTCCCGATTACTCGGTAAACAAATATTACGTTCAAAAGGGCCTTCCACTGAGTGGGGGATCTCATGCCTCCTTCTTCGGGATTACTCCCTCAAAGTTAACATGACTATACCGCCCGTCTTATTCCTAAGTGTAACTTAGTCCGGGTATAGGACTTGTCCTTTGTAAATATTATCAACACCCAAATAATCATGATATATACATATAATCAAACAATCAAATAATGATAAAACAGATAAAACAAATTAGGCTTAACCCACTTAGGGATGGACCAGCAAGAGGTCAATCTTCCCCAGCAGAGTCGCCAATTCTGTAGCGGTGAAAATTGGAGATCAAGCTATTAATTAACTTGACTCGCAAAAGCAAGAGTCGCCACCGCGCTTTATTATTTCCAAGGGAAAAGGGAAAAGAGCGAAATAAAACCCTAAAATATGCAACGTAAAATAATACTCAAAAGTAATAAAAAATACAATGCGTTTTTGAAAGAGATCGAGAGTTCGGGGGTTGGTTATACAATGGGAAGGTGTTAGCACCCAATACATCTGCGGTACTCCGCAGGAACCTTTTGAAATATCTGTTTTTTGGTTTAAAATTGTTTGTTTGATTAAAATGATTCGTTTGGCTAAAAGATGGGTATGGACGAGATTTTTGAAGATACGACGACCTAGTGTCGAAGTTTTGACTTAAAAAGGTGTGAGTTTGAAAATTGAATCTTTTGGAAAAATTATCTTAGGTTTAACAAAATAGTAAGCAAGCAAAAAATGAATGAGGGTGTTCGCTTGATCGTATTAGATATATTTGATGACGTGAAGTCAACATAATTAAAATATTTCCCTTGGAATAAATGGAGCGAGCAAAATAAAATAGACATCGAAATATAAGCAATCAAAATTCACAAGAAAATAAATATAACTAAACGGATTAATGACCTAAGGGCGCCGAGAAATTAAAATGGCAAAGAATTTTTAAATACAAATAAGGAGGATGTAATTAATTATTTAGAAAAATTGTTTAAACTAAATTAAAATCCTAAGGTTATTTACTAAAATAATTCTACTAATTACAAAATTCTAAAGTTATAAAATTATTAAAGCTCTAAAATTAATAAATTATATCTAAACTAATTTAACTATAAACTAAATTAATCCCAAGATTGCCAATTTAAATTTGAACTAAACTAATTATAAGAAAAGGTGAAGCAGAAAATTAGGAGGGTGTATAGATAGCAAGCTCTGTATTGAGAGCAAAACCCATCCAGAAAAGGCCCAGGAGTTATCTTTTTATTGTAAACAATTTCAGAATTAAAAATTCAATGGGCCTCAGATGGCCCGGCCGGCCCAATCAATAACATCCATCCACATTGCTTAATCATGTTAGGATTATTGAATTAAATTAATAGATAAAAAGAAAAGAGTTATAATAAGACAAACAATTAGAAAAGGGATTAGGGTAAGGAGAACATCACATAGTACCTTTGTCCCCTCAAAATTGCAACAGCGGCGACGATAGCAATTTCCTCGAAACTCTGAGCAACTCCGAGCGACAAAGCACCACTAGCGGTTGCGGCGGCGGTGGAGTAAACGAACTCGTTACCTGACTCAACACAATGAGTTCCAAACTCGTTACATGCAGCTTGCGATTTTCGATCCTGATGCTGATGCCGAGTCTGTTGTTGTTGCTGATGGTGATTCGCCAGCGAAGATGAAAGAGATTTGAGGGTTAACAGCGGCGCGAGAGAGATGGAGTGGTAGCCGTGGGGTAGAGGGGTTGATTAGCTGCTCGGAATTGGTTCACGAAGAAACGCCGTGGCTCTTCGTTTGATTCGGTATTTTTGTTTTTCTTGTCGTTTTCATTATTTCCTTTGCGCTTTACCTTGTTCTTCTCACTCGCCATTTTTCTTCTTCCTTTGCTTGCGTATGCCAACTCTTCCATCCTCATCAATACTTGATAACACACACCCCATTTACACGAGTTCAGTTGATGATAACACTAACCCACAGTCAAAGATATAACCCAAATAACCACCCTGGTGTTAGTAACAAGTTGTTGCAATAATTTTCCAGCAGAGACCTTGTTAATGGTTGTTATTGCATAGGTTTTGAAGTGAAGTATATGTAATGATGTTTGTATTGCAGAGAAATTGAGTTGGTCTAACAGTGAGAGAGCATGCTGGATTGTGTACCGGCGGTGACAGGTGGTAGAGGACAATGTCGATGTGGTTGTTTGAATGAAGGTCTGTTTGAAGGTTGATAGAAAAGATGTTCTGTGATGTTGCTGAAGTTTGATAGTAGTGAGGAAGGTTGATGAATTGGATGAAGAGGGTTACGATGTGGATGCTGGGAGTTGAGGTTACGGTGAAGATGGTTGGGAGAAAGATGGAATGGTGAGTGGAGTTTGGTGAGCTGGGAGATGGAAGGATGGCGGAGGGAATTGGACAGGGTGTTGCGATGGTGATGATGCTGGATGACAGTAGAAGGGTGGTTGTTGCACAGGAGATCGGTGATGGAGATTGAAAATAGTTTTTATGGCTGGAAGGGAGAAGGTTCACAATTTGTAATGTGATGCAAACTGGACGGGTGGATATGTGTTGTCTGCAGATGGCTTTGGTGCAGTACGGCTGCGGAGGTGATGAAATCGCGGTTGTCAATTTGCATCGGTCCAAAGGGATGGTTCATGGTGAATAGAAAGCTAGATGGGATACTGTTTCTTTTTGTGTTTTGTATCCTTTGTTTTTCAGCAGGTCATGTTCTGTCGTTTTTGTTCTAAACCTTGAGGTTTTATTAGAAATTTTCCACAGGTTTTTACTTTGTTTTCCCCCCTTCAGAATGAATTTTTGGAGGGAAAATTTGTGGGTCTTGGACAAATTGATATGCTGATTTTTCCCTTTCTAATGCAGGATTTGCATCCTCTATTTTTGTGAAATTTTATACTGCTTTTGGACAGGTTTTTGGCATTATTTGTGCAGAATTTTGACTTGTTTTTGGACAGGTTTGACAGGATTTGGAGCAGCATTGCAGTAGCATGTTTTTGGGACTGATATGCATACAGTATGGATAATTTTGAAGCAAGGTTTGGACTGTTTTGAAGTGTTTGTAGCAGCTGATTTATGGACAACATTGGTACAAGTTATGGAGCAATTTGATGCATCATGAAGCAAGGAAAATGGGCTTGAAAATAATAGCATAGACTTAGACTTGGTGTTTTGAAAATTGATGAAGGATAGTTTAAAATAGGCTTTAGGATTTACAATGTTTTTTTCATGTGATTTTGTGGCTATAATATTTGTAATGAAATTTGAAATTTGTAACAAGTCTTGAATTTGGATGTAACTTTAAATATTTCATTTGAGTTTGGAATGAATTTGTCTTGAGATTTTTTTTGAAATTGCAAACTTGAAATATGCCTAAAAATTAGCATGATGCATTCTCCACATTTGAACTAGACATGAAAAAAATATCCTCGAATCAATGATCTTGAAATTTTCTTTAAAGTTTGTATCAAATTCCTGGATTGAAAAAGAACTTTTCCTTAGAAATAGTCCTAGTAGAATTGATGGACTTTTGTGAACTTATCTTGAAGAATATTTGAAAACTTGTCATTAGTACTTGAGTGAACAAATAGTATCTTAAGAGCCTTGGTAAAAAAAATTCATCATAATTTGACAATCACTTATACTCAAATGCAAGTGACTTGAAACAAGCGCCAAACAATTTAAAGAATTCTTAAACTCATCATCATGTGTCATGAACAAACTCATCATAAAATTCAATATCTTTAGAGAACAATTATGGCATGAATTGTGGCTTGGAGATTAAGAATATTCTAGGTTATGAGAATGACCTATAACGTTTCAATAAATTCCAATAGCCTTCAAAGCATAATATGACAACATGCAAAAAGAACTGTCTCAAAATATTGGAAATTTATGATCCTTTGAACTTGATCTTGAAAAAGTTGGATTTTTTTGGTCGAAGTGCTTTAAATCATCTCACATAGCCTGATCTTTCTTCGCATTCTAAAGCATCTCGATGCACATGTAAACCAGTGGTGATGAAATTTTGATTGTGCTCTGAGGAAGTTGTGGAGAAGTTTGAGAGGTTAAAAATCGGCCATATTTCGCGCCCTTAATTTCTTTGAATAAAAATGCCAATGAAGATGGGATCTTAGGTCAAAAATTGGGGTACAACACACAGATATCAGCATGATGTCTTAACATGTTCTGAGACATCATCTGTTACAACATTACAGTTTTACCTTGATATATAACAAACAGAATTATAAAGTGTTGAAGGTAAAAACACAAATCAGTTGTTGACCCAGTTCGGTGAAACACACCTACTCTGGGGGCATACCAAGCCAGGAAGAAGATCCACTATTAGCAATATTAATTCAGGACCAAACTTTACAAGTTCCCATCCTTCACTTAATCATCTACCCAGTGCAACCTATACCTAGGAACTCCTAGATAGAAACCTACCAGTTTCCATTCCTATTGTCACAACAACAGAAGTCTTACTCCTACTCAAGAAGCAGTGCCCTCCCACTTGGTTTCCTACATTACAATGAATATGAAGTAATGCAGAAATACTTAGACTTGCTTCACAGCTTCATCCAAGAACACTCAAACTCTTACCTACAGGTTTCGAGTTACATACATGGTAACCTTGTCACAGACCGACAGGTTTACCTAACAAAACACCCCTAATGTTACATTGTGTGTGTCGCTCAAACCCTAGGTTACAATCTGCTATTTATAACCTATTACCTAACTCAGCAAGTTTTTCTCCTTGCTGTTACAACTCAGCAGCAAACTTCTCCTATAATCAAGGTCTTCAATCTTCTAGTTCCTAAAATATCTCCATATTTAGAAACAGTATTTTCTTCAAATATTCTGATTGATTCTTGATTGATCTTCACAAGAAACGCCACATATATTCTCAGAGTATTTAGGTACCAGAACTGTAACTGAATTATCAATTCAGTCGACGTGATGTCAAGTCAGATGTCATGACATTACATCTAACACGTTTTCCTAGATGTTGAACTTTTTCAACAAATAACCTCTTTCATAATTTAGATCACTTAGGATAGTTAGGTTATAAGTCACAGCTGTTACAAACATTCAACATAGTTACTTAATCAATACTTAGTTTCAGGCGCGATGTCACATGCTGATGTTGTGACATCTTACACAACATGTTGGTCCAGATGTTGAACTTCTTCAACACCACATATTAAAACAACAGAGGGGATCTGGGTAAACTTGCTTTCTTATTTGTTTTACAAATGAGGCCAACTCTCCAGCCAGGGCACTTACATTACCAATTTGAAGGAAGCGCCAAAGAACCCCAATACCTCTTCTCCATGTTACCACTCCAATGCAAAATGTGCTTACCACTCTGACAGTGTAGGGCATGATACCAACAACTTTTGGGCTCTTAAGAACAAAATCCAAGACTTGATCGACACGAAGGAGGTAGAATTCGATGCGCCCGAAAATCCAAATATGATATCTGCCCCAATGCCCAAGCACAGTCATAATGTTCATGTCGTTATGGAAGACCTTCATGTTACCAATGTTGCTGACCTTTTGACTCTGTTACCAGTGATTAAAGTGAATTTGATGAGAGCCGGGATATTCCTAGGCTGTGGAAAGGACTGTTACTTTTGTTTAAACATACGAGCTGACTGCCCACTATTGAAATCAGGCATCCAACGCCTGATGGATACTCAAGAGATACTCTTTCAAAAGACTCCTGTTGATACCTTCACTTCTGTTACTCCTGCTACTTTTGCTACTTCAACCAATGACATTGCAATAATAACCATCTCCGACAATCTTCCCAAGGCTTGCAAAAGGCCTGTTAAGATTACGCCTGATCCTAAGTTTGTGCCGTTAAAAATCACCATGCCGGGGCCTGTCCCGTATCAATCTAACAAGACGATACCATGAAATTACAGAGGAGAAATCTTCTATCATCGTATCAAACAGATTGAATCAGTCCAAGAGAATTCTGATGATGAAACCCCTGATATAGGGAACATTGCGGGAACAAGCAAGATAACTCGCAGCGGACGGATTTTCTCTCCGGAGATTGCTCCCCCCCGAGCAGTCTTTGGACCCTCGAAAGCTTCTGTGCCTATTAAGCCATATGTGCAAGGCCCGATAATTGAAGAAATTGATGTACCTGAAGTTAGACCCTCTGTTGATACTACCGATAAGGGTAAGGGGATACTAGAAGCGCTTGTCAGGATGAAGGCTCAGACTGTGGTAATCCCCGAAACCACCCAGAAAGAAATGGAAGAAATCTTAAAGATAATCAAAAAAAGTGACTACGACATCGTGGAACAGTTAGGGCAGACCCCTTCCAAAATCTCCATGTTGGCTCTCCTACTCTGCTTTGAGGCCCATGCTAAGGCCTTAATCAAGTTTTTAAAGACGGCACATGTGCCTCAAGAAACTTCGGCTGATCAGTTTCAAGAGTGTGTGGCTAGCCTCACTGCTGATAATGGTCTTGATTTTTCCAATGCTGATTTAACCCCTAGGGGAAGGAAACACAATGACACGCTGCATGTCTCAGTAGAATACAGGGGAACCACCCTTGCCCATGTCCTAGTTGATACTGGTTCATCCTTGAATGTGCTACCGAAGAAAGCGTTAGACCGTTTGGACTGTGAAGGGTTAGTGCTAAAGCCAAGTAATATCATGGTTAGGGCCTTTGATGGGTCCAAAAGAATGGTTCACGGAGAGGTTGACATTCCTATCAAAGTGGGCACCGAGACCTTCAACTCTACCTTTTATGTGATGGACATCCGTCCTTCATATTCGTGCTTATTGGGAAGGCCGTGGATCCACTATGCTGGGGCAGTTACCTCCTCTTTACACCAAATGCTAAAGTATCCTGTCAAGGGTAAGATTATAACGGTGCACGAAGAGGAAGAGTACATGATAAGTCACCTCAACTCCTTCCGCTATGTGGAGTTGGATGGCGAATTCATAGAAACGCCTTTCCAACATTTTGAGGAAGTTTCTCCTGAAGTCGCAGTTGCAAAGACAATGGTTGATGTGCCTATCGTTTCCAAGCATGTGTCTAGGATGGCATCTCTCAAGGACGCAAAGGTTGTAATAAAAGAAGGAAGGAGTACAGTATGGGGGCAACTGCCTGATTTTCCTCACAAGACGGACAAGTTCGGACTAGGTTTTACTGCTGCAGGCCAGAAAGTTGTGCGCCGCTCCAGGGCTGGAGGGCCACCCGTAAAAATCACTCACCATGTAATTAATGCCTTAGAAGATGATGATGAAGAAGACAACTTTGAAGATTGGATATTTCCAACCGTCGAAGGAGGATTAAGCAACTGGGAAGCAAAGGACTTTATTCCCATCACTTTTATCAACCAGTAATTTATCTTTGAACAATTTCCTATTTTGGTCTGTAATAACTAAACAATTCGCACACTATTTTCACCTTATGCCTTACCCGGGGCATATAGGTCCATTGGTAAGGGCTTGGTTTCTTCATCATTATATGACATGTTTTAATGAATCATTGGACGTTTTCATCTATAAACTGTTGTGTTCATTTTCTTTCCTTTTGCATTTTTGTTTAAGGATAGTTATCCCTTACACACACCCACACTCACAAAATGAAGGTACCCATCCACTTCGGATTTCATGGGTGACTGTTCTGCTTTAGCCTTCGGTAACTCTGAAGACTTGGTCAATCATGCTGAGTACGAAGTTGACGAAGACTGTGAAGTGCCGGGAGAGTTAGCCAGACTTTTGCAACAAGAAGAGAGGGCTATTCTGCCTCATGAAGAGTTGCTAGAAACCATCAACTTGGGAACAGAGGAAGACAAGAAAGAGGTTAAGGTGGGTGCCAACCTGGAACCAAGTGTCAAAGAGCGCTTAGTGTAATTATTGAATGAATATGTTGAAATCTTCGCCTGGTTCTATGAAGACATGTCGGGGCTAGACACAGACATTGTGGTTCACCGTCTCCCTACAAGAGAAGACTGGCCACCGATCAAGCAAAAGGTCCGCCGAATGAGGCCCGACATGTTTGAGAAGATCAAAGTTGAGGTAATGAAGCAATTTAACGTTGGCTTTCTGGCTGTTACTTCCTATCCACAATGGGTTGCTAACATTGTTCCCGTACCTAAGAAGGACGACAAAGTTAGAATGTGTGTGGACTATCGGGATTTAAACAGGGCTAGCCCTAAAGACAATTTTCCACTACCACACATTGACATCTTGGTTGACAACACAGATCAACACAAGGTATTTTCCTTCATGGATGGATTCTCGGGATACAACCAGATCAAAATGGCCCCCGAAGACATGGAGAAAACTACTTTCGTCACGCAATGGGGTACCTTATGCTACAAAGTGATGCCATTCGGACGGAAGAATTCTGGGGCAACCTATCAACGCGCCATGGTAGCTTTATTTCATGACATGATACATCATGAGATTAAAGTCTACGTAGACGACATGATAGCCCGATCACAGACGGAAGAAGAACACCTTGATCATCTGCAAAAGCTGTTCGACAGGTTGAAGGAGTATAAGCTCAGACTGAACCCAAACAAGTGCACTTTTGGAGTTAGGTCTGGTAAACTTTTGGGATTTTTCATCAGCAACAAAGGCATTGAGGTTGATCCTGCTAAAGTAAAGGCTATACAAGAAATGCCTTCCCCCCGCACTGAAAAGGAGGTTAGAGGATTCTTGGGACGCCTAAACTATATCGCAAGGTTCATATCTCACTTGACATCTACCTGTGAGCCAATCTTCAAACTGTTGAAGAAAGATCAGGTAGTTGAATGGAACAATGATTGCCAAGCTGCTTTTGATAAGATCAAGGAGTATTTGCTGGAACCTCCTATCTTGATGCCACCATCGAAGGAGGGCCATTAATCATGTATCTGACTGTTTTGGATAACTCAATGGGGTGCGTATTGGGCCAACATGACGAGTCTGGCCGAAAAGAGCATGCCATTTATTACCTTAGCAAAAAGTTTACCGACTGTGAGACTCGCTACTCACTGCTCGAGAAAACTTGCTGCGCTTTGGTATGGGCTGCTCGCCGACTAAGGCAGTATATGTTGACTCATACCACTTTGCTGATTTCCAAGATGGATCCGATTAAGTATATCTTCGAGAAGCCTGCTTTATCTGGAAGAATCGCTAGATGGAAAATGATCCTGACTGAGTATGATATCCAGTATACTACCCAAAAAGCTATAAAGGGGAGTGTACTAGCTGACCATCTAGCTCATCAAGCCGTAGAAGATTATCAATCTATGAGATTCGACTTCCCTGACGAGGACGTCATGACATTGGACAACATTGAAGGTAGCGGACCGTATGACGGACCTGAACAAGGATCCCGAATGACCCTATACTTTGATGGTGCTTCAAATTCACTTGGCAACGGTATCAGTGCGGTACTCATTTCTCCGGAAGGTTGCCATACACCCTTCACTGCCCGACTTTGCTTCAGTTGTACCAACAACATGGCTGAATATGAAGCGTGCATCTTTGGTCTCAAGGCCTCTATATACTTGGGAATCAAATATTTGGTCGTATTTGGGGACTCGGCTTTGGTTATCAGTCAAGTCAAAGGAGAGTGGGACACTAAACATCCTAATCTTATCCCATACAAAGAACATGTCTTGACATTGTTGCCTTATTTCGAGCAGATTACTTTCGAGCATTTCTCGCGAGAAGAAAATCAGTTGGCAGATGCTCTAGCTACAATGTCTTCCATGTTTAAACTCAACTGGGATAACGAGGCTCCCCAAATCACCATCGAGCGAATGGATGAACCTGCACACTGTCATGAGATTAATACCGAAGAAGTAGTGGAACAACCCTGGTTTCATGAAATCAAAAGGTATCTCCAGACTCGAGAATACCCTGAAGGAGCTTCCGTCAATGACAAAAAGTTCTTAAGGAAATTTGCTGCCAAGTTCTTCCTGAGCAATGGCATCCTTTATAAGCGCATCCATGATTGTGTTCTACTTCGTTGTGTGGACAAGGTTTAAGCAGAGTTGATCATGACCGAGATACATAGTGGCACGTTTGGCACCCACTTGAGCGGAAATACGATGGCTAAGAAGATTCTAAGGGCAGGCTACTACTGGTCTACCATGGAAGCTGATTGTCATCAACATTCCCGTACTTGCCACAAATGTCAAGTCTATGCTGACAAGGTACATATTTCTCTTGTTCCTCTCAACGTTCTGACAGCTCCTTGGCCATTCGCAATGTGGGGCATCGACATGATTGGAGAGATCAAGCCTACGGCATCTAATGGACATCGCTTCATCTTGGTCGCTATTGATTACTTCACCAAATGGGTCGAAGAAGCTTCCTACGCCTCAGTTACAAAGAATGTGGTTGCCCGCTTCATCAAGCAGAACCTCATATGCCGGTATGGTATCCCCGACAGGATCATCATAAACAACGGTACAAATTTGAACAACACTATGATCACCGCTATGTGCGAGCAGTTCAAGATTTACCATCACAATTCATCTCCCTACCGGCCAAAGATGAACGGTGTTATTGAAGCCGCGAACAAAAATATCAAGAAGATCATTCAAAAGATGACAGTCACCTACAAAGACTAGCATGAGATGTTACCGTTTGCTCTGCACGGGTATCGTACCACGACACGTACTTCAACAGGGGCAACCCCCTTTTCTTTGGTATATGGCATGGAAGCTGTTTTACCTATGGAAGTTCAGATTCCTTCCTTGAGGATTATGAAGGATGCGGTTTGAGTGAAGACGATTGCATTCAGACCCGCCTTGATCAACTTAACTTGATCGATGAGAAACGACTTACTGCTGTTTGTCATGGTCAGACGTATCAAAAACGGATGATCAAGGCCTTCAACAAGAAAGTCAGGCATCAAGTATATCAAGTCGGAGAACTTGTAATCAAGCGGATCATCTTGCCGCAAAGTGATCCCAATGGCAAGTGGACTCCTACTTACGAAGGACCATTTGTGATCAAGAGCATCTTTTCTGGTGGGGAAATGATTTTAACCACCATGGACGGCGACGATTTTCCGCACCCTGCGAATGCAGACATAGTCAAAAGATACTAAAACGACCCGACAAGTTGAAAACCTGAAAGGGAGACTTGGGCAAAAATGGGCATCCCGGTGAATCAAAAACCCGAAAAGGCGGTTTAGGAAAAAACTAGGGATAAACAGAAGAATTTGTACACCCGGCAAGTTGAAAACCCGAAAGGGCGACTTGGGCAAAAAAGGGTTTCTCGGTGGATCGAAAACCCGAAAGGGCGGTCCAGGAAAAATTTAGGGAATTAAAGCGTATGACTATGTCTCGTCGGATCACTTTAAGAATGATCTCTTCACCAACAAGCACCAGGCTTCTGATCAATCCAATCATCGGCGGACGAAGCAACGAATGGGAAAGATACTCAGAGTTGTGAAGGCTATAGCAGAATGGGAAGCAGAATGGGAACCCCATGGAATTGTTACACATAGCCATCTTTCTTTTTGTATAAATTTTTCTCAATTTTACGACAACATTCTCTTACTAGGATGTATGTTTCCTTTGTACAAAGATACTTACAAAAGTTAATACAAAAATACTTCAAAGTGCATAAATTTGTTTTCCTTTCATTATTTTTTCACACTTATGTTTTATTTGAAAACGTCCAATGTTTTGTTAAATAGGCATATGCATTTGAATATAATCACTGCTTACAAATAAAATGAAATTGAGAAAGGATAATTACTTATAGGTTGAAGGTATAGGAAGGTATCCTTGTGCTATTCTAGAAGAAATCCCCTACAATACATCATTCAGATCCTCAACAAAGCTAAAGCCTTGGAGTATATATCTCCAGCGGAGTTAAATTTCAAGACCCCTAGCGGAGCCAGTGTATTTTAAACTTTTATTCCTCAACGGAGTTAAGTTTCAAGGTTCCCATCAGAGTTCAAACTCCCGATCCCCAGTGGAGCCCGAAAACCCTGAAATACCTATCCCTCAGCGGAGCTAGAATATTCTAAATCTTCTTCCCCAACGAAGTCAAAATTTCCAACTATCAATCCCCGGTGGGAACCATTCAGCTTCCCTAAATTCCCCAGCAGTTTATCTTAAAAATCTAAGAACCAAGCAGATAACAGTTAGCTTCTTGGCTTATCCCCAACTAGGATGATTCCCTGGTGGATTGGCATACACCCAAGCTCATGATTTCCCCAGCCGAGTAAACACTCTCCCCACAGATTTATTTCTCAGCAGATCGAAGATTCTCGGACTCATTTCTCCAGCATAAGCCTCCCAGGTTCTAATTCCCCAGTAGAGGTCTTCAGAGTTCTCCTTATTTCCCAGGAAAGTCATGAAGGATTCTCATTCCCCGCAGAAGTTGTCAAAGCTCTCGTTAAATCCCCACCAATCACCGAGGATATTCAACCCCCAGCAGTGACCCCTGGATTTCTCATTCTCAACAATCAAAGATCTTTAATCCCCAAGCAATCAGCAAGGATTTCTCATCTTTAATAATCAAAGATTTTTTGGAATCCCCAACATCGGTCAAGGATTCACCTTCCTCGACAGCAGTCAAAGATTTCATTATCTCCAGTTATCAAAGATTTATCTTCCTCAACAAGACGGTTAATCAGCTTACATGCATTCATTACATTCATATATCACAAACATTGATGAAACACATTGCATTGCATCATACATATCATGCAACATAACTGTATGTTTTAGCTAACATTTTACCCTTCTCAGGATAAGATTAAAAGGCTATCGCTAACAATTATTCAGATACAGTATGGATACACCCCAGACATGGCGGTCATTCTATTACTCATTCAGACTTCAGCAATCCGATACAGACTAGATACGCTCCAGACACGGAAGCCATTCTATCTCTCATTCAGATTCAACTACCAAAACTCAAGTTCATATACGCTCCAAACACGGATGCCTTTCTGGCCCTTACACCAGAAGTTTGATTCTCCCCAGTGCAGTCACCACGGAAATCATTATGTCACTTGTCCAGATCCCAGTTACAGTACAAATACACTCCAGACACGGAAGTTATTATGCTACTCATACAGATCTCAATATCAGATACATACTAGATACGCTCCAGACACGGAAGCCATTTTATCTCTCATTCAGATTCAACTACCAAACCTCAAGTTCAGATACACTCCAGACACGGAAGTCATTTTGTCACTTGTCCAGATCCCAGTTACAGTACAGATACACTCCAGACACGGAAGTTATTATGCTACTCATACATGTCTCAACTTCAGATACAGTCCAGATACGCGCCAGACACGGTCGCCATTCTGTCACTCATTCGGAATTTATCCCCAACACATAAATGCTCCCTACACAGATGTTTCTCTGTTACCCATTCAGAATACAGATACACTCCAGACACGGTAGTCATTCTGATATTTATTCAAGAATTAAATACAGTTACAACTAGGATAGGCTCTAGACACGGACGCCATTCCTTTGCTCATACGAACCCAATCTCCAGATACAGCTCAGATACATTCCAAATACGGATACCATTATGATGTTCATTCTACTAATATTCAACAAATAAGTTTTGGATGGCATCTCTAAGCCCATCTCCAAAAAGATTCTACCATCTCCAAATGGCATCTTTAAGCCCATTCCCTCAGCTACATTTTGACGAGTGAAAATTTACGGGCACTCTAGTGTCCAATCCTCTTTTACCTTCGAGTCACGAAAGGCAGATTCGCCAATCTAACTCTTCAGGCCCAAGAAGATTGAACAGGGGCAACTGTTGTACCCCAAAATTTGCCCTCCCATCCTTCAGGAATTCATCCTGAACTCTCAGTTTTTTCTCTTAAACAAAGCCAAGCCCTTCATTATCGTTCCTTTCCAAGAAAACAATTTACAATAGCCAAATGGTCATTTGCAAGCTCTAAAGGCAAAGCTTTTACCTTGGAAAAAATAAATTCTAAACATTGGGAATTTTTCTCTAAAAAAAGGGGGGTGTTTAAGAAGAAAATGGCACTTCAGAGCTTCTGAACCAACCTCCAGGCAGAAATGGTCAGAAGCTGCAAACTTGGCTCAACACATAACATTCAGTTAGAATATGGCTCTTTCAGCAGTTACACCAACTCAGACAGAGACTGCAAACTTGGCTCAGCACATAACATTCAGTCAGAACATGGCTCTTTCAGCAGTTACACCAACTCAGTCAGAGATTGTAAACATGGTTCAGCACTTGATCTTTGAACAGAACATGGCTCTTTCAGCAGTTACACCAACTCAGTCAGAGATTGTAAACATGGTTCAACACTTGATCTTTGAACAGAACATGGCTCTTTCAGCAGTTACGCGAAGTTCAGCCAGAATTTGTTAGAGAAGTGTGGAGAAGGTAACAAAGCCTGAAACTCCTTCAGAATGTACTGGGATCATAAGGTAATGGGATCAGTAAATGGGGTAAAGTACTGAAGCAGGATCACTAAGTCTAGAGTCTTTAAAGACAGATCAAAGGAGCATACTGGAAAACTCTTAGAGCTTGCTGAGGCAGCAAGAGGCCAAGGTCAGAGCTTGGTTTACGTTGTTTTTGGTAAAGCAGAACTGCTGGCTCAAGTTTTAGGTAATGATGCAAAATCTCCTATTACAAGATTTTTGATGTTGACAAATCTCATCAACATTTAATGCTCATTAATGCTCACAACCACTCCTGAACATTCATCCAAGGGGTCTCTCCACGTGTGGCTTGGTAAACGCCTTTGTTTAGGTTTAGGCATGGGTCTATGCGCCACTTTTCGCCTATAGAGGTCACTTCACCTCAATCCTTGCCTACTGTTCCAGACTAAGCTGAAAAGCTGTCCATCATCACAACTTTTCATGAACTTCCTTCAAAAACAAGTTAAATATTGGCACCATTTAACGTTCAAAAATCCACAAAGCCTTGCCTATAAATAGGACACCATTGCCCATCACAAAGGACGTGAGACACCATCCAGAAAAAATTGCTAGAGAAGAAACAGAAAAATCTAGTAAAAAAAATAACCTTGTGAATCTCTGTCCAAAGATCCCTGGTATTTTCACAAACTTTGAACTTCTTACATCCAAACTTCATTAATACTCAGTTTGTTTTATGACCAAAGAACACCCATACAGTTTCTGACCATACATACACATACTTTTTCCATCCACCCATTCTAAAAAGAACCTGTCCAGAATACCATCAGAGCTAAAGCTAGCTCCCACTCACAGACTTTTTCAACAGCCAGGTAAGCTCCTGCTGGATTTCATCATGCTGCTAAGCATCATCATCTTTGCAGACTCAATAAAACATAATGTGAATATCATGTTGTTGCTGTTTGCGTTATGAGGATTTTCATACCTCTGAATGTTTAAGTAAGAAGTGAATCAGTGTAGAACCTGCCTGTGACTTTGTTGGTTCTTTATCCTGAAACACTTTGACATTTGCTGAGGTTGTCCCAAGCATGTTTCCAGTTTTGTAGAAAAATAATAAAACTACAGATGTTCTGGCTAGCACAGGGAGAAGTCAAGTTCTGACTTTGACGTTAGCATATCTGAAGCCTGTTTTGCTGTCAATAATATCAGAACTTCTGAAAATTATTGTATTTCCAGCAGGGTCAGAACTTCTGGCTTGCCCACTAACAAACTGTTGTCTTGCAGTGCATGGGGGTCAGAACTTCTGACCTTCCCACTAACAGGTTTCTGTTTTGCAGGTGCCAGAGTCAGAAGTTCTGACTCATACATTTTCACCAAAAGGTTGATAATCTTACAACATGCCTGGGTCAGAACTTCTGACTTTCTCTCAGCAGCGCGCTAGCCCTCTCTCTCTTTCTCTCTATCTTCCCCTTGTTATTTTCTTTTCTTTTCTATTTTTCTCGTTGAACCACCCCCATGTACAAATGTGTATCCTCATCCCCCAAATGCTGTAATAGCGTAGGATTTTACATTTCCACATTTTATTGCTTTCAAATATAAATGCTAGTAATTAGGATAGGTATGGCAAGATAAAATCAATGAAATAGAAAATCCTAATTCAAGATAAACTATTGCATGCAATAAAACACACTTGCACATAAACACCCCTTAAGGTATCTCCACTTGGTTGCCTAAACAAATGGGCCATGGTATGCTTGCTAGGTATCTTGGTTTGATCGGTGGGAATAAGAACTGACTGTTTTGGAATGCTGGTTTGCGTTTGCGTTTGTTTTCGCAAAATGTCGCGGTAAGCAAGAGTCGCCACCATCTTTTATTTTATCCAACAAGGAAAGGACAAAAGCATAGAAAAATTCCTTTTCGAGATGTTTCTCGGGTTCGGGAGGTAGATTATAGAAAGGGAAGGTATTAGCACCCTTTCTATCCGTGGTTATCCAAGGGCTCTTAGGTACTTGCTCACTATGTTTTCAAAAAGTTTTGCTTTTCTTGTGTTTGTGGGTTTTGAAAAGAGTTTTGTTTGAAAACTTCGATTTAACTCTTGTTTCTGTCCTCAAGAGTGTATGAAGTGTTTTTGAAAACTTTGTTTGAAAAGTGTAAGTGCGAAAAATTTGTTTTGTGTTAAAAGAGCAAGTACCTAAGAACCTTTACCCACTCAAAAGGAATTAAATTGTGTAAATGTCCTTTAGACAGTGCTATCCCACTATTGAGGAGTGGGTAGCACCGTTGTTAGAGTTTTCGGGTCAATTCAATTAAGGGACATGTGGTCACTAAAGCAATGTTAGGACGCCTTAGCGGTAACCCTAATGTCTTAGATCATTATATCTGAGGCAACCGTTTCGAGGCAACTTATGATCTTTGGACAAGAGGGCGACCTCTAAAACTTCCTATACTCAATGACCACGTCGAGGCAACCAAGTGAGGCGTACCCTAGGAGTGGCATGTGCAAATGTGTCAATTTTCAATTATGTTATCTTGGTACATGTTATGGTGAGCTACGATTGATTTTAAGTTTAAGATAGATCTTGTCATGCATAGCCTATTAGCATACATCTAGCAGTTAATGGTTGCGGAAAATAAAACTAAGCTATTACAAGGCGTCAGGTATTTACATCGCCAAAAAACAAACCCTTGAAAAGTAAATTGCGGAAAATAAATAAAAGCGGTAAGTAATCCTAATTAAAACTATTACATCCTCGGAGTAATTACAATTATATGGAATATGAATCAAAAATTGAATCGGAGAGTTATTAGGGTTTTGACCCTTTTTAGGAAAGAAAGAGATTTTTTTTAACCTAAACTAATTAATTAATTAAATAAAAAGAGAAATATTTTTGGGTTTAAGAATGTTTAAGGAAATAAAAAAAAAAGATTAAATATATTAAAAACCTAATTCTACACCAATTTTAATTTATTGCAAAAGTATTAATATTATGCCTAATTAAAACTAAACAAATTAAGTGATTTATTTACAAAAATAATGCAATAGTGAAATTTATTTTAATAAATAAAAATATTATATATTTTTTGTTTTCTGATTTTATTATGGGAAAAAATATTAATTTGTTAGTGATATAAATAATAATTATAAAAATAATTAAATGAAAGAAAAAATAAAAAAGAAAGGAAAAGAAATAAACTCATGAAGGGGGTTTGGGCCCAATTTTGGAGGTAGAGTCAGCAATTTCCAGGCCCATTATGCCTCAGCCCCATTGACTTTCCAGAATCATCCACGCGCTTGTTGACTTGGACACACGGTGGACATCATCTTGTGACCATCAGATTCGGCCTGAAGGCCATCTGGCGCTTGGGATCTGGAGATCCATGATATGCTACGCCTGCTGAATCACATGCAATCACCTGGATAAAAATTGTAACAAATATTTGGGGGACATGGGATTTGAACCCAGGTCCCAATGGACTATGCATCAACGCCTTTGCCAACTGAGATGTGACACGCTTTTGTTAAATGGACAAGTAGCGAATATTATATACAAAAACAATTAATATGTTGTAAACAAAAATAAATAAAGCGCGCGTTTTTCAAATACACGAACCAGATGACAACAAGTCATCATCTTCAACCTTTGTCCTGCATAATTAGAATCAGGTAGTGGGGGTTTTTAACCTCCACTACCTCCCTGCACGAAAAATAGCGAATAGACACAGAGTAAAAAGAAATATTTCGTGAGGTGTGTGTTCCAATCGTCTTGGTCTCACGAATTCAACCATGTATCCCATTGGTTCCAATTTTTCCTGGATTGGAAAGTCCTATTTGAAAGCTTGAAACCCCTAGAAATTCAATCATGGCATCTCTCATTTTAGGGCACTATGGTTCAATTCAGTCATTCCATCAGCTTTGTATAATCTCTAGCAACGCAAATCAATCACAAAAACATGTCAAATGCGTATGAATTAAGAGATACAGTTTTGAATTATAAGTGCAAACCGTGAGATGGTATTTCGTGATTCCTTGAGCTTTGGTGCTTAAATTTGATTGCAAATCACTCCTGGTACCTCCTGTAATGTGTTTGGATGGACAAGGCACCTTGAATTGGCCTAGATTGCAAGAACAAGTTTTGAGTTTTCTTGAAATTTCTTGAAATTGGTATGGCCGTTCTGCAGTCTTTTAGTCGTGTGTTAGGTTATGCTTGGCTTGCTTGCATATAAGGGAATCAGTTTAGGTCAAAATTTGGACCCATACCCATGTGCATTGAAGATTGAATCTTTGATTGACAAATCAAATATTCTTGATTTTTCATGATTGAACAAGTTGCCAAAATTGGATATTTTTGTATCTTTTAGCTTGTGCACGAATTGGCATTGCTTGGTCAGCATATTTGGATCACATTTGGTTCACAAATAGATTTAAGAATCAAATCTTTTATTTTCTTATAATTTAAATTAATTAAATGAATTAATATGTATTAAAAATCCATTTAATCAATAAATTTAAGAAAATAAATCCAATTTAACTTGGTGGGTCGTGCATAGGTCATGGGTGAAGTTTCAAAAAGAGATTTGAGGCCCATTAGCAAAAAGAAGGTGTTTTGAGCAAAGTTGACTTTTGCAAATTCATGAAAATTGCCCAACTTCTCCAATGCATAACTTGCCCAATTTTGATCATATGACCATGTTCTTGGACATTTTGGAAAGCCCTTGAAGTCCTCTAACCAATGCCTTTGGTCCCATGTCATTTGGATTTACCAATCTCAAGTTATGGCCTTTGACTCAAAGTGTACTTTTGTTGACTTTTGAAATTGACCTATAATGTAAAAATTTGTAACTTTTTGTGAGAGCATTTCTTGATCTTGGAGTGTGAAGATGGATTGTGAGAAATTGAATCCTCTTCAAAATGAGCTTTGGATGGAATTTTTCTGATAAACCATGAAAGAGTTATGCCCTGGTCAAAGTACAGTTGACTTTTCTACTGTCCAAAAATAGTAACTTTTGCACCTTGATGATTTTTTGAGCTATTCTTGTGAGGTCATGATAAAGACTTGATCAAATGATGATTGTGAACTCAAAATAAGATGTTGACCAAGAATTCTGACTTTTGACTGCAAAATGACCATTTTGCCCTTGTAGTTGACTGTAGATCAAATGGAGCTTTTGACTGTGCAAATTGGCACTGTGAGTCTTGAAACTTGGCATGTAGGTGCTAGAGAATGTATATAGGCCTATGAGACTTAATTGAACCATTGAAAACCCCAAATTACTTGAAAGAACCAAAACCCTAATTTTGAATTGACTGCCTAACTCTTGAGCAATCTTGAACCATTTGGAGATGATTCTTGACATATCTTGAGGAATATGGGAGGGCAAATTTTAGGGTACAAAATTTGCCCCTGTTCAATCTTCTTAAACCTGAGGATGTAGATTGGCTTGTGTTCCTTTCGTGATCCGAAGGTGGAAGATGATTGAACACTAAAGTGCCCAGAAATTTGCACTCGCATGGTGTAGTATCAGCAATGTGACATCGGGAATGGGCTTACAGATGCCATTTGGAGATTGTTGATAGAAGGATGGGCTTATAGATGCCATCTGGGGATTGTTTGTTGAATTGTAATTTTGTAAGTTGAAAGAAGGAACCTGTGTAGGGTTGCGTGATGATGGGTCTGTGTGAAACTTCATCTGAAAGAGAGAAGGAACCGGTGTAGGGTTGCTTCATGATGGTCAAGTAGATAATTGTCCTGTCTGGTTTCAGGTATTAATCTCTGACCTGAGAAAAAAAATAGTTTTCCTGGCTTGTTACAGGTATTAATCTGGAACTTGAAAAGATTGGCTGATGAGATAGTTGTCCTGGCTGGTTACAGGTATTGATCTCTGACCTGAGAAAGAAAGATGGTCTTCCTGGCTTGTTACAGGTATTGATCTTCAATCTCTTCATGTAGATAACTTTCCTGGCTTGTTACAGGTATTAATCTACAATCAGTCATCCACAGATAGTTTTCCTGGCTTGCTACAAGTATTAAACTGGGACTTGAAAAGGTTGATGGTAGCCATATTTTGATTGACCTTTTCCTGAAAAAGGTAAAATGTTAGCTGTATGCAATGTCATGATGTATGAAATGCATGATGTTCTCCAAATAAATGAGATCATGTCGTATGAACTTTATCATGTATGTAAATAGGAGGTATGAAATATGAAATGTTTGTGAATGTATTTTCGTCTGGGAAAATAAATCCTTGACAAATGCCGGGGAGTTTGTTAAATCCTGGGCTGATGTTGAAGAGTATGGTTGAATTCTTCGTTTCCACTGGGGATGATGCACGAAGATGGTTTAAAGAATAAACTTGTAGGAGAAGATGACTCCGTTAGGGAATAAACCTGGTGAAGAGATTACTCTGCAGGGAATTACTCTGTGGGAAGAGATGCTTTGTTGAGATTTTAACGATAACTCCGCTGGGGATTCCGTTGATAAGCTCTGTTGGGGATTTTGATGATGAACTCCGCTGGGGATGGAAAAAACTTCGTTGGGGAAGATCTTTCAGTTGCAACTTGCTGAGGATAACCCAGTTAGACTCTCGTGGGGGATAACCTCTGAATTTGGCTGAGAAGATGCATTTGTATTCTGCAGGGGACAAGCTTCCAGAATCTACTGGGTAAGATGATTCAATTCTCTATTGGGGAAGCTTTTTTAGACTGCACTGGGGAGATGGCTCCACTGGGGGTATCTTGCATTCTGTCGGGGAACATTCTTATATTCCGTTGCGGAATATTAAGACTGCCAGGGATACTCTTATGCTTGCTGGGGAATATCCTTATAATCCGCTGGGGAATACTAAGATCTTCTGGGGATACCAAGCCTTTCGGGGCTGACGGTAGACTAACTCTGCTTGGGGGAGAGTATTGCTGATTCGTCCATGATTGCAGGTCTCAGTGGGGAGAGCTTCCCTTACTGTCTTACTCTGCGGGGAGTGAAGGTATCTTGGTCATACTCTTCAACTGAATATACCTTGTACCTGGAAGACAGAGCAGCTTGTACAGTTCGGACAATTCTTATTGCCCCAGTTTCTGCAGGAGAAGAAGGCCTATGAGGTGCTTGATAACTGCCGATTGACAAATCTTCTTCTGGTAGGCAAGTGACGAGATGACGGGACATAGTCGTACGCTTTGATCCCTAATTTTTGCCTGGACCGCCCTTTCGGGTTTTCAGTCCATCGGGATACCCTTTTTTGCCCAAGCCTCCTTTTCAGGTTTTCGACTTGCCGGGTGTACAGATTTTTTCATTTTCATCCCTTATTTTTTCCCGAACCCTTTTGGTTCACCGGGAAGCCCTTATTTTTGCCTAGGCCAATCAACCTAGCAGGTCTTTGATTCTGCGTAGTACTTTTTGACTATGTCCACGCTCTTAGGATGTAGGGAGGTGTCACTGTCGGTAGTATTGTGTTGCCATACCACCAGAAGATGTTTGATCATGCAAGATTAGTTGCTGGAATTCATGTCCAATGCCCCAAGTGACTCGGGCGGAGATTTTCCCCTGGCTATTTGGCATTTTGAAAGATTCCTTTAATCTTGACTTGACTGCCCCAGATTATGGACAATGATCATGCCGTGCCCCTTGATTGGAAGTGTTTTTTCCACTTAAGGTGACCTTTTTATTGAGAAGGTTTTTGTTCACTAGATATTCTTCGTGCAAACTTCTCTGCTGTTTGAACAAATAGCCATATGCAAACAATGTTATTTTAAGAATGCAAAGCTTATGTCTGTCTTGAAGTTTTTGAAAATGCATTTTCAGTAAAGCAGGCAAATTTTGTAAAATGTGATGTCAACTCAGGATGTACAGCAAGCCCTATAGGAGTCAGGATACCTTTTGTAACAGTATGCTTTCGAACTAACCCATGCTTCAGCTAGGACTTTTAAGGGTTATAACGTGGCCTGGTTCACGGTTTAAGAAACAAAGGATAAATGCTCAAATTTTATTTGTACCCACCCGCTCTTCATGATATTCTTCAACCCTAAACTCAACTAACTGTGCATTAGATCTTGTTTGAGTCTTTACTCTGATATACCAGTGATGGTTCGGATACTGACAATTTATTTTAAACAGGCAGTCATTTTTTTTGTTGAGGGTTTGCAGGATTTCTTCCCTTTTTGATTTTGTTATCCCTGTCTTTTTGCCTGAACTGTTTCTTTTGTGATTACAGTCAGCGGGATGCCCCAGTTTTTGTAAGTCTCCTTCATAGGTTTTGACTTATTGGGCTTTTGTTTTTGAAAGATAACGATTGCCTGTCCTGACGATTATAGGGAACCATCACTGTCTTTTGTTTTGGAAGGACTCCTTTGATGCCATTCATTGTGCACCTGGATCAAATGAGAGAACTACCCTGCCCCAGGTTATGATTAAGGGTTTTAATTTGTGAAAAGAAAAACTCCAACTTCTTTGGCTCAAAGGGGTTGACGAGGGATTATCTTCCTTATAACTCCACTGTTTAGGATTTGAAACAGCGCTTGTACATCGTCAGCGGGGTCTGTTCAAAAGCATACTATAAAGATCGTGGTATCGTTTTCGTCATCCTCCCTCAAAAGGCTTAGAATTTTTTAATCGAGAGTTTGAACATCACAGAAAGGAAATATGAAGCAATTTTAAGCATAGTGAAAACAATTAATTCAAAACAGACACGTGTAATGCATTAATGAAATAAAAGAGTTTGACATGATAACTGTTTGAATAAGCCAAGAAAAATACAATTTCAGAATTCAAATGAACAAAAGTGCTTTCAATCCTAGCCATGTTTTGGAAAGGGAGCAGTGATCACATTTGGAGTCTCAGGAGGCTCGAATTCGATCTCCTTAGTGTCAATCATATTCTGAATCTTGTATTTCAGCGCCCAACAATCATTAGTATCATGCCCCGGGCTACCGGAATGATAAGCACACCTTGCATCTGGGTTGTAGTTAGGAGAAGAAGTCTTAGGGTTCTGAGGAGGGTTTATCACTTTAATCAGATTCATCTTCAACATGTGCTGCAATGCTTGTGACAATGGCATGTTGATGTTGGTGAACTGTCTTTTAGGCTCGTCCGCCCTTCGTTGATTTCCCTTTTGCTGTTGTCGGTGTGACACAGAACCAGAGATCAAGACTGCCCCTACGTGTTGGTCACGACGACTCTTTTGACTGTACACAGCATTGGACTCTTTCTTCCCACTGTAAGGCTTTTTATGAGCATCAGAAGGTGTAGCTTCTTGAATCTTCCCACTTTTGATGCCAGCTTCAATTCTCTCCCCAATCAAGATAAGGTCTGTAAACCCGGCTGAAGAGTTTCCAATCAGATGATTAAAGAATGGACCAGACAGGGTCCCTAGAAACATATCGACAAGTTCACGATCAGTTAAAGGTGGTTGCACCCTTCCGGCAAGGTCTCTCCATTTCTGAGCATACTCTTTAAATCCTTCACCCGTCACTATTGACATACCCTGGAGTTGGGTACGCGTAGGAGCGAGGTCGGAATTATATTGATACTGCTTATAGAACGCAGTAGCCAAATCTTCCCAGTTACGGATACTGGCTCCATCCAGCTGATAGAACCACTCAAGATGAGTCCCTGAAAGACTGTCTTGAAAGAAATGGATCCACAAATTCTTATCAGCAGTGTAAGGATGGATCTTCCTTACATATGACTGGAGGTGCAGCTTTGGACAGGAAGCTCTGTGATACTTGGCAAAGGCAGGTGCCTTGAATTTATGGGGAATCACCACCCCAGAGGATAGACCCAGATCTCCGAAGTCCAGCCTGGGCACGTTCTGTATCTCCATAGCACTCAAGCGGTCCTCCAACTGTTTGTACCTATCCTCAGCAGGAGGATACTGTTCTTCATCATAATCCGTCTCGTTGTCGGAGACTACGGGGCTAGGAACCCTTCTCTCTTAGGGAATGTCTTTCCCTCCAGATGAGGTGGTCAGATCAACCTCATTCTGCAGTCCATTTCCAAACCTGCGTCCAGTGTTGAACAGGACGGTCCTCTTCTTCTTCTTCTTCCTCTCTTTCAGAATCAGGGTCTTCAAATCCTGTTGACCTTTGGCTAGGCTCATAACCAACTCTTGGAACTGGGCATTCTGGGCCTGGAGGACCTTGATAGCTTGCTCAGTGGAAGGTTCAGTAGACATGATGATTGCTGAAATAAACAGCGAAGAAGATAAGTGACCTGTGAAAAGGTACCTGTTTATGCAATGCATGCGATGAAATGCGTATGATTTATGTTTTCAAAGACAATCGGGATTCAAATTTGTAGACAAGAAAGGAAACACACTTTATTAGATTTAACTTCGGAATTTAAATTTTTCAACAAATTGCCCTTAGGCATTACAAGAATGGAAACACTGAAAAGTAAATAAAACCGTAAAAGAAATCATCAGAGGCCCATCAATGTTCCCATGGCCTCTTCTTCTCAGTGCGGATATAATCATTCAGGATCCGCTCGTTCTCCAGTTGCTTAGTCAGTTTCTGGATCTTCTGTTCTTGTTCATTGAACCTTTCCCGATAAGAATCTCGTTCTTCCTGCAGTTGCGCCTAAGACCTCTTCAATGTGCCAACATCAGTGGGCGTATGAGGATGGATAATAGTTGGAGGAACCCCATCTTTATCAACAACTTCAAGAGTAATAGGCCTGACAGCTTCGTATGGCATACCTAACTTTTGGGCACGGATGCAGACCCATCTGAAATATGACTCCATTGGCAGAGAAGTTTTTTGGTCCCAACTCATGTGGGTCAGATTTGTGAACTCTATCCCAAGCCCTGATGAATCTACGATGCAGCTCGTTGTTGTCTCCCTGAAAATCAAAGATGATATAAGGTATCAACATCTCATGAGGCCCTTCTCTTCTGGCTCTTCCAAACTGACGGAGAGCTAAACATGGGTTATAAGAGATTCCTCCATGGGTTCCGATCAATGGAACATTAGGATACTCTCCATAACGATCAATGACGGCCACCTCATCTAAGCCTCTGAGAGTCCAAATAATGTCATTATTAGTAAGAGACATTATCCTATGAGCCCAGCCCCTTCCTTCTTTGTTCTTCAGTACAGATTTAGGGAGGTGCGAAATAAACCACCTCGACAATAAAGGAGCACAGCACATCAAAGTTCCCCATTTTCGGGCAGTACGAGTATAGAGCTGATGAAGGATATCACCCAAGAGAGTGGGTACAGGGTTCCGAGAGATGAAGATCCTTATGGCATTAACATCAACAAAGGTGTCAGGATTTGGGAACAATACCAGACCATAGATTAAGAGAGCCAGAATGTCTTCGTACGCTTTGAAGTCTAAGTCATTCCAGAAACAATTAGCTTTGCCAACCAGAAACTTAGCCAAAAAACCCTTAACTCCACTTCTAGTCTCCCAATTAGCCATTACTTCTTCTTTGGTCAAGTGAAGGGCTGCAGCAATCTCTTCAGGCCTGAGAGTCTTTTCCCAACCAGTAAATGGAGTCTGCTCCAAAACAGAGATACCAAGCAACTCAGAGAATTCTTCCAGGGTAGGGACCAGCTGGAAGTCTTGAAAGGTGAAGCAATGGTATAGCGGGTCATAAAACTAGACCAGGACACTCATCATTTGTTGGTCCCACTTTGAGGTGACTAAACCGAGAAGGGAACCATGCCTCCTGATGAAGGAAGTAGTGTCTGGAACCCTGACAACCAACTCTTTAAGCAAAGCAGGTGGTTGAACAAAGTTGAGCCGGATAGTATTCATATGCATGGGCATCATGATGTCCTACAAAACAGAGCAAAGATGAAACCTTCTTGTCTTTGAAATGGGTTAGTCCTTATGCAGGATGTATGCAATGTTATGATGTTATGATGTCATGGTAAAGGCACACCACAAGTATTCACAAAAGGCAAACATGGTAAAGGCACACAAGTCACACAAAAGAGCCCTTAGATTTCAGGCTGGCATGAAGTTTAGGTACTACCCTCTTTCAGTTTCAGTTGGTTAAGACCTATCCTAAAAATAGTAACCGGGTTCTAGAGGATCTCAATATCACTGACTACCCTCAATCGGTCATAATTCCAGTTTGGCAACCTTTTCTTGCGGCCAGAACCATCGCGAGAGTTTAGTCTTAATGAGTGTAGCATACTGCTACTGTTATATGGCCAAGTTGGTCAATTTAAGGTTCTAAGGTCAATTGGTGCTTAATGACTCCTCAGAAGACCCATATTCTCCTCGTTCCAACACAAGGGATATCGGTACAGACCAAGGTGTCACACCAACGTAGCTACTGCTTCATCCGTGTCGGTCTACGCCGGACAGATCCCTCACAGTTTATTGCTACTTATCTAAAAAAAGGTACCCCCAGATCCGGGTTAGGATCTATAAAACTCCGATACAAGCCCACAAAATTTAAAGCATACAAAGCAATACAATTGAAAACACAAGTGATCTAATCCTAAGGTACACCTTACTTATAGAAATTCCCCAGCAGAGTCTCCAGATCTGTGATCGGTGGGAATGAGAACTGACTATTTTGGAGTGCTGGTTCGCGTTTACGTTTGTTTTCGCAAAATGTCGCAGTAAGCAAGAGTCGCCACCGTCTTTTATTTTATCCAACAAGGAAAGGACAAAAGCACAGAAAAATTCCTTTTCGAGATGTTTCTCGGATTCGGGAGGTAGATTATAGAAAGGGAAGGTATTAGTACCCTTTCTATCTGTGGTTATCCACGGGCTCTTAGGTACTTGCTCACTATGTTTTAAAAAAGTTTTGATTTTCTTGTGTTTGTGGGTTTTGAAAAGAGTTTTGTTTGAAAACTTCGATTTAACCCTTGTTTCTGTCCTCAAGAGTGTATGAAGTGTTTTTGAAAACTTTGTTTGAAAAGTGTAAGTGCGAAAAATTTGTTTTGTGTTAAAAGAGCAAGTACCTAAGAACCTCTACCCACTCAAAAGGAATTAAACTGTGTAAATGTCCTTTAGACAGTGCTATCCCACTATTGAGGAGTAGGTAGCACCGTTGTTGGAGTTCTCGGGTCAATTCGATTAAGGGACATGTGGTCACTAAAGCAATGTTAGGACGCCTTAGCGGTAACCCTAATGTCTTAGATCATTTTATCTGAGGCAACCGTTTCGAGGCAACTTATGATCTTTGGACAAGAGGGCGAACTCTAAAACTTCCTGTACTCAATGACCACGTCGAGGCAACCAAGTGAGGCGTACCCTAGGAGTGGCATGTGCAAATGTGTCAATTTTCAATTATGTTATCTTGGTACATGTTATGGTGAGCTACGATTGATTTTAAGTTTAAGATAGATCTTGTCATGCATATCCTATTAGCATACATCTAGCAGTTAATGGTTGCGGAAAATAAAACTAAGCTATTACAAGGCGTCAGGTATTTACATTGCCAAAAAACAAACCCTTGAAAAGTAAATTGCAGAAAATAAATAAAAGCGGTAAATAATCCTAATTAAAACTATTACATCCTCGGAGCAATTACAATTATATGGAATATGAATCAAAAATAATACGCGCGAGAACAATTGAATCGGAGAGTTTTTAGGGTTTTGACCCTTTTTTAGGAAAGAAATAGATTTTTTTTTAACCTAAACTAATTAATTAATTAAATAAAAATAGAAATATTTTTGGGTTTTTGAATGTTTAAGGAAATAAAAAAAATAAAATGATTAAATATATTAAAAACCTAATTCTACACCAATTTTAATTTATTGCAAAAGTATTAATATTATGCCTAATTAAAACTAAACAAATTAAGTTATTTATTTACAAAAATAATGCAATAGTGAAATTAATTTTAATAAATAAAAATATTATATATTTTTTTTTCTGATTTTATTATGGGAAAAAAATATTAATTTGTTAGTGATATAAATAATAATTATAAAAATAATTAAATGAAAGAAAAAATAAAAAAGAAAGGAAAAGAAATAAACTCATGAAGGGGGTCTGGGCCCAATTTTGGAGGTAGAGTCAGCAATTTCCAGGCCCATTATGCCTCAGCCCCATTGACTTTCCAGAATCATCCACGCGCTTGTTGACTTGGACACACGGTGGACATCATCTTGTGACCATCAGATTTGGCCTGAAGGCCATCTGGCGCTTGGGATCTGGAGATCCATGATATGCTACGCCTGCTGAATCACATGCAATCACCTGGATAAAAATTGTAACAAATATTTGGGGGACATGGGATTCGAACCCAGGTCCCAATGGACTATGCATCAACGCCTTTGCCAACTGAGATGTGACACGCTTTTGTTAAATGGACAAGTAGCGAATATTATATACAAAAACAATTAATATGTTGTAAACAAAAATAAATAAAGCGCGCGTTTTTCAAATACACGAACCAGATGACAACACGTCATCATCTTCAACCTTTGTCCTGCATAATTAGAATCAGGTAGTGGGGGTTTTTAACCTCCACTACCTCCCTGCACGAAAAATAGCGAATAGACACAGAGTAAAAAAGAAATATTTCGTGAGGTGTGTGTTCTAATCGTCTTGGTCTCACGAATTCAACCATGTATCCCATGGGTTCCAATTTTTCCTGGATTGGAAAGCCCTATTTGAAAGCTTGAAAACCCTAGAAATTCAATCATGGCATCTCTCGGTTTAGGGCACTATGGTTCAATTCAGTCATTCCATCAGCTTTGTATAATCTCTAGCAACGCAAATCAATCACAAAAACATGTCAAATGCGTATGAATTAAGAGATACAGTTTTGAATTATAAGTGCAAACCGTGAGATGGTATTTCGTGATTCCTTGAGCTTTGGTGCTTGAATTTGATTGCAAATCACTCCTGGTACCTCCTGCAATGTGTTTGGATGGACAAGGCACCTTGAATTGGCCTAGATTGCAAGAACAAGTTTTGAGTTTTCTTGAAATTTCTTGAAATTGGTATGGCCGTTCTGCAGTCTTTTAGTCGTGTGTTTGGTTATGCTTGGCTTGCTTGCATATAAGGGAATCAGTTTAGGTCAAAATTTGGACTCATACCCATGTGCATTGAAGATTGAATCTTTGATTGACAAATCAAATATTCTTGATTTTTCATGATTGAACAAGTTACCAAAATTGGATATTTTTGTATCTTTTAGCTTGTGCACGAATTGGCATTGCTTGGTCAGCATATTTGGATCACATTTGGTTCACAAATAGATTTAAGAATCAAATCTTTTATTTTCTTATAATTTAAATTAATTAAATGAATTAATATGTATTAAAAATCCATTTAATCAATAAATTTAATAAAATAAATCCAATTTAACTTGGTGGGTCGTGCATAGGTCATGGGTGAAGTTTCAAAAAGAGATTTGAGGCCCATTAGCAAAAAGAAGGTGTTTTGAGCAAAGTTGACTTTTGCAAATTCATGAAAATTGCCCAACTTCTCCAATGCATAACTTGCCCAATTTTGATCATATGACCATGTTCTTGGACATTTTGGAAAGCCCTTGAAGTCCTCTAACCAATGCTTTTGGTCCCATGTCATTTGGATTTACCAATCTCAATTTATGGCCTTTGACTCAAAGTGTACTTTTGTTGACTTTTGAAATTGACCTATAATGTAAAAATTTGTAACTTTTTGTGAGAGCATTTCTTGATCTTGGAGTGTGAATATGGATTGTGGGAAATTGCATCCTCTTCAAAATGAGCTTTGGATGGAATTTTTCTGATAAACCATGAAAGAGTTATGCCCTGGTCAAAGTACAGTTGACTTTTCTGCTGTCCAAAAATAGTAACTTTTGCACCTTGATGATTTTTTGAGCTATTCTTGTGAGGTCATGATCAAGACTTGATCAAATGATGATTGTGAACTCAAAATAATATGTTGACCAAGAATTATGACTTTTGACTGCAAAATGACCATTTTGCCCTTGTAGTTGACTGTAGATCAAATGGAGCTTTTGACTATGCAAACTGGCACTGTGAGTCTTGAAACTTGGCATGTAGGTGCTAGAGAATGTATATAGGCCTATGAGACTTGATTGAACCATTGAAAACCCCAAATTCCTTGAAAGAACCAAAACCCTAATTTTGAATTGACTGCCTAACTCTTGAGCAATCTTGAACCATTTGGAGATGATTCTTGACATATCTTGAGGAATATGGGAGGGAAAATTTTGGGGTACAACACTTGGCAAAACAAAAGATCATAGTCCCTCGATGACGCTATCTTGGTTGCCTATACAAAATGATCTAGTCCCTCGGAAAATTGCCAAAGATACTTCACACAATTGCTATCATGGTCTATACGATGACTCGTGCATGTCCCGTTTAACATCCTAATACAAGGTTGTTTACCAAATGCAATGGTAAAACAACACTGTCAAAAGGGTTAAAAAAATATAGGAAAGATCTTTGAGTAAAATAGGGTAGATAACTCTTAGTTACTTGATCAAAACTTGCAAAACATCCTTGCTATTTTCAAACACACTTCACAACACAATCACAACACATTTCCCAAAAACAAACTTTCAAACATTGAAATCTTTTTAAAAGACAATACATCTTTGTATACATTCAAACAATAATCATTACAAAGGTTGCCACAACGATGGCCTCTTTTCAAAACATCTTTCAAAACCACACACAAAGCACCATTTCAAACAAATTGAAAAGCAAACGCAAGTGATCTAAAACTAAGAGCCCATGGAAAACCATGGATGAAAAGGGTGCTAGCACATTACCTTTTCATAATCTACTCCCCGAACCCAAGAAAACATCTCAAAGGTCTTTCATGTGCTTTTTGACCTTTCCTTAGGATAAAATAAAAAGTCGGTGGCGACTCTTGCTAAAACTGAAACATTTGCGAACACAAACGCAAAACCTTCAAGTCAGTTCTCCCACCATATCACAGGAATCATTAACATCCTTTATTTTTGTAGGTTGAAAAATATAGTCGTCGGAGAGACAACCGGAGCTAGGGCTTCAGCGCTTCTACGGTCCATGCAATGATGTTTATTTTATATTTAATTCATTTCAAAGATATACCAGATTAAAGAGCCATCCCAGTGGCAAGGAAGCGTGTGTTAAGGAATTATTGTACAATGGAATGGGTTTGATCCCTGCCTTTTGTCATTTTTTTAGGTTTTACAATTTTCACAAGTCTTCTTATATTTTGTGCAGTGCGCAATTTGTAAACACCAGCGCACACTTGGCGCAATGGTGAACATGCTGGAAGGAAAGGCAAAGGGCGTGGGTTTAAAACCCACCCCTGGAAGTTTGTTTTGATTTTTGCTCCTAACTTTTTTTTTGTTTTTCCCCTTAACCCTAATTTCACTTAACCATAAAACAACAAAACCGTTTTTTTAAAAACCTAAAAATAATTTTTTTTTTATAAACCCTAAATATAAGTAGGTTTTAGGTTTTATTGAGATTTTTAATTTCATTAATTAACCTTTTTTTAATTAAAATCAACTAGGTTTTTTAGGTTTAATTAATCTATTATCATCAAAATTTCTTTTCATGAAAAACATCAAAAACACATCTTTTTCCTTTGTGTCTATTTTCATTTTACATTTTTAGATCGGCTGTATAGGTTTCACGAATATAATCTATATTTGTCTCTTTCTTTTTTTCATTATTATGTAACTTCTTCTTGATGTAATAGCTTAGGGTTTCTTTTTCGCACTGTCTATTATGTATCTTCCCCAAAGCGATGTAATAGTTTAAATTTATATTTTCTGCCTTTACTTTCTGTACCTTTACTGTTTTTTTATATTTATCATATTAATGCTTTGTAATTAGGGTTATATGGAAAGATAAAAAAAATGATAGAAAACCCTAACTTCAAAGATAAAATAACTGAATACAATACACTCGCACACTCTCACCTCTACGGTAACCTCCCTTGTTGCCTTCGGAACAAAACGGTCATGTCCCTCAAAAGTGGGGACACTTTAGCATGGTCCCTCTGATAAAAGATCATAGTCCCTTGATGACCCTTTCGATAAATAATCTAGTCCCTTACGAAATTACTAAAGTGTCCTTACAAGTTGCCTTCGATGATCGTACGATGACCTTTCGCTTGTCCCTTCACATCCAACGATAGGGCTTCCTACTAACTAATGGTATGGATATCACTATTTTAAGGAGGAGGAAAAGTAAAAGAATGACCTTGAGTGGGTAGAACTTTTAATCGTTTGCTCATAATAAACAAAAAAATTTACACAAACACCTTCAAAACATTTCCAAAACACTTTGTATACACTCTTGAGGACTGATACAAGAATCGTTACAAAGTTCAGAACCTCAAAAATATTTTCAAACAGACACAAAAAGCAAATTTTCAAACTGAGTTAAGCGATTAAGAGCTAGTAGATAACTATAGATGAAAAGGGTGCTAACATCTTCCCTTTTCATAACCTACCCCCCCCCCCCCCCCCCCCCCCCCGAACTTGAAATATTCAAGGTATTTCCTATTCTTTTCACCCTTTCCTTATTGGATAAAAAAAAGTCGGTGTCGACTCTATCTATCCGCAACATTTGCAATAAAATGCAAAACAAGTCAGTTCACCCACCGTATTACAGTCTCCTTTGATCAGAAGGATCTTCCAGATGACTAGAGAGAACGTCATTGACATTTGAGCTTGACCTCCACATATAAAGGATCTAGAGAGATGCCTTTATCAAGCCTCCACGGGAAAACAAACCACTGCCTTTTCACTCTAACTCACTTAGATAAAAAATAAACTAGTCTAATGAGTGCCCAATATGTTGATCGTGTCCTGATCAACATGCTTATCTAAGACATGTTTCTAGCAAAGAAACTTCTTAAACACAAGACACAAATGCCTATTCTTCCTGATAAAGAGTAGGTTCCAAACATAAGTGATAAATACACATTTGTTTAGCATCCAAGCATCTCTTATGCCCTACCTTTATCCAACAAGATTCTGCAGGATCTGTTTAATGTAGTGGCAGAACTGACTGTTATACTGGTTTTACATTTGTATTCGCAAATGTTGTGGTAAGAAAGAGTCGCCACCTAATTTTCTTTTATCCAACAAAGGAAAGGGTGAAAAGAAAAAAAAAAGACCTTTCGAGATTATTTCTGAGTAAGGGGGTAGATTATGGAAAGGGAAGGTGTTAGCACCCTTTCAATCCGTAGTTATCTACGGGCTCTTAGACGCTTAGCTCATTTTGAAAAAAATACCTTATGCTTTGTGTGTTTTGAAAAGTATTTTGAAAGAAAGCGTCTTAGCACAGCGAACTTTGTAATGTTTCTCGGATTGGTAGAGAACGTATACAAAGTGTTTTGTAAATGTTTTTGGAAAGAGTTTTGTATAGGTGTAAATATTTGTTTTGTTTTGAGAAAACATCTAAAAACTATCTACTATACTCAAAATGATTGTTCTTTTCCTCTTTTCCTTTAGACAGTGCTATCCTACTATTAGTGAGTAGGTAGCCCTAGTCGTGGGATGTTTGAGGGACATTCAAAGAGACATTGTTACAGTTACAAAGGCAATCGGGCAAGATACCTTAGTAACTACCCTAGGGTTTTAAGATCATACAGAGGCAACGTCAAAAGGGTCATTTTTGATCTTTTAAACCAGTGGGTAGCCACTAATGTCTCTCACGTTTCGAGAGTTGTGACTGTTTTCCGAAGGCAACCAAAGTAGAGATACCCTAGAGGTGTATATGTGAGAGTGTGTTGTATTCAGTTATTTTGTCTTGTATTAGGTTTTCTAGCGTTTGATTGTAATCTCTTTCCATACAATCCTATTAGTCATCCATCTAAACGGTTTAATAGTTTGCAGGAATTTAAAATGTGGAAAGATAAATCCTAAACTATTACAAGGCCTCGGGGAAGGGGTTTAATTACATGTCCAAAATGGGGAATAAAGTAGTAAAATAAAGTCCTAGTTATAGCTGTTTAATCCCAGTAAGCAGTTACAATAATATGAAGAAAAAAAGTACGAAAGTCAATAAGCGCGAGCGAAATGGAAATGACGTTTAAAACCCTAGAAAGTTCTAAGTAAAATAAAATTCTTTTTGTTTGTTTTTGATTTTATGTTAAGAAAATGGTTGAATTAAAATTATTAATCTAGATCTATATTTAAAGAAAAAAGTTAATTATAAAAGAAAATTGAAATAAACGAAAAGAAATTAATTTCTAAGGTTTTTTTGGTATTTTTAATATGAAAATAAAATGAATTAAAATCCTAAGTCGATTTAGTTTTAAACTAAAGAAGATGGTTTAAATAATTATTAATTAATTTACAAAATTAATTTAATTAAGAAAAATGCTAACCTAATATTTTTATGATTTTAATTATTTTGCTGATTAAATAAATAAATAAACAAAAGAAATAAGTAATAAAAAAACAAGACAAAAAATGTAAATGGGCCTGGTGTTAACTAGAAAGCAGGGGGTGAGAACTGAAATTCACTAGGCCCAAACAGACTAACCCAACCCCTGCGTGCTTCAGTGTTTTTGTCTCCTTGGAGGTCCATCATGGGGAAGGGTTGGATTTAGATCAGATGTGATCTTCTGGTTATGATCATGTTGTGTATGGTGCACACGTGGGATCTGCAAGATAATTGTTAGAAAAAACAAAATGCACGACCTAGGTATCGAACCCAGGTCCTTCCCCCTTTTGCACGCGTATGTCTTCCACTCAGCCATCTTACCAATCGTTTATATAAACAACAAAACAACAATATATTTGAATCACGGTCAGAAATATATTTGAATTAAAAAAACGCGTGCGAGGACTAAGTGGACCAATAGGAGTGTGACGTGCCTGCCACCTGAGTCAGTAGACCATCTCCGATCATTCCAAAATTTATTCCGACAAAACAAACACTTTTAGACAAAACAAAATGGTCTATCCTACATAAAATCGCGCCCTGATTCCGAATCTGGCCTTAGATTGGCCTGGAAACCCCTTGATTGAGAGCTTGAACCTTAACAACCATGGATGCCCTAACAATGGCATCCAACGTTCTAAGCTCCAAACCTCTCATGTGAGGCATCCTTCTTGTCCTAATGAAGGTCCTAAACATGAATCAACATATTAAAACATTCAACAGTGTGTAGATTAAGAGTTCAAAATTCAAAATTTCACCTAAGGGTCGGTGAAGAGGCTGGGCGATTTCTGGGGGTGGAGGCGCTTTTCTATTGGCCTGATTTGACTCCTAGGAGGTTCAAGAGAACAAATGGACTCTTTGTTTGGCTTGAGAGAGGCAGGAGGTGAGAGTTTAAAGTTTGTAACTGAATGATTTTTTTGAGAAATTTTGTGTGGCCTCTCTATGCAACCTATGCTTGTGCTAGGCTTGTAGAAGCTTTGCTTATTTATAGGAGATGAGATTAGGATGATAGCATGGAAAGAAATCAAGCCCATAACCGTCTTTTAAGACCATGATTCCATTTTGAAACCTTTCCAAAAATGATGATTTCATGCCAGTCATGGACCAGCATGCACCTGGTCATGTTTAGCATGAGTTCTTGGGCCTTAAAACAAATCCAAACATCATCCCATATTGAATAGTTGGACAATAATGAATAAAATCTGTGCAAAATGTAAAGACAGTGTAAAAATAAAGAAAATTTCCATTTTGAACTATTATGTGTCGACACAATGCTGTTATGCATCGACACATAACTCTTCTTGCTCCTGTAAAACAAAATCAACTCAGTATAAGTTGATGCATAATGGGATGTGTCGACTCGTGCACCTATCTGTGTAGACACATACACGTTTTGTGTTGACTTATGCATCTTTCATCCTTTTGTTTTGGGGCCTGGATAATAGTATGTATCGACACATAAGGCTGTGTGTCGACTCATACCCTGTTCTGTCACTAAAATGAGTCGACTCATGTGGGTATGTGTTGACTCATGCTGCATTTTTTTGCCTTGAACATTGTTCTTAAGACTACAATTTGTTTTGAATTTGAACCTCTTTCAAGATGTTGTGGTAGCCTCAGTGAACCTCCAGGATACTGCTTCAGTCCTCCCTCTGTATTGGAAGTTGCCGGACAACTCTCCAACTCAGTCAAGTTATACAATATCGTATTTTATTTGTGTTTGAAAGGTGGTGATAATGGCACTACAGAAACTGTTCTTGTGTTTGAACAATCTCTATGTGGTATGAAGTGTTTTTTGTTGACCTTTTGAAAATGGCCTGTAATGTATGAGCTTGTATCTTCCAAATGATGCATTTCTTGAAATTGAGGATACAAGAGAAGATGTAGGGAACTTGATTCTCTTCAAAATGAGCCTTGGTTGGGGCAAAATGGATAAAGTATGTGAAAGTTATGCCTGGTCAAAGTTCAGTTGACTTTTCCTATAGAAACCCTAATTTAGCAATTCTTGACTCTTGATAAATTAAGAGCATTCCTTGAGCAATCATGATCAACCCTTTATCAAATGATGATTATCACTTCAAAATGTTGATGTTGACAAAAATCTTGAAGTTTGACTGTATATTGGCCATAGTTGACTTTTTACCTAGTATAGTTGATTTTCAAACACTTGAGCAGTTGATTGAGCAAACTTGTAGTGTAAGGCATGAAATTTGGCATGACATTCTTGAAGACATATTAGGGACCACATAAATCATTTGGAGCCTTTGAAATCAAAACATCTTGGTGAAAAGTGAAACCTTAGTTGGAGGTTCATTGCTTATGAGGAGAATTTATCTGATCAATTCTTTGGTCAACCTTGAGAAATTGAGGACCTCAATGAGCATGTCTTAAGCAAAAATGGGAGGGAAATTTTGGGGTTCAAAAGATGCCCCTGTTCAATCTTCTTAGACCTTAGGATTTAGATTGGCTTGTCTGCCTTTCATAATCTGAAGGTGGAAGATGATTGAACACTAGAGTGCCCAGAAATTTGCACTAGCATATACATGAAGTAGCACTGATGGTTGATGATATCGAGAATGGGCTTACAGATTCTATTTGGAGAAGATGACTGAGAGTTATCGGAGATGGGCTTAAAGATGCCATCCAAAGTAGATGCTTACTTCATAAGAGGTCCCTTTGTGGGGATTCTTGTTCCTTTTGTTTGAGGAGGCCTCCGTTGGAGAATGTTGCTTTCCGTTTGGGGAATAGAGTCTAGGAGCTTTAGTTGTCCATTACTCTACTGGGGAGTTATCTCTTGACTGGAGAGATGAAAATTAGTTGTTATCTGGTCTAAATCCAAGCTTCATAGTAAATTGCTGAGGATAATAAAGTTGATTCTTATCTGGTCGTATTCCAGGTTTCACAGCGACTTACTGGGGAATAAAAAATTAACTGTTATCTGGTCGATTTCCAAGCTTCGCAGTAAAAGTGAAATTGAACTGTTGTCTGGTCAGAATCTAGGCTTCAGTGACTTGAGTTGTTATCTGGTCGTCTCCAGGATTCAGTGATTTGAAGAAATTAAGTTGTTATCTGGTCAAATCTAGGCTTCAACTTGAATTTGAGATATACTGTTATCTGGTCGGGTCCAGGCTTCACAGTGTTGTAGATTAAACTGTCATCTGGTCGGGTCAAGTCTTCATAGTAATTGACAGAATAAACTACTATTTGGTCGGACTACATGCTTCGTAGTAATTTGGCAGAGTAAATTGGTAACTGGTCAAATTCCAGGCTTCGGAGCAACTTATACTGTTATTTGGTCTGATTCCAGGCTTCACAGTGTCTTGAATTGTAGATTGACTATTATCTGGTCAGCTTTCGGGCTTCAGCAATGATGTTAACTGCTATCTGGTTGGGTCCAGGCTTCACATTGTTGTAGAAGTTTTAACTGTTTATCCGGTCGAATTTCGGACTTCAGCAATGATATTAACTGCTATCTGGTCGAATCCAGGCTTTACAGTGTTGTAAACTGCTATCTGGTCGAATTCCAGGCTTTAGAGTAAATTGTATTTGATGTTAACTACTATTTGGTCGGGTCTAAGCTTCACAATGATTGATGAGTTGTTACTTCAGATAGTTGCCCTATCTTGTTTCAGGAATTAATCTGAACTTGTTGAAAGTTAACGATGATATTTGTTTGTTGATCTTTCCTGAAAAGGTAAAGAATTAGTTGTATGTAATGTCATGATGCATGACACACATTGTGTAATGATGTTCTCAAAATAAATGAGATTGTGCTATATGTATTTTATATGCACGTTTGTATGAATGCAATATATGAACTGATCAGTTGTTCTTTGCGGTGTCGTTGAATTGAGGGAAAATAAATCCCTGACTGCTGTTGGGGATGAAGAATGTGATTCTTCAATATTTGTTGAAGTTGAATTGCTGGGATATGGATTTTCGTGGCTAGAGAAATAAACTCTATTGGAGAAAGAAAATTCCCTAAACTGGTTAGGGATTTTTATGAAGCCCTGTTGGGGAACCCAAGAAGTTTATGAACCATGCTGAGGAATTCTTCAAGATGCTGGGGAGATGATTGGAGACTCTTGCTCTGTAGGGGATATCGGAACCTTTGACACCATTAGGCTATATGCTGCAGATATGGTAGTGACCTCGCAGGAGGATGTCTCAGTCTCTATCTCTATCATGGGATGTATCTGCAGGGACTTGCAGAGGGCTTTTTAGATGTTGTCTTGTTTCTTAAAACCATTAGTAACTGTCTTTTTGTTTTTTATGCGTGTATTTGTAAATGCTAATCACATTCGAATGCACATGTTCAAAAATAATCACTGGATGTTTTTGCAAACAAAACAGAAAAATAAAAACAAGTAGTTTATGCACTTTCAAAAAGATAGCTTTTATATTAATTTGTTGAAGTCTGCCTAGAATAGGCGTTTTTTGTACAAGGAGACAAACATCCTAATAAGAGAATGTCGTCGTAAGAGTTAAAACTATACAAAGTAGTATACAAAGAAAACAACTATGTGAAATGATCCCATTGGGTTCCCATTATGCTATTACCTTTATATCTTTGAGCGTCTCATAACTTTGCTGCTTGGCCGAAGTTGATTGGATTGATTAGTACCATTTGAACTTGACACTTGTTACCAAAGTCTATCTATGAGGTGATCCAACGGGACATAGTTGTACGCTTTTAATCCCTAACTTTTTCCTGGACCGCCCTTTCGGGTTTTCAGTCCACCAGAATACCCTTTTTTTCCCAAGCCACCTTTTCAAGTTTTCGACTTGCCGGGTGTATAGATTTTTCATATATATATATATATATCCCTAGCTTTTTCTCGAACCCTTTTGGTTCGTCAGGATGCCCTTATTTTTTCCTAGGCTAGTCAACCTAGCGGGTCTCTGTTCATGCGTAGTATCTTTTAACTATGTCCGCATTTGCTGGGTGCGGAATGTCGTCACCGTACATAGTGGTTAATATCATAGCTCCACCAAAAAATATGTTCTTCATCACAAATGGTTCTTCGTATGTAGGATTCCAATTTCCCCTAGGATAACCTTGTGGAAGGATAATGCTCTTGATTACTAGGTCACCAACTTTATATACCTGATGTCTGACCTTCTTGTTAAAAGTTTGATCATATGTTTTTGGTACATCTGACCATGAAAAATAGAAGCTAGTCTTTTCTCGTCAACCAGGTTCAATTGGTCAAGTCGAGTCAGAACCCATTCGTCCTCATTCAAACCTGCATCCTTCATGATTCTCAAGGAAGGGATCTGGACTTCGATGGGTAGGACAACTTCCATACCGTATACCAGAGAGAAGGGAGTTGTCCCTGTTGACGTGCGTACTGAGGTACGGTAACCATGAAGAGTAAATGGTAACATCTTATGCCAGCCTTTGTATGTCACTGTCATCTTCTGTATGATCTTCTTGATGTTCTTATTAGAAGCCTCTACAATGCCATTCATCTTCGTCCGGTAAGGAGAAGAGTTATGATGTTGAATCTTGAATTGAGTACAGAGCTCGATGATCATAGTATTATTGAGATTGCTACCATTATTCGTAATGATTCTTCCTAGAATAACATACTGACAAATAAGGTTATGTCTGATGAACCGGGGCACGACCTTCTTGGTAACAGAAGAAAATGAAGCTACCTCGACCTACTTTGTGAAGTAATCAATGGCAACGAGGATGAAGCGGTGCCCATTGGAAGTTATAGGTTTAATTTATCTGATCATATCAATGCCCCACATTGCGAAAGGCCATGGAGTAGTAAATACGTTCAAGGGAACCTCAGGCACATATACTTTATTAGCATAGATCTGACACTTGTAACAAGTTCGGGAGGGATGATGACAATCTGCTTCCATAACGGATCATTAGTATCCTGCCCATAGGATCTTTTTAGCCATTATGTTCCCACTAGAATGGGTGCCAAAGGTACCTTCGTGTATGTAATCCATGATCTTCTCTGCTTCACTCTTATCCATACACTGCAGTAAGGCAGAATCGTGGTTGTGCTTGTAGAGGATTTCGTTACTGAGGAAAAACTTGGAAGGGAACCTTCTTAGGAACTTTTTATAACTGACGGAAGCTCCCTCAACATACTCTTGGGCTTCGAGGTATCTTTTCACTTTATGGAACAAAGATTTGTCCACTACTTCTTTAGTATCAACCTCATAACAGTATGCTGGTTCGGCCAATCTATCAATAGTAATCTGAGGAGCTTCATTATCCCATCTGACTTTAAACATGGATGACATAGTAGCTAGCGCGTCTGCTAATTGATTTTCCTCTTGTGGAAAATGCTCAAAGGTAACTTCTTCAAAGTTTGGAATCAGTGTCAACATATGCTCTCGATAAGGGATGAGATTAGGATGCTTCGTGTCCCATTCTCCTTTGACTTGACTGATTACCAGGGCCGAGTCTCCAAATACACTCAATAATTTGATTCTCAAGTCGATAGCAGCTTTGAGACCCATAATGCATGCTTCATATTTAGCCATATTGTTGGTACAGTATAAACATAGTCTGGCAGTGAAGGGTGTAAGACATCTTTCAGGAGATATGATCACAGCACCGATGCCATTTCTAAGTGCGTTAGAAGCTCCATCAAAGACCATAGTCCATCAAGATCCTTCTTCATGTCCTTCATCTGGTCCAGGTTCTTCACAGCCAGTTACTAACATGATGTTCTCGTCCGAGAACTCAAAATTCATGGATTGGTAGTCGTCCATAGCCTGACGAGCCAAATGATCAGCTAGTACACTTCCTTTGATTGCTTTTTGGGTTGTGTACTGAATATAATATTCGGTCAGGACCATTTGCCATCTTGCTATTCTTCCGGAGAGAGCGGGCTTCTTAAATATGTACTTGATAGGGTCCATTTTAGATATCAATAGAGTGGTGTGGGTCAACATATACTGTCTCAGTCAGCAATCAGCCCATGCCAAAGCGCAGCAAGTTTTCTTGAGAAGTGAGTATCTTGTTTCAGAGTCGGTAAACTTTTTCCTAAGGTAGTATATTGTATGCTCTTTTTGGCTAGACTCGTCATGCTGCCCCTGCACACACCTCATTAAATTCTCTAATATTCTTAAGTACATGATCAGAGGTCTTCCTTCAACTGGCGGCATCAAGATTAGAGGTTCTTAAAGATACTCCTTGATTATGTCGAACGTAGTCTGGCAGTGGTCATTCCACTTCACCACTTGATCTTTCTTTAGTAGTTCGAAGATTAGCTCACAAGAAGCGGTTAGATGGGAAATGAATATGCAAATATAGTTTAGACGTCCCAAGAATATCCTAACCTCCTTCTCAGTGTGGGGAGTTGGCATTTCTTGTATATCTTTAACCTTTGCAGGGTCTACCTCTATACCTTTTCCGCTGACAACAAAACCTAGGAGCTTACTAGATCTTACTCCAAAGGTGCACTTGTTCGGGTTCAGTATCAACTTGCATTTCTTCAGTCTCTCAAAAAGCTTTTGTAGGTGATCAAGGTTATCTTCTTCAGTTTGAGACCTGGATATCATGTCGTCGACATAGACCTCTATCTCATGATGAATAATATCATGAAACAAAGCTACCATAGCAAGCTGATAGGTTACCTCCATGTTCTTCAACCCAAATGGCATAACTTTGTAACAGAAGGTGCCCCACTGTGTAACAAAGGTTGTTTTCTCCATGTCTTCAGGTGCCATTTTGATCTGATTATAACCAGAGAAACCGTCCATGAAGGATAATATCTTGTGTTTCATGGTGTTGTCAACCAGAATATCAATATGGGGAAGCGGAAAGTCATCCTTGGGGATCGCCCTATTCAAGTGTTTGTAATCCACACACATATGTACTTTACCATCCTTTTTAGGTACCGGTACCACGTTCACAACCCATTGTGGATAAGAAGTAACAGCTAAGAACCCGATGTTAAACTGTTTCATAACTTCAGCCTTGATCTTTTCTGACATCTTAGAACGCATATGATGAACCTTTTGCTTCACTGGAGGGAAGTCCTCTTTCGTTGGCAGACGATGAACCATAATATCAGTGTCCAGCCTTGGCATGTCTTCGTATGACCAGGAAAAGATCTCAACATAGTCACATAACATCTGGATTAAGCGCTATTTGACATTATGCTCCAAGTTGGCACCTATCTTGACTTGTTTTTTATCTTCTTCAGTACCCAAGTTTACTGTCTCGATTGGCTCTTCATGAGGCGGTATTGCTCTTTCCTCCTGTAGTAACAGTCTAGCAAATTCTCCTGGTACTTCACAATCTTCCTCACCTTTGTCCTCGTCTCGGTAGATCGGATTTTCAAAGTCATAATTGGCAATAGCATAACCGTTATCAATGGGATCCATAGTGGACATGGATCTGCAATTTGATATGTAGGTGTGTGTAAGAGAACATAGCTATTTTGACAAAAGTAAAAAGAAAGACCGAGAGCGTAAAATTTGTATGCAAAACGTCTAATGATTTATTAATGACATATGAATATGAAGTGATAACCCTCACAAATAGATCATTGTGCCTCGGGTAAGACACAAGGCTTTAGAGTTTAAATTGTTCAAATATTACATATCCCAAAAAACAAAAAGATAATTACTCCTAGATGGAAGTAATAGGCACAAAGTCTCCAGCCGTCCAATTATTTAGTCCACCGCTGGTACTTGGGAAGATCCAATTGTTCATGTCATAGTCGTTGTCACTGTCATCCAAAGCATTGATTCCATGGTTGCTGATGCGTAGTGGTGGTCCTCCGGCGTGAGCGCGATGAACATCTTTTTGAGCTCTTGAAGTAAAACCCAAACCAAACTTGTCAGATTTGTAGGGGATGTTAGGGAGCTGGCCCCAAATAGTAACTCCACCTTCTTCAACTACAACTTTGGTATCCTTTTTTCAGAGAAGCCATCTTCAGCGGAGGTCTGGTAGTCTTTGGAACACTAGTAATAATATTGGTAGTAGAAAGTTCCTGAGGAACCTCTTCAAAGTTTTGGTAGGGGTTTCAATGAACTCACCGTCCATCTCAACATACCTGAAAGAGTTAAAATAGCTCACCATATACTCTTCTTCGCCATAGAATGTAACAATATTCTCATTAACTGGATACTTCAACATTTGATGCAGAGTAGAAGTAATAGCACCGGCACCATGGATCCAAGGGCGTCCCAACAAACAAGAGTAAGATAGGTGAATGTCCATCACATAGAAAGTGAAGCCAAAAGTTTGGGAACCAACTTTAATAGGAATGTCCACCTCCCCGTGTACCATTCTCTTGGAACCATCAAAAGCCCTCACCACAACATTACTGGGCTTCAAAGTTAGTCCTTCATAGTCCGATCTGTCTAAAGCACCCTTGGGTAGAACATTCAGTGACGAATCCATATCAACTAGAACATGAGCAAGGGTAGTTCCCATGCACTCAATAGAGACATACAGGGCCTCATTATGCTTTCTTCCTTTGGACGTCAAATCAGCATCAGAGAAACCGAGTCCAGTGTCAGCAGTCATACTAGCAACATAGTCATCAAATTGGTTGGCAGAAGTCTCTTGCGGCACATGAGCAGACTTCAGGAACTTCACCAAATCCTTAGCATGGGCTTCAGAGCATAACAACAGGGCCAACATTGAAATCTTTGAGGGGGTCTTCCCCAATTTTTGTACAACCTTGTAATCACTCTTCCGTATGATTTTCAAAATTTCCTCCATTTCTCATTTGGAGGCTTCAGGAATGGATTCTTTGGGTGCCTCCGTCGGGCAGGCTCAACCAATACTTCTTTTCCCCGAGTCTCAACTGACCCAGTAGCAGGAATAACAATAGGAGTAATAGTAGGAGTAGCAATATGAGTATTAACTAGAGTAGCACCAGGAGTATGAATAGGAATAACCAAAGGAGTGGCAATAGTCTTCGGAGAGATTTCAGGAGAGAAAATCCTTCCGCTTATGGTGATTTTACTGGTCCCAACAATGTTGTCGATGTTAGGATCAACATCTTCAACAAATTCATTCTTAATGGCCAGGAGGTCCTGCTTGACGCCATGATGATAAACACCAGCTCCATAATTCCAAGGAACAGCTTTGTCGGAGGAATATCGTATGGGCCCTGGAAAAGTGATAATTAAAGGAACAACCTTATGAGTGGATGTAATCCTGACAGGTCTTTTGGAGGAGACCCTGGGAGGATTGTCAAAAATGGTAATAATTGACACATCTTCACATCTTGCATCTTCACAAAGACTTTTCATTGAGGGATTCTTCTTAAACAAAATTTCCTTGTTGTTCATCAGGCGTTGGACACCTATGTTCAACAATGAACAACCATTGGGTAGGGATGCACACAGGAGGCAACCTTCACCATATCCCGGAAATAAACCGACTCGTAAGAGGTTCTTCTTAATAGTTGGAAGATGAGTAGTCAAATCATCCATAAAAGAAACGAATAGAACATCATCAACATTATTAATACCCTGGCCATGCTTGAGCATGGGTGCAGTTATCATATTGGGGGTTTTATGAGGGTTAAATTCAATCTCCTTTTCCTCAATAAGATCCTGAACTTTATTCTTCAGAGCCCAATAATCATTTGTATCATGCTGTGGACTGTTGCAGTGGTAGGTACACCGATCATTTGGATTATAACAGGGAGATGTAATGTTTGGATTTTGAGGAGCCTCCCTCAGAGTGACGAAGCTAGCCTTTAATAGATGCTGCAATACTTATGATAAGGGCATGTCGAGTCTGGTGAATTGTCTTTTAGGCGCATCCTCTCTGTGTTGATTATTTTGTCATTGAGTCGATGCAGGGTTAGAAATCATCACAGCTCCTACCGTTGGACGGTGTTCAATTTTACCCTGATTTCTCTGGTCATAAGCAACATTAACATCTTTATTCCTAGGGAAGGGTTTCTTCATTGTACTTGAAGATGAATCCCTTTGAATCTGACCATTCTTGATACCAACTTCTACTCTTTTACATGTCAATATTAGCTCGGTTAACCCGGATGAAGAGCTTCCAATCAAGTGGTCAAAAAATTGGCCGGACAAAGTACCCAAGAACATATCTACCAACTCTCTGTCAGACAAAAGTGGTTGGACTCTTCCTGCAAGATCTCTCCACTTTTTGGCATAATCCTTGAAGCCCTCACTAGAACCCATAGACATACTTTGAAGCTGAATACGAGTTGGAGCGAGGTCAGCATTGTATTGGTATTTCTTGTAAAAAGCAGCAGCCAGATCTTCCCAATTATGGATGTTGGTTCCCTTCAGTTGGTAAAACCACTCTAATTATATCCCTGATAAACTTTCCTAGAAGAAGTGTACCCATAGATTCCTGTCAGCTGTATGAGGTTGAATTTTCCTGACATAAGACCTTAAGTGCAACTTAGGACAGGAGACACCATCATACTTAGCAAATGTGGAAACTTTGAACTTCTGCGGGATGACCACCCCTGAAACTAGCCCTGATTCTTCAAAATCCAGACTGGATACCCTCTGAATTTCCATGGCATTGAGACGATCCTCTAGCTGCTTATATTTATCACCAGTAGGAGGATACTATTCTTCAGCATAATCATCCTCTTCTTCATCAGTCCCTGGGATGTTGTCTTCTTCCTTTGTCTTCTCTTCCTGATTGTCCCCCTCATTTGACGGAGTTGCAAATTCTTGAGCTTGCTTTGCTGGTCCTCTGAATCTCCTTCCAATATTTAGGACACCAATTGGTTTCTTGGCCTTTTTATTCTTGTCTTTGAGAATGAGAGCCTTTAGGTCCTCTTGTCCCTTTGCCAGGGCCAAGAACATCAGCTGGAATTGAGCATTTTGGGCTTAAAGGTCCTTAATATTATGTTCGAGAGCCATTTCTTTTTGCTGAAATAAATAGCGAAAAGATGGTAAACTTGTCCTTGAAATTCCTGTTTATGTAATGATATGTATGACATGTTTATGCGATGTTTTCAAGGATCTCACAGGGTAAACACAAGAAAATGTTAGAATCCGACTATAGCTTTGATTGAAGAACTTTCGTATCGTTGAACGTCCTTCTACGAGAATCAAGCTCACCATGTCAAGTGGGTCATAGCCTCGGACTCAAGTTGCCGTGCTTTGGTCTTTTAATGGCATTGGCTAGAGGAAAATAAATCCCCTTGCCCCTTTTTAGATGTCTGGTTCATCATAACCTGCATCACAGGCCCTAGAGATCCTTGAAATGGTTAGTAAAATGAGAATGGATGTTATGATGCATGACGTTATGTTTGAACAATTTAATCACACACAAGAAAAACACACAAGACCTTAGGTTTAGGCTTGCATGGGGTTTATAGGCAAGTACCCTCTTGAAGTTTAGTTGGTTCAACCTGTCCTAGAAAAGTAACCGGGTTCTAAGGAGTCTCAATATCATTGATCTTTCTTTGTCAGGCATTATTTCAGCTCAGGGAATCTTTTGTCGCGGCCGAAATATCCCGAAAGTCCGAACTCAATGAGTGTAGCATCGAGTATCAACTAATCTTCAGATTTATACTGAAGCCGATTATCTCACTATTTTTCTAATGGAAAAGTTTGTTCAACTAAAGGTTCTGAGGTCAGTTAGTGCTTTATGACACTACACAGCGGCCCCGTATTCTCCTTGATTTAACACAAGGGATACCGGTACCAGCAAATATGTCACACTAACGCAACCATCTCTTCAACCACATCGGTGTACGCCGTACAGTCTCCACGATCTATTGCTGCTTACCTAAAAGTGCCCCAGATCCGGGTATATGATCTTTACAATTAAACCAAAACAAACCCATAAAGTAAAGCAAGAAAAGCATACAAGGAAAGCAAATTAAGTATGATCTAGCTCTAAGTAACCCCACTTTATTATATTCCACAGCAGAGTCACCAGTTCTGTAATACGGTGGCAGAACCGACTGTTATACTAGTTTTGCGTTTGTATTCACAAATGTTGCGGTAAGCAAGAGTCGCCATCAACTTTTCTTTTATCCAACAAAGGAAAGGGTGAAAAGAACAGAAAAAGACATTTCGAGATTATTTCTGAGTAAGGGGGATAGATTATGGAAAGGGAAGGTGGTAGCACCCTTTCCATCCGTAGTTATCTACGGGCTCTTAGATGCTTAGCTCATTTTGAAAAAAATACCTTGTGCTTTGTGTGTTTTGAAAAGTATTTTGAAAGAAAGCGTCTTAGCACAACGAACTTTGTAATGTTTCTCGGATTTGTAGAGAACGTATACAGAGTGTTTTATAAATGTTTTTGGAAAGAGTTTTGTGTAGGTGTAAAGGTTTGTTTTGTTTTGAGAAAACATCTAAAAACTTTCTACTATACTCAAAAGGATTGTTCTTTTCCTCTTTTCCTTTAGACAGAGCTATCCTACTATTAGTGATTAGGTAGCCCTAGTCGTTGGATGTTTGAGGGACATTCAAAGGGACATTGTTAAAGTCAAAAAGGCAACCGGGCAAGATACCTTAGTAACTACCCTAGAGTTTTAAGATCATACCCAGGCAACGCCAAAAGGGTAATTTTTTATCTTTTAAAACAGTGGGTAGCCACTAATGTCTCTCACGTTTCGAGAGTTGTGATTGTTTTTTGAAGGAAACCAAAGTAGAGATACCCTAGAGGTGTATATGTGAGAGTGTGTTGTATTCAGTTATTTTGTCTTGTATTAGGTTTGCTAGCGTTTGATTTTAATCTCTTTCTATACAATCCTATTAGTCATGCATCTAAACGGTTGAATAGTTTGCAAAAACTTAAAATGCGGAAAGATAAATCCTAAACTATTACAAGGCTTCGGGGAAGGGGTTTAATTACATGTCCAAAATGGGGAATAAAGTAGTAAAATAAAGTCCTAGTTATAGTTGTTTAATCCGAGTAGCAGTTACAATAATATGAAAAAAAATGTGAAAGTAAATAAGCGCACGCGAAATGGAAATGACGTTTAAAACCCTAGAAAGTTCTAAGTAAAATAAAATTCTTTTTGTTTGTTTTTGATTTTATGTTAAGAAAGCAGTTGAATTAAAATTATTAATCTAGATCTATATTTAAATAAAAAAGTTAATTATAAAAGAAAATTGAAATAAACGAAAATAAATTATTTTCTAAGTTTTGTTTTTGGTATTTTTAATATGAAAAGAAAATGAATTAAAATCCTAAGTCGATTTAGTTTTAAACTAAAGAAGATGGTTTAAATAATTATTAATTAATTTACAAAATTAATTTAATTAAGAAAAATGCTAACCTAATATTTTTATGATTTTAATTATTTTGCTGATTAAATAAATAAATAAAACAAAAGAAATAAGTTATAAAAAAAACAAGACAAAAAATGTAAATGGGCCTGGTTTTAACTAGCAAGCAGGGGGTGAGAATTGAAATTAACTGGGCCCAAACAGACTAGCCCAACCCCTGCATGTTTCATTGTTTTTGACTCCTTGGAGGTCCATCATGGGGAAGCGCTCCAGAAGCGCTGGATTTAGATCAGATGTGATCTTCTGGTTATGATCATGTGGTGTATGGTGCACGTGTGGGATCTGCAAGCATTGGATCTGGAAGATGATTGTTAGAAAAAACAAAGTGCACGACCTTGGTATCGAACCCAGGTCCTTCCCCCTTTTGCACGCGTCTTCCTTCCACTCAGTCATCATACCAATCGTTTATATAAACAACAAAACAACAATATATTTGAAACACGGCCAGAAATATATTTGAATAAAAAACGCGTGCGGTGACTGAGTGGACCAGTAGGAGTGTGACGCACCTGCCACTGGAGTCTACAGCAGTCGACGGTGCCAGAGTCAAACTCCGGTCACCATCTCCGATTAGTCCAAAATTGATTCCTGCAAAATAAACACTTTGAGATAAAACAAAAGGGTCTATCCTACATAAAACCGCGCCCTGATTTCGGATCTGGCCTTAGATTGGCCTGAAAACCCCTGGATTGAGAGCTTGAACCTTAACAGCCATGGATGCCCTAACAATGGCATCTAGTGTTCTAGGCTCCAAACCTCTCATGAGAGGCATCCGTCTTGTCCTAATGAAGGTCCTAAACATGAATCAACACATTAAAACATTCAACAACGTGTAGATTATGAGTTCGAAATTCAAAATTTTACCTAAGGGCCGGTGAGGAGGATGGGCGATTTTCGGGGGTGGAGGCACTTTTCTATTGGCCTGATTCGACTCCTGGGAGGTTAAAGAGAACAAATGGACTCTTTGTTTGTCTTGAGAGAGGTGAGAGGTGAGAGTTTCAAGTTTCCAAGTTTGAATAAATTTTTTGAGAAATTTCGTGTGGCCTCTCTATGCAACCTATACTTATGTTAGGCTTGTAGAAGCGTTGCTTATTTATAGGAGATGAGATTAGGGTGATAGCATGGAAAGAAATCAAGCCCATAACCATGTTTTAAGACCATGATTCCATTTTGAAAACTTTCAAAAAATTATGATTTCATGCCATTCTTGGACCAGCATGCACTTGGTCATGTTTTGCACGAGTTCTTGGGCCTTAAAACAAAACCAAACATAAACCCATATTGAATAGTTGGACAATAATGAAGAAAATCTGTGAATAATGTAAAGACAATGTAAAAAGAAATAAAAATTGCATTTTGAACTATTATGTGTCGACACAATGCTGTTATGCTTTGACACATAACTCTTCTTGCTTCTGTAAAAGAAAATCAACTCAGTATGAGTCGATGCATAATGGGATGTGTCGACTCATGCACCTGTTTGTGTCGACACATACGCGTTTTTTGTCGATGCATATGCATTTTGTGTTGACTCATGCACCTTTCATCCTTCTATTTTTGGGTTTGGATAATAGTATGTATAGACCCATAAGGCTTTGTGTCGACTCATACCATGTTCTGTCACTAAATTGAGTCGACTCACGTGGGTATGTGTCAACTCATGCTGCAGCTTTTTTCCTCAAACATTAATCTTATGACTGCAATTTGTTTTGAATTTGAACCTCTTTCAAGATGTTGGGGTAGCCTCAGTGAACCTCCAGGATACTGCTCCAGTCCTCCCTCAGTATTTGAAGCTACTGGACCACTCTCTAACTCAATCAAGATATACAATACGGTCTTTTTTGTGTGTTTGAAATGTGATGATAATGGCACTACAGAAACTGTTCTTATGTTTGAACAATCTCTATGTGCTATGAAGTGTTTTTTGTTGACCTTTTGAAAATGGCCTATAATGTATGAGCTTGTATCTTCCAAATGATGCATTTCTTGAACTTTAGGATAAAAGAGAAGTTGTAAGGAATTGGATTCTCTTCAAAATGAGCATTGGTTAGGGAAAATAGATGAAGTATGTGAAAGTTATGCCTGGTCAAAGTACACTTGGCTTTTCCTATAGAAACCCTAATTTATCAATTCTTGACTGTTGATAAATTAAGAACAATTCTTGAGGAATAATGATCAACCATTGATGAAATGATGATTATCACTTCAAAATGTTGATGTTGACAAAAAATCTTGAATTTTGATTGTATATTGGCCATAGTTGACTTTTGACCTAGTACAATTGATTTTTAAACACTTGAGTAGTTTACTGAGCAAACTTGTAGTGTAAGGCATGAAATTTGGAATGGACATTCTTGAAGACATATTAGGGACCATGGAAATCATTTGGAGCCATTTCAACACAAACATCTTGGTGAAAAGTGAAACCCTAGTGGGACGTTCATTGCTTAGGAGGAGAATTTGTCTGATCAATTCTTTGGTCAACTTTGAGCAATTAAGGACCTCAATGAGCATGTCTTGAGTAAAAATGGGAGGGAAAATTTTGGGGTACAAAAATATGCTAGTTAGATGTCCTAACATCTGGTAGGACATTATTTCCCTTCATAAGAAACACAACAAGAGATCCTCTATCAAAGCCTGGAGATTGGCCTTTTAGGGTTGGAAGCAAAAGTAAATTGCTTCTACCAGATCTATATTCAACATATTCATATAAGAGTGCCTTTATGAGTGGACTTTGGATGAACCTCAAGTATCTTTGGCACCTTAAATAAGCTAGTTGAACTTATCCTCAAGTATCACCATACCATGGGATACACCTTTGGAGGAGAATAGAGTGTTGCAGACCCAACACACAAAACCACCAGGAGTTTTCCATCAGATATATATTTAGCAGAACACAAACCAGAAAACTCCTCAACAATCTTCAGGCACAATATAAACCTTTGCACAAACACATCATACTCTAGGTGAAACAGGTTAATCTAGGTTTGAATATAAATCAAACCCTCAACATAGTATTTTTCCACCAAAGCTACACGCCTGAAAACAGCAGACAAATCCAATACACACCCTGTCATGAACAGTCAGTCCCCCACTTCAAGGGACCGTTCAAACACAATATGAACTTTCCAAGTTCAAACAGCTTTTCAATAATAACTTCCTTCCTTGACCATGACCAAAAAGTATCATCCCAGGATCTCACCCAGAAACAGAATAGGATGCTTGCTCTGATACCGATTGAAATTCTAGTATAACAGAACTCTGATGTCCTATGACATGTTGGGACATCTGATATGAACATAACAAACACGGGTAGGGTATAAACATATAAAATAGTAGTGATAAACATAAACAACACACCAGAATTGTTAACGCAGATCAGAGCAACTCTCTTACTCTGGGGGCATACCAAGCCAGGGACAAGTCCACTATGATAATATCAATTCATAGACCCTATGTAACACCCCAATTCTACCAGGCAATTATAATTGTAAATCAGAGTTTTGAAAATTCATACAACTGAATCCGGATGCCACAAATTCAATTAAAAACACATTGCATTCAACGTGGATACATAACACTTTAAAACTTTGGATGAACCATCAGCAAAATAATTTAATCTCTTAATTCAACAACTTGAACATCTACGCAGCGAAATCATAATAACATCTTTATCCAACATTACAGCAACTTCAAAATAGCACATACTTAGAAACAATCAAATTAAATTTCAACAACTGAAATAATCATTAATTAAAAGCAACAAGTGTTCATCCCCCCGAGTGTTACGTATCAGAGCAATGACACTGACTTGAACTACTGAAGGTAAACCACCTTCACTCTGGATTACCTACACGTTACCAGCATAAGGGTAACATTCAAACAGAAGGGATGAGATATCTAACAATATAATAAAATGTATGATAAATAATATGTTAGATCAGCTCATATAATAACACCACTTCACATCTTATAAACAACAATAATCGCAACAGAATACCAACAATATACACATTTACCGCATCAATACACAACTTCTTTATGCAATCATAAAATGCGACTCAATACTATGCAAATGCATGTGGTACCATTGGAGCAAAACTCCCATCTCAAAATAATTGCCAATAAATAGAGGCATCAACAAGGAAAAATCCTTCATCTTAATATTCGCCAATACAGGCCATCTTAACGAGCATTAGCTCCATCTTGATATGCAATATATGCAACAAAATCATGAATGTAGTAACAACAACCACAATTAACAACATCTCAACACAACATCATCATTGGCCAGAAGCCTACATCTTAATAACTTCCAATTATTAGAGGCATCTCCACATCATGCATCAACATAATTCATCAACATGATTCATCAACATAATTCATCAACATAATTCATCAACATGATTCATCAACATAATCCCACAACAATTCATCCATAACAACAATACAATGACAGATCGACAATCCCTCAACGTTGGCCATAGGCCTACAACATGATAATGCCTATAATTAATTAATCATCTAAGGCTTATTGTAATTACCAAACCTCTACATATTAGTATTTTGTAATACTACATCATTATCATTATAAATCTTACTGTCATGAACCAAGCGATAATCTAAAATCGTCTTATCCTCATCATACTTCACAAAGTCATCATAGTGATTAACGCATGAAACTAACTCTAATCCTAATTTGGGTACTAGGATTATTCTTCTTATCCTTCATTTTAATCCTTAAGAATGAATTTCATTGCGTTAGCTATCCAACGCTTCAAACGACACCTCAATCGGAGTCTGGAAACTGAAGTTACAGCCTTCGGAAAACAAATCTGTCAAAAATCAGACTGCATGAGCCGACGCATGTGTCTTTAAGTCGACGCGTACTGGGTTGAAATCTTGAATGAGTTAACGCGTAATCCTCTTGTGTCAACTCATACTGATTCTGCAACACTGCATGTATCGATGCATAATCCTATGTATTGACTCATCTTGAGTCTTAAAACCTGCATGCGTCGATGCATTGCCTTTGAGGTCGACTCATACTTACCTGTCATGAATATATTATGTGATTTCCCTACCTTAGGCCCTAAAAACATCCTCTAATGATAGGTAATCATCAATTATAATAATCCTATGTTCCTACTCAATTATACAGCATTAGGGCATCATTATCCATCTCTAAATCATTGATCCTCATCAAACAACCATATATATATATATATATATATATATATATATATATATATATATATATATATATATATATATATATATATATATATATATATATATATATATATATATATATATATATATATATATATATATATATATATATATATATATATATATATTTCAATCATAAACAAAATAACTTTTCACATCCAATCCCACATACTACTCATCATAAACCCTATTATAGAGTCATAACCCCACTCTTACCTTGGATTGAAGGTAGCTCTACAACTTTTTCGATTGATTTTCGTGCAGGCTCTTTTCCTTCTTTTCTACAACTTTCACGTTCTCTTCCAACCCTTATTTCTTTCTCTTCTTACTTCTACTTCTTTTCCTTATTAATTATAAATAACTAATATAATAACCTTATAATTCTCATTATGTCTTAATGGGCTTAAAAATCTTACACCCCATTTCTACTACTTCTAGTCCTTAAAATAAGCCCACATCAAATAATAATATTATTCTAGTTTTAATCCACAACTCAATAGAATAAATAAATCCAATAACAATAACACATCAACTATCATCATAACACAACTTCACAAATAATCCAAAAATAATTTAATTAAATAATTAATTAAATTACGGGCGTTACAACTCTTCCCCACTTAGAATATTTTCGTCCTCAAAAATTTACCTTAAACAAACAACTCAGGATAGGAGTCTCACATCTTGCTTTCCAACTCCCAAGTCATGCTTTCTCCGACAGCTCCTAGTCTAACCACTTTAACCAAAGCAATATCTTTTCCCCTCAGAGTCTTTATTTCATGATCCGCGACCCGTACAGGTATCGTCTCCACATTAAGGTTATCTCGTACTTGCACATCATCCATATGAATCACATGAGATGGATCTGAAATATACTTCTGGAGTTGCGACACATGAAACACATCATGCAAATTCGAAAGATTAGGCGGTAAAGCCACTATATAAGCAACATTCCAAACTCTCTCTGAAATCTGATATGGACCAATAAAATGAGAAGTGAGATTTTTAGACTTCAATGCTCGTCCAACACCAGTCACATGTGTAACTCACAAAAACACATGGTCACCTGCTTGAAATTCTAAGTCCTTCCTTCGCTTGTCATGATAGCTTTTCTGTCTACTTTGGGAAGCTTTCATCTTTTCTCGAATCAACTTCACCTTCTTCGTAGTCTCACGAAAAAGTTCAGGTCCAAGTACTACACTTTCTCCAGATTCATGCCAACATAAAGGAGTTCTACATCGTCGACCATACAACGCTTCAAAAGGTGTCATCCCAATACTAGAATGGTAACTGTTATTATAAGTGGACTCTATCAACGGAAGATAAGTATCCCACAAACCTCCCTGCTCAAGAACACATGCCCTCAAAAAGTCTTCCAACGATTGAATAGTCCATTCAGTCTGACCATTTGTCTGAGGATGATACGCCGAACTCAACCTCAACTTAGAACCCAACACTTCTTTCAAACTCTTCCAAAAATCAGAAGTAAACCTCGAATCTCTATCCGAAACAATGCACAAAGGAACACCATGTAGATTCACAATTACACTAGTGTAAATCTCAGGCAACTTCGACACTGGAAAACTGATGTAAATAGGAATAAAATGAGCTGACTTCGTAAGTCTATCAACAATCACCCAAATTGAATCATTTCCTCTTAAAGTATTAGGTAACCCCGTCACGAAGTCCATCAAAATGCTATCCCATTTCCATTATGGAACTTCTAACGGTTGCATCAACCCTGCAGGCTTCTGATGTTCAACTTTTGACTTCTGACAAGTCAAACATGCATACACAAACCGAGCCACATCACTCTTCATCCCAAGCCACCAAAACAAGTCTTTCAAATCTTGATACATCTTTATAGCTCCTGGATGAATACTCAACTTACTTCTATGACTCTCTTCAAGTATCACTTTCTTCATCTCTGCATCATCAAGAATACAAATACGGTTACGAAATCTTATCACACCTTACACATCTAACTTAAAATCATTATTCTCAGACTGATCGATCCCAACCATCTAATCTACCAGTTTCACATCCAACTTCTGAGCTTCTCTGATACTTTCTATAAATTTATTATTAATCTTTAACATACCCAACATAACACTCCACGGTGTTACCTCACAAACTAGGCTCATATCCCTGAACTGTTCAATTAATTCCAATTCTTTAACCATCATTGCCGACATATGTAAAGTATTTCGACTCAATGCATCAGCTACCACTTTTGCTTTTCCTGGATGATAATTCAAATCGAAATCATAGTCCTTTAACAATTCCAACCATCTTCATTGTCTCATATTCAGCTCCTTCTGATCAAATAAATACTTTAAGCTCTTATGGTCACTAAACACATCAAATCTAGAACCATAAAGATAATGCCTCCAAATCTTCAACATAAAAAAAATTATAGCAAGCTCTAAATCATGCGTAGGATAGTTCTTTTCATGAGTCCTCAACTGCCTTGATGCATAAGAAACTACCTTATCATTCTGCATAAGCACACCTCCTAAACCCATCTTCGAAGCATCACAATATACAATGAAAGGCTCTGCTGGATTAGGTAATGTCAAAATCGAAGCCGACGTCAATCTCCTCTTCAAATCTGCAAAACTCCCTTGTCACTGAACATCCCACACAAAAGCTCTACCTTTACAAGTCAACTTAGTCAACGAAAGTTCCAACTTAGAAAAACCTTCGATAAACCTTCTATAGTAACCAGCTAATCCCAAAAATCTCCTAATCTCAGCAGCTGACTTCAGAGTTTCCCATTGCAACATAACATCAAACTTTGATGGATCTACAATAATGCCACTATCTGAGATCACATGACCAAGAAAACTAACCTCCTTTAACCAAAACTCACACTTGGAAAGCTTTTCATACAACTTCTTCTATTTTAAAACTTGCAATACTACTCTTAAGTGTTTTGCACGCTCTTCTTCTGACTTAGAGTAAATCAAAATGTCATCATTGAACACCACTACAAATCGATCCAAATAAGTATGAAAGATATGATTCATGTATTCCATGAATACTCCTGGCGCATTAGTAACACCAAAAGGCATCACCGAATACTCATAATGTCTATAACGCGTTCTGAAAGCCGTCTTCTAGATATCTTCATCCTTCACTTTAATCTGATGGTAACCCGACCTCAAATCAATCTTACTGAACACATGAGCATCCACCAATTGATCCATCAAGTCATCTATTATTGGAAGCGGATACTTGTTCTTAATCGTCACTTTATTCAACTATCTATAGTTAACACAAAGCCTCATACTCCCATCTTTCTTCTTTACTAACAACACTGGAGCTCCCCACGGTGATTCACTTGGTCTTACAAACTTCTTTTCAAGTAAATCTTCCAATTGCTTCTTTAACTCTAACAATTCAGATGCAGACATCTTGTATGGTGCCATAGACACAGGTCTGATACCAGGTACAAGATCAATAGCAAATTCAACTTCCCTCTCTGGCGGTACATCAGGAATTTCATCAGGGAAAACTTTAGGAAATTCACACACCACCTACAATTCCTCAATTATATCTTGATTCTCGACAGATAGCGACGCCATCAACAAGAACATATGTGCTTCTTCTTGCATCAACTTCCTCAACTGTCCAGCAGACACCAGACTATCTTCCTCTTCCTAAGGAGTGGAAAACCTCACAGACTTGTCATAACAGTTAATATGAACATAGTTATGCTCTAACCAGTTCATACCCAAAATCACATCTAACCCTCTTAACGGAAAACAAACCAAATTAACAACAAAGTCTCTGTCGAAAATCAACAAAGGAAACTTTAAACACACAAAAGAAGTAGTCACTGACCCCTTGGCTAGAGTGTCGACGACCATCTCTCCATTCATAGAAGACAACATGAGACCCAATCTTTCAACATAATTAGCAGCAATAAAGAAATGAGTAGCACCAATATCAATAATAGTAATTAAAGGAGTATTATTAATGAAACATGTACCTCTGATAAGTCTGTCCTCAGCAGCTGCCTGATCCTCAACCAAAGCGAACACTTTACCAATTGTTTGCGCCCTCTTTGGATTCTGACACTGACTACCAATGTGCCCTTCTTCACTACAATTGAAACAAATCACCTCCTTATGCTTGCACTCAGATACAACATGTTCAGCCTTACTACAATGGAAACACCTCTTTACCTCAACGGTACACACATTACTCTTAGGCCCAGGTCTCCCACATTTGAAACAAACCACACCAGCAGGAGTGTATCCCCCACAAGTCTTCTGACCCTGAGCAGCTTTCTGTTTACCTTTACCGGTTGGGGCATCATAAGGCTTACCATGATTCTGTTGGTGCTTAACCCTCTTCTCACTGATAATCTTATAATGAGCATTATTATCCTCTTCATAGATTCTGCAACTATCAATCAAATCAGCAAAGACACGGATCTTCCGGTATCCAACTTCCTTCTTGATCTCTGGGCGCAACCCATTCTCAAACTTGATGCACTTCGAAAACTCAGCATCTGCCTCACCGTAGTGCAGATAAAACTTAGCCAACTCAGCAAACTTTGCAGCATACTCAACAACCAACATACTCTCTTGCTTTAGCTCAAGGAATTCAATCTCCTTCTTACCACGGAACACAGCCCAAGTGACATTTTTACCTACAACTTCCAACCTCTGACAAGTCTCTAGCCACCAGTTATCAGCCTCGACTATTATCATATGAGTACCATATCGAACCTTCTGCGCTGGAGTGCAGTCCATCACACGAAAGATTTTCTTTATCTCTTTCAGCCAATCCAACGCTCCGTCAGGATCATACTTACCCTTGAACGTAGGTGGATTCTCTCTACGGAAAGTCGCCAAACTACGAGATCCAGCATTCCCGTCAGCATTCGGCTTATTCTCCATCGCATGCGCCATTGCTTCTAAAGCAGCAGCAAGTGCAGCATCATTTCTTCCAGACATCTCAACATATCACTACAACATAAACAATAGTTTAAACTCAAATTATCAATACTTGATTGTTAGACAACTACGACTCGACAACTTGGTCGGACGGGCCAACCTTTGCTCTGATACCAACTTTGTAATACCCTAATTCTACCCTACAATTATAATTGTAAATCAGAGTTTTTAAAATTCATACAAATGAATCAGGATGCCACAAATTCAACTTAAAAACACATTGCATTCAACGTGGATACATAACAATTTAAAACTTTGGATGAACCATCAGCAAAATAATTTAATCTCTTAATTCAACAACTTGAACATCTACGCGGCGGAATCATAATAACATATTTATCCAACATTACAACAACTTCAAAATAGCACATACTTAGAAACAATCAAATTAAATTTCAACAACTGAAATAATCATTAATTAAAAGCAACAAGTGTTCATCCCCCCGAGTGTTACGTATCAGAGCAATGACACTGACTCGAACTACTGAAGGTAAACCACCTTCACTCTGGATTACCTGCACGTTACCAACATAAGGGTACCATTCAAACAGAAGGTGTGAGATATCTAACAATATAATAAAACATATGATAAATAATATGTTAGATCAGCTCATATAATAACACCACTTCACATCTCATAAACAACAATAATCGCAACATAATACCAACTGTTGTACCCCAAAATTTGCCCTCCCATATTTCTCAAGACATGTCAAGAATCATCTCGAAGTTGTTCAAGATGGCTCAAGAGTTGGACAGTCAAATCATCTCCTAAGGCAGTCAATTCAAAATTAGGGTTTTGTGTTGCATCAAGGTCCTTACATCCAAATGACCTCAAGTGCTCCTTAATGTCCTAACGTATGTTCAAATTCAGAAGGTATCCGAATGTGTGAGTTTTCTCGAAGAAATATGGTGAAAAAGTGTGGTGAAAGTGCAGTTTTTACGCGCTAAAAAATTCATAACTTGAAGATCGTGGCTCGTTTTGAACCCGTTCCGGTGGCCAAAATTCCGTCTTGACATTATCTATGTTTTCATCTCTCACGGCTGGAAGCCAATTTCGATCAGAAGGTCTTCAAAAATGTGGATTTATCAAGTATTTTCATACAGAAAATTTGTGACAGAAGTTTATTTGCGTAATGTTCAGAAAATCATAACTTGGTCGATTTTCATCGTATCGAGTTGGTTCCGGCGCCAAAATTTCACAAATTGAGTTGGCTACATTTTCACAGAAGGTATTGAGTTCAAACGGTATTCAAAAGGCCTTCGTTTTTTGCTCAGAGTGCGTGACACGCTGAAAATCCTGAATGCTGAATATTATTTCATCTGGGCCGAAACTTCAAAAATTCATAACTCGGTCAGTTTTTATCGGATTGAGCTCATATTTTTACACAAGGTCACTGACTCATAGATCTACAACTTTGCTTCAAAAGTCGAGACCGGATTATGCTCCGATCAATACCAGTTTTTTATTGAAGAACGTGTCAGAATCGACACTGGAGCCCAAAATAAGTTTGTCTGAGCTGAAACTTCAAAAATTCATAACTAATTCACCTTTTATCCGATTGAGCCGATTTTCGGACAAGAGTTAGTTCTCGATATCGGCTACATTTTGTTTTCACATTTCAACTTCAAAAATTGCACTTAAGTCCCTGCGATTTAGCCTGGAAAGTGACGAACTCAAGTGAACATTGGAGGCCCAATTGCACATTCAAAGCCCATTTTCTTTACCCTAATTTCCATTATATAATCACATTCTTTTCACACAAACAGGAGAAGAGAAAAAAAAGAAACATTGCCACAACACTATCAGAATATCAAATTCTTTCAAGAACCCTAAAACCTTGAAATCCTTATTACAAATCCCTCTCACTACAAACAAGCCATCTCAGTTACAAACCAACATCTCACTACTTTTTCAGTAAGGGTAAGGGTGGCTTGATCTCCATGATCAAAAGGGCATAAAAGCATTCATGTCACTACTTTTCCAGTAAGGGTAAGGTTGATTTGATCTCCATGATCAAAAGGGTATAATCATTCATACATGCCATATTGACCTAAACATTAAATTTCTTCATATATTGACTTTATTTGTATTTTATGATATATAGTAATTTATTTAATGTGTTCATGAGATTCAACACTGCAGATTTAGACAGGATCTCATGCAGGTTCATTAAAGAACGTTGAGGCCAGAATACAAATGGCCAAAAGCCAGAACACAAATGGCCAAAAGCCAAAATACAAATGGCCAAAACAAAACAGTATACACATGACGCCAACAGTTGTTTCACCCCTCCAATCAGGCCCGTATACTCCTAAACTTTCTCTCTATTTGTATTATGTTCCTTTAATTAATTAATCGTTATTATTTTTATTAATCACTAACCAATTAACATTTTTTCCTAATAAAATCAAAAACAAAAAAAAATATTTTATTTATTAAAATTAACTTCATCACTTTTAGTTTTGTAAATAAATTAGTTTAATCAATTTAGCTTTAATTAGATTTAACTTTTAATATTTTTTACAATATTTAAAATCAATTCAGAATATTAGGTTTTTTTTAGCATTAATTCAATTTATTTTATTTCTTTAAAAAACTCAAATATCCAAAAATATTTTCATTATTTAATTTAATTGTTCATTTAATTTAATTCCGTTTAATTCAAAAATAACCAAAAAAATCACTTCCTTTCAAAAAAAGGGTCAAAACCCAAAAAACTCGCATCCGATTTAATTTCTCGCACGCGATCTATTTTATCATATTATTGTATCTGTTTCCCGGAATGTAATAGCTTTTAATTAGGACTTTAATTATTTACCGCTTTATTTTACTTTCCGCAATTTAAATTAAAGGGTTTGTTTTTGACGATGTAAATACCCGACGCCTTGTAATAGCTTAGATTTAATTTCCCGCAATTTACTTCCCGCAAATTATTAAACTGTTAATTATGCATGACAAGACTTGTATGACAAATAAAACCAACTTGTAGCTCACAAATGCATGTTCAAAGATAAACCTTAACTGAAAAACAACACACATGCACATGTCACTCCTAGGGTACGCCTCACTGGTTGCCTCGAACGTGGTCGTCAAGTATAGGGTGTTTTAGATGTTGCCCTCCTGTCTAAAGATCCAGTTGCCTCGAAACGGTTGCCTCGGATAAAAAGGATCTAGGACATTAGGGTTATCGCTAAGGTGTCCTACTATTGCTTCGGTGACCACACATGTCCCTAATAATCGAATTGACCCTAATACCTCCAACGACGGTGCTACCTACCTCTCAATGGTGGGATAGCACTATCTAAAGGACTCTTACACAGCCTAATTCCTTAGAGTAGGTAGATTCTCCTAGGTACTTGCTCTTTCAAACAAACAAAAAATATTTTTTCACACTTACATTTTCTAAAAGTTTTCAAACAAATTTTTCATACACTCTTGAGGACAGATACAAGAGTTACTTAGAAATTTTTCAAACGAAACTTTTTCAAAACCCACACACATTTTAAAAGCAAACATTTTTGAAAACATAAGAGCAAGTACCTAAGAGCCCGTGGATAACCACGGATAGAAAGGGTGCTAACACCTTCCCTTTCTATAAATCTACCTCCCGAACTGAGAAACATTCTCAAAGAAGGAATTTTGATGTGCTTTTGTCCTTTCCATGTTGGAGAACATAAAAGACGGTGGCGACTCTTGCTTACCGCGACATTTCGCGAACCAGCTTTAAACAGTCAGTTCTATTTCCACCGATCACACCAACAATATACACATTTACCGCATCAATACACAACTTATTTATGTAATCATAAAATGCGACTCAATACTATGTAAATGCATGTGGTACCATTGGAGAAGAACACCCATCTCAAAATAATTTCCAATAAATAGAAGCATCAACAAGGCATAAGCCTTCATCTTAAAATTCTCCAATACATGTCATCTTAACGAGCATCAACTCCATCTTGATATGCAATGTATGCAACACAATCATGAATGTAGTAACAACAACCACAATTAACAACATCTCAACACAACATCATCGTTGGCTAAAAGCCTACATCTTAATAGTTGCCAATTATTAGAGGCATCTCAACATCATGCATCAACATGATTCATCAACATAGTTCATCAACATAATTCATCAACATAATCCCACAGCAACTAAGCCATAACAACAATACAATGACAGATCGACAGTCCCTCAACGTTGGCCATAGGCCTACAACATGATAATGCCTATAATTAATTAATCATTTAAGGCTTATCTCGAATTACCAAACCTCTATATATTAGTATTCTGTAATATTACATTATTATCATTATAAATCTTACTGTCATGTACCAAGCGATAATCTAAGATTGTCTTATCCTCATCATACTTCACAAAATCATCATAGCGATTAACATGGGAAGATAACTCTAATCCTAATTTTGGTACTAGGATTATTCTTCTTATCCTTCATTTTAATCCTTAAGAATTAATTTCATCGTGTTAGCTATCCAACGCTTCAAACGACACCTCAATCGGAGTCCAGAAACTCAAGTTACAGCCTTCGGAAAACAAATCTGTCAAAAATCAGACTGCATGAGTCGACGGATGTCTCTTTGAGTCGACGTGTACTGGTTTGAAATCCTGCATGAGTCGACGCATAATCCTCTTGTGCCGACTCATACTGAGTCTGCAACACTGCATGTATCGATGCATAATCCTATGTATCGACTCATCCTGAGTCTTAAAACCTGCATGTGTCGACGCATGGCCTTTGAGGTCAACTCATACTGACATGTCATGAATATATTCTGCGATTTCCCTGCCTTAGGCCCTAAAAACATCCTCTAATCATAGGTAATCATCAATTATAATAATCCTATGTTCCTACTCAATTATACAGCATTAGGGCATCATTATCCATCTCTAAATCATTGATCCTCATCAAACAACCATATATATATATATATATATATATATATATATATATATATATATATATATATATATATATATATATATATATATATATATATATATTCAATCATATACAAAACAACTTTTCACATCCAATCCCACATACTACTCATCATAAACCCTATTATAGAGTCATAACCCCACCCTTACCTTGGATTGAAGGTAGCTCTACAACTTTTTCGATTGATTTTCGTTCTGGCTCTTTTCCTTCTTTTCTTCAACTTTCACATTCTCTTCCAACCCTTATTTCTTTCTCTTCTTACTGCTACTTCTTTTCCTTATTAATTCTAAATAACTAATATAATAACCCTATAATTCTCATTATGTCTTAATGGGCTTAAAACTCCTACACCCCCTTTCTACTACTTCTAGTCCTTAAAATAAGTCCACATCAAATAATAATATTATTCTAGTTTTAATCCACAACTCAATAGAATAAATAAATCCAATAACAACAATACATCAACTATCATCATAACACAAATTCACAAATAATCCAAAAATAATTTAATTAAATAATTAATTAAATTACGGGCGTTACACCCTACATCAAACATACCAGTTTATAGTCTAATGACTTAATCACTACTCGTGATATACTTCTATCTAAGACTCACCTAGATATGAGGCCCTCCTCAATCCCTTATTAATCACAGATAGTGATCAGACATAAACAATTCTGAACAAACAGAAAGACACACTTCCATGATAATACCTAGTCAAGACATAAAGATAAACTCCACCGTTTACAACTTTACTCCTAACTAAGAACACAACTTTGAGTTTCTTATAAGCTTCCTCCAAGAACAATACTCAACTCAATACTTCATAGATTTTGAGTGAGAACGCGTGACCATCTCACAACCCAAGTGGGTCACTTACACCAACTCTCCTAGAGAGTGGCGACAATGACAAAGCCCTAGAATTATACATCTTGAACCCGTACACAACTAGGTTACAAACCCTTCTATTTATAACCTATTCCCAACTGGATTTGGGCCTATAATCAGAGCATATCAGCTGTTACAAACCAGCAGAAACTTCTACTATAAACTAGGTTTTCAATCATTAGTTTCCTAAAATATCTCCATATTTAGAAACTGCATATTCTTTAATATTCTGACTTGATTCTTCTTGACCTGTAATTCAGTGAAACATAGGATAGCATCATATTCCTAGAATATTTTTCATCAATTAAATCATAATAGAATCTAAATGTCCACTTCAGCTCAGGTGCGATGTTGTATGCTCCTTCATATGACATCTTATACGACATGTTATTCTTGATGATGAGAACTTATCATCTCAATATGTCTTAACATAAGGTATGACTTATTGCTCACCCTGTTCCTGTTAGCAAGTTAACATCTCATATCTAACATATTATTGTCTTATTTGTTTTACAAAAATTAATACCAATCTTAAAACTAGAGAACTTACAATCTCCCCCTTTGGAAAATTTTGGCTAAAACAAATAAATAAAAATATAATCCAATATTACAGCAAGAAAAACAATTCTTAAACAGTAGTTTTCAACAACTACTAAACTCAGCAGTACAACACCATGGAGCCAGTCTTCAAACAAGATGTCAGGACATCTTGTTCGACATCTTCTTTCTAGCATTTTAAATAAGCTCCATTGCAGTACCAAACCCACAGCAAAGAAAAACACCTTCAAGAAAAGGAGAAGAAAGTCCTGAAGTCATTTGGTGTTCATGAGGAAGAAGATAGGTAAGACTCCCCCTCAAACTTAGATAGATCTTAGAAGACCAATGGTGACATAAGAGAATTCGTAAGCATTCCTTAATCAGCAGCCACCAGTCTACCTAGAAAAATCAACCACCACTCCTGGTAACTTACAACACATGTCACAATTGTAATCATAACTCAGAGCAAACCATTTCTCCCCATTTTTGGTCAAAAATTGACAAAGAAAGCCTTCACAAAACCAGACCCAAGCACAGCTTATCCAAACCCGAACAAAAGCCATAAGAATTATGGACACAAAAAATACTCACCAGGTGAAAGAGGAAACGGGAAACCTTTATAAATAACTGAACATTTACTTTGGAAATAACGATCCTTGAATGTAGCAATAATATTGGTCAAAAGGAAACATTATTTGAGGAGAAACTGCCACTAAATACAATGTGCACCATCCAAAACAGTTTTGAATGCCTTTAATAACTCTAGGATGTTCCTTCTGAGCAAAACAGGTCCCAATACATGCACATGCATAGTCAAACACACCTTCTGACAAGTGTTTGATAAAACTGTCCACCAAAACTCCTTTATTGATCATATAGGTACCATGTTTTGAATAATGTTCGGATATCCAATCAGACATTGTCTTCTTTTCTTGCATATTGACCAACACATCTTCAACCACACTGTCTTCCACTGGATTCTAAGTGTTCTCCTTTCACTTAGACTTAGTGACATACACCAAGACATCATAATATCACATTTGTGACATCTCTTAATAATAAATACCCTTAGAGAGTTCCTCACAAAATCTGTAGAGAAAAATAAATTCTCTCAAACATAACCATTTAAGCACTAGAGAGATATGTGAATTCCTTATTTAAACACCCAGCTTCACATGGCTAAAACCAACCATGCCTTTTCAAGAACACCAATAACTTCATAATGTCACAATATGTTTCTGACATCACACCTCATAAGAGGCATAAGATCTCCTTAAGTTTAAATAGCACACAAACAGTCTATGTACCATTGCAGCAACAATCCACATACAAATATATGACTCCCCCTGTCATGAATAACCAACGATCCTGCTGAATATGAAAACTTGAGCACTAGATGGAAACACATTAAAGGCTTCATGCTTTCATATTGAATAATAACACTTTCCCACATATGTTGAACCCTGACTCCCTTAGTAGAGTCAAAATAGAGTTAGATACTCTCACTTCTTGAGAATACATCCAAGAACTCTGACTTCTTCACAACAAAAGGACACATCTGATTATTGTCCTTTCATAACCATACTCTGTATCATGACTGTTATACTGTGGGAGAACTGACTTGAGATTTTGCGTTTGTGTTCACGCTTGTTCGGTTTAGCAACAGTCACCACCGACTTTTTATTTTATCCTAAGGAAAGGTCAAAAAGAACAGGAAAGACCTTTGAGATGTTTTCTTGGGTTCGGGGGGTAGATTATGAAAATGGAAGGTGCTAGCACCCTTTTCATCCATGGTTTTCCATGGGATCTTAGTTACTTGTTTTAGATCACTTGCCTTTGCTTTTCAATTGTTTGAAATGGTGCTTTGTGTGTGGTTTTTGAAAATGCTTTGAAAAAAGAAGCCTTGTCTAGGCAACCTTTGTAATAATTCTTGTTTGAATATATACAAAGGTGTGTGTCTTTTTGAAAAGATATTTCAATGTTTTGAAAGTTGTTTTGAAATTGTTTTGAAATTGTGTTGTGAAGTGTGTTTGAAAATGGCAAGGATGTTTTGCAAGATTTTTGATCAAGTAACTAAGAGTTGTCTACCCTATTTTACTTAAAGATCTTTCTTATGTTTTTAACCCTTTTAACAGTGTTATTTCACCATTGTATTTGGTGAATAACCTTGCGTTAGGATGTTAAACGGGACATGCGTGGGTCATCGTATACAATCATTAAAAGCAACTTGTGAGACTCTCTAGCAATTTTGTAAGGGACGAGATCGTTTTATCAAAGGCAACATCGAGGGTCATCGAGGGACTACGATCTTTGTTTATCGAAGGGGCATTTACTAGAGTGTCTCGTATTCGAGGGACATGATTGCATTTTCCGAGGCAACAAGCGAGGTTACCCTAGAGGTGCAAGTGTGAATTGTGTATTGATTTTCATGCATTTATCTTGTATTAGGTCATCTAGCGATTGATTTTGAATCTTTGCATACAAACCCTAATTACTATACAGTATATTGAAAGCGATAAATTGCGGGAATTTAAATTCTAAGTTATTACAAATGAGTATCCGGGGATGGGGGTACAATTATTTACAAATGGGGATGAGTCTTATCAGAATAATAATGTCCAAGTATATATTACAACCAAATTGAATTGTCGCATTTTCAATGTAAAATTATAACAAAACATAAAAAATAAAGAGAATCAAAAGTATTATGAGATGCATGTATTTATTTACAAATGAAACAAATAAAATTTAACCTAAGGAAAATTAAGTATTTATTATTATTGTGTTTTTTTATGTATTATGTAAATAAAGAGTTTTAAAGAAAAGAAAAATTATTTAAGTTAATGCTTAAGATTATCTATGTATTTTTATTAAAGGTAATAATTATTTAAAAAAGAAAACCAAATCGAAACAAAATTTTAATACATTAATTCTATTATTAACAAAAGTAATGAAAAGAATTTATTTAAAATGAAAACAAAAAAATAAAAAAAGATTTGGTTTGAAAAATAGAAAAATGGGCTTTTAAAGAGATAATTGGGGGTTCATGGGCCCAAAAATGGCAAAAAGAAATAAAAGAGCAGAAATGGATGAAATGGGGGGGGGGGTACGTGTTCAGTGGGCTTAAGCGTTTCGTTTGGGGCGAAGGCCCAATTGCTGTTGCACAAAGTTTGTTAGGGTTGATGTTTAGTGTACTCAGAATTTAGGGTTTGCAATTTTGGCCTCAGCGGCGCCTCCTTCTTCTTCGTTTCTCTCATCTCTCTCAGGCAAAGCATTGATTCCTCCTCATGCCTCCAAGCTGCTAGAGCGCCACCTTCGCCCTCTCCTCTCCATGACGGTCCAAGGCGATGGTTTGAAAGGTACAACTTTTATCTTGAACGCGTTTTTACAGTTTACATTTGTGTGATTCTTGTATGTTTATTGTTTGCATGTTTTGATTCTTTGATGCTTCATGCGTGAGATGCAGAAAAATTGAGGAAAAGGAAACTAATACCTTGGTGCTTCGTTTCTGGAAAAGATGGAGGGAGGGTTGGACTGGCGGCGCTCTTGGTGGCCGGAGCGGGAGATGGAGATGAATGGTTGCTTGCTTCTGGTATCTCTGTTTCTTTGACTTCTTTTTGAACGTTTGATGATGAGTTTGTTCTGAGAACTATTGTTGTTGTCTTTTGTTGATTCTCTTCCTCTGAGTGTTTGATGATGAGATTATTCTGAGAACTATTGTCATTTGCTTTTGTTGATTCTCTTCCTCTTTCTGTTTTTGTCAATGATGATGCCCTGAGATTTGTTTCTTTATTTGTTGTTTTGATTTGAGTTGATGATGAACGAAAGTTCTGAGACCTATATTATTTTGCTTCTAAAACTTTTCCTCTCTCCTTGTTGACCCTGATTATTTGATGATGATGATTCTGAGAACTAGCTTATGTTGTTGCTTCTGAATGCTCTTCCCCTTCTCTTTGTATGTTAATATTGAGAGACCTCTGAAAATATTGTGTTTTACTTCTGAAAGCTCCTCTCCTTCTCTTTGAATGCTTGAATAAATGGTGATGAAATTGTTGGTTAGCTTCTGACTATTTGCAGTTTCTTTGAGTTTTGGCCTGCTTGTGATTTTTGTGTTGATGCTATACCTTGGTGATGATAGCTAGACTGGGTTTGCAGTTTATGCAGTTTGATTTGTTGGCAAACGAGTTTGTAGTTTTGCAGACAGGTTTGCAATTGTAGTTTGCAGGCTTGAGTTTTGGTTGTTGACATGTTTTTGTAGGTTGGGTAAGTTGCAAGCAGGTTTGAACTGTTTGATTTTTGGAAGCAGGCTTGAGCTTGTTTGGATTGAGTTGTTTTGGGCAAGCAGGTTTGAGCTTACAGTTTTGGTAAGTTGCAGGCTGCTTGTGTTTTGTTACAGGATTCTGTAGGTTTGCCTTGGCTAGCAGGTTTGCTAGCAGGTTATGCAGCTTGATGATTTTGTTAGGCAGACTGGTGAGTTTTTTTTTTAGATGCAGTTTTGAGAAGTTGCAGTTATGCAGGTTTTTTGTGTTTTGTTACAGTTATGGTGGTGTTGAGATCTTGCAGTTTTGGTAAATTTTGTTTGTTGAAAGGTTGGGAAGTTTTTGTTTTGAGAGTTTGGTTTGCAGTTGGAACTGCAGATTTGCAGTTTATTGTTTCAAACTTGTTGAGCTTTGTTCTTACAGGTTTTGACTTGCAGCTATAGTTTTCAGTTTTGCAAGCTTGGTCTTACAGGTTTGAAGTTGTTTTGTGGGCTCTATGTTTTCTCTCCTTTCCACTGTGTTGGCTGTTGGACTGTTATATCTTTTTTTTGTTCCTCTTACTGCCTTTCACAACCTGTCTTTAGCCAAAACTGCAAAACCTATTCAGTAGGTTCTCTCTTTCTTCTCTCTCTCATAAGCATTTTCTTGCTTAATATATTTAATTCTGAAAAGTTTTGTCTAGTTCTGGAAAGTGATGATGGCTATTGCAAGCCTCTTGCTTCTAACTTGGTTTATCCCTGCATTGTTGTACTTTTCACTGCATGTTTCCTGCATTGTGTACTTTGTTGCTTTTTCTAGTTGCTATGCTTCTTGTAACTTAGTTTTGACATGCTTGGTTACTGCAGTTTGAAACTCAGTTTGCAGTATAGTTTGCTTTGTATGCAGCCTTGTACCTTTGTATTTGAACCATGTTTTTGCATCTAGTTTGACATGCTTGCATTTTATATCTTTTATTTTTCTCTCTGTGAACCGAGAAGAGCGATCTTCTTGTGATTTGCAGAGAGGAAAATAATAATATGATGAACATAGCATTCTGATTCCAGCCGACAAACTTTAATGATGATTTCTTTTTATCTGCTTGAAAACTCTTTTCAGTTAATTGCGCTGATTTCTTTTTCTTCTGTCTTTTGCAGGTAAGTATCAGTTGGGTGATAGAGGGAGCAGTAGAAGTAGAAGTCAAAGATCTTAGGAGATTAGGCTTAGATTTATTTTTCCATTTATTGTAAACAAATATTATTATAAATACTATAAGTTGTAATCTTACAATATTCGAATAAAATTTGTAACAACATTTGAAATAAATAAAAAAAGTCTTTGTCAAATATCTTCCAATCTTTCCTTGCATTGTTTATTTAATTATTTAAGACTCTTAAATCAAAATAATTGAAATTGTGTCTCAATAATTCTAATCCAGATGAAATAAATAATCAACAAACTTTGTCGTCTTGCAACCTTGCATTAATCACAATACGCCTGGCGTTCTAATTAGCATATGCATTGCATAGTTAAACAAACAAAGCATTCCAATTAAACGGTAAACCTTTCAGATGCCTTAACGTTCCACACAAAAGTCTCAGCTTGTATCCCAAATAATTAAGTTTTGAGAAACAACCAGTAATCTTGAACAAGCGTAAAAAAATGTAACAGTTAACTGAATTTCTGAGGATTCAGTTTCTTCTGAGAAATGCGAGCGCAAACCCTAATCCTGGATTACTGCCAAAGAAAGATCTGTCTGATCGATTCCTGAGTCAATCTTAACAAATCAGAGAAAACCCTAATTTTGGATTGACTGATAAAGAAAAGTCTGTTTGACCGATTCTTGAGCCAATCTGAAAAATCAGAGAAAACCCTGAGGTTGTGATTTCTTATGAAAAAGGGAGGGCAAATTTTGGGGTACTACAGTTGCCCCTGTTCAATCTTCTTGAACCTGAAGAGTTAGATTGGCAATTTTTCCGTTCGTGACTCGAAGGTAAAAGATGATTGGATACTAGAGTGCCCATAAATTTGCACTCGTCAAAGCATAGTTGAGGGAATGGGCTTAAAGATTCCATTTATAGATGTGACAGAATCTTGTCAGAGATGGGCTTAAAGATGCCATCCAAGAATGTTTGTTGAAGTGTATGTTGTAGGTGAAAGAATGAGTATCAGAAAGGTATCCGTGTTTGGAATATCTCTGAGCTGGGGGTCTGAATAAGCAATAGATTAGCATCCATGTCGGGAGGCATCCGTGAACTGTTTTCATAAATCCTTGAAGTTTAAAACTTGCTAAACTTATCCTGCGACGGATAAAATATTAGCTGAAACACAAAGTTATGATGCATGATGCAATGTATGTGTTATATCAATGCTTATGATATATGAATATAATGAATGCGCATGTAAGCTGATTAGGCGTCTTGCTGAGGAAGATAAATCCTGGATAGCTGGGGATAATAAAATCTTTGACTGCTGTCAGGGAAAATAAATCCTTGATTGCCGCTGGGGATTGAAAATCCTTTGATCATTGAAAATGAGAAGTTCTGGGACCACCGTTGGGGAAATCAGAAGTTTGGGTTGTATGCCAATCTACTGGGGATTCCTGTTTTAAGGAGATCTTCGCCGGGGAATATCTAAAGACTCTGTGAGGATTTGAGAATGAGAGTCTTTATTCTGCTTGGGGAGTTGGTGTTGAGGAGCCAAGAACGAGAATCTTCAATCTGCAGGGGATTAAAAACTCCGACAAATTATGCTGAGAGTAAATAAAGCTCAGGAGAATCAAGGACGAGAGTCTTGATTTTGTTGGGGAGTAAGAACTTTGTGGGGAATAGCCATACTGTTGCGGAGTGGCTATCCTGTCGGAGAGTAAAAACTCAGGACTCTGGGAAAAGCTTATTCCTGTCTGGAAGAAGTTCAGGTTTAGGTTATACGCTACTTTGATAATGAGAATCTTCATTATGTCGGGAATATCAGAAATTCAGATGTTATACCACTTTGAGAATGAGAATCTTCATTCTGTTGAGAATATCAGGAGGTTGGGAGTATGCCAATCTCTTGAGGTTTCAAGGATGAGAATCTTCATTTTGTTAATGGTATCAGGAGCTTGGGAGTATACCAATCTTCTGAGGTTTCAAGGATGAGAATCTTCATTCTGTTAACGGTATCAGGAGCTTGGGAGTATACCAATCTTCTGAGGTTTCAAGGATGAGAATCTTCATTCTGTTAACGGTATCAGGAGCTTGGGAGTATGCCAATCTTCTGAGGTTTCAAGGATGAGAATATTCATTCTGTTAAGGGTATCAGGAGCTTGGGAGTATACCAATCTCTTGAGGTTTCAAGTATGAGAATCTTCAATCTGTTAACGGTATCAGGAGCTTGGGAGTATGCCAATCTTCTGAGGTTTCAAGGATGAGAATCTTCATTCTGTTAAGGGTATCAGGAGCTTGGGAGTATACCAATCTTCTGAGGTTTCAAGGATGAGAATCTTCATTCTGTTAACGGTATCAGGAGCTTGGGAGTATGCCAATCTTCTGAGGTTTCAAGGATGAGAATCTTCATTCTGTTAACGGTATCAGAAGCTTGGGAGTATGCCAATCTTATGAGGTTTCAAGGATGAGAATCTTCATTCTGTTAACAGTATCAGGAGCTTGGGAGTATGCCAATCTTCTGAGGTTTCAAGGATGAGAATCTTCATTTTGTTAAGGGTATCAGGAGCTTGGGAGTATACCAATCTCTTGAGGTTTCAAGGATGAGAATCTTCATTCTTGAGAGAAAAATAATTTTTAGGAGCTTCAATTGCCCATTATTCTGTTGGTGGGTTGTTTCTGTTGAAATTTAGGAATTCGTCCGTAATTCAACTGGAGAAAAGCTTTGTCGCTTGAATTTGATTGTACCTTTCCTTTTGCTGGGGAAAATAAACCCCAAACTGGTGAAGGAGAAAGGAATTGGATTCTTCATTCCTGATAGTGAAGAAAATCAGAATAAATCGCTGAGAGATTTGTCTGAAATATCAAAAATCCGGAAGATCTTCCATTGGCATGAGAATCAGGGAGATCTTAGTGTCGATCTGACCAAAACATAGAGGGTCTTGGATTAACTTTGATTCAACCGGATAATGGAAGAATCTTCGACGATTAAAACTTCCAACAGGTGATGAAAGAATCTTTGACGACCGTAACTTCCAACAGGTGATGAAGGAATCTTGGACGATCAATCTGAGTATGTTATGATGGTTATTGAAATGTAATTTGTTTCAGAGAATAAATCCCTGACAAATGTTGGGGAAATAAACCCATGACTGCTGGTCTGCTAGAGAGGTGATAAACTTCTCGAGGACGCTTGAATTTCTTTTCAGAAAGATTTCAGAGAGGTTCATCACTGCCCCTAGTATCAGATGCTTGTGGCACTGCCAGGAAACTTGGACTGTACGTAACCCTTTGATGAGATTGACGTTTAAAATGCCCCAAGTGATGGTGAGGGAGACTTGCCCCAGGTTATCTGCAATTTGAGAGATTTCTTGAAATCTTGACTGGACTGCCCCAGGTTTAGTGGACTTTGAAAGATTTGTTAAAATCTTGACTGGACTGCCCCAGGTTTGCTGGACAATACCAAACCAAGTCCCCTTTTTGTTGATAGGAGATTTTTCCAACGGAAGTGTCATCCCACTTGAAGTGATTTTGTTCACTGAGAGAGCTTTCGTTCATCCGAACATTCACTGTGTGAATTTATTTGCTGTCAAACAAATAAACATGTGCAAACAACGATATTCAAATAATGCAAAGTTCATGCTTGTCTCGAAGTTTTGAAAAATGTGTTTTTTGGCAGAAAACTTTTTATAAGACAAATTCAGCTCAAGATTTAGAGCAAAGCCTTACAGGAGTCAGGATACCTTTTGTAACAGTATGCTTTTGAACTAACCCATGCTTCAATTAGGACTTTTGAAGGGTTGTAACGTGGATTGGTTCACGGTTTAAGAAACAAAGGATAAAGGCTCAAAGTATATTTGTACCCACCCGCTCTTCGTGATGTCCTTCAATCCTAAACTTGGTTAATTATGCGTCGAACTATATTCGAATTTGGAACGACGTTTTGGTGATGGTCCACACAAGCTGAAATTGTTGGAAGGCAGTCACTTTTGCAACATTTTTCATGTTGTTGAAGATTTATAACGACCTCTTTCTTTTGATTCATTATCCCTAACTTTTGCCTGACTGTTCCTGTTTTCGAGATTACAGTCAACGGGATGCCCCAGCTTTCTTAAGCCTCCTTTGTAGGTTTTGGCTCAGTGGGCTTTTCCCTTTTTTTGAGAGATAATGACTGCCTATGAGATAAGGAACCATCACTGTCTTTTGATTCCCAAGGAATGTTTTTGATGTCATTCGTTGTATTACGAACTGAGAGTTTGCGACTTCAATGCGCATCTTTTGAATTAATTGAGAGACTACCCTGCCCCGGGTTTAAAGGTTTCAATTTGTGTTTAAAACAGAAAACTTCTACTTCTTTGGCTCGAAAGGGTTGACTAGGGATTATCTTCCTTATAACTTCAGTGTTTAGGATTTGAAAGAAACACATGTACATCGTCAGCAAGGTCTGTTCAAAAGCATATTGTATGAGATTATGGCATTTTTTCGTCATCCTCCCTTTAAAGACTTGTAACTTTTACAAAGAGTTAAATATCATAAAGAAAGTAGGAAGCATAATTCAAGAATAGTGAAAACGAATGGATGAATTCAAGACAAACATATGCAATGCATTAATGAAACAGAGTTTGACATCAACAGATAATTATTTGAATAACAAAAGAAATTACAACTTGAAAATTCAAATGAAACCAAGGTCTCTTAGTTCGAACTTGTCATCTCAGGTGGAGAACCCTCAGCGGAAGATTTTCATCTCGCCATCCGGCATGAATTTCAGCACTCCATTGTCAATCAAGTCTTGAATCTTGTTTTTCAAAGCCCAACAGTCGTCGGTGTCATGTCCAGGACTATAGGAGTGGTATACACAAAATGCGTTGGGGTGATAGCTAGGAGCAGAGGTATTGGGCTTCCGAATAGGATCCCTTAAAGCAGTCAGATTGACCTCCAACAAGCATTCCAGTATTAGAGATGATGGTATGTCAGTCTCAGTGAAATGTCTTCCAGATGTATTTTGCTTATGTTGATTACCCCGTTGACGCTGGCGTGGTTGTTGCTGGGCTTGTGACCCTGAAGCAAGCTGGGGAGCCTTTCCCTTGTCCTCTTGTCTCAAAGGAGGTTGAATGATGATTTGATCTTCAACCCTAGTTTTTTTCCCTATTTGGTTATCTTGAAGCAGTTTGTTGACGAGGAATCTAAGCTCCTCTTGTCTTTGAGCCAGGTCTTGAATGAGAGCCATCTGGCCCACCAGTTGTCCCATCATCTGGATCTTCATTGTTGCCAACTCAATCTGTAGCTCTTCCAATTGATCATTCCTAAAGCCGCCTGGATTCCCTAGGACCATGCCCCTTGTGAGGAGAGCTTTCACTTCTTCTTGCCCCTGGGATAGGTTCAAGAACATTTCTTGAAGTTGAGCATTTTGAGCCTGGATATCTTCGACAGTCCTCTCTAGAGCCGTCTCTACTGAAATAAACAGTAGGAGAATAAGGAAACCTGAAAGGGAAAACCTGTCATGATGCAATGCGTGATATATGGATGCATGTTTTCAAGAATCTCTCGGGGTAAACACAAGAAAAATGTTAGAGGTTGAACTTTGATCAACATCTTTGATTAGAGAACTTTGCATTGGTGGATGTCTTTCCATGAGAATCAAGCTCACCATGTCAAGTGGGCCATAGCCCCTGATTCAAGTTGTTGTAATTGATCTTTGACGGTGTTTGTTTAGAGGAAGATGAATCCTCTTGCCCTCTGGTAGACGTCTGGTTCAACGTGACCCTGCATCAAAGACCCTCGAGGTCCTTGAAATGGTTATTGAAAATTCTATGGTATGATGTTATGATGTTATGTACAAGTATGCAAAAGTAAGAAAGTGTATATACAGGTAATCATATTCACACAAAGCAGACAAGTCCTTAGGTTTAGGCTTGCATGGGGTTTGTAGGTAAGTACCCTTTTGAAGTTAGTTGGCTCAACCTGTCATAAAATAGAAACCGGGTTCTAAGGAGCTCAATATCACTGGATTATTTTCTGTGTTCATTGTTTTGGTTTAGCCACTTAACTGGAGACCAAAATATTCCAAGAAAACAACCCTCAATGAGTGTAGTATCGAGTATCTACCAACTTCAGACTGCACCAAAGCCGGTCATCTCACTACCCCTAATAAGGCCAAAATGGTCAAGTAAGGTTCTAAGAGTTCGTTAGTGCTTCATGACATCACTCAGCAGCCCCGTATTCTCTTTGATTGACTCAAAGGCTACCGGTACCCACAAATATGTCACACTAACGTAGCTACTGTTTCAACCATGTCGGTATACGCCGCATAGTTTCCTCACAGTTTATTGCTACTTACCTAAAAGGTGCCCCCAAATTCGGGTGTAGGATTTAAAACAAGCCCAAACAAGGAACCCAAAAAGTAAAGCAATCAACGCAATCAAGGTAAGCATGTAAAGGTGATCTAAAACCCTAAGGTAACCCCACTTTTAGAAACTTCCCCAGCAGAGTCTCCAGTTCTGTAATACGGTGGGAGAACTGAATTGAGGTTTTGCGTTTGTGTTCGCGCTTGTTCGGTTTAGCAAGAGTCGCCACCGACTTTTTATTTTATCCTAAAGAAAGGTCAAAAAGCACAGGAAAGACCTTTGAGATGTTTTCTTGGGTTCGGGGGGTAGATTATGAAAAAGGGAAGGTGCTAGCACCCTTTTCATCCATGGTTTTCCATGGGCTCTTAGTTACTTGTTTTAGATCACTTGCCTTTGCTTTTCAATTGTTTGAAATGGTGCTTTGTGTGTGGTTTTTGAAAATGCTTTGAAAAAAGAAGCCTTGTCTAGGCAACCTTTGTAATAATTCTTGTTTGAATATATACAAAGGTGTGTGTCTTTTTGAAAAGATATTTCAATGTTTTGAAAGTTGTTTTGAAATTGTTTTGAAGTTGTGTTGTGAAGTATGTTTGAAAATGGCAAGGATGTTTTGCTAGATTTTTGATCAAGTAACTAAGAGTTGTCTACCCTATTTTACTCAAAGATCTTTCTTATGTTTTTAACCCTTTTAACAGTGTTATTTCACCATTGTATTTGGTGAACAACCTTGCGTTAGGATGTTAAACGGGACAGGCGCGGGTCATCGTATACAATCATTGAAAGCAACTTGTGAGACGCTCTAGCAATTTTGTAAGGGACGAGATCGTTTTATCGAAGGCAACATCGAGGGTCATCGAGGGACTACGATCTTTGTTTATCGAAGGGGCATTTGCTAGAGTGTCTCGTATTCGAGGGACATGATTGCATTTTCCGAGGCAACAAGCGAGGTTACCCTAGAGGTGCAAGTGTGAATTGTGTATTGATTTTCATGCATTTATCTTGAATTAGGTCATCTAGCGATTGATTTTGAATCTTCGTATACAAACCCTAATTACTATATAGTATATTGAAAGCGATAAATTGCGGGAATTTAAAGTCTAAGTTATTACAAATGAGTATCCGGGGATGGGGGTATAACTATTTACAAATGGGGATGAGTCTTATCAGAATAATAATGTCCAAGTATATATTACAACCAAATTGAACTGTCGCATTTTCAATGTAAAATTATAACAAAACATAAAAAATAAAGAGAATCAAAAGTATTATGAGATGCATGTATTTATTTACAAATGAAACAGATAAAATTTAACCTAAGGAAAATTAAGTATTTATTATTATTGTGTTTTTTTATAAATTATGTAAATAAAGAGTTTTAAAGAAAAGAAAAATTATTTAAGTTAATGCTTAAGATTATCTATGTATTTTTATTAAAGGTAATAATTATTTAAAAAAGAAAACCAAATCGAAACAAAATTTTAATACATTAATTCTATTATTAACAAAAGTAATGAAAATAATTTATTTAAAATGAAAACAAAATAATAAAAAAAGATTTGGTTTGAAAAATAGAAAAATGGGCTTTTAAAGAGATAATTGGGGGTTCATGGGCCCAAAAATGGAAAAAAGAAATAAAAGAGCATAAATGGATGAAATGGGGGGGGGGGGGTGCGTGTTCAGTGGGCTTAAGCGTTTCGTTTGGGGCGAAGGCCCAATTGCTGTTGCACAAAGTTTGTTAGGGTTGATGTTTAGTGTACTCAGAGTTTAGGGTTTGCAATTTTGGCCTCAGCGACGCCTCCTTCTTCTTTGTTTCTCTCATCTCTCTCAGGCGAAGCATTGATTCCTCCGCATGCCTCCAAGCTTCCAGAGCGCCACCTTCGCCCTCTCCTCTCCACGACGGTCCAAGGCGATGGTTTGAAAGGTACAGCTTTTATCTTGAACGCGTTTTTACAGTTTACATTTGTGTGATTCTTGTACGTTTATTGTTTGCATGTTTTGATTCTTTGATGCTTCATGCGTGAGATGCAGAAAAATTGAGGAAAAGGAAATTGATACCTTGGTGCTTCGTTTCTGGAAAAGATGGAGGGAGGGTTGGACCGGCGGCGCTCTTGGTGGTCGGAGCGGGAGATGGAGATGAATGGTTGCTTACTTCTGATATCTTTGTTTCTTTGACTTCTTTTTTAACGTTTGATGATGATTTTGTTCTGAGAAATATTGTTGTTGGCTTTTGTTGATTCTCTTCCTCTGAGTGTTTGATGATGAGATTATTCTGAGAACTATTGTCATTTGCTTTTGTTGATTCTCTTCCTCTTTCTGGTTTTGTCAATGATGATGCCCTGAGATTTGTTTCTTTATTTGTTGTTTTGATTTGAGTTGATGATGAACAAAAGTTCTGAGACCTATATTATTTTGCTTCTAAAACTTTTCCTCTCTCCTTGTTGACCCTGATTACTTGATGAGGATGATTCTGAGAACTAGCTTATGTTATTGCTTCTGAATGCTCTTCCCCTTCTCTTTGTATGTTAATGATGAGAGACCTCTGAAACTATTGTGTTTTACTTCTGAAAGATCCTCTCCTTCCCTTTGAATGCTTGAATAAATGGTGATGAAATTGTTGGTTAGCTTCTGATTGTTTGCAGTTTCTTTGAGTTTTGGCCTGCTTGTGGTTTTTGTGTTGATGCTATACCTTGGTGATGATAGCTAGACTGGGTTTGCAGTTTATGCAGTTTGATTTGTTGGCAAACGAGTTTGTAGTTTTGCAGACAGGTTTACAATTGTAGTTTGCAGGCTTGAGTTTTGGTTGTTTACAGGTTTTTGTAGGTTGGGTAAGTTACAAGCAGGTTTGAACTGTTTGATTTTTGGAAGCAGGCTTGAGCTTGTTTGGATTGAGTTGTTTTGGGCAAGCAGGTTTGAGCTTACAGTTCTGGTAAGTTGCAGGCTGTTTATGTTTTGTTACAGGCTTATGTAGGTTTTCCTTGGCTAGCAGGTTTGCTAGCAGGTTATGCAACTTGATGATTTTGTTAGGCAGACTGGTGAGTTTTTTTTTTAGATGCTGTTTTGAGAATTTGCAGTTATGCAGGTTTTTTGTGTTTTGTTACAGTTATGGTGGTGTTGAGATCTTGCAGTTTTGGTAAGTTTTGTTTGTTGACAGGTTGGGAAGTTCTGGTTTTGAGAGTTTGGTTTGCAGTTGGAACTGCAGATTTGCAGTTTGTTGTTTCAAACTTGTTGAGCTTTGTTCTTATAGGTTTTGACTTGCAACTGTAGTTTTCAGTTTTGCAAGCTTGGTCTTACAGGTTTGAAGTTGTTTTGTGGGCTCTATGTTTTCTCTCCTTTCCACTGTGTTGGCTGTTGGACTGTTATATCTTTTTTTTGTTCCTCTTACTGCCTTTCACAGCCTGTCTTTATCCAAAATTGCAAAACCTATTCACTAGGTTCTCTCTTTCTTCTCTCTCTCTCTCATAAGCATTTTCTTGCTTAATATATTTAATTCTGAAAAGTTTTGTCTAGTGCTGGAAAGTGATGATGGCTATTGCAAGCCTCTTGCTTGTAACTTGGTTTATCCCTGCATTGTTGTACTTTTGACTGCATGTTTCCTGCATTGTGTACTTTGTTGCTTTTGCTAGTTGCTATGCTTCTTGTAACTTAGTTTTGACATGCTTGGTTACTGCAGTTTGAAACTCAGTTTGCAGTATAGTTTGCTTTGTATGCAGCCTTGTACCTTTGTATTTGAACCATGTTTTTGCATCTAGTTTGACATGCTTGCATTTTATATCTTTTATTTTTCTCTCTGTGAAACGAGAAGAGCGATCTTCTTGTGATTTGCAGAGAGGAAAATAATAATATGATGAACATAGCATTATGATTCCAGCCAATAAACTTTAATGATGATTTCTTTTTATCTGCTTGAAAACTCTTTTCAGTTAATTGCACTGATTTCTTTTTCTTCTGTCTTTTACAGGTAAGTACCAGTTGGATGATAGAGGGAGCAGTAGAAGTAGAAGTCAAAGATCTTAGGAGATTAGGCTTAGATTTGTTTTTCCATTTATTGTAAACAAATATTATTGTAAATACTATAAGTTGTAATCTTACAATATTCGAATAAAATTTGTAACAACATTTGAAATAAATAAAAAAAGTCTTTGTCAAATATCTTCCAATCTTTCCTTGCATTGTTTATTTAATTATTTAAGACTCTTAAATCAAAATAATTGAAACTGTGTCTCAATAATTCTAATCCAGATGAAATAAATAATCAACAAACTTTGTCGTCTCGCAACCTTGCATTAATCACAATACGCCTGGTGTTCCAATTAGCATATGCATTGCACAGTTAAACAAACAAAGAATTCCAATTAAATGGTAAACCTTTCAGATGCCTTAACGTTCCACACAAAAGTCTCAGCTCTTATCCCAGATAATTAGGTTTTGAGAAACAACCAGTAATCTTGAACAAGCGTAAAAAAATGTAACAGTTAACTGAATTTCTGAGGATTCAGTTTCTTCTGAGAAATGCGAGCGCAAACCCTAATCCTGGATTACTGCCAAAGAAAGATCTGTCTGATTGATTCCTGAGTCAATCTTAACAAATCAGAGAAAACCCTAATTTTGGATTGACTGATAAAGAAAAGTCTGTTTGACCGATTCTTAAGCCAATCTGAAAAATCAGAGAAAACCTTGAGGTTATGATTTCTTGTGAAAAAGGGAGGGCAAATTTTGGGGTACAACAATGACCTTTTGAATAGGAAAGATGTCATCCATACTAGGTGTGTAGTCACTCACAATTTTCAAAACTTCTTAGTTTGTTTAAAAGCTTTACTAATATCTAGATTATCAACACTAATATGAAGTTACTTGCACCAGAAGAAAAACACCTCCTCAAAACACTCTGCTCAGACCTCAATATCTGCCAACAGTCTTCTGCTCTTACATCCACTAGTAGTTGCTGATACTAGTGGAGTCTTCAACAAAGTAGTTATGCATTCACCAAGCATACTACTGTAGAAATCATTAGATTTTACACATTTTTATCCACCTAGTTAGAAATGCCACATATGACAATAATGCATGAGCATCCAACTCTACACGCACAATCCCAAGCAATAAAAAAGAAACAACCATCAATAATGATGTTATAACATCATTTGGGACATCAGCTTCTTAATACATAATCCAATCACTCTGGTTCTTAAATCAATTCAAAGGACTCGTTGTGCATAGAAATCACTTATGAAGCTCCCAATAGAACACACAATTGGTGCAGCTTCTTCAGGTTATACAAAACACTTGAATACTATGGAGAGAAACAAACTCTCACATACTATCTGAAACACAATGTTTAGAATGTACAATTGCATAACTCCCCAGACAAATACTTAGTCTCTCGTCAAAGAATTCAACATCATTATCATGCATAACTTCCTTAGAGGATAAATAAATACTCAGCTCCCGTCAAAGTATTCATTATAGGTCAAATAAGATTAGCTTCTCACACAAGGTAGGACATTTGGTCTGACATCCTTCTTTTACATTCGTCCGGCACCAGCTGATGACATTCATTATCACTATAAAATATTCTAGATTAGGTCAGTGGCTTGACCTTAAACTCCACTCTGGACAGCAATGACTTCCTTGGCTGAAGGAATAAAACACACTTTGAGACGATGTTCTAACATCATATTCGACATCAGTCTTAAACACATGGATTTCACCATTAACTATGGTATAGAGACATTATAGTAATCCATAAATTTTGCAAGTGATACAAGAGAATCAACCATCAATAGCTAATCAACCTTCAAACTCATACCAATACATGTAAAACATGTACACCTCAAGAAGATTTCTTCTTATAAGTACAATGTTCAGACCTCCAGTCTGACTTTGAGGTGTTGAATTCCATCCTTCTGCACCTAAAGAGGAGAATCCATCTAACATATATCTAGAGCAGACTTCAACAATAATGGAATTTACTGGTCATCACGAAACAGACTGTTTAAAATAAGTCTGCTTCTCCAACACACAAAGATTCTCTTCAATCCTTGCAAAACATTTGTTCCATTATGTGAGGAGACCACATAATTGAACCCTAGTAGAGAGAGGAACTTCCCATAGACACCAGGGAACCATAATCCTTTGGTCTCAAAACTAATAACTTCACCTTGCTTTAAATAACTGAAATGCCCATCCAAAGTACAGACACCAATCAACCCCTCAAGTCAATATACCTCTACAACTCACAATCTCTTGAAAGACCTTTCACTTCAGCAGAGCAAGAGTTCCATGCTCTCATAAACTTAATAAGAGTACCAAGTTAGAGTAAACAACCTTCATCCTATTTATGAAAAGTATCACAAGACATATTGAGAAAAATAAATTATTAATACAAAGATGTCAAGGCATTATGTCTGACATTTCTTCAAGTTCATCTAGCTTCAGATTAAAGACTCCCCCTTATTAACTTCTAAAAATTCTTTAAGAATCATAAAGGAGATGCACATCCTATGGTTAATCCATCACTTCCCTCAAATAGAATATGTTCTATGGCCATAAAAAAGATTCCATAATTATGTCTCCTTTGATCAAAAGGATCTTCTAGATCTCTAGAGAGAACGTGTAACAGCCCGAGCCTTCAGCATTCCCGACACTATTACCTCACGATCTTCTCTACCCCCCTCACTAGTAGAGTTTTTGCCTTTCGTGGGAATCAAACTTTGTACCTTGGGGTTCAAGTACATGCTCAATGCATTCCAAATACCAATTGAGTGTCTAGGGAGTTACAAATGGTATCAGAGCCAGACCTCTCCCAGTACGATGTGGTTCGAGGACGAACCATGTGGAAGTTGGTGGACATGTAACACCCGAGGCCGGAGAGGGCAGAGGGTGGTTGTACCGCATGTGTAATACTCGAGGCTGAAGAGGGCTATAAGTGGTGCCATATCGGAATGAGAGGTATCTTGAGGCTATGCAAGTATGGGACTGCATAGTTGAAGAAAGGCTTATAAGGATTAATTTGTACTACCTATACCAATAAGATGCATCTTCTTTTCGGTAGCTCGTTCCATAAGAACTACACAGTTAAGCGTGCTTGACTTGGAGTAGTATTTGGATGGGTGACCTTCTGGGAAGTTTCTCGAAAAGTGTGCGAGTGAGGCCAAAGCATGCTGAAAAGGCTCGTGTTGGTTTGTGGGGTCAGTCGGTAATCTCGAAGGTAGTTTGGGCTGTTACAGAACGCCCTTGACATTTGAGCTTGACCTCCACATACAAAGGATCTAAAGAGATGCCTTTATCAAGCCTCTAAGGTAAAATAAATCATAGCTTTTTCACTCTAACTCACTTGGATCTGAAATGAACTAGTCTAATGAGTACCTAATATGTTGATCGTGTCTTGATCAACATACTTATCTAAGACATGTTTCTAGCAAAGAAATTTCTTAGACGTATGACACGGATGCCTCTTCTTCTAGATCAGGAGTAGGTTCCAAACATAAGTGATTAATACACATTTGTTTAGCACACAACTATCTGTTATGCTCTACCTTTATCCAATAAGATTCTGCACAATCTGCTAGTTAGATGTCCAAACATATGGTAGGACATCAGTTACCTTCACAAGGAACACACCCAGTGATCCTTTATCAAAGCCTGGAGATTGGCCTTTTAGGGTTGGAAGCAAAAATAAATTGCTTCTACCAGATCTCTTTTCAAAAAATTCATATAAGAGTGCCTTTATGAGTGGACTTAGAATGAACCTCAAGTATCTTTGGCAACTAAAATAATCTAGTTGAACCTATCCTCAAGTATCACCACACCATGAGATACACATTTAGAGGAGAATAGAGTGTTGCAGACTCAACACACAAAACCACCAGGAGTTCTCCATCAGATATATATGCAACGGAACACAAACCAGAAAACTCCTCAACAACCTCCAGGAACAACATAAACCTTTTCACAAACACACCATACTCCAGGTGAAATAGGTTAACCTAGGTTTAAAAATAAATCAAACCCTCAACACAGTAGCTTGCCACGAAAGCTACACATCTGAAAACAACACAGACAAGTCCAATACACACTCTGTCATGAAAAGTCAATCCTCCACTTCTAAGGAACGCTAAAACACAATATGAACTTTCCAAGTTCAAACATGTTTTCAGTAATAACCCCTTCCTTTCCCATGACCAGAAAGTATCATCCCAGAATCTCACCCAGAAACAGAATATGATGCTTACTCTGATACCAATTGAAATTCTGGTATAACAGAACTCTGATTTCCTATGACATGTTGAGACATTTGATCTGAACATAAAAAACACGGACATGGTATAAACATATAAAATAGTACTGAAAAATATAAACAACACACCATAATTGTTAACCCAGTTCGGAGCAATTCTCTTACTTCGGGGGCATACCAGACCAGGGACAAGTCCAATATGATAATATTAATTCATAGAACCTACAATAAACATACCAGTTTATAGTCTACTGACTTAATCACTACTCGTTCTATACTTCTATCTAAGACTCACCTAGATATGAGGCCCTCCTCAATCCCTCATTAATCACATACAGTGATCAGACATAAACAATTCTGAACAAACAGGAAGACACACTTCCATGATAATACCTAGTCAAGACCTAAAGCTAAACTCCACCGTTTACAACTTTACTCCTAACTAATAACACAACTTAGAGTTTATTACAAGCTTCCTCTAAGAACAATACTTAACTCACTACTTCACAACTTTCGAGTGAGAACACAGTGACCATCTCACAACCCGAGTGGTTCACTTACACCAACTATCCTAGAGAGTGGAGACAATGACAAAGCCCTAGACTTCTACATCTTGAACCCATATATAACTAGGTTACAAACCATTCTATTTATAACCTATTCCAAACTGGATTTGGGCCTTCAATCAGAGCATATTAGTTGTAACAAACCATAAAAACTTCTTCTATAAACAAGGTCTTCAATCACTAGTTTCTTAAAATATCTCCATATTTAGAAACTGCATATTCTTCAATACTCTGACTTGATTCTTCTTGATTTGTAATTCAATGCCACATAGGATAGCATAATATTCCCATAATTTTTTGCATCAGTTAAATTATAATAAAATCTAAATGTCCACTTCAGCTCATGTGGATGTTGTATGCTCCTTCATAGGACATCTTATACGACATGTTATTCTAGATGATGAGAACTTATCATCTCAACATGTCTTTACATAAGGTAGGACTTCTTGCTCAACTTGTTCCTATTAGCAAGTTAACATCTCATATCTAACATATTGTTTTCTTATTTGTTTTACAAAAATTAATACCAAACCTACAACTAGAGAACTTACAATCTCCCCCTTTTGCAAATTTTGTCTAAAAAAACTAAATAAAAATATAATCCAATATTACAACAATAATAAAAACAATTCTTCAACAGTAGTTTTCAATAACTATTGAACTCAACAGTACAACACCATGGAGTCAGTATTCATACAAGATGTTAGGACATCTTTTTCGACATCTTCTTTCCAGGATTTTAAATAAGCTCCATTGCAGTACCAAACCCACACCAAAGAACAACACCTTCTAGAAAAGGAGTAGAAAGTCCTGAAGTCATTTGGTGTTCATGAGGAAGAAGATAAGTAACACTCCCCCTCAAACAAGGATGGATCTTAGAAGACCAATGGTGGAATAAGAGAATTCTTAACTATTCATTAATTAGCCGCCACCAGTCGACATAGACAAATCAACCACCACTCTTGGTAACTCACAACACTTGTCACAATTGTGTTCATAACTCAGATCATAACTATGAGCAAACCATTTCTCCCTATTTTTGGTCAAAATTGACAAAAAAAAAGCCTTCACAAAACCATATCCAAGCACAGCTTACCCAAACCCAAACAAAAGCCATAAGAATTATGGACACAACTGTTGTGCCCCAAAATTTGTCCTCCCATATTTCTCAAAACATTTTAAGAAAAATTCACAAGTCCAACCCGGCGCGTCATATTCAGGTGTTCTTTCGCCAAGATATCTCTGATAACGTATTCTTAAATTCAGGTTCGGCTCAAGAGTCAATTCTTTAAAGAAGGTATCCGAATGTGTGAGTTTTCTCGAAGAAATATGATGAAAAAGTGTGCTGAAAGTGCAGTTTTTACGCGCTAAAAAAATCTTAACTTGAAGATCGTGACTTGTTTTGAACCCGTTCCGGTGGCCAAAATTCCATCTTGACATTATCTATGTTTTCATCTCTCACGGCTGGAAGCCAATTTCAATCAGAAGATCTTCAAAAATGTGGATTTATCAAGTATTTTTGTACAGAAAATTTGTGACAGAAGTTTATTTGTGTCATGTTCAGAAAATCATAATTTTGTCGATTTTCATCGTATCGAGCTGGTTCTAGTGCCAAAATTTCACAAATTGAGTTGGCTAAGTTTTCACAGAAGATATTGAGTTCGAACGGTATCCAAAAGGTCTTCGGTTTTTGCTCAGAGCACGCGTGACGCGCCGAAAATCCTGAATGCTGAATATTATTTCATCTGGGCCGAAACTTCGAAAATTCATAACTCGGTCAATTTTTATCGGATTGGGCTCATATTTTTACACAAGGTCACTGACTCATAAATATACAACTTTGCTTCAAAAGTCGAGACCGGATTAAGCTCCGATCAATACCAGTTTTTTTATTAAAGAACGTGTCAGAGTCGACACTAGAGCCCAAAATAAATTTATCTGAGCTGAAACTTCAAAAATTCATAACTAATTCACCGTTTATCCGATTGAGCCGATTTTCAGACAGGAGTTAGTTCTCGATGTCGGCCACATTTTGTTTTCACATTTCAACTTCAAAAATTGCACTTAAGCCCCTGCTATTTAGCCTGCAACGTGACGAATTCAAGTGAACATTGGAGGCCCAATTGCACATTCAAAGCCCATTTTCTTTGCTCTAATTTCCATTATATAATCTCATTCTTTTCACATAAACAGGGAGAGGAGAAAAAAAACCCTTGCCACAACGTTGTCAGAATATCAAATTCTTTCAAGAATCCTAAAATCTTGAAATCCTTATTACAAATCTCTCTCTCACTACAAACAAATCATCCTGGTTACAAACCAACACCTCACTACAAACAAGTCATCCCGGTTACAAACCAACATCTCACTACAAACAAGTCATCGGTTACAAACCAACATCTCACTACTTCTTCAGTAAGGGTAAGGCTCGCTTGATCTCCATGATCAAAGGGGCATAAAATCATTCATATCACTACTTCTCCAAGGGTAAGGCTGATTTGATCTCCATGATCAAAAGAGTATAATCATTCATACATACCATATTGGGCCTAAACATTAAATTTCTTCATATATTGGCTTTTATTTGTATTTTATGATATATATATAGTAATTTATTTAATGTGTTCATGAGATTCAACACTGCAGATTTAGACAGGATCCCATGCAGGTTCATTAAGGAACGTTGAGGCCAAAACACAAATGGCCAAAAGCCAAAACCCAAATGGCCAAAGCAGAACAGCTTACATGGCGAGACAAACATCCTGAGAAGGTTAAGGAACGTTGAGGTCAGAACACAAATGGCCAAAAGCCAAAACACAAATGGCCAAAACAGAATAGCTTACACATAACACCAATAGTTGTTGCACCCTAAAATCAGGTTCATTTCTCACCATTTATTTCCTTTTTCTATATTTTTCTTTAAGTAATTTATTTATTTTTACTAACAATTAATTAATTTTCTTTTTCATCAAAAAATCACAAAAATATTTTTATGTCCAAATAAACTTAGAATTTTATTTTTTATCAATAAATATTAATTAATTTAATTAGATTAATTTTAGATAACTTTCATTTATTTTATAAATAATTTAAAATTAATTAGAATAAATAGGCTTTATTACTAACTTAATTATTTTATTTATTTCCTAAAATAATAAAAACCCAAAAGTATGTTTTATTTTATTAAAATTAATTCATCACTTTATTTTTGTAAATAAATACTAATTTAATTAATTTAGTTTAATTAGGTTTAACTTTCAATATTTTTTGCAATATTTAAAATCAATGTAGAATATTAGGTTTTACTAACTTTAAACAATTTTTTTTTTATTTCTTTAAATATCCAAAAATCCAAAAATATTTTCATTAATTAATTAATTTATTAATTTAATTGTTAACTTAACTTAATTCCTTTTTAATCCAAAATAAACCAAAAAAATGCTTTCTTTCAAAAAAAAGGGTCAAAACCCTAAAAAATGCATTCGATTTAATTTCTTGTACGCGACCATTTTTCCATATTATTGTACTTGCTTTCGGAATGTAATAGTTTTAATAGGACTTTAATTTATTGCTTTATTTTTATTTTTTCCGCAATTTAAATTAAAGGGTTTGCTTTTGGCGATGTAAATACCCGACGCCTTGTAATAGTTTAGATTTAATTTCCCGCAATTTAATTTCCGCACAATATTAATTGTTAGATGTTACAGATAAAATTAACCGAAATAACACACTCGCACATGCGCACTCTTAGGGTACACCTCACTTGGTTGCCTCGAACGTGGTCATTGAGTATAGGAAGTTTTAGAGGTCGCCCTCTTGTCCAAAGATCATAAGTTGCCTCGAAACGGTTTCCTCGGATAAAATGATCTAAGACATTAAGGTTACCGCTAAGGCGTCCTAACATTGTTTTAGTGACCACACGTCTCTTAATCAAATTGACCCGAAAACTCCAACGACGGTGCTACCTGCTCCTCAATAGTGGGATAACATTGTCTAAAGGACACTTGTACAGATTAATTCCTTTTTGATTAGGTAGATGGTTCTTAAGTACTTTTTCCTTTTAAAACAAAACAAAACTTTTTGCACTTACACCCCTTTCAAACAAAAAACTCTTTTCAAACCCACAAATACAAAGAAAATCAAACTTTTGAAAACACAATGAGCAAGTACCTAAGAGCCCGTGGATAACCACGGATAGAAAGGGTGTTAACACCTTCCCTTTCTATAATCTACCTCCCGAACCCGAGAAACATCTCAAAAAGGAATTTTTCTGTGCTTTTGTCCTTTCCTTGTTGGATAAAATAAAAGACAGTGGTGACTCTTGCTTACCGCGACATTTTGCGAAAACAAACACAAACGCGAACCAGCATTAAAAAACAGTCAGTTCTCATTCCCACCGATCACAACAACAAATACTCAACGAGTGAAAGAGGAAAGGAGAAACATCTATAAATGACTAGACATTTACTTTGGAAAAAACGATCCTTGAATGTAGCAATAATTTTGGTCAAAAGGAAACAATATTTGAGGAGAAATTGCCACCAAATACAATGTGCACCATCCAAAACAACTTTGAACGCCTTTAATAACTATAGGTTGTTCCTTCTGAGCAAATAAGGTCCCAATACATGCACATACATAGTCAAACAAACCTTCTGACAATTGTTTGATAAAACTATCCACCAAAACTCCTTTGTTGATCATACAGGAACCAAGTTCTGAATAATGTCCTGAAATCCAGTCAGACATTGTCATCTTTTCTTGCACATTGACCAACACATCTTCAACCACACTGTCTTCCACTGGATTCTAAGTGTTCTCCTTTCACTTAGACTTAGTGACACACACCAAGACATCATAATATCACATTTGTGACATCTCTTAATAATAAAGACCCTTAGAGAGTCCTTCACAAAATCTATGGAGAAAAATAAATTCTCTTATACATAACCATTTAAGCCATGGAGAGATATGTGAATTCATGATTTAAACACCCAACTTCACATGGCTAAAACCATTCATGCCTTGTCAAGATCACCAATAACTACATAATGTCACAACATGTTTCTGACATCACATCCTCATAAGAGGCATAAGATCTCCATAAGTTTGAATAGCGCACAAACAGTATATGTACCATTGCAGAAACATTCCACAGACAAATACATGACTCCCCCTGTCATAAATAACCAATGCTCCATCTGAAGATGAAAACTTGAGAACTAGATGAAAACACGTGGAAGACTTCATGCTTTCATGTTTAAGAACAACACTTTCCCACATATGTTAAACCCCGGCTCCCTCAGTAGAGTCAAACTAGAGTCAGATACTCTAACTCCTTGAGAATACATCCAAGAACTCTGACTTCTTCACAACACAAGGACACGTCTAATTATTGTCCTTTCATAATCATACTTTGTATCATGACCTTTTGAATAGGCAAGAGTCATGCATACTAGGTGTGAAGTCACTCACAATTTTCAAAACTTCTTAGTTTGTAGAAGAAAAACACCTCCAAAAAACACTCTACTAAGACCTCAGTATCTGTCAGCAGTCATCTTCCCTTAAATCCACCAGTAGTTACTGATACTAGTAGAGTCTTCAAAAAAGTAGGTATGCATTCACCAAGCATACTATTGTAGACAGGATTAGATTCTCCATATTCTAATCCACATAGTTAGAAAATCCATTGTAATACGGTGGCATAACTGACTTGGTTTGTGTTTTATCGCAAATGTTGCGCACAGCAAGAGTCTCCATCGACTTTTCTTTTATCCAATAAGGAAAGGGTGAAAAGAACATGAAAGACCTTGAGATTTTTTTGAGTTCGGCGGGTAGGTTATGAAAAGGGAACGTGTTAACACCCTTTTCAGCCGTAGTTATCTACGGGATCTTAATCTCTTAGCTCACTTTCTTTGAAAATTGCTTTGTGTTGTGTATGTTTGAAAATATTTTTGAAAACACCAATGGTAAGGCAAACTTTGTAATGATTCCTGTATCTGTCCTCGAGAATGCGTATAAAGTGTTTTGAAAATATTTCGAAAGTACTTGTGTGAAATTTTTTTGTTTTGAAAAGCTTTGTGAGCAAGCGATTAATAGCGTTCTACCTACTCAAGGTCGTTCTCATATTTTGCTCCTCCTTTAGATAATGTTATCCTAACATTAGTTAGTAGGAAGCCCTATCGTTGGATGTGAAGGGATAGGCGTGGGTCATCGTACAGTCATCAAAGTCAACTTGTAAGGACGCTTTAGCAATTATCGTTAAGGGACTAGATCATTTACCGAAGGAAATGTCGAAAGGATCATCGAGGGACTACGGTCTTTGTTTTCGAGGAACTTTGCTAAAGTGTTCCCACTTTTGAAGGACATGACTATTTTGTAATCCGAAGGCAACAAGGGGGGTTACCCTAGATGTGTAAGTGTGCAAATGATTTATGTTCAATTATTTTAGTCATTTTGTTAGGGTTAGATATCGATTCATTTTAGTCTTTCCATACAACCCTAATTACTAAGCAGTAAATAGCAATATAGAAAACTATAATGGTTCAAAAAGTAAAAAGCGAAAAGTAAACCCTAGACTATTACATAGCTTTGGGAGAGGTACATAAGTAGGAAAATGCGATAAATTAAATCCAAATTGCTATTACATCCCGGGAAATGGTTACAATAACGATAAAAAATATGAGAATAATAAACTACGCGATAAAAAATTGTTAGAATAAAAAATGAACAATGTTTTTTCAGTGATTTCTTGATGAAAGAGGTTTTTGATGATTAAATAAACCTAAAAAAAAGTTTTATTAATTTTAATTAAAAAAAAGTTGATTAATTAAATTTAAAACCTAAAAACCTAATTTTATTAGGATTTCTAAGAAGATTTAAAAAAAATTAAGTTTGTTTAAAAAGGTTTATGGTTTATGAATTTAGGGTTTTTAAGGAAAAAGGATGAAAAGAAAGAAAAATAGAGAAAAAACCAATAAATTTCCACGGGTGGGTGTTGAACCGACACCCTTAGCTTCCTCAACCAACCGGTTCAGCACTGCGCCAAGCGCGTGCTTGTGTTAGAGAAGGAGAATCAACGCGTTTTATCTTATGCCTACAAAACATGAAAAATATGAAAATAATCTGAAAATGCCAAAAGGTAGGGATCGAACCCACGCCTTGGCATAGTAGTGACTTAACGCGCGCTTTTTAACCACAGTGGTGGTGATACATCCATTTTTATTCCTGAATAAAATTGAATATAAAATAAAAAAAACATTGCCAGACCGGAGAGGCGCCGTAGCCCTAGGTCCGACTGTCTTCTCCGGTGATTCCTTTTTCTTGTTCTTGCAAAATACATAATGTTAGAGATCAAAGGGGACCCTATCCCCCCTAAATCAAACCCTACAAATTCAATGGAACGATGATTTTAGGCTGAATCGCGCTGGTTTATGAGATATATAAAAAATATCATAAATCAGTATGAATATGGTGGTTCACGATTCTGGTAGCATGAAGTCCCTGTGATTGGTCTAACCTGCACCTTGAGATCTCAGAAGCATGTTAATATCATTAGTATGCATTGAAACATGAAGGAAATAAAGATATGAATTTAAAATAAAAAAAGAACAAGAAACGGAGGTGCATGCATGCTGATTCTATGCCCTTTGGATCATCATACTCGATCCCATTTTACTCTATAATATTGCTAGAAGTGAATGGACAAGTTTGTTTTCCTTGGAAATGACTGCAACTAGGGTTCTAAGGTTGCCCTAGTTTTTGAGATTTTGGACAAATTTCTTAGCAAGGGATTTTGTGGCTTATCATGTCTGAATGAGGAGATTATATAGCTTGAAATTAGGTCAAATAAAACATAGGCTTGGACCTTATAAGAAGCCTTTGTTTTATTTTATTTAATTTTGACTTTAAATTAATAAGAATCAAAATAAATAAAATAAAAAGGTCAAGGGGTGCATGAATAATATCTGAGGTTCATTATAAGATACAAAACACGTTTGGACTTTGAATCACAAGCCTAATAGCCCAAAATTCCAAGTTTGATCACTTTTGGTTTCATTCATTTGCTCAAAATTTCCCAATTTGCATCAATCATAACTCTCTCAATGTTTGTAATTTGATGGTGATCTGGAACTTTTTGGAAATCTCAATATGTCCTCTACAATCTATATGTTAATCATTTTTATATTTTAAGACTTTATCTTGATGTAAGTTGCCTTGACAAAAAGTGTCTTTTTGTTGACTTTTGAAATAACCTATAATGTTTTGGCCCATATCTCTCAAATGAAGAATTTTTTGGACTTGAGCTAAGAGAGTCAAGGTTGTAGATAATTGAATTTCCTTCAAAATGAACTTTGGTTGAGGGAAATCTGATGAAGCATGTGAAAGTTATGCTTGGTCAAAGTTGACTTCTCCTTAAGAAAACCCTAATTTGGCAACTTTTGACTTTTGATGATTTGGGAGTTTTCTTGATGAATCATGATCAACCCTTGATCAAATGGTGAATATAACTTCAAAACATTGATTTTGACAAATAATCTTGAAGTTTGGCTGTATGTTGACCACAATTGACTTTTTGTCCAATACATTTGATTTTTAGTCATTTGAGCAACTGACTGAGCAAATTTGTGATGCAAGGCATGAAACTAGGTATGAGCATTCTTTGAGACATATAAGAAACTATAAAATCCACTTGAGGCATTAGAAAATAAATCTTCCTTGAGAAATACAAAACTCTAGTTGTAGGTCAATTGTCTAGGAGGAGAATTTGTCTGATCAATTCTTGAGTACCCTTGAGCAAATGAAAACCCTGGGAGATTAAGGAGATAACTTGAAAAAAATGAGACGGAAAATTTTGGCGTACAAAAGCTGCCCCTGTTCAATCTCCGTAGACCGAATGAGTTAGATTGGCATGTCCGCCATTTGTGACCTGAAGGTGGAAGATGATTGAACAATTAAGTTCCCAGAAATCTGCACTCGCATGTGTAGGATGTAACTCTGTTGATTGATAATATTTCTTGAATGGGCTTAAAGATTCCATTCAAAAAAGTGAAGGAATGTCATCAGAGATGGGCTTATAGATGCCATCCAAGGTAACTGTTGATAAAAGTATCAAAATGATTCTACACTTGACTGTATCTGAAGAATGCTTTCCAGAATGAACATATGAGGGAAATGCTTGTCATGTAGATAGTATCCCCGTCTTGCTTCGGGAATTGATCTACAGACTGTTTTTCATTGGTAAACTCATCCTATTTCGAGAATTCATACCACCCGGTTATATCGATAGTTTCCCCATCCTTATTCTGGAGTTAATCTTCCCCTTGACTATATAAATAGTTTCCCCATCCTTTTTCGGGAGTTAATGTTTTGCCTGGTCATACAGATAGTTTCCCCATCATGTTTCATGAATTAATCTCTGACATGCTTTCATTTGGCGAACCTGTCCTGTTTCAGAAATTCATACCGCCTGGTCGTGCAGATAGTTTCTCCGTATTGTTTCGAGAATTAATCTTGGACCTAGTCATATATATAGTTTCCCCGTCCTGCTTCGGGAATTAATCTATGACCTGCTTGAGAATTGCTAATGATGTTCGTTTGTTTGTAGACTTTACCTAAAGTTAGTCTTTATGCAATGTCATGATGTATGTAATGCATTGCGTAATGATGTTCTCAAAACAAATGAGAGTGTCATATGTGTGTCGTATGCATGTGTTATGATCTCAACATATTCGTGTAGCATCTGACTTAACCTGTTCTTGACACTGCCTTCTAGATTAGCCCTTATCTTGATGTTTTCCCCATTTGGTTACATCTGTCTTGACGAAGCTTGTTGATGAGGACCCTTAGCTCTTCTTGTCCTTGAGCCAGGTTTTGAATAAGAGTCATCTGGCCCACCAGTTGTCCCATCATCTGGACTCTCATTATGACTATTTCAGTTTGTAGCCTTTCCAACTGGTCATCTTTGGTAACCTCTGGATTCCCCATGACCATTCCTCTTGTGAGGAGAGCCTTCACCTCTTCTTTCCCCTTGGATAGGTTCAAGAACATCTCTTGAAGTTGAGCATTTTTAACCTGGATGCCCTTGATAGTCTATTCTAGAACCATATCTTGCTTAAATAAACAGTAGGGAGATAAGGAGACTTGTAGCAAAGACCTGTTTATGCTTATGATGAATGATATGTATTCATGCAATGTTTACAAGGATTTGAAAATTCAAATTTATTTCAAAAAAGAAACACATGTTATATTAAAAAGGAGAATTTGAGTACATCAATGCCCCTTAGGCAAAATAGTACAAAATTCTAAGATAAAAAGACGTTGTGCATCCTCTTTGGTGTAATGTAGGTGTTGAGAGTCTGCTATTCATGAAGTAACCGAGTGAGTTCCAAAACCTTCTTCTCACTTGCGTAGAATTGGGCTTCAAAAGTATCGCGTTCTCCCTTGAGCTGTATCCAACTCCTTTGTAGATCTTCGAGTGATGTCGGCATGTCAGGATGTAGGAGGGTGTATGGAACCTCTCCTTCCTTAACAGGCTCTATAATCACTGGGAGAATGGAGGGGTAAGGCATCATAAGACTTTTGGCGCGGGTTCATACCCACTTGAGGCAAGGCTCAAGAGGGATGGAATTCTTGTGTCCCAAGGTCTTACTGTCTACCTTGTTTGGCATCCTCCAAGCTCGGATGAACCTTTGACGGGGTCCTTGATTGTCGTTGTCGAAGTCGAAAACCAAGCCTTGAATCAGCATGTCATGTGGGCCATCCCTTCGGGCATAACCAAACTGTCTTAGAGCCAAGCATGGGTTGTAGGTGATGCCTCCCCTAATGCCAAGTAGAGGGACATTAGGGAATTCCCCACAACGGTCGACGATGACAACATTATCTTTGGATCGAGAACACCAATGAACATCTGAATGTGTAAGTGTCATCAACCATTGTGACCACCTCAAGCCTTGCTCATTCTTCAAGACTGATTGGGGAAGATGAGAAATAAACCATCTTTCCAGGAGAGGAGTGCAACACATGAGAACACCTGTTTTCCTTATTGTACGAGTGTGAAATGAGTGTAAGATATCCCCAAGCAATGTAGGCATCGGGTTGCGAGACATGAAGATTTTGACAGCGCTCACGTCTATGAGTTGGTCAGGATTAGGGAACAAGACCATCCCATAGATGAGAAGGGCTACAATCTCCTCAAAAGCTTGTAAGTCCAAGGAGTTCCAGCAGCTTTGGGCCTTCTCAAACAAAAACTTTGCCAAGAAGCCTTTGACACCACTTCTAGTTTCCCAATATGTTGTGACATCAGAGGAGTGCAAGTGTAAGGCTTGAGCAATCTCTTCTGGCTTTGGATCTATTTCCGTACCGTTGAAGGGTAATTGATTGAGAATAGGAATCCTCAAGAGTTGAGATAATTCTTCCAAAGTAGGCACAAGTTGATAGTTAGGAAATGTGAAGCAATGATGCAAAGGGTCAAAGAACTGGAAGAGAACCTTCATCATGTCTTCCTCTGTGTTGGAAGTGACTAAGTTGAGTAGACGACCATGTCTCTCGGTGAATGGAGAATTCTCAAGAATCCTTGAAGCTAGCTCCTTGAGTTGTGGAGGAATTCTTACAAGGTTGACTTGGATAGTTTTCCTGCGAAGTGAATCCATAACCTACAAAATAGGAACAAAGATGAATCTCCAAAATCCTTGAAATGGTTAGTGGATGCAAATGATGCTTCATGATGTCCATGATGTTATGCACAAGTATATATGTACAAGCAAGTCACACAAGTTCCTAGTTTAGGCTTGCATGGGGTTTCATAGGTAAGTACCCTCTTGAAGTTTAGTTGGCTCAACCTGTCCTAGAAATAGTAACCGGGTTCTAAGGAGCTCAATATCACTGGATTGTTTCCTTGTTCATTGTTTCAATTCAGCCTCTTTACTGGCGACCGAAATATTCCAAGGAACCAACCCTCAATGAGTTTAGTATCGAGTATCTACCAACTTCGGACTGCACCAAAGCCGGTCATCTCACTATATCTTAAAAAGGCCAAGTTGGTCAAGTAAAGGTTCTAGAAGTTCGTTAGTGCTTCATGACATCACTCAGCGGCCCCGTATTCTCTTTGATTGACTCAAAGGCTACAGGTACCCACAAATATGTCACACTAACATAGCTATTGCTTAGACTGTGTCAGTATACCCCGCACAGTTTCCACAACGTATTGCTATTTACCTATGAATGTTTCCCAAATCCGGGTGGAGGATTCAAACCCAAACAAAGAACCAAAATGTAAAGAAAACAAGTCAAGCAAGATAAGCATGTAAAGGTGATCTAAAACCATAAGGTAACCCCCCTTTTATAATATTTTCCCCAACAGAGTCGCCAGTTCTGTGATGCGGTGGGAGAACTGACTTGAGGTTTTGCGTTTGTGTTTGCAAATGTCGCGGTTAGCAAGAGTCGCCACCGATGTTTATTTTATCCAAAAGGAAAGGTAAAAAAGCACAGGAAAGACCTTTGTGATGTTTTCTTGAGTTCGGGGGTAGATTATGAAAAGGAAAGGTACTAGCACCCTTTTCATCCATGGTTATCCATGGGCTCTTAGTTACTTGTTTAGATCACTTGCTTTGCTTTTGAAATTGTTTGAAATGGTGATTTGTTAGTGGTTTTTGAAAGTATTTTTGAAAATGGAACTTCGTAATGGTTCTCGTCTCTATAAGAATGCATAATAAGTGTTTGTTTCCAAAATAGTTCAAAGAGGTGTTTATGAGATGTGTTTTTGAAAGTGATTTTGAAAAGGTGTCTTTGTGATGATTCTCGTCTCTATAAGAACGCGTACAAAGTGTTGTCTTTTGAAAATGTTTCAAATGAGAGTGTTGGTGTAAAATGTTTTGTTGTGAGCAAGCGAGTAACTAAGAGCGAACCTACCTACTCAAAAAGGTCTTAGATGTTCTTTTCCTCCTCCTTTAGATGTTGCTATCTTGCCATTGATTTGGTAAGAAGCCCCATCGTTGGATGTGAAGGGACGGGTGTGGGTCATCGTATGACCATGATAGCAATGGTGCCAAGTATCTTAGCAAGTTTTAGGGACCAAGATCGTCTTTGTTTAGGTAACCTTTTGATAGCATCATCGAGGGACTATGATCTTATTTTTTTTGTTTTGCTTTGTTTTGCCAAGATACTTTGCATGCATACCATGGCCATTTTTATTTAGGCAACCAAGTGGAGATACCTTAAGGGTGTTTGTGTGCAAGTGTGTTTTATTGCATGCATGATTTTATCTTGAATTAGGATTTTCTATTTCATTGATTTTATCTTGCCATACATATCCTAATTACTAGCATTTACATTTGAAAGCAATAAAAATGCGGAAATGTAAAATCCTGCGCTATTACAATAATTTGGGGGGTGGGGGATACACACTTATACATGGGAATGGTTCAACGAGAAAAATAAAGAAAAATAACAAGGGGAAGAAAAAGAGAAAGAGAGAGGGGGCTAGCGCGCTGCTGAGAGGAAGTCAGAAGTTCTGACCCAGGCCTGCTGCAGGATATCAACCTGTTAGTGAAACTGTGTGAGTCAGAACTTCTGACTCTGGTGCACTGCAAAACAGAAACCTGTTAGTGGGGAAGTCAGAAGTTCTGACCCTGCTGGAAGCACAATAATTTTCAGAAGTTCTGATATTATTGATAGCAAAACAGGCCTCAGAAGTGTTGGCGTCAAGGTCAGAGCTTGGTTTCCCTCTGTGCTAGTCAGAACATCTGCAGTTTGATTATTTTTCCATAAAACAGAAGGCATGCCTAGGACAGTCTCAGCAAGTGTCATAGCATTTCAGAAGATAGAACCAAAAAGGTCACAGGCAGGTTCTACACTGATTCACTTCCTACTTAAGCATACAGAGGCGTGAAAAAACCTCAAAACATGTACAGCAGCAACATGATATCTACATTGTGTTTATTGAGCATGCAAATCTGATGATGCTTAGCAGCATGGTGAGAGTCAGCAAGTGCTTACCTTGCTGTTTGGAAGAAATCTATGAATTGGAGCTAGCCTTAGCTCTGATGGTGTTCTGGACAGGTTCTTTTTTTGAATGGGTGGATGGAGAGTATATATATATGGTCAGAAACGGTATGGGCGTCTTTCTTTGGTCAAGAAAAACAGATTGGGTACAAATGAGATTTGGAGGCAAAGAGATTCCAAGGTCGTGTTCAAAGCTCTTTGAAACACTAGGAATTTTGGCAGAGTTTCACAATGTTTTCTTCCTAGAATTTTCTGTTTCTCTTCTAGCAATTTTTCTGGGCTTTGGACCGGACTTTTTCAATGGACAATGGTGCCCTATTTATAGGCAAAGCTTTATGCATTTTTAAACGTTAAATGGCACCAATAACATGCAAAATGGTGTTGACTTGCTCTTGAAGGAAGTTTATGAAAAGTTGTGATAATGGACAGCTTTTCAGCCTAGGCTGGAACAGTAAGCGAGGATTAAGGAAAAGTGACACCTATAGGCGAAAAGTGGCGCATAGATCCATGCCTAAATCTACACAGAAATGTTGTTATGCTGCACGTGGAAAGACCCTTTGGACAAATGTTCAAAAGTAGTTGTGAGCATTAATGGGCATTAAATGGTGATGAGATTGGTCAAGACTAAGAGATCTTGTAATGTGAGATTTGCATCATTACCTATATCTGAATCAACAGTTCCTACTTCAGCATACAAAACACTCAACCTCTGATCTTAGTATCCTGTTGTCCTAGCAAATTCTAAGGGTTCTCCAGACTTTCTAGCATGTTCCTTGGATTTTCTTCTGAAAATTCTGGACTTAGAGATCCTGTTTCAGTGTAAAACCCACTCTTCTGACCTCTTCATCTTCTGATTCCAGCATGTTCTGAAGGAGCCCTCAGGCTTCTTTGCTTTCTTTGCATTCCTATAGCAAACTCTGGCTGAACTTGCGTAACTGCTGAAAGAGCCATGTTCTATTTGAAGGTTACGTGCTGGACCACGTTTACAACCTCTAACTGAGTTGGTGTAGCTGCTGAAGAGCCACCTTTTGTCTGAATGTTATGTGTTGAGCCAAGTTTGCAACTTCTGACCGTTTCCGCCTAGAGGTTGGTTCAGAGGTTCTGAAGTTCCATTTTTCTTAAATACTTTAGAAAAATTCTAAGTATTTAGAATTTTAAGTTTTTCAAGGTAAAATTTGACTTTTGAGCTCGCAAATGACCACTTTGCTCTTGTAAATGGTTTACTTGGAAAGAAATGATAATTCAAGGCTTGGATTTATTTAAGAGAAACTATGAGAATCCAGGATGATTTCCTGAAGAAAGAGAGGGCAAATTTCGGGGTACAACAAACAAGTTTCATATTTTGACATGTTTTGATGAATTGTGATCTTTGACACTTGATTTTGACCAAAAAGTCAAAGTTTGACTTTTCAGTGTACAGTTGACTTTTGATCAGTTGATTGAAAATCAATTATCAATCAATTGATTTTGAGGGATGTTTTGAGTCATGAAATTAGGTCAAAATGATGCAATTGAAACCTTCAGATCATGTCTCAAACCAATTAACCATTTGCTAGATCAAAAATCAAAAATTTCCCTTTCTCAGTCAAAACCCTAATTTGACCATTTTGCCCTTTTGGTGATCTGATCAAATTTCTTGAGGAATTATGGTCCAAACTTGATCAAATGACATATATGAGTTCATAATGTTGATATGGATAAAAAATTATGAATTTTGACTGTAAATTGACCACAATTGACTTTTTCCCCAATACCACTGATTTTTAGGTCAACTGATCAATTGACTGAGCAAAAATATGATCCAAGACTTGAAACTTGGCATGTGAAATGTTGAGGGTCCATAATGATCCATGAAAGTCATATGAGGCATTAAAAGTTCAATTATCCTTGTGCAGTCTCAAACCCTAATTTCAGTCATCAGTGCTTAAGGAGGTGTCTTGATAAATTAGAGGGTAAATTTTGGGGTACAATAGCTTCCCCTGTTCAATCTTCTTAAACCTGAAGAGTTAGATTGGCGGATCCGCCATTCGTGACTTGAAGGTGGAAGATGATTGGACATTAGAGTGCCCAGAAATATGCACTCGAAGATGGATTGTGAATGGGCTTATAGATGCCATTTGGAGGAATGGTGGAGATTTGCTGGAGATGGGCTTGTAGATTCCATCCAAGAGTGACTGTTGACAGAAAATGGAATAAGTCTGAACTTGATTTCAACTGGAAAAGAATTAGAATAAATCTTTGGAGCGACTTATTTGAACTAGAAGAAGTCTTGTATGTTGTTTGACTGGGAAGAATCAGAATAAATTTTTAAGAGATTTATCTGAACCAGAAGTGTTCTGTTGGAAAGTATCAGGATAAACCGTTGAGAGGTTTAAACTGAACCAAAAGAGATCTTGAATATTCTTTAACTAGAAAGAATCAGAGTAAATCTTTGAGCGATTTATCTGAACCAGAGAAAGTGTCTGCGGAAAGAATCAGAATAAATCGTTGAGAGATTTATCTGAACCCGAAGTGTTCCTTTGGAAAGTATCAGGATAAACCGTTAAGGGGTTTAAACTTAACCAAAAGAGATCTTGAATATTCTTTAACTGGAAAGAATCGGAGTAAATCTTTGAGCGATTTATCTGAACCAGAGAAAGTGTCTGCGGGAAAGCATCAGAATAAATCATTGAGAGATTTATCTGAACCCGAAGTGTTCCTTTGGAAAGTATAAGGATAAATCGTTGAGGGGTTTAAACTGAACCAAAAGAGATCTTGAATATTCTTTAACTGGAAAAAATCAGAATAAATCTTTGTGTGATTTATTCGAACCAGAGAAAGACGTTTGCAGGAAAGAATCAGGATAAACTGTTGAGAGATTTAAATTGAACCAGCAGGGATCTGGAGAAGAATCAGAATAAATTGTTGAGAAATTTATCTGAACTAGAGAAGGTGTCTATGGGAAAGAATCAGAATAAACCGTTGAGAGATTTAAACTGAACTGGCAGGGATCTGGAGAAGAATCAGAACAAATCATTGAGAGATTTATCTGAACCAGAGAAGACGTCTGCGGGAAAGAATCATAATAAACCGTTGAGAGATTTAAACTGAACCGGAAGGGGTCTGAAGAAGAATCAAAACAAATCATTGAGAGATTTATTTGAACCAGAGAAGACGTCTGCGGGAAAGAATTAGAATAAACTGTTGAGAGATTTAAACTGAACCGACAGGGGTCAGAAAGAAATATTTGTTATGTAGATGGTTGACCAATCCTTTCTTGGTAATTGATCTGTATTTGACTTGTTTAAAATTTGATGATAATTCTCTATTGATTGATCTTTCCTAAAAAATATGAAAGGTTAGTTGCATGCAATGTCATGATGTATGAAATGCATGGTGTAATGATTTTCTCAAAATAAATGAGATTGTGTCGTATGTATATGTGTTGTCAATGCTATGACATATGGATGTAATGTATGGACACATTAATTGTTATGCCGCAATATTGCTAGAGTCAGGGAAATTAAATCCCTGAGCATTGCTGAGAATGAGGAGTTCAAGCCTCCATGTTTCGAAGTTGAAGTGTTGATGAGCTTCCATTTGTTAGAGAAATAAACTTTTTTGTGAAGGGGAAACGCCGTGCATTGCTTGCGGACCTTGTGAAATCATGTTGGGGAATCCTGAGAAATTGGGCAACTTTTACTGGAGAATCTTAGGAGCTAAAATTGGAAGTTTTGTTCTATCTGGGATGTGAGAGAGCTTGATATCATTAAGCTGCATAATGGAGATATGTTAGTGATCCTATAGTGGGATGTCCCGTATTCCACTCTTGTTGGAAAAGGTACCTGTGGGGGATTTTATGGAATAGTCTAAAGATATTATCCTATTTTTTAAAGCCATCAGTGATCGTCTTTCTATTTTATGTTCTCCTTCCTTTGTTCATTCGTAAACAGTAGTTATGTTCAAATGAAAATGCTCAAAAATATATCATTGGACGTTTTTGTAAACAAAACATAGAAATAAAGAAAAACAGATAGTTTTGCACTTTCAAAGGAATATCTTTGTATTAACTTGAATAAGTATTTTTGTACAATGAGACAAACATTCTAGTAAGAGAACGTCGTCGTAGAAAATGAAAATTTGATACAAAGAAAAGATAGCCATGTGAAATAATCCCACGGGGTTCCCATTCTGCTATAGCATTCATGTCTCTGAGTGTCTCATCCACTTGCTGCCTTGTCCGAAGCTGATTGGATTGATCAGAACCATTGAGTTTGTCAATCGATGCTAAAGGTTTTCTGTAAGGTGATCCAACGAGACATAGTCATACGCTTTAATTCCCTAAATTTTGCCTGGACCACCCTTTCGGGTTTTCAGTCCACCGGGATACCCTTTTTTGCCCAAGCCGCCCTTTCGGGTTTTCAGCTTACCGGGTGTACAAATTTTTTTGTATTTTATCCCTAATTTTTTCCCGAACCTTTGTGGTTCGCCAGGATGCCCTTGTTTTGCCTAGGTGTGTCAACCTAGCGGGTCTCTTATGCGTAGTATCTTTTGACTATGTCCGTGTTCACAGGGTCCGGAAGGTCGTCGCCATCCATAGTGGTTAGGATCATTGCTCAATCAGAGAATATGCTTTTGATCACAAATGGTCCCTCGTACGTAAGAGTCCATTTTCCCCCGGGATCACCTTATGGAAATATGATACGCTTGATTACCAAGTCATCAACCTGATATACCTGATGTCTGACCTTTTTGTTAAAAGCTTTGATCATACGTTTTTGGTACATTTGGCCATGACAGACAGTCGTAAGCCCCTTCTCATCAATAAAGTTCAACTAGTTAAGCCGAGTTTGGATCCAATCATCTTCATTCAGCCATGTATCCTTTATGATTCTCAGAGAAGGTATTTGGAGTTCGATTGGTAGAACAACTTCCATGATGTATACCAAGGAGAAGGGAGTTGTCCTTGTTGATGTGTGAGTCGTGGTACGGTAACCGTGGAGAGCGAATGGTAACATCTCATGCCAGTCTTTGTAGGTTAGTGTCATTTTTGTATGATCTTCTTGATGTTTTTATTTACATCTTCGACAATGCCATTCATCTTTATCCAGTAAGGAGAAGAATTATGGTGCTGGATCTTAAATTGCGCGCATAGTGCGATGATCATAGTATTGTTGAGATTCGTACCATTGTCTGTGATGATTCTCTCCGAGATACCGTACCGATAGATGAGATTCTGTTTGATGAATCGGGCCACAACATTCTTGGTAACAGAAGCGAAAGAAGCCACCTCAACCCATTTTGTGAAGTAGTCAATGGCCACCAAGATGAAGCGGTATCCATTAGAAGCTATAGGTTTGACTTCTCCAATCATATCGATGCCCCACATTGCAAATGGCCAGGGAGCAGTCAGTACGTTTAGAGGCACTGGAGGTATATGCACTTTGTCAGCATAGATCTGACACTTGTGGCAGGTTCGTGAATGCTGATGGCAATTTGCTTCCATGGTAGACCAATAATACCCTGTCCGTAGGATATTTTTAGCCATCGTGTTCCCACTAGAATGGGTGCCAAAAGTGCCTTCATGTAGATCAACCATGATATTTTCCGCCTCATCCTTGTCTATGCAACAAAGCAAAACAGAGTTGTGGTTGCCTTGTAGAGAATGCCATTACTAAGGAAGAACTTAGCAGAGAATCTTCTCAAGAACTTCTTATCGTTGACTGAAGCTCCCTCTGGATACACTTGCGCCTCGAGATACCTCTTAACTTCATGGAACCAAGGTTGGTCCACTACTTCTTCAATATCGATCTCGTGACAGTAAGCTGGTTCGTCCATCCGCTCAATGGTGATCTGGCGAGCCTCGTTACCCCACTTGAGTTTAAACATGGATGACATAGTGGCTAGCGCGTCCGCTAGTGGATTCTCCTCTCGTGGAAAATGCTCAAAGGTAATTTCCTCGAAATGTGGGATTAATGTCAACACATGTTCTTTATAGGGGATGAGATTAGGGTGCTTCGTGCCCCATTCTCCTTTGATCTGACTGATGACTAAGGATGAACCTCCAAATACACTTAAGGATTTGATTCCCAAATCTATGGCAGCTTTGAGACCAAAAATACACGCTTCGTATTCTGACATGTTATTGGTACAGTTGAAACAAATTCTTGCAGTGAAGGGAGTATGACATCCTTCAGGGGATATGATTACATCACCTATTCCATTGTTGAGTGCGTTGGAGGCTCCGTCAAAAACCAAGGTCCATCGAGATCCTTGTTTAGGTCCGTCATATGGTCTGAGTTATTCACAATTGTTTACCGTCATGATGTCTTCATCTGGGAATTAGAATTTCATGGACTGATAGTCACCCAAGGCTTGATGAGCAAGGTGATCGGCTAGTACAATTCCTTTTATTTCTTTTTGGGTAGTGTACTGAATGTCGTATTCCGTCAGAATCATCTTCCATCTTGCTATTCTCCTAGAGAGGGCAGGATTCTCGAATATGTATTTAATTGGATCCATCTTGGATATCAATAAGGTAGTATGGGTCAGCATATACTGTCTTAGCCGGCGAGCAGCCCATGCCAGAGAGCAGCAAGTTTTCTCGAGCAGTGAATATCTTGTTTCACAGTCGGTAAACTTTTTACTCAGGTAGTAAATAGCATGCTCTTTTCATCCAGACTCGTCATGCTGCCCCATCACACACCCCATTGAATTTTCCAAAACAGTTAGATACATGATTAAAGGTCTTCCCTCGACTGGAGGCGTCAAAATAGGAGGATCTTGAAGGTACTCCTTGATCTTGTCGAAGGCATCTTGGCATTCATCATTCCATTTGACTACTCAATCTTTCTTCAGTAATATGAAGATCGGTTCACAAGTAGCGGTCAGGTGAGAAATGAATTTGGCGATGTAGTTAAGTCATCCTAAGAATCCTCTCACTTCCTTCTCGGTGCGAGGAGCTGGAATTTATTTTATTGCTTTCACCATGGCAGGGTCCACTTCGATACCTTTACCGCTGACGACGAAGCCTAGGAGTTTACCGGATCTCACCCCAAATGTACATTTATTCGGGTTTAACCTTAGCTTGTATTTCTTTAGCCTTTCAAATAGTTTCTGCAGATGGTCAAGATGTTCTTCTTCAGTTTAAGATCTGGCTATCATTTCATCCATATAGACCTCTATTTCGTGATGGATATGTCGTGAAATAGAGCTACCATGGCACGCGGATAAGTTGCCCCAGCGTTTTTCAACCCGAATGGCATAACCTTGTAACAGAACGTGCCCCACTGTGTAACGAATGTCGTTTTCTCCATGTCCTCAGGTGCCATTTTGATTTGATTGTAGCCTGAGAAACCATCCATAAATTAGAACACTTTATGTTGTGCGGTATTGTCAACCAAAATATCGATATGGGGAAGTGGGAAATCATCCTTAGGGCTTGCCTTATTCAAATCTCTGTAGTCCACACACATGCGTACTTTACCATCTTTTTTAGGCACTGGAACAACATTGGTGACTGTGGTACGGTGGGAGAATTGACTTGAGGGTTTTGTGTTTTATCACAAATGTTGCGGTTAGCAAGAGTCACCACTGACTTTTCTTTTATCCAAAAGGAAAGGTGAAAAATCACAGGAAAGACCTTTGAGATTGTTTCTTGAGTTCGGGGGGTAGATTATGAAAAGGGAAGGTATTAGCACCCTTTTCATCCATGGTTTTCTATTGGCTCTTAGTTACTTGCTAGATAACTTGTTTTGTTTGAAATTGTGCTTTGTGTGTTTTTTGAAAGTATTTTGTAAAGAGGCAATTGTTTAGGCAAACTTTGTAATGATTCTCGTTCGTACGAATGTATACAAAGTGTTTGATCTTTTGAAAATGTTTTCAAGTTTGTAAGATGTTTTGAAAATATAGATGTTTGTTTTGAAAATAGCAAGGATGTTTTGAAGATTGAGCAATTAATTAGGAGCATTCTACCTACTCAAAAGTCTTTCATGTTCATTTTCTTTTTCCTTTGACATTGTAATCTTGCCATTGATTTGGAAAGTAACCCTATCTTTAGATGTAAATGGGATGGGCGTGGGTCATCGTATAACCATGATTAGCAATGTTACAAGGTATCTTAGCATTCCTTTTTTAGGGACTAAGATCATTTGAAAGGCAACTTAGATAGCGTCATCGAGGGACTATGATCTTGTATTTTGCTTTGTTTTTGTTAAGATACCTCACATGCGTAATATGGCCATTTTGTAAAGGCAACCAAGTGGATTTATCCTAGGGGGGTGTTTGTGTACAAGTGTATTGTTTTCATGCTTGATTTTGTCTTGAATTAGGGTTTTCTAAGTGTTGGTTTTAGTCTTTCCATACAAACCCTAATTACTAACATGTTATTTATAAAGCTATAAATTGCGGAATTTAAAGTTACTACACTATTACAATACTTGTGGGAGGGGGTGTACAAATTGTGAATGGGGATTGCAATAATTTAAACCTAATTAGTCTATTATAACCATATTGAATTGGTATAAATGTACACGAATTTAAATGAATATAATGTACAAAATGAATAAATATACAAAAAATGTGAAATGTAAAGTAAATGGATATTTGTTTGGATTTTTAGGAAAAGGGAAATTGTTTTAGCCTAATTAATTAAGGGGAAAAATAATTAATTAACATAATAAAAGGTAAACCCTAATTTTACTAAGAAAAGATTTTTAAACAAAACACTAAATCTATTAATTAAAAGTAAAAGAAAATTAAGTTTTATAAGAAAAGTATTTTTGGTATTTTTGTCTTAAAAATAAATTATAGTATTATAAAATATTTTTGGCCTTTTTTTATATTAAAATAAATATATTTTAATTGGTGTAAAAGAAAATAAATAATAACCTAGTTTTAAATTAAATTTACAAGACTAGTTAGTAAAAATAAATAAAATATAGTTAAATAAAATATTTTTTTGTGAGAAAAATAAATAAACTAAGTTAAAATATAAATCTACTATTTTTGTATTTTTTATGATTTTTTAGTATTAGGAAAAATATTTAAGAAAATAAAAAAAATAAAAAAAATAAAATAAAATAAACTGGGCCAGGGGCGCAAATATGAAACAGGGGGTTAGCTAGAAAAAAAAACAAGCCCAAAGAGGCCCAGCGCCCTGCAAAAAAAGTCAGAAAATGCAAAACATGTAAAAAACACAAAAGGGTACCACTGGGGCTCGAACCCAGGTCCCAAAGTTACAGGCGCGCGCTTCTACCACTGGAGTGGCTATATAACCATTAGCACAAGCAAAACAATAAATATATGATACAAAACGCGCCCTGATTACTTCATCTTCAACCTCCAGCCAGACCAACTGTAACTTGTTCATTTCTCATCAAAAATTAAAACTATAAACATGAAACTTGTAGCAAATTTCCTCACGGTTTCAAAAATGTAAAGCATTAAAACTATAGATAAAAGATAAGCATGAATTTTATAGGCCCTAATCTGAACCCTAAAAATCTCAGAAATTTCAATCTTAAAATTCTCTAAGCTCAAGCAAAATTAATGGAAACTATGGACATGGTTAGCTTTAGGGAAATGATATCTACATGTTTTGTTCACAAATAAATCATTGATGATGCATGTATGAGAAGTTCCAAAGTTAGAAAACTTATCTTGCAAGAGGGTATCGGGTTTAAAGTTTGAGCAGCTTTCAAGGAGTTATAATAGTTGGGTTAGCTTCCTCAAGTTCCCAGGAAGCTAATGGAATGCTTATCTTGAGCTGAAAGGGCCTGAGGAGTTCTGGAGAAGTCCAAGTGCAAAGCTCAGTTTTTGAAAATGGAGGTTATGGTAAATGGTGTTCCAGTTGTGTATCAGGGTGTGGGATCAGTTCTAAATGATGTTTAGAAGTTTTAGAAACCAAAAGGCTTGAAAACGCACGAGGGAGTTATGAGTTTCAAGTTTTTGGTCAGTTTATGTAAAAATGGTGGTATGGAATGTGATTCTGAGTTCTAGCTGTTTTCAGGGCATGAGAATTCGTGTATTTGTGGCCAATGGTTTGTGTATGTATAAACAAAAGTGTTTGAGAGCTTTAGACAATCAGAAGTACAAGTTTTTAGCTTTTGGCTAGGTTACTTGATTTTGAAGAAAAGTGGGAAACAAGTTTCAAGAGGAGGTGCAAGAATGGGTTGGGTAATTGTAAGTGTCTAAACCATTTATTATGAGTTATAGGACTTGTGTGATCAGAAGAGAACAAGTGCAAGGCTCAAGAACAAGTTTTGTGTAAAAAAGCACTTTATCAAAATGGTAATGTAACCTTTCTTTCAAAAATGGATATAAAGCATGTCCGTGCATTGAATGCTTGAAGTGAGACCTCTAACAGCTATGTAAACCATTAATTATGGAGTGCTAACAAGTTTGAGGCCTGCAAAGTAGTGTTTACGCAGCATAGTTTGAATTTTGAATTTAGTTCATTACAAAAATGCCTTGTAAATCAAGTGATAAAATCCTAACTTCATCTCTTCGATTCTCCCTACTCAAGAATGATCTCAAGGAGTTCTTGGACATTTTGGAAAGCTTCTAATGTGCTATACAACCTATCTTTGAATTTCTTTTTAAAATTCCCCTTGGAACTATATGAAATAGTGCCATGAAGTTGGGTCAAAATCCTGATAAAATTAGGGCAAAATTTCACTAAGTGTTTAGTTTCATGACCACATGTTCTTAAAATTATAACTTGGTATCCAAGAACTTTTAGAAGGAGTTGTGTAAAGAAAGGTTATAGATTTCGTGGAGATCTACAACTTTCATGTTGTAATTTTCTCTTGAATCATCTTGTATCATGGTGAAAAATTTGTTTAAAGTTGTGAAAAAACATGAAATTTCCAACACTTAGAAAAATTTCTAAGTTTAGAAATGTTGACTTTTCAAAATGAAATCATGAATTTTTGATTTATTGATGAATAAGTTTCATATTTTGACATGTTTTGATGAATTATCATCTTTGGCATTTGAATTTGACCAAAAAGTCAAAGTTTGACTTTTCAATATACAGTTGACTTTTGATCAGTTGACTTAAAATTCATCTGTCAATCCTTTGAACTTGAGTAATGTTTTGAGCCATGTAATTAAGTCAAAATGATGTAATTTGACTCTTGAGATCATGTCTTAAACCAATTTATCATTTGCTAGGTCAAAAATCAGAAATTACCCTTTCCCGGTCAAAACCCTAATTTTGACCATTTTGCCCTTTTGGAGATTTGATCAAATTTCTTGAGGAGTTGTGGTCCAAACTTGATAAAATGATACATATGAGTTTAAAATGTTGATGTGGATCAAAAATTATGAAGTTTGAATGTAAATTGTCCATGGTTGACTTTTTCCCCAATATAGTTGAGTTTTAGGTCAACTGCTCAATTGACTAAGCAAAAGTTTGATCCAAAGTTTGAGACTTGACCTAAGTGATATTGGGGGTCCATAATGATCCATGAAAGTCATATGGGGCATTGGAAGTTCAAAAATCCTTGTGCAAACTCAAACCCTAATTTTGGTCATCAGTGCTTAAAGAGGTGTCTTTAGTTGATCAACCCTAATGCAGTCTTGAGCCAAAGGAGATCATGTGAGAAAACTATTTGAAAAATAAGAGGGAAAATTTTAGGGTACAACAGCTGCCCCTGTTCAATCTTCTTAAGCCTGGAGAGTTAGATTGGCGGGTTTTTCCATTCGTGACTCAAAGGTGGGAGATGATTGGACACTAGAGTGCCCAGAAATTTTCACTTGGTGATGTGATGGTAAAGGGAATGGGCTTAAAGATTCCATTTGGAGGGATGATATAAAGTTGTTAGATATGGGCTTGTAGATGCCATCCAAAGTTGATTGTTGAATCTGAAAGAGAATCTAAATGATTATCAGAATGGCGTCCGCGTCTGGAGCGTATCTGAACTGTATTTGAAAGTTGAATCTGAATGAGTATTAGAATGGCATCCGTGTATGGAACGTATCTGAACTGTATCTAAAATCTGAATATGAATGAGTATCATAATAGCATCCGTGTCTGGAGCATATCTGAACTGTATCTGGAAGATGAATCGTGAATGAGTATAAAAAAGGAGTCCATGTCTGGAGCGTATCTGAACTGTATCTGAGAATTGAATCTGAATGAGTATCAGAATGGCATCCGTGTCTGGAGCGTATCTGAAATGTATCTGAAAATTGAATCTGAATGAGTATCAGAATGGCATATGTGTCTGGAGTGTATCTAAATTGTATCTGAAAATTGAATTTGAATGAGTATCAGAATGACATCCGTGTCTGAAGTGTATCTGAACTGTATCTGAAAATTGAATCTGAATGAGTATCAAAATGGCATTCCTGTCTGGAGGGTATCTGAACGGTATCTGAAAATTGAATCTGAATGAGTATCAGAATGGCATCTGTTTCTAGAGCGTATCTGAACTGTATCTGAAAATTGAATCTGAATGAGTATCAGAATAGCATCCGTGTCATGAGTGTATCTGAACTGTATCTTTGTAATTTATTAATGATAGTCATTTGATTAATCTTATCCTGAAAAGGGTAAATACATTAGCTGTATGCAATGTCATGACGTATGAAATGCATGGTACAATGAGATTGTGGTATATGCATCCGTGTTATCAATGTTTATGATATATGGATGCAATGTATGTGTATGTGAGCTAATTTTCTACACGGTTGTTGGATTGGGGAAAATAAATCCCTGACTGCTGCTGAGGACATGGAGTTTAAGTCTTCATGTTGTGAATTCGAAGTGTTGATGAATTTCCGCTTAGAGAAATAAACTTTGTTGTAAGGGAAATGTTGTGTAATGCTTGTAAAAGTCTGTTGGGGAATTTTGAGAAATTGGACGACTTCTACTGGGGATTGATAGCTGGAAGCTTCGTTCCGCTGGGGATTAATATGCACACTGTGGGGGATTTATGGAAATATTTTAGAGAGGTTTCCCTATCTCTTAAAGCCATCAGTGATTGTCTTTCTATTTTGTTTATTTGTAAACAGTAATTATGTTCAAATGCATATCTTCAAAAACAAATCATTGTACGTTTTTGTAAACAAAACACAAGAGTAAAGAAAAACAGGTAGTTTTGCACATTCAAAGGGATATCTTTGTAATGAATTTGAGTAAGTATTTTTGTACAATGAGACAAACATTCTAGTAAGAGAATGCTGTCATAAAAAATGAAAATTTTGATACAAAGAAAAGATAGCTATGTGCAATAATCCCATGGGGTTCCCATTCTGCTATAGCCTTCATGTCTTTGAGCATCTTGTTTGTTTGTTGCCTTGTCCGAAGCTGATTGGATTGATCAGAACCTCTGAGTTTGTCAGGTTGTCCGTAAGGTGATCCGATAAGACATAGTTGTGCGCTTTAATTCCCTAACTTTTGCCTGGACCGCCCTTTCGGGTTTTCAGTCCACCAGGATACCCTTTTTTTCTCAAGCCGCCCTTTCGGGTTTTCAGCTTGCCGGGTGTACATATTTTTGTTTTATCCCTAATTTTTTCCCGAACCTCTTTGGTTCACTAGGATGCCCTTATTTTGCCTAGGTGTGTCAACCTAGCGGGTCTCTTATGTGTAGTATCTTTTGACTATGTCTGCGTTCGCAGGATGCGGCAGGTCGTCGCCATCCATGGTGGTCAAGATAATTTCTCCACCAGAGAATATGCTTTTGATTACAAATGGTCCTTTGTAGGTAGGAGTCCATTTTCCCCTGGGATCACCTTGTGGTAGTATGATACTTTTGATCACCAAATCCCCAACTTGATATACTTGGCGTATGATCTTTTTGTTGAAAACCTTGATCATCCGTTTTTGATACATTTGACCATGACAAATAGCAGCAAGTATTTTCTCATCAATTAAGTTTAGTTGATCAAGTCGAGTCTGGATCCAATCGTCTTTGTTCAGACCTGCATCCTTCATAATTCTCAGAGAGGGGATCTGAACCTCCATAGGCAAGACAACCTCCATGCCGTATACCAGAGAGTAGGGTGTTACCCCGGTTGATGTGTGTGTTGTGGTACGATACCCGTGGAGAGCGAATGGTAGCATCTCATGCCAGTCTTTGTATGTGACTGTGATTTTCTGTATGATCTTTTTAATGTTCTTATTTGAAGCTTCGACAACACCATTCATCTTGGGACGGTAAGGGGAAGAATTTTGATGCGGGATCTTGAATTGCTCGCACAGGGCGGTGATCATAGTATTGTTCAGGTTTGTACCATTGTCTGTGATGATCCTCTTCGGGACACCGTAACGACAGATGAGATTCTGCTTGATAAACCGGGCAACAATATTCTTGGTGACGGAAGCGAAGGAGGCTGCCTCAACCCATTTTGTAAAATAGTCAATGGCCACTAAGATGAAGCGGTGTTCATTAGAGGTTTTTGGCTTGATTTCCCCAATCATATCGATGCCCTACATGGAAAATGGCCAATGAGCCGTCAAGACATTCAGAGGAACCGGAGGTACGTGTACCTTGTCAGCATAAATCTGACACTTATGGCAGGTTCGAGAGTGTTGATAGCAATCTGCTTCCATGGTAGACCAGTAATAACCCGCCCGTAGGATTTTCTTTACCATCGTATTCCCACTGGAATGGGTGCCAAAAGTGCCTTCATGTAACTCAGCCATGATCTTTTCAGCTTCAACCTTGTCTACGCACCGAAGTAACACAGAGTCATGGTTGTGTTTGTAAAGAATGTCATTACTAAGGAAAAATTTAGCAAAGAATATCCTCAAGAACTTCTTATCATTGACCGAAGCTCCTTCAGGATATTCTTGAACCTCGAGATACCTCTTGACTTCGTGAAACCAAGGCTGGTCCACTACTTCTTCAGTATTAATCTCGTGACAGTATGCTGGTTCATCCATTCATTCAATGGTGATCTGGGGAGCCTCGTTATCTCCTTTAAGTTTAAACATGGATGACATTGTGGCTAGTGCGTCTGCTAGATGATTTTCTTCTCGCGGGAAATGCTCGAAGGTAATCTTCTCAAAATGTGGGAGCAATGTCAAAACATGTTCGTTGTAGGGGATAAGGTTAGGGTGTTTGTTGTCCCATTCCCCTTTGATTTGGCTGATAACCAAAGCTGAATCTCCGAATACATTTAAGGATTTGATCCCCAAATCTATGGCAGCTTTGAGACCAAAAATGCACGCTTTGTATTCTGCCGTGTTGTTTGTACAATTGAAGCAGAGTCTTGCAGTAAAGGGAGTATGACACCCTTCGGGAGATATGAGTACAACACCAATACCATTTCCTAGTGCGTTAGATTCCCCGTCAAAAACCAGGGTCCATCGGGATCCTTGTTCAGGTCCGTCATATGGTCTGAATTCTTCACAGTTGTTTACCATCATGATGTCTTCATCTGGGAATTCGAACTTCATGGACTGATAGTCTCCCACAGCTTGGCGAGCAAGGTGATCATCCAGTACACTTCCCTTTATTGCTTTTTGGGTAGTATATTGTATGTCATATTCTGTCAGGATCATCTGCCATCTCGCTATTCTCCCAGAGAGAGCAGGTTTCTCGAAGATGTGTTTTATTGGGTCCATTTTAGATATCAGCAAGGTAGTATGGGTCAGCATGTACTGTCTTAGCCGGAAAGCATCCCATGCCAGAGTGCAGCAAGTTTTCTCGAGTAGTGAATATCTCGTTTCGCAGTCGGTAAATTTTTTCCTCAGGTAGTAAATAGCATGCTCTTTTCGGACAGACTCGTCATGCTATCCCAGCACACACCCCATTGAGTTTTCCAAAATAGTCAGATATATGATCAATGGTCTTCCCTCGACTGGTGGTATCAAAACATGAGGCTCTTGCAGGTACTCTTTTATCTTGTCGAAAGCAGTTTGGCAGTCGTCATTCCATTTAACTACTTGATCTTTCTTCAGTAATTTGAAGATTGGTTCACAAGTAGATGTTAGGTGAGAAACGAATCTGGTAATGTAGTTCAACCGTCCCAAGAATCCTCTTACTTCCTTCTCAATACGAGGAGAAGGCATCTCTTATATCGCTTTCACCTTGGCGGGATCCACCTCGATACCTTTATTACTGACGACAAAGCCTAGGAGTTTACCGGACCTCACTCCAAACGTGCATTTATTTGGGTTCAACCTCAGCTTGTATTTCTTTAGTCTCTCAAAGAGTTTCTGTAAATGGTCAAGATGATCTTCTTCTATTTGAGATCTAGCTATCATGTCATCCACATAGACCTCTATTTCGTGATGTATCATGTCGTGAAATAGAGCTACCATGGCACGCTGATAGGTTACCCCAGCATTCTTCAGTCCGAATGGCATAACCTTGTAGCAGAACGTGACCCATTGTGTGACAAAGGTTGTTTTCTCCATGTCCTCAGGAGCCATTTTGATTTGGTTGTAGCCTGAGAAACCGTCCATGAAGGAAAACACTTTATGTTGCACCGTATTGTCAACTAGAACATCAATGTGGGGAAGTGGGAAATCATCCTTATGGTTTGACCTATTCAAATCTCTGTAATTCATGCACATTCGTACTTTACCATCTTTTTTAGGCACGGGAACAACACTGGCAACCCATTGCGGATAAGAGGTGACGGCCAATAATCCAATGTTGAATTGTTTCATGACCTCTGCTTTGATCTTCCCTGAGATGTTTGCTCGCTTGCGACAAACCTTTTGTTTTACCGGTGGACAGTCTTCTTTTGTTGGTAGACAATGTACCACGATATCTGCATCAAGTCCTGGCATTTCTTCATACGATCAGGCAAAGACCTCAACATACTCGTGTAGAAACTGAATCAGACGCTCTTTGACACTGGGTTCCATATTGGCACCCACCTTGACTTCTCTTTTGTCTTCTTCAGTACCTAGATTAATTGTGTCCACGGGTTCTCATGGGGTTGAATAGTTCTCTCTTCCTGTTGTAGTAATGTGGCAAGTTCCCCTGGTACTTCATAATATTCCTCACCTTCGTCTTTGGCTTGGTAGATTAGATTTTTAGAGTCACCAAAAGCTATAGCAGAACTGTTACCCATGGGATCCGGAATGGATTTAGACCTGCATTGTGAGTGTGAGTGTGTGTAATAGTATAGCTATCTTTGAAAGAAATGAAGATGTAAGAAAGAAAAACAATGATCACAAAGTTTGTATGCAAAAACGTCCATGATTCATTGATGTCATATGGAAATGAGATAATAACCCTTACAAATGGACCATTGTGCCTCGGGTAAGACACAAGGTTTTAAGAGTCTGAATTGTTTTAATATTACAGATCCAACAAAATGTAAAGACGAATTATTGTGGGATAAAAGTGATCGGGAAGAAATCTCTAGCCTCCCAGTTACTGAGCCCTCCACTGACAGTTGGGAAAATCCAATCCTCCAGGTTGTAGTTGTCTTCATCGTTCTCCACGACGTTGACTTGGTGGTTGCTAATCTTCAAGGGTGGTCCTCCGGCACGAGCGCGGCGTACAACCTTCTGGGCACCTAAAGTGAAACCCAGACCAAATTTGTCAGATTTGTATGTGATATCTGGGATTTGTCCCCAAATAGTGCACCCACCTTCTTCTATCAATGCCTTGGCATCCTTTAAAGACGACATCTTGAGTGGAGGCCATGTGATTTTGAGAATTTGAGACACAGCCTTAGTCACTGCCACCTCTTGCGGGACTTCTTCAAAGTGCTGGAATGGAGTTTCAATAAATTCACCATCTAACTCCACATATATGAAGGAATTGAGATGGCTGACCATATACTCCTCTTCTCCATGAACGGTGATGATCTTCCCTTGAATTGGATATTTCAGCATTTGGTGCAGCGTAGAGATAACTGCGTCAGCATTGTGAATCCACGGACGACCTAATAAGCAGGAATGTGAAGGGCGAATATCCATTAAATAAAAAGTTGAATCAAATGTTTGGGTTCCAACATTTATGGGGATATCCACTTCCCCACGCACCATTCTTTTTGAGCCGTCAAAGGATCTCACTACTATGTTGCTCGGTATCAATGTCAATCCTTCACAGTCAAGCCTATTAAGAGCCTTTTTAGGCAACACATTCAGAGGCGAACCAGTGTCAACCAAAACATGAGCCAACGTCGTGCCCCAGCATTCTACTGAGACATGCAATGCCTCGTTATGCTTCCTCCCTCTTGGTGTTAAGTCAGCATCCAAAAATCCTAAACCATTATCTGCATTCAAGCTGGCTACACAGTATTGGAATTGATCAGAAGATGTTTCTTGGGGTACATGGGCAGTTTTCAGGAATTTTACCAAGGCCTTTGCATGAGCCTCGGAACATAGTAATAAAGCTAGAATGTAAATTTTTGATGGAGTTTTCCCCAGTTGCTCGACCACATTGTAGTCCCTTCTTTTTATGATCTTTAGAATTTCCTCCATCTCTTTCCGGGAGCTCTCAGGGATAGCTACTAATTGTGCCTTCATCCGCAGAGGCTCAATCAGGATACCTTTACCTCGAGTCTTGGTTGACTCAGCAGCAGGAATGTCAGTAGGGATTGTAATAGTTTTGTCAGCATGAGTATTAGCAAAGATGATTGTAGGACTGGGAATAACCTTTGGAGGAGCAACAACAAAAGGAATGATTACGGGTCCAAAAACTGCTTTTGGGGGAGCAATTTCTGGAGAGAAAACCCTTCCGCTTCGTGTAATCTTACTAGTCCCTGCGATATTACTGATAGTGGAATCAACTTTCTCAAAACTTGAATCTTCAGCAGCTGGCCAATCTTGCTTGATACCTTGGTAGTAGACATCACCTCTATAATTCCAGGGGACGGTTTTTTATGACGAATATGGGATTGGTCCAGGCATTGTAATTATCAAAGGAGCTACTTTAGGAACTGATGTAATTCTAACTGGTCTTTTGGTGGAGACCCTGGAAGAATTTTCGGAAATGGTCACGATGGAAACATCATTATAAGAAATAGATGGAATTGAAGCCTTCTCGAACAAAATTTCCTTATTATCTATTAGGCACTGAACGCCTGCTTTTAAAAAAGGATAGCTGGTTGGTGAGAACAAACAGTAATTACAACTTTCATCACATCCTGGGAATACACCAGCATTTAATAAGTTCTTCTTGATAGTCAGGAGTGGGGTCATAAGTTCATCAACTGAAGCAACAAACATATCTTCTTCAATGGCATTGGCATTATGGTCGTGTTTGGGCATAGGGGCAGTAATGACATTAGGCTTTTCTGGCGCATCAAACTCAATCTCTTTGGCTTTAAGGAGGTCTTGTACTTTGTTCTTTAGAGCCCAACAATTATTATTGTCATGGCCGGGACTCTCAGAGTGGTATGCACAGCGGGCATTAGAATGATAGTGAGGAGAGGTTGTGTTAGGGTTCTTTGGAGCTTCTTTCAAAGTCACTAGGTTGGACCTTAACAAATGTGGTAATACTTGAGATATGGTCATGTTAATTCTGGTGAATTGTCTGACTGGTCTTTCCATTCTTGGTTGGTTGTTTCTTTGATGATCAGGCGCAGGTTTAAGAATCATGACAGCCCCCACCATTGGACGGCGTTCAGTCCTATCTTGATTTCTTTGAGGATATACAGCAACCACCTCCTTCTTTCCAATGAATGGCTTCCTTACAGCAGCAGAGGATGCATCTTTTTGAATCTTCCCATTCTTTATCCCGACTTCTAACCTTTCTTTGGTCAGTATCAACTCAGTAAAACCTGCTGATGAACTCCCAATTAAGTGATTGAAGAAAGGTCCAGACAAGGTGCCTAAAAACATGTCTACCAATTCTCTTTCAGATAAGGGAGGTTGGACTCTTCCTGCCAAATCCCTCCATTTTTGTGCATAGTCCTTGAAGCCTTCTCTTGAAAACATGGTCATAGTCTAGAGTTGAGTATGGGTAGGCGTAAGATCAGCGTTGTATTGGTATTGTTTGTAAAAGGCAGCGGCCAGATCTTCCCAGTTATGAGCATTTTCTCTTTCTAGCTGATAAAACCAATCAAGTTGAGTTCTAGACAGACTGTCTTGGAAGAAGTGTACCCATAAATCCTTGTCAGCGGTATGAGGCTAGATTTTCCTCACATAGGACCGGAGATGCATTTTGGGACATGAAACTCCATCATATTTGGAGAACACAGGTGCTTTTAATTTTGGAGGGATGACAACCCCAGATACTAGACCCAACTCCACAAAGTCCAATCCAGGAACTTTTTGGATTTCCATTGCCCTCAACCGCTCTTCTAGATGCTTATACTTGTCATCGGCTGGAGGATATTATTCTTCAGAATAGTCTTCTTCTTCCTCTTCCTCTTCTGAATCAGACTGAACAACTGTTTCCTTGCCTTTCCCATCTTGATTGTCTTTCTCACCGGATGTCGTTGCAAAGTCTAAGGTCCTTCTTCCTTGCCCTTGGAATCTTCTTCCCATGTTTAGAACTCCGGTTATTTTCTTTGTCTTCTTTTTATTCTCCTCAACCAGCAAGGTCTTCAACTCTTCTTATCCTTTGGATAGAGTTAAGAACATCTGTTGAAACTGAGCATTTTGAGCTTGGAGGTCCTTCACCGTTTTCTCGAGATCCATCTTACTGAAATAAACAGTAGGAAGATGAGGAGATATGTTGCAAGAAACCTGTTTATGTTATGATGAATGACAAATGCATATGCAATGATTTCAAGGATTTTAAAGATTCAAATTTGTTTTAGACAAAAAAGAAACACACGTTATATTAATAAATTAAAGCTTGAGTACATCCATGCCTCTTTGGGCAAATAATATAAAAAACTATAAGATAAAAAGGTAGTACGCATCCTCTTTGGTGCGATGTAGGCATTCAAGTTCCTCTCCTCATGAAGTTTCTTAGTGAGTTCCAAAACCTTCTTCTCGCTTGCGTAGAATTGGGCTTCGAAAGTATCTCTCTCCCCCTTGATTTGTATCCAATCCCTTTGTAGGTCTTCAAGAGAGGTGGGCATGTCAGGATGTAGGATAGTGTGTGGAACATCTCCTTCCATAACAGGCTCAATGATTACCGGGAAAATGGAAGGATAAGGCATCATAAGACTTTGAGCATGAGTTCATACCCATTTGAGGTAAGGCTCAAGAGGGATGGAATTCTTGTGCCCCAATGCCTTGCTATCTACCTTGTTCAACATCCTCCAAGCTCGAATAAATCTCTAGCGAAGACCTTGATCATCGTTCTCGTAGTCAAATACCAAACCTTGAATCAGCATCTCATGTGGGCCATCTCTTCTGGCGTAACCAAACTGTCTTAAGGCTAGGCAGGGGTTGTAGGTGATACCTCCCCTAGTGCCAAGTAAAAGGACATTAGGAAATTCTCCACAACGGTCGACAATAGTAACATTCTCTATGGATCAGGAGCACCAATGAATGTCTGAATGTTTTAGCGTCATCAACCTTTGTGACCACATTGAACCTTGCTCATTATTTAATACAGATTGGGGAAGATGCAAAATAAACCATCTTGCCAAGAGAGGAGTGCAACACATAAGGACACCTCTTTTCCTCATTGTGCGAGTGTGAAAAGAATGTAGGATGTCGCCTAATAATATAGGTACCAGGTTGCGGGATATGAATATTTTGACGGTGTTCACATCTATGAGTTGGTCAGGATTTTGAAACAAAACCAATCCATAGATGAGGAGAGCCACAATTTCCTTAAAGGCTTGCAAATCCAAAGAGTTCCAACAGTTTTGGGCTTTCTCGAACAAGAACTTTGCTAGGAAACCTTTGACACCACTCCTTGTTTCCCAATTAGTTGTGACATCAGATGAGTGCAAGTGTAGAGCTTGAGCAATCTCTTCTAGCTTTGGGTCTCTTTTCTTACCATTGAAAGGTAGTTGATTGAGAATGGGAACCCTCAAGAGTTGGGAGAATTCTTCCAAAGTAGACACAAGTTAATAATCGGAAAATGTGAAGCAATGGTGTAAAGGATCAAAGAACTGAAAGAGCACCTTCATCATGTCCTCATCTGTGTTGGAGGTGACCAAGTTGAGTAGGAGACCATGTCTTTAGGTGAATGGAGAATTTTCTGGAATCCTTGAGGCTAACTCCTTAAGTTGTGGAGGGATCCTTACAGGATTGACTTAAATAGTTTTCCCGCGAAGAGAATCCATGTCCTACAAAACAAGAACAAAGATAAATCCAAAATCCTTGAAACGGTTAGTGAATGTGTATGATGTTATGATGTTCATGATGTTATGTATAAGTATGTATAAACAAAGCAAACAAGTCTTTAGGTTTAGGCTTGCATGGAGTCTTATAGGTAAGTAGCCTCTTTAAGTTTAGTTGGCTCAACCTGTCCTAGTAATAGTAACCGGGTTCTAAGGAGCTCAAAACTGGTTTGTTTCCTTGGTCACTGTTTCAGCACAAGCCTCTTTAATAGCGACCGAAATATCCCAAGAAACCAAACCTCAATGAGTGTAGTATCGAGTATCTACCAACTTCAGACTGCACCAAAGCTGGTCATCTCACTATGTCCTAAAGGCCAAGTTGGTCAAGTAAAGGTTCTAAAAGTTCATTAGTGCTTCATGACATCACTCAACGGCCCCGTATTCTCCTTGATTAACTCAAGAGCTACCGGTACCCACAAATATATCGCACTAACGTAGTTATTTCTTAGACCATATCGATATACCCTGCACAGTTTCCACAATGTATTGCTACTTACCTATAAGGTATCCCAAATCAGGGTAGAGGATTCAAATCCAAACAAGGAACCATAATGCAAAGCATATAAATCAAACAATGAAAGCAAGTAAATATGATCTAACCCTAAGGTAACCCCACTTTTAGAATTCATCCCCAGCAGAGTCGCCAGTTCTGTGGTACGGTGGGAGAACTGACTTAAGGGTTTTGCGTTTTATCGCAAATGTTACGGTTAGCAAGAGTCGCCACCGACTTTTCTTTTATCCAAAAGGAAAGGTGAAAAAGCACAGGAAAGATCTTTGAGATTTTTTCTTGAGTTCGAGGGGTAGATTATGAAAAGGGAAGGTATTAGCACCCTTTTCATCCATGGTTTTCCATGGGCTCTTAGTTACTTGCTAGATCACTTGCTTTTGTTTGAAATTATGCTTTGTGTGTTTTTTGAAAGTATTTTGTAAAGAGGGCATTATTTAGGCAAACTTGTAATGATTCTCGTTCATAAGAATGTATACAAAGTGTTTGATCTTTTGAAAATGTTTTCAAGTTTGTAAGATGTTTTGAAAATATAGGTGTTTGTTTTGAAAATAGCAAGGATGTTTTGAAGATTGATCAAGTAATTAGGAGCATTCTACCTACTCAAAAGTCTTTCATGTTCATTTTCTTTTTCCTTTGACATTGTTATTTTATCATTGATTTGGCAAGTAACACTATCTTTGGATGTAAACTGGACGGGCGTGGGTCATTGTATAACCATGATTATCAATATTGCAAGGTATCTTAGCATTCCTTTTTTATGGACTAAGATCATTTGAAAGGCAACTTAGATAGCGTCATCGAGGGACTATGATCTTGTATTTTGCTTTGTTTTTGCTAAAATACCTCACATGCGTAATATGGCCATTTTGTAAAGGCAACCAAGTGGATTTATCCTAAGGGGGTGTTTGTGTACAAGTGTATTGTTTTCATGCTCGATTTTGTCTTGAGTTAGGGTTTTCTAAGTGTTGGTTTTAGTCTTTCCATACAAACCCTAATTACAAACATGTTATATATAAAGGGATAAATTTCGGAATTTTAAAGTTACTACGCTATTACAATACTTGTAGGAGGGGGTGTAGAAATTGTGAATGGGGATTGCAAGAATTTAAATCTAATTAGTCTATTACAACCATATTGAATTGGTATAAATGTACAAGAATTTAAATGAATATAATATACAAAATGAATAAATGTACAAAAAATGTGAAATGTAAAGTAAATGGATATTTGTTTGGATTTTTAGGAAAAGGGAAATTGTTTTAGCCTAATTAATTAAGGGGAAAAATAATTAGTTAACATAATAAAAGGTAAACTCTAATTTTACTAAGAAAATATTTTTAAACAAAGACCTAAATCTATTAATTAAAAATAAAAGAAATTAAGTTTTATAAGAAAAATATTTTTGGTATTTTTGTCTTGAAAATAAATTATAGTATTATAAAATATTTTTGGCCATTTTTTTATATTAAAATAAATATATTTTAATTGGTGTAAAAGAAAATAAATAATAACCTAGTTTTAAATTAAATTTATAAGACTAGTTAGTAAAAATAAATAAAGTATAGTTAAATAAAATATATTTTTTTGTGAGAAAAACAAATAAACTAAGTTAAAATATAAATTTATTATTTTTGTATTTTTTATGATTTTTGAGTATTAGGATAAATATTTAAGAAAATAAATGAAATAAAAATAAGAAAATAAAATAAACTGGGCCAGGGGCACAAATATGAAACAAGGGCTTAGCTAGAAAAAACAAAAAACAAAACAAGCCCAAAGAGGCCCAGCGCCCTGCAAAAAAAGTCAGAAAATACAAAACATGTAAATAAAACACAAAAGGGTACCACTGGGGCTCGAACCCAGGTCCTAAAGGTTACAGGCGTGCGCTTCTACCACTGGGGTGGATATACATCCGTTAACATAAGCAAAACAATAAATATATGATACAAAATGCGCCCTGATTACTTCATCTTTAACCTCTAGTCAGACCAACTGTAACTTGTTCATTTCTCATCAAAAATGAAAACTGTAAACATGAAACTTGTAGCAAATTTCCTCACGGTTTCAAAAATGTAAAGCATTAAAACTATAGATGAAAGATAAGCATGAATTTTATTGTCCCTAATCTAAACCCTAAAAATCTCAGAAATTTCAATCTTAAAATTATCTAAGCTCAAGCAAAATTAATGGAAACTATAGACATGGTTAGCTTTAGGGCAATGATATCTACATGTTTTGCTCACAAATAAATCATTGATGATGCATGTATGAGAAGTTCCAAACTTAGAAAACTTACCTTGCAAGAGGGTATCAGGTTTGAAGTTTGAGCAGCTTTCAAGGAGTTCCAATGGTTGGGTTAGCTTCCTCAAGTTCCCAGGAAGCTAATGGAATGCTTATCTTGAGCTGAAAGGGCCCGAGGAGTTCTGGAGAAGTCCAAGTGTAAAGCTCTATTTTTGAAAATAGAGGTTATGATAAATGGTGTTACATTTGTGTAGCAGGGTGTGGGTTCAGTTCTAAATTATGTTTAGAAGCTTTAGAAACCAAAAGGCTTGAAAATGCACGAGGGAGTTATGAGTTTCAAGTTTTTGGTCAGTTTATGTGAAAATGGAGGTATGCAATGTGATTCTGAGTTCTAGCTGTTTTCAGGGCATGAGCATTCGTGTATTTGTGGCCAGTGGTTTGTGTATGTATAAACAAAAGTGTTTGAGAGCTTTGGACAATCAGAAGTACAAGTTTTTAGCTTTTGGCTAGGTTACTTGATTTTGAAGAAAAGTGGGAAACAAGTTTCAAGAGGAGGTACAAGCATGGGCTGGGTGATTGTAAGTGTCTAAACCATTTCTTATAAGTTATAGAACTTGTGTGATCAGAAGAGAACAAGTGCAAGGCTCAAGAACAAGTTTTGTGCAAAAAAGCACTTTATCAAAATGGCAATGTAACCTTTCTTCCAAAAATGGATATAAAGCATGTCCATTCATTGAATGCTTGAAGTGAGACCTCTAACAGCTGTGTAAACCATTAATTATGGAGTGCCTAACAAGTTTGAGGCCTGTAAAGTAGTGTTTATGCAGCATAGTTTGAATTTTGAATTTGGTTCATCACAAAAATGCCTTTTAAATCAAGTGATAAAATCCAAACTTCATCTCTTCGATTCTCCCTACTTAAGAATGATCTCAAGGGTTTTGACTGAGAAAGGGCAATTTCTGATTTTTGACCTAGAAAATGGTTAATTGGTTTGAGACATGATCTAAAGGTTTTAATTGCATCAATTTGACCTAATGGCATGACTCATAACATCCCTCAAAATTAATTTATTGATAGTTGATTTTCAGTCAACTGATCAAAAGTCAACTATACATTGAAAAGTCAAATTTTGACTTTTTGGTCAAAATCAAGTGTCAAAGATCACAATTCATCAAAAAATGTCAAAATATGAAACTTGTTCATCAAGAAATCAAAAATTCAAGATTTCATTTTGAAAAGTCAAAGTTTCCTAACTTAGAAATTTTTCTAAGTGTTGAAAACTTCATATTTTTTCACAATTTTGAGCCAATTTTTCACCATGATGCAAGATGATTCAAAAGAAACATTCAACATGAAAGTTGTAGATCTCCATGAAGTCTAAAACATTTCTTTACACAACTTCTCCTAGAAATTCTTGGATCTCAAGTTATTAATCTATGAAGTCATGGTCATGAAACTAAACACTTAGTGAAAAGTTTGCCCTAGTTTAGGCAGGATTTTGACCTAACTTCATGGAAATTTTTCATATAGTTCCAAGGGAAATTTTCAAAAGTGATTCAAAGAGGGGTTGTAGAGAAAATTACAAGATTTCCAAAATTTCCAAGAACTCCTTGAGATCATGTTTGAGAAAGCAGAATCGAAGACATGAAGTTGGCATTTCATTCTTGAATTATAGGTCCTTTTCATGATGAACAAGAATGCAATTTCAATGTTAGGCTACATAATCTTGCTTTGCAAGCCTTCTAACTTGTGTATCTATCCATAATTAATGGATTACACAAACTTTTAAGCTATAATCCAAGTGGTTTAAGCTTTATCCAATTCATATTGCCATTTTGGGAAGAAAGTGAAGAATACCATTATTGAAAAGCAAGTTTTATGCACAAAGTCAATTCTTGAGCCTCTAACTTGTTCTCTTTGATCACACTCCATCTACAAAGTCAGAAGCAAGTGTGTTTAAAGCATAACCACTCTATCTTAGCAAGTACACAAGACTTTTAAACTTGGATTTCTCAAAAATCACATGTTATGCTTAAACTTGTGATTTTGAATTTTGATCAACAACAAGCTTCCAAACTTGTTGCTTATAAATAAAGGCACTATTTGTGAGCTAGAACAGGAGCTTAAGCACCCTTAAACACACCAAAACTCCCTCAAGCCATAATTTGCACAAAAAACTCCATTGATGCACAGTTCTGACCTTAAACTTATATCTCTCATTCCCTCGTGCGTTTTCCTTCCTAATCAATCACAGAGCTTATAACCATCAAATACAACTCATCCTTGACCCTGTTTCATAACTGTAACTCCATCTTCATCAACCTCCATAACCAAAAACAGAGTTCTGCAAGTTGACTTCTCTAGACCATTTCAGCCATCCATTGGTCAAGCTAATCATTGCATTAACTTCATGGGAACTTGAGGAAGCTAACCTGATCATTGCAGCACCTTGAATCAAGCTCATTTGCATTTCACGATTTCTAGTTTTGAGGTATGTTTCTTGAACTTCTATCTCATTACTTAGGTATTATTAGGCTTGCATTTGTGAAGATAAAATATAGACATCATTGTCCTGAAACTGTACATATCCATAGGTTTCATTTATATTGATTGAGCTTAGAGAATTTTAGGTTTGAATCTCTGAAAATATTTAGGTCAGAATTTGGTACTTTTAGAAATTCTCATTCTTCTTTGATTTATAGCTGATGATATTTATATGGTTGAATTCGTATGGAAAAATGGAGCAACTTTCATGTTTGCATCTTTTATTTTCATTGAGAAATGAGCAAGTTACAGGAGCTATGGCTGGAGGTTGAAGATGAAGTTCATTTCTGGAACTTGTTTTGTGTTATGTATATATTGTTTCAGTTATATCAACAGATGTATAGCTACCCCAGTGGTAAGGCAGCGTACTGGTAATCAAGAGGGTGTGGGTTCAACACTCAGCATGCTGCCTTTTGCTTTATTTTACATTTTACACTTTTTTTACAGCGTCTGGGCCAGCAGAACATTAGGCCTTTGCTCCTTTTTACTATTGTTAACCCCATTTCCATTTTTTAACCCCCTGACTTCAATTTTATATTTTTATTTTATTTCATCTTTTATTATTATTATTATTATTATTATTTTCATTAATAAAAAATCCAAAAATATTTATATTTTATTATTTATATTTATTTAGTTTATTTTTCTTCATAAAAACTAAAAGAACAAAAAAACATTTCCTTTAATACATTAATTTCTTTTTTAAAATACTTAGATAATTAGTCTTAATTATTATTATATTGTTTTCTTGTAAATTAAAATCAATTTAGAACTTAGGACTTTTATTTAATTAAGTTTATTTACTAATTTAATCAAATTCACAAAAACCCTAAATATTTTGTTCTCTTTAAATTAATTTATTTTACTAACTTAATCTTAATTTTCTTATTTTTAGTTAATTATTTTATTTTAGCTAACTAGGTCAAAAAACCCTTTTCATGAAAACCAAACAAAAATCACATTTCTTTTTATATTTACATTCTTGCATTTTTATTTATTCATTTTTTGTACATTATTTCAATATGGTTGTAAAAGATGATTAGGTTTAATTTCTTGCAATCCCCATTTGTAATTTGTATATCCCCTCCCATAAATGATTGTAATAGCGTAGAATATTTACTTTCCACAATTTATCGCTTTCATATAAATGTTATTAATTAGGGTTTGTATGGAAAGATTAAAACCAACAAATAGCAAACCCTAATCAAGACAAATCAAGCATGTAAACCAACACACTTGCAAACATACACCCTTAGGGTAAATCCACTTTGTGGCCTTACAAAAATGGCCATATTATGCATGTGAGGTATCTTAGAAAAAAACAAGAAAAAATACAAGATCATAGTCCCTCGATGACGCTATCAAATTTGCCTTTCAAAAATGATCTTAGCCCCTGAAGAAAATGCTAAGATATCTTACAATATTGCTAATCATGGTTATACGATGACCCGTGTACGTCCCTTTTACATCCAAAGATAGGGTTACTTACCAAATCAATGGTAAGATAACAATATCAAAGGAAAGAGGAAATAAACATGAAAGACTTTTGAGTAGGTAAATTGTTCCTAGTTGCTTGCTCAATTTTAAAACCAAAACATCCTTGCTATTTTCAAAAACAAACACCAACAATTTCAAAAACATCTTTCAAACTTGAAAACATTTTCAAAAGATTAACACTTTGTATACATTCTTACGAATGATAACCATTACAAAGTTTGCCTAAACGATGGCGCCTTTTCAAAATACTTTCAAAAACCACACAAAGCACATTTTCAAACAAAAGTAAGTGATCTAGAAAGTAACTAAGAGCCCATGGAAAACCATGGATGGAAAGGGTGCTAACACCTTCCCTTTTCATAATCTACCCCCCGAACTCAAGAAATAATCTCAAAGGTCTTTCCTGTTCTTTTCAGCCTTTCCTTTTGGATAAAAGAAAAGTCGGTGGCGAATCTTGCTAAACCACAACATTTGTGATCAAACATAAAATGACCAAGTCAGTTCTCCCACCGTGTTACAGAACTGGCGACTCTGCTGGGGAAATTTTAAAAGTAGGGTTACCTTAGGGCTAGATCACATTTACTTGTTTCATTGTTTGACTTGTATGCTTTACATTTTGGTTCTTTATTTGGGTTTGAATCCTCTACCCGGATTTGGGATACCTTATAGGTAAGTAGTAATACGTTGTAGAAACTGTGTGGGTTATACCTACATGGTCTAAGCAATAGCTACGTTAGTGTGACATATTTGTGGGTACCGGTATCCCTTGAGTAGTCAAGGAGAACACAGGGCCGCTGAGTGATGTCATGAAGCACTAACTAACTTCTAGAACCTTTACTTGACCAACTTGGCCATTAGGACTTAGTGAGATAACCGACTTTGGTGCAGTCAGGAGTTGGTAGATACTCGATACTGCACTCATTAAAGTCTGGTTTTTTGGGATATTTCGGTCGCTATTAAAGAGGCTTGCGCTGAAACAATGCCCGAGAAAACAAACCACTTATATTGAGCTCCCTTAGAACTTGGTTACTATTGCTAGGACAGATTTGAGCCAACTAAACTTCAAGAGTTACTTACCTATGAGACTCCATGCAAGCCTAAACCTAAGGACTTGTTTGTTTTGTTTGTATATAATTACTTGTACATAACATCATAAACATCATAACATCATACTCATACTCACTAACCATTTCAAGGATTTTTGAGATTTATCTTTGTTCTGTTTTGTAGGACATGGATTCTATTCGCAGGAAAACCATTAAAGTCAATCTTGTAAGGATCCCTCCTCAACTTAAAGAGTTAGCATCAAGGGTTCCTGAAAATTCTCCATTTACCGAAAGACATGGTCGCCTCCTAAACTTGGTTACCTCCAACACTGATGAGGACATGATGAAGGTGCTCTTCCAGTTCTTTGATCCTCTACATCATTTCTTCACATTTACCGATTATCAACTTGTGCCAACTTTGGAATAATTCTCCCAACTCTTGAGGATTCTCATTCTCAATCAACTACCTTTTAACGGTATAGAAAGAGATCCAAAACCAGAAGAGATTGCTCAAGTCCTGCACTTGCAACCGTCTGATGTCACAACTAATTGGGAAACAAGGAGTGGTGTCAAAGGTTTCTTAGCCAAGTTCTTGTTTGAGAAAGCTCAAAACTGTTGGAACTCCTTGGACTTGCAAGCTTTTGAGGAAATTGTGGCTCTCCTCGTCTATGGGATGGTTTTGTTTCCAAATCCTGACCAACTCATAGATGTAAACTTCGTCAAATTCTTCATGTCTCGCAACCCGGTGCCTACTTTATTAGGAGACATCCTACATTCTTTTCACACTCGCACTATGAAGAAAAGGGGTATTCTTATGTGTTGTACTCCTCTTTTCACAAGATGGTTTATTTCGCATCTTCCCCAATCTGTATTGAAGAACGAGCAAGGCTCAAGGTGGTCACATAGGTTGATGACGCTCAGACATTCAGATATTCATTGGTACTCCCGATCTATGGAGAGTGTTACTATCGTCGACTGTTGTTGAGAATTCCCTAATGTCCCCTTACTTGGAATTAGAGGAGGTATCACCTACAACCCCTGCTTAGCCAAAAGGGATGGTCCACGTGAGATTCTTATTAAAAGGTTGGTATTTGACTACGAGAATGACGATCAAGGTCACCGCCAGAGGTTTATCCGAGCTTGGAGGATGTTGAACAAGGTAGATAGCAAGACACTGGGACACAAGAATTCCATCCCTCTTGAGCCTTATCTCAAATGGGTACGAGCTCGTGCTCAAAGTCTTATGATGCCTTACCCCTATATTCTCCCAGTTATCATAGAGCCTGTTATGGAAGGAGATGTCCCATACACTATCCTGCATCCTGACATGCCCAACTCTCTCGAAGACTTGCAAAGGGATTGGATACAACTTAAGGGGGAGCGAGACACTTTCAAGGCCCAATTCTACGCCAGCGAGAAGAAGGTTCTGGAACTCACCAAGTAGCTTCGTGAGGAGCGGAGTCTGAACGCCTACATCGCACCAAAGAGGATGCGTTCAACCTTTTTATCTTAGAGTTTTTGTATATCTTTGTAAGCCCAAAGAGGCATGATGTACTCAAACTTTGATTTATTAATATGACGTGTGTTCCTTTTTTTTGTCTAAAGCAAATTTAAATCTCTAATTTCCTTGAAATCATTGCATATGCATCTTCATTCATCATAACATAAGAAGGTTTCTTACCACATGTCTCCTTATCTTTCTACTGTTTATTTCAGTAAGATGAATCTTGAGCAAACAGTAAAAGACCTCCTGGCGCAGAATGCTCAGTTTCAACAAATGTTCGTAACTTTGGCCAAAGGACAAGAGGATTTGAAAACTTTGCTGATAGAAGAAAAGAAGAAGAAAGTAAAGAAATCAACCGGTGTTTTGAATCTAGGAAGAAGATTCCCAGGACCAGCCAAATGGACCCTAGACTTCGTAACATCATCTGGTGAAAAGGATAATCAAGAAGGAAAAAACAAGGAAGTGATTGCCTATCCAAAATCTGAACATGAAGAAGACAATGATTACTCTGAAGAGCAGTATCCTCCGGCTGATGACAAATACAAACATCTGGAAGAGCGTCTAAGTGCAATGGAGATTCAGAAAGTGCCCAGGCTGGACTTCGAAGAGTTGGGTTTGGTGTCTGGGATTATTATTCCACCAAAGTTCAAGGCACCAGTGTTTGCTAAGTACGATGGGGTTTCGTGTCCCAAGATGAACCTCTGATCTTATGTAAGGAAGATACAGCCTCATACTGCTGACAGAGATTTGTGGGTCCACTTCTTTCAGGATAGTCTATCCGGGACTCAGATAGATTGGTTCTATCAACTAGAAAGGGCCAATATCCATAATTGGGAAGACCTGGACGCTGATTTTTATAAACAGTATCAGTACAACGCAAACCTTTCTCCCACCCGTACTCAACTCCAGAGTATGGCTATGGGTTCAAGCGAAGGTTTCAAAGACTACGCTTAGAAATGGAGGGACTTAGTAGGAAAAGTCCAGCCTCCCCCATCTGACAGAGAACTAGTAGACATGTTTCTAGGTACCCTGTCCGGTCCTTTCTTTAATCATCTAATTGGAAGCTCCTCGGCAGGCTTCACTAAATTAATCTTGACCGAGGAAAGAGTGGAAGCTGGGATTAAGAGTGGGAAGATCCAAAAGGACGTATCCTCCAGTGCCGTGAGAAAACCATTTATTGGGAAGAAAGAATTTGGTGTTGTGTACCCTCAAAGGAATCAGAACTGAACTGAACACCGTCCAACGGTAGGGGCCATCATGATCCCTAAGCCGACACCTACTTAATAAAGGAGCAACCAGCCTAGAACAGAAAGACCGGTAAGACAATTTACCCAGATAAATATGACGCTGTCTCAAGTCCTGCCACATTTGTTGAGATCTAATCTGGTAACTTTGAAGGAAGCCCCGAAGAATCCCAACACCGCCTCTCCTCATTAGCACCCTAATGCTCATTGTGCTTACCATTCAGAAAGTCTAGGCCATGATACCAACAACTGCTGGGCTTTGAAAAACAAGGTGCATGACCTTCTCGAGGCAAAAGAAATTGAATTTGATGCTCCTGAGATCCCAAATGTTATCACCGCTCATATGCCCAAGCATGGCCGTGATATTAACGTTGTTGAAGATCATATGTTTGTTATTGTTGTTGATGAACTTGTTACTCCTCTCCTGACCGTCAAGAGGAACCTGTTGAAGGCTGGTTTATTTTCGGGTTGTGGTGAAGGTTGTCACCTCTGTTTATCCCTACAACCTGGTAGTCATTTATTAAAAGTGGGTGTCAAGCGCCTGATGGATGACAAAGAGATTTTGTTTGAGAAGACTCCCGTTCCAACCATTTCTTACAAGGATGTTTCAATAGTAACCATTTCCACCAATCCTTCCAGGGTCTCGACCAAAAGACCCGTTAGGATTACATCTGTTCCTAAGGTGACTCCACTGATAATTACTATGCTAGGACCAATCCCGTACTCATCAGATAAAACTGTCCCCTGGAATTATGGGGGTGACGTCTCCTATCACGGCGTCAAGCAGGATTGGCTGGATGATGAAGACTCAATTTTTGAGAAGGCTGGCCCTAAAATCGGTAATATTATGGGAACTAGAAAAATAACCTGAAGTGAAAGAGTATTCTCCCCAGAGATTTCTCCTCCGAAAACTATTTTCGGTCCTGTGATCATCCCTACTTTTGTTCCTGTTAACACTGCTACTACAGTCCCTGTGGTTACCCCTACTGACACCCCTACCACCGAGTCGACCGAGACTCGGGGAAAAGGCATTTTGGTTGAGCCTGTCTGGATGAAGGAGCAATAAGTATCTATCCCGGAAACCTCCAAGAAGGAGATGGAAGAAATTCTGAAAATTATAAAGAGAAGTGACTACAACATAGTAGAACAGCTAGGGAAGACTCCGTCAAAGATTTATATGTTAGCTTTACTGTTGTGCTCCGAGGCTCATGCGAAGGCCTTGGTGAAATTTCTTAAAACTGCCCACGTGCCACAAGAAACCTCTACTGACCAATTCCAAGACTGTGTGGCCAGTTTGACAGCTGACAATGGTTTAGGCTTTTCCGATGCTGACCTGACACCTAGAGGGAGGAAATACAGCGAGGCGTTTCATGTCTCTATCGAATGCAGGGGCACAACTTTGGCCCATGTCCTGGTTGATATTGGTTCATCTTTGAATGTGCTACCTAAGAAGACTTTGGATAGACTAGACTGTGAAGGTCTGACCTTAAAACCCAGCAAAAAAGTGGTAAGGGCCTTCGACGGTTCAAAAATAACGGTGTACGGGGAGGTGGACATCCCCATTAAAGTTGGAACTCAAACCTTTGATTCAACTTTCTACGTGATGTACATTAGCCCTTTCTATTCCTGTTTATTGGGCCGACCTTAGATTCATGAAGCTGGTGCCGTCACCTCTACATTACATCAGATGCTGAAATACCCAACCAAAGGGAATATCATCATTGTTCATGGAGAGGAGGAATATATGGTCAGTCATTTGAACTCCTTCAGATACGTGGAATTGGATGGTGAATTCTTCGAAACTCCATGTCAACATTTCGAGGAAGTCCCACAAACAGTGGCAGCAACCAAGACTGTTTCCCAAGTCCCGAAGATTACCAGACCTCTGCTAAAGATGTCTTCTCTGAAAGATGCCAAGGCAGTGGTCGAAGAAGGTGGGTGTACTATTTGGGGTCAACTCCAGGATATCCCTTACAAATCTGACAAATTTGGTTTGGGTTTCACTTCAGGAGCCCAGAAAGTTGTTCGTCGTGCTCGTGTCGGGGGACCACCGTTGCGGATTAGTAACCATGTGTGATCGGTGGATCTGGAACTAACTGTTTAATGTTGGTTCGCAAAATGTCGCGGAAGCAAGAGTCGCCACCGTCTTTTATTTTCTCCAATATGGAAAGGACAAAAGCACAGAAAAATTCCTTATTGAGATTGTTCTCGGTTCGGGAGGTAGATTTATAGAAAGGGAAGGTGTTAGCACCCTTTCTATCCATGGTTATCCATGGGCTCTTAGATACTTGCTCATTTGCGTTTTCAAAATGTTTGTTTGCTTTTCAAAGTGAGTAGGTTTGAAAAAGTTTCTTTGAAAGTTTCAGATCGACTCTTGTATCAGTCCTCAAGAGTGTTTGAAAAGTTGTTTTGAAAGCTTTTTGAAAAGTGTCGGTGTGAAAAGAGTTTTTTATTTGTTTTGAATTAGAGCAAGTATCTACGAGTCATCTACCTACCCTAAGGAATTATGCTGTGTAAATGTCCTTAAGGTAGTACCATCCCACCATTGAGAGGTAGGTAGCACCACCGTTGGAGGTGTTCGGGTCAATTCGAGGATTAGGGACAATGTGGTCACCGAGCAACAGTAAGACACCTTAGAAGCTACCCTTATGCCATTGATCTTTTTATTCCGAGGCAACCGTTTCGAGGCAACTATTCCGAGGCAACCGTTCCGAGGCAACTTGTTCGAGGCAACTAGATCAATGGACATAAGGACTCACTAAGACGTCCTATACTCGACGACCACGTTTCGAGGGGCAAGGCAACAGTGAGGCGTACCCTAGGAGTGGTGTGTGAATTGTGTGTCATTTTCAGTTATAGTTTATCTTGATCATGCATTGGGTGAGCTACGCTTTGATTTTTATTTAGGCCATTCATTCTTTCATGTGATTAGCAGTTAAAAGGTGCGGAAATAAAAATGCGAAAAATAAAGGTCCTACGCTATTACAAGGCGCGGGTCTATACATCGCCAAATTAAACAAAGACCCGTTTTTTGAATAAAAGTGCGGAAAGTAAATGTCCTAATTATTATTACAAAGCTTTGGGGCAAATACATAATATTTAGAATGAAAAATAGAAGCAAACGCGCAAAAAGAAATTATAATTGAAGGTGCGAGGGCGTTGGACCCTTTAAATAAATTAAATTGAAATTGGAAGTGAATTAATTATTTAATAAGAAAAGAAGTTATTTTTTTGGTTTTTTTGGTATTTAATGAAAATAAAGAAAATTAATTAAAATTTAAAGTTAAATAAAACCCTAATTCTAAATTTGTTTTTAATTATTAAAAAAGATTGTTTAAGTTTAACCTAATTTAACCCTAATTAACTAATTACAAGTTTATTTACATGATAATTAATAATTAATAATGATAAGAATGAAAAAAGTTATTTATTGAGAAAAAGAATAAAAACACTAAAACCCTAATTTCTACATTTTTAGTTTATTTAAGAAAAAAAACATTAAAGTTAAACCTAAAATTAAACTAATTTGATTATTAAGGTTTATTTACAAAAACTATTAATGAATTAAAAAATAAATAAACATATTTTATTTTTGACTTTTCTGATTTTTTTGTATTTTTGTATTATGAAAATTAATTTTATGGAATTGAATAAAAGCAATTAATCAAATAAAAGAAAAAAAGAGAATTAAAATAAAAAGAAATCTGCAAACCATAGGAGGGGTATCTGGCCCTTAGAGGAGGCTTATTGTGAGTAATCTGGCCCAACAGATGCAAGGCCCTTTTTGACTTTTAGTGATTGTGTGTGAGTTCATTGACCAGCGTGTACGGTGATCTTCCCATTCTGGCCATTAGATTGAAGTTGCTGGACATGTGGCAAGCTCTGGCATTGGGCGTTTGGTGGACCACAGGAGGGAAAGTGTACCTGAACGCATTACAAGAAAAAATATTGAGAATATGGGGGACCTGGGAATCGAACCCAGGTCCCAACGCTTGCAACTAGCCTTTTCCACCAACTGAGCCATTTAACACATTCGTTAGTATAATGAAAGATGAATAATGTAAATGAAATATACGCTTATGATATGGAACCAACAAAAAGGCGCGCCAGATTCAAACTAACCAACCATGTCCTTACAACTCAGCGTCTTCTTCGTTTGCCTGGAAATAAAACAAGAGATAGCGGGGGTTTTAAACCCCCACTAATTGTAATACACAAAAATAGCGATTAGCATATAGTCCATCATAAATTGAGCGCGAGGTGGTCAATTATTTCGTCCAGATGCCCTGATTCTAATGGCACTATTTTGGTTGGCTAATTTTTTCTTAAGCGTAAAACCCCAAATCTGGAGCTTTGAAACCCTAAGCAACGTTCATGGTAACTTTCCATACATGCAGGCATTCTTCAATTGAATTGTGCCATTAGCTTCAGAATCATCATATTAGTATAAATCAAACATTAAAACGTATGGAAAATGCATGTAAATTCAAATACGATTAAGAAAATTTTCATGAACAGGGCGATTGCGTTCTACCACTTCTTCGAGTATGGAGACTTGGCTTTGATTGGAAAAGATTCCTGGGTAGTCCAGCAACGTATTGGAATGCTTTTGAGGTCTTGAAAGGAGCTCTAGCTGTGAAAACAGTTTTGAGATTTTTAGGAAAAAAGTGCAAAGTTGTTCTCCTGTTTTAGGCGCAACTTCTGTGTTGTTAGCATTAGGTTTGCAATGTCCATATATGTGTGACTGAATTAGGTTAGAAAAACTGGCCCAAAATCCATGTATTCAATGATTCAATATTTGATTTTCAAGCATCTTTTTCAATCCTTTTTTGTCATAGAAACTTGCTTATTTTGGAAGATTTGGTCCCTTGATGTGGTACACGAAATCTCTAGGTCATGATGAGTGAATATGCTGCACCAAAAGATTCAAAACCTTTATTTGAGTATTTTTTTCATAATTAATTTTAATTAAATGAATTAATAGGATTAAAAACTCAATTAATTAATTAAAATAAGAAAATAATTCCCTTTTAGCTTAATGGGTCGTGCATAGCCTTTGGGTGATGATTCATAGAAGAAATTGAGGCCCATTAGCAATTTTGAGGCTTTTGAAGCAAAGTTGACTTTTCAAAATTCCCAAAAATTTCCCAACTTCCACAAGGCATATCTTGCACAATTTTTAAGCTTTGATCATGTTCTTGGACATTTTGGAAAGGTCTTGAACTCCTCTAACCAATGCCTTTGGTCCCATGTCATTTTGATTTACCAATCTCAAGTTATGGTCTTTGACTTAAAGTGCCTTTTTGTTGACTTTTGAAAATGACCTATAATGTTGAGATTGATAACTTTTTGTGAGAGCATCTCTTGGACTTGAAGTGTGAAGATGAGTTGTAGGAAATGTCATTCTCTTCAAAATGAGATTTGGATGGAATTTTTCTGATAAACCATGTGGAAGTTATGCCTTGGTCAATTTGCAGTTGACTTTTTCAACTGTCCAAAAATAGAAACTTTTGCATCTTGAGACTTTTTGAGCCATGCTTTGAGAATCATGATCAAGAATTTATCAAATGATGTTTGTGGCTTCAAAATAAGATGTTGACCAAAAATTTTGACTTTTGACTGTCAAATGACCATTTTGCCCCTGCAGTTGACTGTGAAGCATTTAGGGTTTTTGACTGTGCAATTTGGTGCTGTGAGTCTTGGAACTTGGCATATGGATGCTTGACAATGTTTATAGGCATGTGGGACTTGTTTGGACCCTTGGAAACTTCAATTTCTTTTCCAGAACCAAAACCCTAATTTTTGACTGTTAGGAGGCCATTGGACTGTGCAACCTTTGGGGAGATTTTGAAGCATGCTCTTAGCAAATCTTGAAGAATACGGGAGGGCAAATTTTGGGGTACAACAGTTGCCCCTGTTCAATCTTCTTAGACCTGAGGGTGTAGATTGGCTGGCGTGCCTTTCGTAATCCGAAGGTGGAAGATGATTGAACACTAGAGTGCCCAGAAATTTGCGCTCACATGTTAGCAGTGTGATGTGGGGAATGGGCTTACAGATGCCATTTGGAGATTGATGGATAGGAAGATGGGCTTACAGACGCCATGTTGAGAGGTGATGGTTAGGTGGATGGCTTATAGATGCCATCTGGGTGTCGATCGCGTAAGAGATTCCTTAGCGAGAACTTGCGTACCTGAAAAAGAAAGATAATTACCTGGCTTGTTACAGGAGTTGATCTTCAAACATTTTTTTTATATAGACGCGCCCTGGCTGGATGCAGGTATCGAATCTTTGAAATCTTTAGACGTGCCCTGGCGAGATACAGGAATCGAGTCGGGAGCTTCAAAAGGTTATGAATGAATCAGGGATGGTTACTACCTCAACGGGACGGTGAGAGAACCTTGGATGATTACTATCTCAACAGTAACAATGAGAGAATCTTTCAGACGCACCCTGGCAAGATACAGGAATCGGGTCTGATAATGTTAGTCTTCAACGGATACACCCTGGCAAGATACAGGCATCGGATCCTCGAACTCTTCAGACACACCCTGGCAAGATACAGGAATCGGATCTGGTAATGTTAGTCTTCAACGGATACACCCTGGCAAGATACAGGCATCAGATCCTCGAACTCTTCAGACGCACCCTGGCAAGATACAGGAATCGGATCTGGTAATGTTAGTCTTCAACGGATACACCCTGGCAAGATACAGGCATCGGATCCTCGAACTCTTCAGACACACCCTGGCAAGATACAGGAATCGGATCTGGTAATGTTAGTCTTCAACGGATACACCCTGGCAAGATACAGGCATCGGATCCTCAAACTCTTCAGACACACCCTGGCAAGATACAGGAATCGGATCTGGTAATGTTAGTCTTCAACGGATACACCCTGGCAAGATACAGGCATCAGATCCTCGAACTCTTCAGACACACCCTGGCAAGATACAGGAATCGGATCTGGTAATGTTAGTCTTCAACGGATACACCCTGGCAAGATACAGGCATCGGATCCTCGAACTCTTCAGACACACCCTGGCAAGATACAGGAATCGGATCTGGTAATGTTAGTCTTCAACAGATACACCCTGGCAAGATACAGGCATCGGATCCTCGAACTCTTCAGACGCACCCTGGCAGGATACAGGAATCGGGTCTGGTAATGTTAGTCTTCAACGGATACACCCTGGCAAGATACAGGCATCGGATCCTCGAACTCTTCAGACGCACCCTGGCAGGATACAGGAATCGGGTCTGGAATCGATCGTCAACAGATACACCCTGGCGAGATACAGGAATCGGATCTTTAGTTGCGACCGTTGATAGTAATCATCTTGGTATTAACCTTTGTCCTGAAAAGACAAAATGTTAGTTGTATGCGATGTCATGATGTATGACATGCGTGATGAGATTATATGTTCATGATGCGTATATGCATGCTATAATGTATGGAAATGCGATGTTTATGAATGTATGTTTTTGTCTTAGGAAAATAAATCCTTGACGGATGCCGGGAAGTTAAATCCTGGGCTGATGTAGAGCTTTTGTTTCCACTGGGGAGGATGGTTGCAAGAATACCGGTAGGAGAAGATGACTCCGTTGGGGAATTAACTTGGCGAATAGAATACTCTGCGGGGGAAAATTATTCTAGCGATCTTACTGGGGAACAATACTCTGTGGGAAGAGAGGTACTTTGCTGGGATGTTGATGATAACTTCGCTGGGGATAGCGTTGTTATGTTATGTTGAAGGAATTAAAAGACTCCGCTGGGGATAAGAAGACTTTGCCGAGGACGGCCTTTCCGTGGCTTTTGGCTGAGGATAACCCAGTTATATCCTGGTAGGGAAATAACCTTTGAAGAAAACTGGGAAACGCGTTCGTGCTCTGCAGGGGGAGGCTTCCAGAATCTACTGGGGATAAGCTTCCTGCTGGGGAGATGATTTCAAACTTTCCTGGGGGAATCTTGAACTATACTGGACTCTCCTGGGGAAATTTTGAGATGTACTGGAAGTGACTCCACTGAATGTCTGGTATACCGCCGGGGAACAGTCTTAGATTAAGACTGCCGGGGATGCTTGTTAAGAATATCTGTATGATGTGCTGGGGAATGTTGAGATCTGCTGGAGGATATCCGACTTCCTTAAGGCTGATGGTATAGCTTTGCTTGGGGAGAGTGTATTGACTTGCTGACTCACTCTCTGGGGAATTAAGATATCTTGGTTATGTTCTTCAGCTGAACTTACCTTGGTACCTTGGTGGACAGAGCAATTAGATTGCTTAGACAACTCATTATTGCCCCTGTTTCTAATGTTACCTGTAATTAATCCTTTGTTTTGTATACAAATATTTATGAGTTAGCAGTTATTGTCAAATGCATATATCACAAATTGAACCTTGGACGTTCTTCGCAAAACAAAACAGAAAAAGGGAAAAAACAAAAGGCAATTTGTAGCTGAAAAGTGAATTTATATTGATTTTTGAATTGCCTGTAAATAGGCGTTTTATGTACAAGAGGCTGACGTCCTAATAGGAGAACGCCGCCGAATAAAAGAGTTTATACAAATTTGTACAAAGGGAAAACAAAACAGCTATGTGAAAAGAACAATCCCACTGGGTTTCAACTCTGCTATCGCCTTTATATCTTCGAGCGTCTCATCACTTGATGACCTAGCTGAAGATGAAGCTGATTGATGGATGTCGTTTGAACTTGACAGTTGATACCGGATTCTGGATGCAAAGTGATCCAATGAGACATAGTATTACGCTTCAATCCTTAACTTTTTCCTGGACCGCCCTTTCGGGTTTTCAGTCCACCGGGATACCCAATTTTTCCCAAGTCGCCTTTTCAGGTTTTCGACTTGCCGGGTGTACAGATTTTTTTTCATTTCATCCCTTCATTTTGCCCGAACCCTTTTGGTTCGCCGGGAAGCCCTAATTTTTGCCTAGGTATGTCAACCTAGCGGGTCTTTTATCATGCTTAGTATCTTTTTACTATGTCTGCATTGGCGGGGTGAGGAAGGTCGTCACCATCCATAGTGGTTAGAATCATGGCTCCTCCTGAGAACACATGTTTAACCACAAATGGCCCTTCGTACGTAGGGGTCCATTTGCCCCTTGGATCACTCTGAGGAAGGATGATACGTTTGATTACCAGATCCCCAACTTGATATTCTTGTGGTCTGACCTTCTTGTGAAATACCCTGATCATACGTTTTTGGTACGTCTGACCATGACAAATAGCAGTGAGTCTCTTTTCGCGATTAGATTTAACTGATCAAGTCGTGTCTGGATCCAATCCTCTTCGCTCAGATCTGCATCCTTCATTATCCGGAGAGAGGGTATTTGCACTTCGATCGGTAAGACAGCCTCCATACCGTAGACCAAGGAAAAAGGAGTTGCCCCGGTTGACGTCCTTGCTGAGGTACGGTACCCATGTAGAGCAAACGGTAACATCTCGTGCCAATCTTTATAAGTCACTGTCATCTTTTGCACAATCTTCTTGATATTCTTATTCGCTGCTTCTACAGCCCCATTCATCTTCGGCCGGTAAGGAGAAGAGTTGTGGTGCTGTATCTTAAATTGCTCGCAGAGCTCAGTGATCATCTTGTTATTGAGATTGGTACTGTTGTCTGTAATGATTCTTTCCGGGACTCTGTATCGACAGATCAGGTTATGCCGAATGAACCGTGCCACAACATTCTTGGTTACAGTGGCGTAGGAAGCTGCTTCAACCCACTTCGTGAAGTAATCAATCGCCACCAGGATGAAGCGATGCCCATTGGATGCCGTAGGTTTAATCTCACCGATCATATCTATGCCCTACATTGCAAAAGGCCAAGGTGCAGTCAGGACATTCAGAGGGACTGGAGGGACGTGCACCTTATCTGCATATATCTGACACTTATGGCATGTCCGAGAATGTTGGTAACAGTCGGCTTCCATGGTGGACCAGAAATACCCTGCCCGAAGGATTTTCTTTACCATGGTGTGTCCACTGGAATGTGTTCCGAAGGTACCTTCATGTAGCTCCGCCATGATCCTTTCTGCTTCAGTTTTATCCACACAACGTAGTAAGGTCGAATCATGGTTTCGCTTGTACAGGATGCCGTTGCTAAGGAAGAACTTCGCTGCGAACCTTCTCAGAAACTTTTTATCGTTGACAGATGCACCTTCAAGGTATTCCTGAGCTTCCAAGTATCTCTTCACCTCATGGTACCAGGGTTTCTCAGTCACTGTTTCAGCCTCAAGATCGCAACAGTATGCCGGTTCGTCCAATTTCCAAATGATGACCCGGGGAGCCTCATTGTCCCATTTGACTTTGAACATAGAAGACATCGTAGCTAACGCGTCCGCCAACTGATTCTCCTCTCTTGGGAAATGTTCAAAAGTTATCTCTGTAAAATGGGGGATCAATGTCAACACAGATTCTCTGTAAGGAATAAGGTTCGGATGTTTCGTATCCCACTCGCCTTTGATCTGATTGATCACGAGAGCGGAATCTCTGAAGACACTCAGATACTTGATCCTTAAGTCGATCGCAGCTTGAAGACCCATGATGCATGCCTCATACTCTGCCATGTTGTTGGTGCAGTTGAAACATAGCCGGGCAGTGAGTGGAGTATGAGTGCCTTGAGGGGATATTATCACAGCACCGATACCATTACCCAAAGCGTTAGAGGCTCCGTCAAAGTGCATAGACCATCGGGATCCTTCCTCGAGTCCTTCATCCGGTCCAGGTACTTCACAATCGGTTACTATCATGATGCTCTCGTCAGGAAATTCGAAGTTCATTGACTGATAGTCGTCCACTGCCTGGTGTGCCAAGTGGTCTGCCAATACACTTCCTTTGATAGCTTTCTGGGTCGTGTACTGGATTTCGTATTCTGTCAAGATCATTTGCCATCTTGCTATTCTCCCAGACAGAGCAGGCTTTTCAAATATGTACTTTATAGGATCCATCTTTGAAATCAACAAGGTAGTATGAGTCAGCATATACTGTCTCAGCCGGCGAGCAGCCCATACCAAAGCGCAGCAAGTTTTCTCGAGCAGTGAGTATCGGGTCTCACAGTCGGTAAACTTTTTGCTAAGGTAATAAATGGCGTGCTCTTTTCGGCCAGACTCGTCATGCTGCCCCAGTACACACCCCATTGAATTGTCAAGTACTGTCAGGTATAGTATCAGAGGTCTCCCTTCCACTGGTGGCATGAGAATGGGTGGTTCTTGGAGATACTCTTTGATTCTGTCAAAAGCGGCTTGACATTCATCGTTCCAACGTACTACCTGGTCTTTCTTCAGCAGCTTGAAGATTGGTTCACAGGTAGCGGTTAGGTGCGAGATGAACCGGGAAATATAATTCAGGCGTCCTAAAAAGCCTCTGACCTCTTTCTCTGTCTTAGGAACTGGCATCTCTTGAATGGCCTTGACCTTGGCAGGGTCCACTTGAATACCCTTATCACTTACAACGAAACCTAGCAACTTTCCAGATCTTACCCCGAAGGTGCACTTGTTCGGGTTTAACCTCAGCTTATATAGTTTCAGACGGTCAAACAGCTTCTGTAGATGGTCAAGGTGTTCCTCCTCAGTTTGAGACCTTGCAATCATGTCGTCAACATACACTTCAATTTCATGATGGATCATGTCATGAAATAAAGCAACCATGGCACGTTGGTAGGTTGCCCCAGCATTTTTCAACCCGAATGGCATGACCTTGTAGCAGAAGGTGCCCCACTGAGTAACAAAGGTAGTCTTTTCCATGTCTTCAGGAGCCATCTTGATCTGATTATAACCTGAAAAGCCATCCATGAAGGAGAACACCTTGTGCTGAGCGGTATTGTCAACCAGAACGTCAATGTGAGGTAGGGGGAAGTCATCCTTGGGGCTGGCCCTGTTCAGATCCCTGTAATCAACACACATTCTGACCTTACCATCCTTCTTTGGTACCGGCACCACATTAGCAATCCACTGAGGATAAGAAGTCACGACAAGAAACCCGGCATCAAACTGTTTCATAACCTCAGCTTTGATCTTCTCAGACATCTCTGGACGCATACGGCGGACCTTTTGCTTAACCGGAGGACAGTCTTCCTTGGTAGGCAAATGATGGACCACAATGTCAGTATCCAACCCGGGCATGCCTTCGTAGGACCAGACAAAGATCTCCACATAATCATGTAACATCTGAGTCAACCGTTGTTTTACGCTGAGCTCTAGATTGGCACCAATCTTAACCTCCTTTCTGTCTGTCTCAGTACCCAGATTTATCATTTCCACCGGCTCTTCATGCAGTTGAATTGCCCTCTCTTCCTGGAGTAACAGTCTTGCAAGCTCACCAGGCACTTCGCAATCATCTTCACCTTCGTCTTCAGCTAAGTTGATCGGATTTTCGAAGTCATAACTGGCAGTAGCAGAGTCGTTACCAGTGAGATCCAGAGTGGATTGAAACCTGTGTAGGTGAGTGTGTGTAAATACAGCTGTTTTGCAATATAAAGAAAGAAAGAAAGAAAAGGAGCACAAGATTTGAAATGCGAAAAAACGTCCAAGATCTTTATTCATGATATATGTAAATGACAGTTATAAGCCCTCACAAATGAAGCCAACGGTGCCCCGGGTAAGACACCGGGCCATAAAGTTTCAATTCATTGTTTATTACAAATAACAAAAACAAAGGAATTCATTACTGCGTAACAAAAGTAACAGGTGTATGATCTTTGGCGGTCCAATTGTTTAATCCACCGTCAGTCGTCGGGTAGATCCAGCTATCGAACTCTGATTCTTCCACTTCGTCTTCATCCCCAATAGCATTCACTCTTGGATTGGTGATGAGCACAGGAGGTCTTCCGATCCTAGCTTTGCGCACAACCCTCTGAGCCTCTGCAGTAAAACCCAGTCCAAACTTGTCAGTTTTAGGAGTGAAATCAGGGAGCCTGCCCCAGTTAGCACATTCACCTTTCTCGATTACAGCCCGTGCATCCTTCAAGGAGGCCATCTTCAAAGGAAAGTCCTCTTCAACCACCGTTTCCGCTGCTGTCAATGTCGGAGGTACCTCTTCAAAATGCTGAAAGGGGGTTTCAATAAACTCCCCGTCCATCTCGACATACCGGAAGGAATTCAGATGACTCACCATATATTCCTCCTCCCCCTGCACAGTGACGATCTTCCCTCTAACAGGGTACTTGAGCTTTTGGTGTAGGGTAGAGGTTACTGCCCCAGCTTTGTGAATCCAAGGTCGACCCAGTAAACAGGAATAAGATGGACGAATATCCATCACATAGAATGTTGAGTCAAAGACTTGGGAACCAACATGAATAGGAATGTCTACCTCTCCATGAACCATCCTCTTCGATCCGTCAAAGGCTCGAACAATGATGTTGCTAGGCTTCAACTCCAGGCCCTCACAATCCAACCGGTCTAAGGCCTTCTTGGGTAACACATTCAGGGAAGAACCGGTGTCCACCAGCACGTGCGCCAGATTAGTGCCCCTGCATTCTATAGAGACATGCAGGGCATCATTGTGGTTCTTTCCTTTGGCGGTAAGGTCAGCATCCGAGAAACCCAAACCATTGTCAGCTGTCAAATTGGCTACGCAATTAATAAACTGGTCTGCAGATGTCTCCTGTGGCACATGGGCCGTCTTTAGAAATGAAATCAGGGCCTTAGCATGGGCCTCTGAGCACAGTAGTAATGAGAGCATAGAGATCTTGGAGGGTGTATGCCCCAGCTGTTCAACGACATTGAAGTCGCTCTTCTTGATTATCTTCAGAATTTCCTCCATCTCTTGCTGGGAGGCTTCAACATTCACAGATTTTGGTGCCTCCATCCGGGCAGGCTCATCATCAATCCCTTTGCCCTGAGCATTAGATGACTCGGCAGCAGGGGAAACAACTTGATCAGAAGTGGAAACAAGTACACTTGCAGGCGTTATTACGAGAGGTCTTCGAATAACTGGTGGCGCAATGTCAGGCGAGAAGAGCCTGCCACTGCGGGTTACTTTGGCTGGACTGGTGATATTGCTGATGCTGGTACCGGTATTGAACTCTTGCTTTATTCCAAGTACATATACATCTGCCCCATAGTGCCATGGGACAGCCTTATCAGATTCATAGGGGAGGGGCCCCGGAACAGTAATAACAATGGGTGCGACAGTCATGATTTTAACTGGCTTCCTCAGGGGAGCCTTGATTGGATTGTTGAAAATTGTAACGAAAGATACTTCTTCCACAGGAACAAACGGAACAGCGGTCTTCTTAAACAGAATTTCCTTGCTATCCATCAGGCCTTGGATGCCTAACTTCAGCAACGGACAACCAGTGGGGGAAACAGCACACAAAAGGCAACCCTCGCCACAACCCGGAAATAAACCGGCTAGCAGCAGGTTCCTTTTAACAGTCAATAGAGGAGTAGCTACATCATTCACAGAAACAGCATACAAATCTTCATCAACAGCATTTACTCCATGCTGGGGCATAGGAGCAGTCACCACATTTGGCCTCTCAGGCGCTTCAAATTGTATCTCCTTCGCGTCAATAAGGTCCTGCACCTTGTTTCTCAGGGCCCAGCAGTCATCAGTAGAATGCCCCAGGCTATCGGAGTGATAAGCACAGCGGGCATTTGGATTACACTTGGGAGAGGCAGTGTTCACAACCTTTGGAGCCTCTCTGACAGTCACTAAGTTGGTGGATAGCAGCTACGGCAAGATTTGTGACAAGGTCATGCTCAGCCAGGTAAATTCTCTTCTAGGTCTTTCAGCCCTGGGTTGATTAGTTTGCCGAGGAGCGGCAGCAGGCTTTGCAATCACTACCGCGTTGACAGATTGGAGGCGCTCTGGTTTATCTTGCCTCCTAGGCCCATACACAGCACTGGCCTCCTTCTTAAAAGGTTTCTTCTCAGAATTTGCAGATGTACCTTTCTGAATCTTTCCGGACTTCATTCCAGCCTCTATTCTTTCCCCAGTCAGAATAAGGTCAGTAAACCCTGCAGACGAATTACTGATAAGATGATTGAAGAATGGCCCGGAGAGGGTCCCCAAGAACATATCCACTAGCTCACGGTCTGTTAACGGTGGCTGCACCCTGCCAGCCAGGTCCCTCCACTTCTGCGCATACTCTTTAAAACCTTCGCCTGATCCCAGCGACATACCCTGGAGTTGGGTACGTGTAGGAGCAAGGTCGGCATTATATTGATACTGCTTGTAAAAAGCAGTAGCCAACTACTCCCAGTTACGAACTTTGGTCCCATCCAGCTGATAGAACCATTCGAGATGAGTCCCTGAAAGACTCTCCTGGAAGAAGTGGATCCACAAGTTCTTGTCCACTGTGTACGGCTGAATCTTCCGCACATAAGATCTGAGGTGTAGCTTAGGGCAAGACGCCCCGTCATACTTGGTGAAAGATGGTGCTTTAAACTTGTGAGGGATGATCACACCAATAGATAAACCCAAGTCTCCGATATCCAAACCAGGCACTTGTTGAATTTCCATGGCGTTCAGACGATCTTCCAACTGCTTGTATCTGTCTTCAGCCGGAGGATACTGTTCCTCATTAAAATCAGTCTCATTGTCAGAGACCACCGGACTTGGAGCCCTTCCCCCCTGGGGACTGTCTTTGCATACAGAAGAACCAGCTTCCTCATTCTGCAGAGTGTTACCAAACCTTCGGCCCGAGTTGAAAAGAACAGTTCTCTTCTTATTCTTCTCCTTCTTCAGGAGCAAAGCCTTCAGCTCGTCTTGGCCTTGAGCCGAACCCATGATCAGCTCCTGAAATTGTGCGTTCTGCGCCTGAAGGGCCTTGATAGACAGCTCGGTATATGATTCAGGGTTCATGATGCTGAAATAAATAGCGAAGAACAGTAAGCAACCTGAAAAGAAGAGTACCTACTATGCACATGATGAATGATATGTGTTTATGCAATGCATCAAGGGTTCGAAAGTTCAAATTTGTTGTAGACAAAAGGAACACACGTTATCATTAAGGAAATAATTGTTCAGTACATCAAAGCCTCATGGGCACAACATTACAAAAGCAAATCAATCCCAAAAGACACTACGCATCCTCTTCGGAGCAATGTAAGTGTTGAGATTCCTCTCCTCGTGCAGTAGGCGGGTGAGCTCCAAGACCTTCTTTTCACTAGCATGTAGACTGGTCTCAAGAGAATTCCGTTCTTTCTTAAGCTGGATCCAGCTCTTCTGCATTTCTTCCCAGGACGTGGGCATGTCAGGATGTTGAATGGTATAGGACACCTCTCCTTCCAATACTGGCTCTTTGATCACAGGGAGAACATGAGGATATGTCATCACTAACTTCTGGGAGCGGGCTCGTACCCACTTGAGATAAGGCTCCAACGGGATGGAATTCCTGTGCCCCAGGGTCTTGCTGTCTATCCTACTTGGCATCCTCCAAGCTCTGATAAATCTCTGGTGGAGTCCTTGTGCATCGTTGTCGAAGTCAAAAACTATGTAAGGAATTAACATGTCATGAGGGTCGTCCTTTCGAGCATAACCAAACTGTCTCCAAGCCAGGCACAGGTTGTAAGTAATACCTCCTCTGATTCCAAGTAAAGGAACATTAGGGTACTCCCCGCAACGATCAATGATAGTGACATCCTCTCTGGACCGAGAGCACCAATGTATATCAGCATGTGTAAGAGTCATCAATCACTGTGACCATCTCAAACCCCGCTCGTTCTTCAAAACTGATTGTGGAAGGTGCGAAATAAACCACCTTCCCAGGAGAGGAGTGCAGCACATAAGAACACCTCTTTTTCGCATGGTTCGAGTGTAACATGAGTGAAGGATGTCCCCAAGCAACGTAGGTATAGGATTCCTGGACATGAAGATCTGGACAGCACTGATATCTATAAGCTGATCTGGATTAGGGAACAACACCAAACCATAGACAAGGAGGGCCACAACCTCTTCAAAAGCTTGTAGGTCAAGGGAGTTCCAACATTCTTGGGCCTTCTCAAACAGAAACCTGGCTAAGGACCCTTTGATGCCACTTCTAACTTCCCAATGTCCCTTGAGGTCAGATGATTGTAGGTGTAAGGCTTTAGCAATCTCTTCAAGCTTGGGTTCCTTTTCCGTACCGTTGTAGGGTAGTTGATCAAGGATAGGGACCTTCAAGAGCCGGGAGAACTCTTCCAATGTAGGTACCAGTTGATAATCCAGGAAAGTGAAACAGTGATGCAGAGGGTCAAAGAACTGGAACAGGACCTTTATCATATCTTCCTCAATGTTGGTGTTGACCAAGCTGATAAGTCTTCCATGTCTTTCACTGAATGAAGAGCTCTCGGGAATCCTGGATATAAGCTCTTTAAGCTGAGGAGGGATCCTTACAAGGCTGATCTGAATAGTCTTTCTGCGAACAGTTTCCATGTCCTACAAAACAAGAACAAAGATGAAGATTCGAACCCCTGAAATGGTTAGCCAATGCATATGATGCTGTATGATGTCATGATGCTATGATTAAACACACCACAAATATTTACAAAGGCAAACATGATAAGGCACACAAGTCACACCACAGCCCTTAGAGTTTAGGCCTGCATGGGGTCTGGGTGTTACCCTCTTGAAGTTGGTGGGCTCAACCTGTCCTATCAGAAGTAACCGGGTTCTAAAGGTCCCAATATCACTGGATTGCTTTCATTGTTCATCGTTTCGATTTAGCCACTGAACTGGCAGCCGAAATATTCCAGGAAAGCAACCCTCAATTGAGTGTAGTATCGAGTATCAACCAACCTCGGACTGCACCAAAGTCAGTTATCTCACTACCCTAAAGAGGCCAAGATAGTTCAATTAAGGTTCCTAAGGTCAGTTGATGCTTCACGACACCACATGGAGGCCACGTACTCTCCTTGACTGAACTCAAGGGTTACCGGTACACACCAAAGTGCCACATCAACGTAGCAGACTGTTTCAACCATGTCGGTATACCCCGCACAGTTCCCTCACAGCCTTGTTGCTACTTTCTAAGAAGGTATCCCCAGATCTGGGTTAGGATCTATAGAACTCCCAAGACAGTCCCACAATAATAAAGCAAACAAGTCAAAGCAATTGAAAACACAGTTATGAACTATCCTAAGGTACACCTCACTTTAAGTATGTCCCCAGCAGAGTCGCCAGTTCTGTGATCGGTGGATCTGGAACTGACTGTTTAACGCTGGTTCGCGAAATTTCTCGGAAGCAAGAGTCGCCACCGTCTTTTATTTTCTCCGATATGGAAAGGACAAAAGCACAGAAAAATTCCTTATTGAGATTGTTCTCGGTTCGGGAGGTAGATTTATAGAAATGGGAGGTGTTAGAACCCTTTCTATCCATGGTTATCCATGGGCTCTGAGATACTTGCTCATTTGTGTTTTCAAAATGTTTGTTTGCTTTTCAAAGTGAGTGGGTTTGAAAAAGTTTCTTTGAAAGTTTCAGATCGACTCTTGTATCAGTCCTCAAGAGTGTTTGAAAAGTTGTTTTGAAAGCTTTTTGAAAAGTGTCGGTGTGAAAGAAGTTTTTGATTTGTTTTGAATTAGAGCAAGTATCTACGAGTCATCTACCTACCCTAAGGAATTATGCTGTGTAAATTTCCTTAAGGTAGTACCATCCCACCATTGAGAGGTAGGTAGCACCACCGTTGGAGGTGTTCGGGTCAATTCGAGGATTAGGGACAGTGTGGTCACCGAGCAACAGTAAGACACCTTAGAAGCTACCCTTATGCCATTGATCTTTTTATTCCGAGGCAACCGTTTCGAGGCAACTATTCCGAGGCAACCGTTCTGAGGCAACTTGTTCGAGGCAACTAGATCAATGGACATAAGGACTCACTAAGACGTCCTATACTCGACGACCACGTTTCGAGGGGCAAGGCAACAGTGAGGCGTACCCTAGAAGTGGTGTGTGAATTGTGTGTCATTTTCAGTTATAGTTTATCTTGATCATGCATTGGGTGAGCTACGCTTTGATTTTTATTTGGGCCATTCATTCTTTCATGTGATTAGCAGTTAAAAGGTGCGGAAATTAAAATGCAGAAAATAAAGGTCCTACGCTATTACAAGGCGTGGGTCTATACATCGCCAAATTAAACAAAGACCCATTTTTTGAATAAAAGTGCGGAAAGTAAATGTCCTAATTACTATTACAAAGCTTTGGGGCAAATACATAATATTTAGAATGAAAAATAGAAGCAAACGCGCGAAAAGAAATTATAATTGAAGGTGCAAGGGCGTTGGACCCTTTAAAGAAATTAAATTGAAATTGGAAGTGAATTAATTATTTAATAAGAAAAGAAGTTATTTTTTTGGTTTTTTTGGTATTTAATGAAAATAAAGAAAATTAATTAAAATTAAAAGTTAAATAAAACCCTAATTCTAAATTTGTTTTTAATTATTAAAAAAGATTGTTTAAGTTTAACCTAATTTAACCCTAATTAATTAATTACAAGTTTATTTACAAGATAATTAATAATTAATAATGATAAGAATAAAAAAGTTATTTATTGAGAAAAAGAATAAAAACACTAAAACCCTAATTTCTACATTTTTAGTTTATTTAAGAAAAAAAACATTAAAGTTGAACCTAAAATTAAACTAATTTGATTATTAAGGTTTATTTACAAAAACTATTAATGAATTAAAAAATAAATAAACATATTTTATTTTTGACTTTTCTGATTTTTTTGTATTTTTGTATTATGAAAATTAATTTTATGGAATTGAATAAAAGCAATTAATCAAATAAAAGAAAAAGAGAGAATTAAAATAAAAAGAAATCTGCAAACCATAGGAGGGGTATCTGGCCCTTAGAGGAGGCTTATTGTGAGTAATCTGGCCCAACAGATGCAAGGCCCTTTTTGACTTTTAGTGATTGTGTGTGAGTTCATTGACCAGCGTGTACGGTGATCTTCCCATTCTGGCCATTAGATTGAAGTTGCTGGACATGTGGCAAGTTGTGGCATTGGGCGTTTGGTGGACCACAAGAGGGCAAGTGTACCTGAACGCATTACAAGAAAAAATATTGAGAATATGGGGGACCTGGGAATCGAACCCAGGTCCCAACGCTTGCAACTAGCCTTTTCCACCAACTGAGCCATTTAACACATTCTTTAGTATAATGAAAGATAAATAATGTAAATGAAATATACGCTTATGATATGGAACCAACAAAAAGGCGCGCCAGATTCAAACTAACCAACCATGTCCTTACAACTCAGCGTCTTCTTCGTTTGCCTGGAAATAAAATAAGAGATAGCGGGGGTTTTAGACCCCCACTAATTGTAATACACAAAAATAGCGATTAGCATATAGTCCATCATAAATTAAGCGCGAGGTGGTCAATTGTTTCGTCCAGATGCCCTGATTCTAATGGCACTATTTTGGTTGGCTAATTTTTCCTTAAGCGTAAAACCCCAAATCTGGAGCTTTGAAACCCTAAGCAACGTTCATGGTAACTTTCCATACATGCAGGCATTCTTCAATTGAATTGTGCCATTAGCTTCAGAATCATCATATTAGTATAAATCAAACATTAAAACGTATGGAAAATGCATGTAAATTCAAATACGATTAAGAAAATTTTCATGAACAGGGCGATTGCGTTCTACCACTTCTTCGAGTATGGAGACTTGGCTTTGATTGGAAAAGATTCCTGGGTAGTCCAGCAACGTATTGGAATGCTTTTGAGGTTTTGAAAGGAGCTCTAGCTGTGAAAACAGTTTTGAGATTTTTAGGAAAAAAGTGCAAAGTTGTTCTCCTGTTTTAGGCGCAGCTTCTGTGTTGTTAGCATTAGGTTTGCAATGTCCATATATGTGTGACTGAATTAGGTTAGAAAAACTTGCCCAAAATCCATGTATTCAATGATTCAATATTTGATTTTCAAGCATCTTTTTCAATCCTTTTTTGTCATAGAAACTTGCTTATTTTGGAAGATTTGGTCCCTTGATGTGGTACACGAAATCTCTAGGTCATGATGAGTGAATATGCTGCACCAAAAGATTCAAAACCTTTATTTGAGTATTTTTTCATAATTAATTTTAATTAAATGAGTTAATAGGATTAAAAACTCAATTAATTAATTAAAAATAAGAAAATAATTCCCTTTTAGCTTAATGGGTTGTGCATAGCCTTTGGGTGATGATTCATAGAAGAAATTGAGGCCCATTAGCAATTTTGAGGCTTTTGAAGCAAAGTTGACTTTTCAAAATTCCCAAAAATTTCCCAACTTCCACAAGGAATATCTTGCTCAATTATTAAGCTTTGATCATGTTCTTGGACATTTTGGAAAGGTCTTGAAGTCCTCTAACCAATGCCTTTGGTCCCATGTCATTTTGATTTACCAATCTCAAGTTATGGTCTTTGACTTAAAGTGCCTTTTTGTTGACTTTTGAAAATGACCTATAATGTTGAGATTGATAACTTTTTGTGAGAGCATCTCTTGGACTTGAAGTGTGAAGATGAGTTGTAGGAAATGTCATTCTCTTCAAAATGAGATTTGGATGGAATTTTTCTGATAAACCATGTGGAAGTTATGCCTTGGTCAATTTGCAGTTGACTTTTTCAACTGTCCAAAAATAGAAACTTTTGCATCTTGAGACTTTTTGAGCCATGCTTTGAGAATCATGATCAAGAATTGATCAAATGATGTTTGTGGCTTCAAAATAAGATGTTGACCAAAAAATTTTACTTTTGACTGTCAAATGACCATTTTGCCCCTGCAGTTGACTGTGAAGCATTTAGGGTTTTTGACTGTGCAATTTGATGCTGTGAGTCTTGGAACTTGGCATATGGATGCTTGACAATGTTTATAGGCATGTGGGACTTGTTTGGACCCTTGGAAACTTCAATTTCTTTGCCAGAACCAAAACCCTAATTTTTGACTGTTAGGAGGCCATTGGACTGTGCAACCTTTGGGGAGATTTTGAAGCATGCTCTTAGCAAATCTTAAAGAATATGGGAGGGAAAATTTTGGGGTACAACACCATGGATTCAACGCGGTGGAGGATAGTGATGACGGCTATGACCTGGAAGAATGGATTTTACCAACCATCAACGGAGGACTCACCAACTGGGAAGCCAAAGATTTTTTCCCAATTACTTTTATCCAGCAGTAATTGTCTTTAAAATTTTTGTCAGACTTGTAATAATTAAACAATTCAGACTTTTAAAACCTTGTGTCTTACCCGGGGCACAACGGTCCATTTGTAAGGGTTGTTACTTCATTTTCATATGTCATCAATGAATCATGGACATTTTTGCATGAAAACTTTGTGCTCTTTGTCTTTCTTTTTCTGAATTTTTATTTATTTCAAAAATAGCTATTCTCTTACACACACACACACACTCACATATCAAAATGCAGATCTACATCCACTCAGGATCCCATGGGTAACGATTCTTCTATGGCCTATTGTGACTTTGAAAATCTAATTTACCAATCCGAAGACGAGGGTGAGGAATATTGTGAAGTGCCACGGGAACTAGCCAGGTTACTACAACAAGAAGAAAGGAACATACAACCCCACGAAGAACCAGTGGACACAGTAACTTAGGTACCGAAGAGGACAAGAAAGAAGTCAAGGTAGGAGCCAATTTGGAACCCAGTGTCAAGAGGCGTTTAACTCAGTTACTACATGACTAGGTTGAGTTATTTGCTTGGTCATACGAAGATATGCCAGGACTTGACGCTGATATCATGGTCCATCGTCTACCGATAAAAGAAGACTGCCCTCCGGTAAAACAGAAAGTCCATCACATGCGGCCAGACATGTCAGAGAAGATCAAGACTGAAGTCATGAAACAATTAAACGCTGGATTCTCAGTCGTCACCTCCTATCCACAATGGGTCGCTGTTGTACCCCAAAATTTTCCCTCTCATTTTTCAAATAATTTGCTCACAAGATCTCCTTTGGCTCAAGACTACATTAAGGATGATCAGCTCAAGACACCTCCTTAAGCACTGATGACCAAAATTAGGGTTTGAGTTTGCACAAGGATTTTTTAAATTCCAATGCCCCATATTAATTTCATGGATCATTATGGACCCCCAAGATCACTCAGGTCAAGTCTCAAACCTTGGATCACACTTTTGCCCAGTCAATTGAGCAGTTGACCTAAAAATCAGCTGTATTGGGGAAAAAGTCAACCATGGCCAATTTATAGTCAAACTTCATAATTTTTGATCCACATCAACATTTTAAACTCATATGTATCATTTGATCAAGTTTGGACCATAACTCCTCAAGAAATTTGATCAAATCTCCAAAAGGGCAAAATTGTCTAAATTAGGGTTTTGATTGGGAAAGGGTAATTTTTTATTTTTGACCTAGAAAATGATCAATTGATTTAAGACATGATATCAAGAGTCCAATTACATAATTTTTACCTAATGACATGGCTTAAAACATTACTCAAGTTCAAAGGATTGACAGATGAATTTCCAGTCAACTGATCAAAAGTCAACTGTATACTGAAAAGTCAAACTTTGACTTTTTGGTCAAATTCTAATTCCAAAGATCACAATTCATAAAAACATGTCAAAATATGAAACTTATTCATCAAGAAATCAAAAAGTCAAGATTTCATTTTGAAAAGTCAAAATTTCTAAACTTAGAAATTTTCTAAGTGTTGGAAATTTCATGTTTTTTCACAACTTTGAACAAAATTTTCACCATGATACTAGATGATTCAAGAGAAACTTCCAACATGAAAGTTGTAGATCTCCATGAAATATACAACTTTGCTTTACACAACTCCTTCCAAAAGTGCTTAGATCCCAAGTTATAATTTTAAGAACATGTGGTCATGAAATTAAGCACTTAGTGAAATTTTGCCCTAATTTGGTCAAGATTTTGACCCAACTTCATGGTACTTTTTCATATAGTTACAAGGTGAATCTTAAAAAGCAATTCAAAGATGGTATGTAGAGCACATTACAAGCTTTCCAAAATGTCCAAGAACTCTAATTTTGACCATTTTGCCCTTTTGATGATCTGATCAAATTTCTTGAGGAATAGTGGTCCAAACTTGATCAAATAACATATATGAGTTCACAATGTTGATATGAATAAAAAATTATGAAGTCTGACTGTAAATTGACCACAATTGACTTTTTCCCCAATACAGTTGATTTTTAGGTCAACTGATCAATTGACTGAGCAAAAATATGATCCAAGACTTGAAACTTGGCATGTGCAATCTTGAGGGTCCATAATGATCCATGAAAGTCATATGAGGCATTAAAAGTTAAATTATCCTTGTGCAATCTCAAACCCTAATTTCAGTCATCAGTGCTTAAGGAGGTGTCTTGAGCTGATCAACCCTTGTGCAGCCTTGAACCAAAGGAGATCTTGTGAGAAAATATTTGATAAATGAGTAGGCAAATTTTGGGATACAATAGAAATGTTTCAAGTTGCCCTAACAATGACAGGTCTTTATTCCCACGTCAAAGCTTGCAAACGATGGATCAAAACAGTTCCAAACATCACCATGAATACATATGTATGCATCAAATCATTCAACAATGCGTATATTAAGAGTTTGAAATTAACGAAAGTTACCAAAGTGGTGTAGTTGAGGGAGCGAGTTCTGGTGTGTTTCAAGCTTCATGGATGATTGGAATGAGTTCCTGGAGTCTTTATGAAGCTTACTTGATGCTTGGAATGGACTAAAAATGGCTGCACACGAGGGTTTGAGTTTTCCCTAGTTCTTGACAAATTTGAGATTTTTTAAGGTTCTTCTTGAGCTAGGACACACGTGTTTTTGATGTATGAATATGTTGGGTATTTATAGAGAGAAGATTAGATGAACAAAATTGAGATAAATCTTTTGTATTTAATGATCAAATATTTGATTTGAATTTTGCATGAAAAGCTTCTATTTTAGGCCAATCTTGTGCCAATCAACCTCTCACGATTTTTCTAGCTGGTCATGAGCTTTTTGGGCTTCAAATCTGACCAAAACAAAAGTCCACATGTCTTGTATCATTTATTTGGTATTTTATTTGATTTATTTTGCTTTTAATTGAATAAAATCAAAATAAAAAGAAATAAAAATTACAAAGATACATGAATGGATTTAGGAGTCCTTATGAGGTCATGATCACGTTTGAACCTAAAAACTTAGGCCCATTAGCCCAAAGATTCAACTTTGCTCAATCTAGGTTTCATGCATTTTCTCAAAATTGCTCAACTTGCACCAATCATAACTCTCTCAATTTTTAACGTATGAATGTGATCTGGGACTTTTTGGAAACCAAAAGATGTCTCCTACAACTTTCATGTTGGTCATTTTTTAATTTGAAGCATTTAACTTGATGTAAATTACTTTGACAAAAGATGTCTTTTTGTTGACTTTTAAAATGACCTGTAATGTTTTGGCTCATATCTCTCAAATGAAGCATTTTTGGCCTTGAGCTTAAAGAGACAAAGTTGTAGAGAATATAATTTCCTTCAAGATTATATTTGGTTGAGAAATTTCTGATGAAGTATGTGAAAGTTATGCTTGGTCAAAGTACTGTTGACTTCTCCTAAAGAAAACCCTAATTTAGTAACTTTTGACTTTTGATGAATCTTGAGTTTTCTTGATGAATCATGATCAACCTTTGATAAATTGATGAATTTCACTTCAAAATGTTGATATTGACCAAAAATCTTGAAGTTTGACTGTAGATTGGTCAAAGTTGACTTTTTGTCCAATACAGTTAATTTTCAATCATCTGACTAATTGACTGAGCAAACTTGTGATGTAAGGCTTGAAATTTGGCATGGGGATAGCGAGTCATATAAGAAAACATGAAGTTCATTTGAGGCATTAGAAACTCAATTTCCTTTGAGAGAAGCAAAACCCTAGTTGTAGGTAAATTGCTTAGGAGGAGAGTTTGTTTGGTCGACCCTTGAGTAGTCTTGAGCATTTGAGACCTTCATGAGCATGAGGAGAATTATTCAAATAATTTGTCTTGAAAATGGGAGGGCAAATTTTGGGGTACAACGGTAATCTAAGAGACCATATGAATCATGGTGAGGAGCTTCTTTTGACTTTGCCTCAATATGAACAAATTGTCTTCTGTGATAAGTCATATGGTTAGGATAGCCATGCAGTTTGTAACAACAGGACTTTAAGTGGCCAAATAACCCATAATAGTAATATCTCCATGGTTGGTACATGGGACTATAATACCTTCTCTAATGTCTTGACTGATGTTGGGACATGTGACTTGACATCTTCTACTCTTGTTTTTTGAGGAACAATCTCCACTACTTGCTTGTTGTTCTTCACATCTTGGTTATTATAACCAAGAACCTTCATATTCCCAGCATTCTTGCTAGTTTGAAGAATCGTATCCAGCATAGTAGAGTCATTGTTTAGAATTCTTACAGATTTGGTCATATTGTCAAGTTTTGATTTTTGCAATATTACCTCCTCTTTAAGATTAGAAATTATAGATAAATGCTCTTCTTTCTCAGCCTCCAATTGAGCAATAAGTATCTTTTGCTTCAATACTTCCTGAAAGATTCTTTCATTCTTGAGGCACATCTCTATGAACCCAATAGCCAATTCACTAACAATGAGTTCTCTAACATATGATTTTTTATCGAACTCACAAGTTCCTTCATCATACTCACAGATTCTAGTCAAGGAAGTCACTTGCTTGGCTGATTCTTCTTCATGATCACTTTCAGATTCTCCCTATGACCATGATAAAGATAAGCTCTCCCATTTATTTTTGAGATAGGTGGCACATTCAGTTCTTATGTGTCCATATCCCTCACATTCATGGCACTTGAAACATTTCCCTTGGCTTGGCTTTTCTTTAAATCTTGACATCCTTCCTAAGTCCTGGTTTCTGTTGATGTCGAATGACATGTTCTCAGCTTTTAACCTATACTTTCTCAACACCTTATTAAATTGTCTTCCCAGTAGCATAAGTTCTTCAGAAACTTCTTCTGAGTCAACATTTCCTCTATCCTTCGAGTCTCCAATATTAGAGGCAAAATCTAACTCTTGTTCTTTTTATACCTCTCATTGATATTCGATTCAAAGGTCTTAAGAGAGCTTACAAGTTCAACCACAATCATAGTGCTTATATTATGGGATTCTTCAATGGCAATCACCTTCATGTCAAACCTCTGTGGAAGAGATCTGAGCATCTTCCTGATCAGCTTATCTTATGATATCTTCTCTCCTAGGTCTTCTGAGTCATTAACAATGTCTAGGACAGTCACGTGAAAGTTCTGAGTACTTTCATCCTCCTTCATCTTCAAGTTCTCAAATTTTTTCAAGAGAAGTTGAAGTCTTGCCATATTCACCTTAGGATTTCCTTCATGAAACTTCCTTAAGATCTACGAAGCAACTTTAGCATGCTTACAGTTCTTTATCATCTTGAACACATTCTTATCAACTCCATTGAATATGGAATTCAACGCTTTGGAGTTTCCTTGAGATGATAACTCATCAGCATCATTCCAATCTTCTTCAAGCTTCAGCACGTCAGTAACCTTACCATCTTCATCCACAACCTTTGGTGATTCCTATCCTTTGACAACATTTTCCCATGCTTTGTTTCCTAGGGATTTTATGAACATCTCTATACGAGGTTTCCAACAAGTCATAGTTGGTACCATCCAAAATGGGTATTTTAACCACAATTCCTCCATCCTTATCCATTGCACCAAAAAGTAACTTCCATGAATATCACCAAGAGTCAGAGCAGAATGCATGCTCTAATACCAATTGAAATTTTGGATGTCATATCCTGGATGTCCTAAGAGATATCGAGATACCGGGTCCGACTTCAACATGCAACACTAGGATATATAAACAAACAAACAAACAAACAACATTGAAGGTAAATAACACACATATATTTTTACCCAGTTCGATGACAATAACACCTACTTTGGGGGCTACTAAGCCAGGGACAAAATTAACTAGATAGTATCAATTTGTAGACCTCACACCAAACATCACACTTTTCAGTCTACGCACTTAATCACCACCCTTTGCTTAACTTCTACCTAAGACACACCTAAGTATGAGGCTCTCCTTAAATCCCTCTTCAATTACGCTCAGAAATTAGAGCAACTCTAAACACAAGAAGAGAATAAAACTGGAAGTCACTCTTCTAAGACACACAAAAATAAATTTTTAAAAGCTTATGAGAATTGACACACAAATACTCAATGCTTAACAACTTATGAGCATCTGACACATAAATGTTCAATGCTTAAAAGCTTATGAACATCTGACAGAAACTTACAACCCAACAATAAGGATTCTAAAACCCTAAAAAAACACACATGTAAGTTCCATCTAATAATAGGTATACACCAGTCTATTTATAACATTATTCAGGACGGAGTTGGGCTTCAAATCGCAACAGTGGGGCTGCACAAAGTCTGCACAAACTTCTACAAGAAAATAGGTCTTCAATCATTAGTTTCCTAAAATGTCTCCATATTTAGAAACTTTGCATATCTTCGAAAACCTACATAGAATCTTTGATTTGTCAATCTTGGATGCCACATAAGCTAACTAAATATTCCCTGAATATTCACTAACTAACATATATCAGCTGAAACATAACTGTCAGTTGCTGCAGATGCGATGTCCTATCCTCCTGGTTGGGACAACTTATACGACATGTTGAAAATTTCAAGTTAGAACATCTTGTTAAACATGTTGCTACCAAGTTAGTTTTACAAAAATGCATGTCAATCATAATTTCAGAGAAATAACAATGACATTCAAATATTTGTCGTATGCAAGAGCTTCATCACCTTCATCTTTAGACCAATAAGTTTCAGGGTTTAAGCTTGTTATATCATCTTAAGAATTAAGCACATGGTGTTTCCAACCTTTAATCACAACATTCCATGTTTTGTTGACTATGAATTTAATAAAGGAAACCATCATGTCTGTGATCGGTGGATCTGGAACTGACTGTTTAACGCTGGTTCGCGAAATGTCGTGGAAGTAAGAGTCGCCACCGTCTTTTATTTTCTCCAAAGGGAAAGCACAAAAGCACAGAAAAATTCCTTATAGAGATTGCTCTCGGTTCGGGAGGTAGATTTATAGAAAGGGAAGGTGTTAGCACCCTTTCTATCCATGGTTATCCATGGGCTCTTAGATACTTGCTCATTTGTGTTTTCAAAATTGTTTGTTTGCTTTTCAACTGTGGGTTTAAAAGTTTCTTTGAAAATTTCAGTTCGACTCTTGTATCAGTCCTCAAGAGTGTTTGAAAAGTTGCTTTCGAAAGCTTTTGAAAAGGTGTCGGTGTGAAAAGTATTTTTGATTTGTTTTGAAATTAGAGCAAGTATCTAGAGTCGTCTACCTACCCTAAGGAATTCGTCTGTGTAAATGTCCTTAAAGTAGTGCCATCCCACCATTGAGAGGTAGGTAGCACCACCGTTGGAGGTGTTCGGGTCAATTCGAGGGTTCGGGACATGGTGATCACCAGAGCAATAGGAAGACACCTTAGAAGCTACCCTCATGCCATGTTCATGGACATGAGGACTTACTAAAACGTCCTCTACTCGACGACCACCTTTTTGAGGGGCAAGGCAACAGTGAGGCGTACCCTAGGGGTTGTGTGTGATTTGTGTCGTTTTCAGATATGTTTATCTTGTTCATGGATTGGTGATCTACGCGTTGCTTTTATTTTTGACATTCATTCTTTCATGTAAATTAATTAACAGTTAAAAGTTGCGAGAATTAAAAGTCCTACGCTATTACAAAGGCGCGGGTCCACATCGCCAAATTAATCCAGGACCCGATTTGAAATAAAATAAAGTGCGAAAAATAAATATCCTAATTAATCTATTACATGGCTTTGGGGGAATTACATGAAAAAGGAAATAAAATAAAATGCGAGAATAAGTAAAATCGGGAATGTGAGGGCGTTGGACCCTTTTAAAGAAATTGAATTAAAATTACGAAATTAATTAAATTAAATGTGAAAGGAAGTTATTTTTGAGTTTTTTGTATTTATGGATTTTAATGAGAATTAATGGAATTAAAGAAAAGTTAATTAACCCTAGTTCTAACTATTTTTTATTTATTAAGAAATATTTTTAGTTTGACCTAATTTTAATTAATTATTTACATGGTAATTTATTTACAAAAATAATAATTAATAATTAATATGGTGAAAAAAAGAAAAAAAATGGATAAAAGTATAAAACCCTAATTCTACATTTTTTTGTTTATTAAGAAAAACATTAAAATTAAACCTAGAATTAAAGCTAAATTAATTAATAAGATTTTTTTACAAAATAACATTTAAATAAAATATATTTTTGTTTTTGTCTTTCTGATTTTTTATTATTTTTTTATGTTAAAGAAAAAATTAATTTATGAATTAAACTAAAAAAGACATAAAACAAATAAATAGAAAAGAATAAAAAAGAAAGAAAAATTAATGCAAACCAATGGGGGGTGTTGACCCCAATTTGGAGGTATCTGGCCAGCAATTAGGCCCATTTAATTCCTGGCCTTGTTGACTTTTCTGGGACGTGAGTGGCATCATTGACCAATGCATAGGGTGCTCCTTAGGTCATGGCCATTGGATTGAGATCAGTGGGCGCGTGGCAAGCTTGGATGGTGGGTGTATGATGAACCCCTGGGCGTACACTGCATGAGATCAAGTGAAAACAAAATTCATTGGAAAATATGGGGGACCTGGGAATCGAACCCAGGTCCCAATGTTCAGAGGACAACGCATCTACCAACCATCCAAAGGCGTTTCTTTGTAAACTATATGGAATGCAATTATTATAAGAGAAAACAAAAGTTAGTGGTCTGACTCAAAAAATTACGCGCCAACTTTGAATAGACCAATGGCCTTGATCCACGCATGCATATTCTTCATGTTAAACCTGCCAAATAAAAAGAGATAGCGGGGGTTTTAAACCCCCACTAAGTGGCAAACGTGAAAATAGCGAATAGGCCCTGGTTGTTCATAAATTAGGCGCGATAGGATGACTGGATTCGTGTGAAGCTCCTGGTTCTGATGGCATAAGTCTCATGTCTCAATTTTTCCAGAATAAGGAAGCCCCAAATTCACATCTCTGAAAACCTAAAAAGCATCAATGGCGTTTTTCTATACAAGCAGTAATAATTCAATTCAACGATACCATGAGGTTCAGCAAGTCCATATTAGTGTAAAACAAGCATTAGAATGTATGAATATGTCCTATAAATCAAAACACGAGTATGCAATATATCATGAACAGGACTGCTCCGTTTTACCGTTTCTTGAGGTTAGAAGCTGTGATTTTGATCCAGAAACTTTCCTTGTGGCCTTGGCAAGCGATTGGAATAGTTATCTTGCCTTGAAACCAACTCTAATGCAGTTTTCAGTTTTCAATTTTTCTCACAAAAATGCCAAAGTTGTTCTTGATGTGAGGCGCAGCTTCAAGGTCCTTGTGCATTAGGTTTTGATCAGTATATGTATGCCAATGGATTAGGGTTGAAATTTGAATCCAAAAACCCTTGTAATCATGAATCAAATATTTGATTTTGATGGCATATTTCTTCAAATCTTTTCCATGTGTTTTGATGCCAATCATGACCAATCTCCTTGATTCTTTCCATATTGGATAGTGCACGAAATCTTGAAGGTATTCTATGCACAAAAAGATTTGAAGAGCATGAATGAGTATTTTTTCATATTTTATTTAATTAAATGAATTAATGGTGATTAAAAATTCAAATAAATAATAAAAAATGATGAAATAACTCCCCTTGGGCCAAATGGTCGTGCATAGCCTTTGGATAATGATTCTTGGAAGAAAATGTGGCCCATTAGCAATTTTGAGGCATTTGAAGTAAAGTTGACTTTTCAAAATTCCCAAAAATTTCCCAACTTCCACAAGGCATATCTTGCTCAATTTTTAAGCTTTGATCATGTTCTTGGACATTTGGGAAAGGTCTTGAAGTCCTCTAACCAGTGCCTTTGGTCCCATGTCATTTTTATTTACCAATATCAAGTTATGGTCTTTGACTTAAAGTCCCTTTTTGTTGACTTTTGAAAATGACCTATAATGTTGAAATTGATGACTTTTTGTGAGAGCATTTCTTGGACTTGAAGTGTGAAGAGGAGTTGTAGGAAATGTCCTTCTCTTCAAAATTAGCTTTGGGTGGAATTTTTCTGATAAACCATGTGGAAGTTATGCCCTGGTCAATTTACAGTTGACTTTTTCAACTGTCCAAATATGGAAACTTTTGCATCTTGAGACTTTTTGAGCCATGCCTTGAAAATCATGATCAAGAATTGATCAAATGATGTTTGTGGCTTCAAAATAAGATGTTGACCAAAAATTTGAACTTTTGACTGTCAAATGACCATTTTACCCCTACAATTGACTGTTGAGCAATTAGGGTTTCTAACTGTGCAATTTTGTGCTGTAAGTCTTGAAACTTGACATGAGGATGCTTGACCATGTTTATAGGCATGTGGGACTTGTTTGGACCCTTGGAAACTTCAACTTCTTTGCCAGAACCAAAACCCTAGTTTTTGACTGTTAGGAGGCCCTTGAACTGTGCAACCCTTGGGGAGATTTTGAAGCATGCTCTTTGCAATTCTTGAAGAATATGGGAGGGCAAATTTTGGGGTACAACAGTTGCCCCTGTTCAATCTTCTTAGACCTGGGGATGTAGATTGGCTTGCGTGCCTTTCGTAATCCGAAGGTGGAAGATGATTGAACACTAGAGTGCCCAGAAATTTGCGCTCACATGGTAGTGTGATGGTGGGAATGGGCTTATAGATGCCATTTGGAGATTGATGGATAGGATGATGGGCTTATAGACGCCATGCCGAGAGGTGATGGATAGGATGATGGGCTTATAGATGCCATGCTGAGAGATGATGGATAGGATGATGGGCTTATAGATGCCATGCTGAGAGATGGTGGAAGGTGGATGGGCTTATAGATGCCATTCAGGTATTGATCGCGTAAGAGATTCCTTAGCGAGAATTTGCGTACCTGAAAAAGAAGATGATTAACTGACCTGTTACCTGAACTGGTCTTCAAACTCTTTGTATAGATGTGCCCTGACTGGTTACATGAATTGAATCTGGAGCTTCAAAAAACGATGAATGAACCAGGGATGGTTACTACCTCAACGGGACGGCTGAGAGAACCTTGGACGATTACTACCTCAACAGGAACGCTGAGAGAATCCTGGAGCGATTACTACCTTAATCAGTAACGATGAGAGAATCTGGGATGATTACTACCTCGACAGTAACGCTGATAGAATCTTGGGCGACTTCAACCTCAACAGTAACGCTGAGAGAATCTTGGGCGACTTCAACCTCAACAGTAACGCTGAGAGAATCTTGGGTGAATTCAACCTCAACAGTAACGCTGAGAGAATCTTGGGCGACTTCAACCTCAACAGTAACGCTGAGAGAATCTTGGGCGACTTCAACCTCAACAGTAACGCTGAGAGAATCATAGGCGACTTCAACCTCAACAGTAACGTTGAGAGAATCTTGGGCGACTTCAACCTCAACAGTAACGCTGAGAGAATCTTGGGCGACTTCAACCTTAACAGTAACGCTGAGAGAATCTTGGGCGACTTCAACCTCAACAGTAACGCTGAGAGAATCATAGGCGACTTCAACCTCAACAGTAACGCTGAGAGAATCTTGGATGTCTTCTACTGGGATAAGAAACAGGGAGATCTTAGGGTCGATCTGACTGAACCAGAGAAGGCCTTTGCCTGGATAAGAAACAGGAAAATCTTAGGGTCGATTTAACTGAACCGGACAAGGTCTTGAAATCTTCAACTGGATAAGAAACAGGGAGATCTTAGGGTCGATCTGACTGAACCAGAGAAGGCCTTTGCCTGGATAAGAAACAGGAAAATCTTAGGGTCGATTTAACTGAACCGGACAAGGTCTTGAAATCTTCAACTGGATAAGAAACAGGGAGATCTTAGGGTCGATCTGACTGAACCAGAGAAGGCCTTTGCCTGGATAAGAAACAGGAAAATCTTAGGGTCGATTTAACTGAACCGGACAAGGTCTTGAAATATTCAACTGGATAAGAAACAGGGAGATCTTAGGGTCGATCTGACTGAACCAGAGAAGGCCTCTGCCTGGATAAGAAATAGGAAAATCTTAGGGTTGATTTAACTGAACCGGACAAGGTCTTGAAATCTTCAACTGGATAAGAAACAGGGAGATCTTAGGGTCAATCTGACTGAACCAGAGAAGGCCTTTGCCTGGATAAGAAACAGGAAAATCTTAGGGTCGATTTAACTGAACCGGACAAGGTCTTGAAATCTTCAACTGGATAAGAAACAGGGAGATCTTAGGGTCGATCTGACTGAACCAGAGAAGGCCTCTGCCTGGATAAGAAACAGGAAAATCTTAGGGTCGATTTAACTGAACCAGACTAAAGTCTTGAAACATAGTTGAGAATTTAACTGGATCTTTCCTGAAAGGTAAAGGTCAGTCATATGCAATGCATGATATGGATCAAGCAATGATGTTCTCAACATAAATGAGATTTGTAAGATATGATGCGTTCATGCATGCTATAATGTATGGAAATGTGATGATTATGAACGTATGTTTTCCGTCTAGGAAAATAAATCCTTGACGGGTGCCGGGAAGTCACTCCTGGGCTGATGTTGAAGAGTGAGATTCTTCGTTTCCGCTGGGGATGATAATTGCAAGAATACCGGTAGGAGAAGATAACTCTGTTGGGGAATAAACTTGGCGAATGGATTACTCTGCGGGGAGAAAATTACTCTAGCGATCTTGCTGGGGAGCAATACTCTGTGGGGAGAGAGGTACTTGCTGGGATGATGAGGATAACTCTGCTGGGGATACTATTGATATGTTGGAAGTGTTAATAGACTTCGCTGGGGATAAGAAGACTTCGTCGAGGATGATCTTTCCGTGGCTTTTGGCTGAGGATAACCCAGTTATATCCTGGTAGGGAAATAACCTTTGAATAAAGTCGGGAGACGCGTTCGTGCTCTGTAGGGGATAAGCTTCCAGAATTTACTGGGGATAAGCTTACTGCTGGGGAGATGATTCCAACTTTCCTGGGGAAACTGGATTGGACTCTCCTGGGGAAATTTTGAACTATATCGGGGAAGTGACTCCATTGAATGTTTGATATATCGTCGGGGAACAATCTTTAGGTCAAGACTGCCGAGGATGCTTGTTTAAGAATATCTGTATATCATGCTGGGGAGAGTGCATTGACTTGCTGACGCGCTCTCTGGGGAATTAAGATATGCTGGTTATGTTTTTCAGCTGAACTCACCTTGATACCTTGGCGGACAGAACAATTAGATCGTTTATACCACTCGATATTGCCCCTGTTTCTATGGGAGAAGGCACCTGTGGGGTGCTGATACTTGTTGATAGACAAACCTTCTTCTGGTAGGCAGGTGACAAGATGACAGGACATAGTCGTATGCTTTGATCCCTAACTTTTACCTAGACCGCCCTTTCGGGTTTTCAGTCCACCGGGATACTCATTTTTGCCCAAGCCGCCTTTTCAGGTTTTCGACTTGCCGGGTGTATAGATTTTTTTATTTCATCCCTTATTTTTGCCTAGGTGTGTCAACCTAGCGGGTCTTTGATTTTGCGTGGTATTTTTTCGACTATGTCCATGCTCTCAGAATGTAGGGAGGTGCCCCTGGCTGTTTGTGTTGCCATGTTACCAGAAGATGTCTGATCGTGCAAGATTCGTTACTGTAATGCCCCCAAGTGTCTCAGGAGGAGATTTGCCCCTAGCTGCTTGGCATCGTTGAGAGATTCTCCGAATCTTGACTTAATTGCCCCAGATGATGGACAATAATCACGTCTGCCCCTTGATTGGAAGTGCTTTTGTTCACTAGGTATTCATCGTGCGAATTTCCCTGCTGTTCAAACAAATAGCCATATGCAAACAATGTTATATCAAAAATGCAAAGCTTATGTCTGTCTTGAAGATTTTGAAAATGCATTCTTTTTCATAAAATAAGTGAATGTTTGTAAAACGTGATGTCAACTCCGTATTTTACCGTGAGCCTTAAGGAGTCAGGATACCTTTGTAACAGTATGCTTTCGAACTAACCCTTGCTTCAGCTAGGACTTTTAAGGGTTATAACGTGGCCTGGTTCACGGTTCAAGAAACAAAGGATAAAGGCTCAAATTATTTATACCCACCCATTCTTCGTGATGTTCTTCAAACCTAAGCTCAGTTGCTCGTGCATTAGACCTTGTTTGAGTCTTTGCTCTGATTTTCCGGTGATGATTCGGATGTTGATAACTTATTTTGAATAGGCAGTCATTTCCCTTTTTTTTGTCGAGGGTTTGTAGGACCTCTTTCTTTTTGATTTTGTTATCCCTGTTTTTTGCCTGAACTGTTTCCTTTTTTGGAATTACAGTCAGCGGGATGCCCCAGTTTTGTAAGTCTCCTTCATGGGTTTTGACTTATTGGGCTTTTATTTTTGAGATATAATGACTGCCTATCCTTATGATTATTCGGAATCATCACTGTCTTTCTTTGTTTTGTAAGGATCTCTTTAGTGCCATTTGTTATGCACTTGAATCAACTGAGAAGACTACCCTGCCCCAGGTTATGATTAAGGGTTTTAATTTTCAAAAATAAAAACTCCTACTTCTTTGGCTCGAAGTGGTTAACGAGGGATTATCTTCCTTATAACTCCAGTGTTTAGGGATTGAAACAATGCCTATACCTCATCAGCAGGGTCTGTTCAAAAGCATACTGTAAAGATCGTGGTACCGTTTTCGTCATCCTCCCTCAAGAGGCTTAGAATTATTAATCGAGCGTTGATCATCATAAAAAATATGAAAATAATTTGCATATAGTGAATACGAATATATTGCTTCGAAACAGACATATGCAATGCATTAATGATATAACAACGCTTAACATGAGTAAGTGTTTGAACAAAAGAAAATTACAACTTGAAAATCCTAATGAACAAAAGTCTTTTCATCTTTAGGGCTTGTTACTTAAAATGGTGAGCCTTGGAGGGATGGTAGAAAAACTCAGCCTGACCATCTTGTGTGAACTCCAATGCTCCTTCATCAATCAGGTCCTGGATCTTGTTCTTCAGAGCCCAACACTCATTTGTATCATGTCCTGGACTGGCAGAGTGGTAGGCACACCTTTTATTGGGATGATAGGTAGGAGATGCTGTGTTGGGGTTCCGGGGATGAGCCCTTAATGTGATCAGATTCAATCTCAACAGGCGTTGTAGAGCTTGGAACAGCGACATATTGAGCTGGGTGAATTGCCTCCTGGGCTTGTCTGGCTGAAGCTGGTGAGGTTGATGCTGAATTTGTGACACTGGAGCCATTTGAGGAGCTTTCCCCTTATCTCCTTGTCTCAAAGATGGTTGAATGATGACTGGCTCTTTACCCTTAGACATTTACCCCAGTTGGTTACCCGGAAGCAGTTGGTTGATGAGAACTCCGAGCTCTTCTTGTCTTTGAGCTAAACCTTGAATGACAGTCACCTGCCCCAGCATCTGGGCTTTCATTGCATCCATCTCAGCTTGCAGATGTTTCAGCCGTTCGTCCTCAGCGCTGTTCCTGACCAAAGTCCCCATGAGAAGTGTTCTCAGCTCCTCCTGCCCCTTGGATAGATTCAGGAGGATTTCCTCGAACCGAGTCTCTTGAGCAAGAAGGTCCTGGTTATCTTGTTGGGAAGCCATTGCTGAAATAGACAGCGAGAAAAGGTAAGTGACCTGCAGCAAAGGTACCTGTTATGCAATGATGTGTATGATATGCACGCAATGTTTTCAAGGATCTCGCGGGATAAACAAGGAAATTTGTTAGAATTTGGATCCGATAGCTTGATTGAAGGCACTGCATACTGCTGGGAGTCCTTCTTCAAGGGTCAAGGCTCACCATATCAAGTGGGTCATAGCCCCTGACAACCTTGGCTAGAGGAAAATAAATCCCCTTTGCCCCTTGCTGGATAGTTGGTTCATCATGACCTGCATCATAAGCCCTTGAGATCCTTGAAATGGGTTAGTCTTTATGTAGGATGTATGCAATGGTATGCTGTTATGCTATGCATGGAGTAACGTAAGTAAGCCCTGTCATGAGTCCCCATTACGGACTATAAACAAAAACTGCAAGAAACTCAGTACACTCTGTTATGAGTCCCAATTAAGGACTATAAACAAAACCTGCAAGTAGTTCATGTGTCAGATAACAAGCATGCAAGTAGTCAAGTACGAAGGCACACAAGTCACACAAGAGAAGCCCTTAGAGTTTAGGCCAGCATGGGGTCTAGGTATTACCCTCTTTCAGTTTGTTGGTTCATACTTGTCCTATCAAAAGTAACCGGGTTCTTAGAGGATCCCAATATCATTGACTACCCTCAATCGGTCATAACTCCAGCATCGCAATCTTTTCTTGCGGCCAGAACCATCACGAGAGTTTGGCCTCAATGGGCGTAGCATACTGCTACTGTTCTAATGGCCAAGTTGTGTCTTTTAAGGTTCTAAGGTCTGTTGGTGTTTAATGACTCCTCAGAAGACCCATATTCTCCTCGTTGCAACACAAGGGATATCGGTACAGACCAAGGTGCCACACCAACGTAGCCACTGCTTCACCCGTATCGGTCTACGCCGGACAGGTCCCTCACAGCTTATGCTACCTAAACAGGGTATCCCCAGATCCGGGTTAGGATCTATGTAACTCCCATGCAACCCACAATTTAAAGCAAACAAACACAACAATTGAAAACACAAGTGATCTTAGTCCTAAGGTACACCTCACTTTATAATTAGTCCCCAGCAGAGTCTCCAGTTCTGTGATCGGTGGATCTGGAACTGACTGTTTAACGCTGGTTCGCGAAATGTCGCGGAAGCAAGAGTCGCCACCGTCTTTTATTTTCTACAAAGGGAAAGGACAAAAGCATAGAAAAATTCCTTATAGAGATTGCTCTCGGTTCGGGAGGTAGATTTATAGAAAGGGAATGTGTTAGCACCCTTTCTATCCATGGTTATCCATGGGCTCTTAGATACTTGCTCATTTGTGTTTTCAAAATTGTTTGTTTGCTTTTCAACTGTGGGTTTAAAAGTTTCTTTGAAAATTTCAGTTCGACTCTTGTATCAGTCCTCAAGAGTGTTTGAAAAGTTGCTTTCGAAAGCTTTTGAAAAGGTGTCGGTGTGAAAAGTATTTTTGATTTATTTTGAAATTAGAGCAAGTATCTAGAGTCGTCTACCTACCCTAAGGAATTCGTCTGTGTAAATGTCCTTAAAGTAGTGTCATCCCACCATTGAGAGGTAGGTAGCACCACCGTTGGAGGTGTTCGGGTCAATTTGAGGGTTCGGGACATGGTGATCACCAGAGCAATAGGAAGACACCTTAGAAGCTACCCTCATGCCATGTTCATGGACATGAGGACTTACTAAAACGTCCTCTACTCGACGACCACCTTTTTGAGGGGCAAGGCAACAGTGAGGCGTACCCTAGGGGTGGTGTGTGATTTGTGTCGTTTTCAGATATGTTTATCTTGTTCATGGATTGGTGATCTACGCGTTGCTTTTATTTTTGACATTCATTCTTTCATGTAAATTAATTAATAGTTAAAAGTTGCGAGAATTAAAAGTCCTACGCTATTACAAAGGCGCGGGTCCACATCGCCAAATTAATCCAGGACCCGATTTGAAATAAAATAAAGTGCGAAAAATAAATATCCTAATTAATCTATTACATGGCTTTGGGAGAATTACATGAAAAAGGAAATAAAATAAAATGCGAGAATAAGTAAAATCGGTAATGCGAGGGCGTTGGACCCTTTTAAAGAAATTGAATTAAAATTACGAAATTAATTAAATTAAATGTGAAAGGAAGTTATTTTTGAGTTTTTTGTATTTATGGATTTTAATGAGAATTAATGGAATTAAAGAAAAGTTAATTAACCCTAGTTCTAACTATTTTTTATTTATTAAGAAATATTTTTAGTTTGACCTAATTTTAATTAATTATTTACATGGTAATTTATTTACAAAAATAATAATTAATAATTAATAAGGTGAAAAAAAGAAAAAAAATGGATAAAAGTATAAAACCCTAATTCTACATTTTTTAGTTTATTAAGAAAAACATTAAAATTAAACCTAGAATTAAAGCTAAATTAATTAATAAGATTTTTTTACAAAATAACATTTAAATAAAATATATTTTTGTTTTTGTCTTTCTGATTTTTTATTATTTTTTTATGTTAAAGAAAAAATTAACTTATGAATTAAACTAAAAAAGACATAAAACAAATAAATAGAAAAGAATAAAAAAGAAAGAAAAATTAATGCAAACCAATGGGGGGTGTTGACCCCAATTTGGAGGTATCTGGCCAGCAATTAGGCCCATTTAATTCCTGGCCTTGTTGACTTTTCTGGGACGTGAGTGGCATCATTGACCAATGCATAGGGTGCTCCTTAGGTCATGGCCATTGGATTGAGATTAGTGGGCGCGTGGCAAGCTTGGATGGTGGGTGTATGATGAACCCCTGGGCGTACACTGCATGAGATCAAGTGAAAACAAAATTCATTGGAAAATATGGGGGACCTGGGAATCGAACCCAGGTCCCAATGTTCAGAGGACAACGCATCTACCAACCATCCAAAGGCGTTTCTTTGTAAACTATATGGAATGCAATTATTATAAGAGAAAACAAAAGTTAGTGGTCTGACTCAAAAAATTACGCGCCAACTTTGAATAGACCAATGGCCTTGATCCACGCATGCATCTTCTTCATGTTAAACCTGCAAAATAAAAAGAGATAGCGGGGGTTTTAAACCCCCACTAAGTGGCAAACGTGAAAATAGCGAATAGGCCCTGGTTGTTCATAAATTAGGCGCGATAGGATAACTGGATTCGCGTGAAGCTCCTGGTTCTGATGGCATAAGTCTCATGTCTCAATTTTTCCAGAATAAGGAAGCCCCAAATTCACATCTCTGAAAACCTAAAAAGCATCAATGGCGTTTTTCTATACAAGCAGTAATAATTCAATTCAACGATACCATGAGGTTCAGCAAGTCCATATTAGTGTAAAACAAGCATTAGAATGTATGAATATGTCCTATAAATCAAAACACGAGTATGCAATATATCATGAACAGGACTGCTCCGTTTTACCGTTTCTTGAGGTTAGAAGCTGTGATTTTGATCCAGAAACTTTCCTTGTGGCCTTGGCAAGCGATTGGAATAGTTATCTTGCCTTGAAACCAACTCTAATGCAGTTTTCAGTTTTCAATTTTTCTCACAAAAATGCCAAAGTTGTTCTTGATGTGAGGCGCAGCTTCAAGGTCCTTGTGCATTAGGTTTTGATCAGTATATGTATGCCAATGGATTAGGGTTGAAATTTGAATCCAAAAACCCTTGTAATCATGAATCAAATATTTGATTTTGATGGCATATTTCTTCAAATCTTTTCCATGTGTTTTGATGCCAATCATGACCAATCTCCTTGATTCTTTCCATATTGGATAGTGCACGAAATCTTGAAGGTATTCTATGCACAAAAAGATTTGAAAAGCATGAATGAGTTTTTTTTTCATATTTTATTTAATTAAATGAATTAATGGTGATTAAAAATTCAAATAAATAATAAAAAATGATGAAATAACTCCCCTTGGGCCAAATGGTCGTGCATAGCCTTTGGATAATGATTCTTGGAAGAAAATGTGGCCCATTAGCAATTTTGAGGCATTTGAAGTAAAGTTGACTTTTCAAAATTCCCAAAAATTTCCCAACTTCCACAAGGCATATCTTGCTCAATTTTTAAGCTTTGATCATGTTCTTGGACATTTTGGAAAGGTATTGAAGTACTCTAACCAATGCCTTTGGTCCTATGTCATTTTGATTTACCAATCTCAAGTTATGGTCTTTGACTTAAAGTCCCTTTTTGTTGACTTTTGAAAATGACCTATAATGTTGAAATTGATAACTTTTTGTGAGAGCATTTCTTGGACTTGAAGTGTGAAGAGTAGTTGTAGGAAATGTCTTTCTCTTCAAAATGAGCTTTGGGTGGAATTTTTATGATAAACCATGTGGAAGTTATGCCCTGGTCAATTTACAGTTGACTTTTTCAACTGTCCAAATATGGAAACTTTTGCATCTTGAGACTTTTTGAGCCATGCCTTGAAAATCATGATCAAGAATTGATCAAATGATGTTTGTGGCTTCAAAATAAGATGTTGACCAAAAATTTGAACCTTTGACTGTCAAATGACCATTTTACCCCTACAATTGACTGTTGAGCAATTAGGGTTTCTGACTGTGCAATTTTGTGTTGTAAGTCTTGAAACTTAACATGAGGATGCTTGACCATGTTTATAGGAATGTGGGACTTGTTTGGACCCTTGGAAACTTCAACTTCTTTGCCAGAACCAAAACCCTAGTTTTTGACTGTTAGGAGGCCCTTGAACTGTGCAACCCTTGGGGAGATTTTGAAGCATGCTCTTTGCAATTCTTGAAGAATATGGGAGGGAAAATTTTGGGGTACAACAATGTCTTTCTAATAATTGTAGTTAGTGCCATTCAAAACAGGTGGTCTATTGACTGACCCTTCATCCTTAGTGTTGTCCATTTGAAAAAAAATATCTTCCCAGGAGCTCACTCAAACAGAAATGAGTTCTTGCTCTGATGCTAATTGAAATTATGTTCCTCAGGGGACAAATGTTGGACACAATGTCTCAGACAACTTGTCCAACTTTTTAAACTCGTTTTAACACCAAATGACAGCAATAACAACTAGAAGTAAAAACACTAAAGAACATAAGATAATTGGTAACCCATTTTAGTGTAACCACACCTACGCCTAGAGGGCTTTCAACCCAAGAAAGGAAATTCAATCTTCAATAGAATTATTACAAAGTGTCTTAGATGAACAAGCCACATGTCCAATGCCCTTCTTCTTAATTCTACCATGATGTCTTTCTATTTAGGACTCCCCCTAAATATGAGAACTTATCTCACTTTATCTCAATCATTAACTCTAGTGATCAACATCAATAATCATAATGATAAAGGTTGAATTATAACTCAACTAAACAAACCAACAACTATGCTTTATGATATGAATATAGGCGCTATCATGATGACCAGTAACAAAACAAACAAATGACTCAAATAAAAGCATAACTCAAAGATCTTTAATTAAGCTCGTGGTCTTTAAAGTTGGAAAAAGTCTATTTAAATAACAATCCATAGTTGGACTTTTCTCCAATGGACATTTGAACTGCAATCACTAGATATGGTGCAGATTTGGTTAGGATTTGTTTTTCTAAAATAGCTCCACTAAGAGATTTAATTTGATTTGAATTCAAATCTAAATCTCAATAATTTTAATTTGATCTTATTAAATTATCAAACAAATATAACTAATAAGAATTCTAAAAGATAGAAAGAAATATGATTAAATCACAATTAGAAAATACGCACAAAACAACATGCATCATGGCCTACTAAAAAGGGTCAGATGTTGCACACATGCTGGAACATCTTGTCCAACATGTGTTCTTTATTCACCAAAACATCTTGTACAATCCATGTTATTTTTCATAATATAGTCAATCTAAAAGAAACAACAATTCTACTATGGACAACAACTTATCTCATGGTTTACTAAGGGACAAGAAAATTCAATTTTTGCACAGTCATTTATCTCGATTTTTGTCTTGTCATGTTAATAATTTTTAAATCAAACACGGGGAAATTAAAGTTATTTCTCCATACCCTTGTTTTTTTTAGCAAATCAAACGCATACCAAGTGTCAAATTCTAATGTGAGAATAAACTTGAAAAAATAAACTTCTTAAGTCTCACATTGTTGGAACACTACGTGTGTTTGTGTGAATTGAAAAAAAAATTATAAGTCATCCATTGCTTATTTAGACACTTTGATTAATTTCCAATTGAAATTCTGGTATACAGATAATAATGTCCTAACACATGTTGATACAAAGATCTCTGCGTAACATCACTTGGACTAGATAAAGCACACTGATATAATTCATATTAGATAGAACTAATCCAACTGTCCAACTGATACACAGGTGCGATGTCAAATGGATCTGCATAAGACATCTTTCTTCAACATGTTTCTTCTAATGATAGAACTTCTTTGTTCGACATGTTGTTCTTCACAAATTATAACATCTTATTTATCAACTAGTTTTACCAAAATTAGCCAAATCTTTATAGCTTTCACCAACATTATATTAGAAAAAGAATATTTTAAGTCTCACATTACTTAATTTACGCACCTTGGTTAGTTTTCAGTATTATATAATGGATGTTCATGTTTCTTTTCAAATCACACTAAAAACTACTTTTGGTTTTTCTTCCTCACTATCTTTTATGTGTCATCTCAAGTTGTTAAAGCGCCAATTTCTTCCTCTTTATTTTGACTCATTAATTTTTTTTGAGTATTCTTGAATTCCCTTTAGAAAATTATTCGAATTTATCTTCGTCAAATAAATTATTTATGATGGTTAAATGACAATTATTTTAAAGTGTATTCTAGAATAATGCATATAGTGCAATAGGATACCATATAGTTTAACTGAGTTTTTTTATCCTAGATTGATAGTGTGCTTGCATAATTTTTGACAATGTCATGAAATATCTTAAAGAGAGTGATCTAGTACGTGACTCAACAAATGATTTCTTTAGCGGCATAAATTGATTTTCAAACTTTTTTGAAATTTAAAAAACAACAATTAGGGATAGATTTAAATCTTTATTATATGTTACCTCTCTTATGCTTTAATTTACTATCTTATGAGTATTAGCAATATATAATGTATTTGACTCTGTGTTGACCTTTGTAGTTAGCAAAATTAGTTAAAAACAATTAGGAGTTTTTATGAAATCAGTTAGAGAAGTTGTAACTATTAAAACCTATATAAGGGGTCTCTTGTAATCACTTTATAGAAAGTTGAGAAATCAAAAGTTGATGAATGAAAATCTTTAGTGAGTTTTCAATTTCAAAAGGTATCATTCGCCTAGATTCATTCCAACCATCATTCTTCCACTTCACTATTCATCTTCATTTTCCCGTATTTTTCCTTTATCCTCCATCAAGATTTAGAGAATCTTGTAGCTTGCAAGCATCAAGTTTTACAGAAACTTTATAGTGTTCATGATCATCCTCAGAGTTCTCCACATAAGATCAAACCATGGCAAATCTAGCAGATTTGTAGTGAGAATCACGAAGAGAAAATCGCACTTTGCAAATGCAAACTTCTCAGTTCCCAAATTCGTCCAATTAAAATATGTTTGGACCAAAACTCATAATCAAACTTTAGGAGAGAAATTTTCTACTTTAGAAACAACAAATTGAAGGGGTAATTCTATCTCACAAACTCCATGAATTTGTCGTCTACCCCCAAATTTTCCCAATATTCAAATCTGATGAAGACCGGGTAGCCAATATCAAATCAGAAGAGTATGAATCTTGGATTGTCCAAGTTCAAGCTCTTTTCATGTGGCTTCTCTCAACAATTTCAAAATTCGTTCTTCCTAGGGTTCTTTCCTATAAGCATGCTTATGAAGCCTAAGTTCAAGTTCATAAACATTTAAACAGTCTTATGAAATCTAGGGTTCATTAACTCATATTAGAACTGAAGATCACAAAGAAATAAAATCAATCCATTTTAGAGTTCGATCAAACGATGATTCTCTCATTTCTATTAGGGACCCAGTCTCTAAAAGAAACCATATTGACATTATACTTCAGGGATTACCAGAGGAATACCACCTATTTGTGATGAGGATATACAAAAAAATTGAACCGTCAACCTTATATGACATTGAAGCTCTCTTATACGTTCAAGAGGCTCAACAAGACAAGTATTGGCAATAGTTTTGTGTTACAAATACAACAGAAAATATGGCGCACACTGAAGAAAATCACAGCTCAAAAAACACTAGTGGTATCTACCAACAATCTTGAGGCATGGGACACGCCAAAAGGGTTTGAGATCGTGGCAAGACTCGAATAAACTCCACCTCTGGAACCTCCCTACACGTCAGTCGTGTGGTAAGTATGAACATCCAATATTTAATTGTTGGCATCACTATAATGAGTTATTTAAACTACCTCATAAAAAATCTAAGGCAAACACATAAGTTGTAGATCGAGAAGATTAGAAGAATCAAGCTACAATCTCAACACAAGCTACAACATTCTTGACACATCAAGGTGATCTCTACATACCAACAAAGCTAAAGTCATAAGTGTGGTTCGCTGATTCAGGTTCATCTCACCACATTACTTCTTATAATTCTTGCTTAGAACATAAGCATGTTGGATTAATTATTTAATTAATCAATTATAATCAATTATTAAAATTACTATTAATATTAATTATGGTCTATTGTTATTAAGCATTTATTTATGAATTATCTGATTGGACTTTTGTCTTTCAATGAACTGTGATGGGTTGTACCATACAGTTAACTCCAATGAGAAGTCTTTGTCCTCAGTCGTTTAGCTATTTAAGCGTTGTCCCATTAAACGATTAACATACGGTGAAAATTCTAAACGACATTGAGGATAGTAATCCTCTCATACTCACTCGCCTCAACAAACAATTTTTTCAATCCAATAAGGTACCGTGCCTATTATACTTGATTACTCTATGATATAATAATATATTATAATTTATGTCTATCCGACCATATTAAATTCATCAATTGGTATCAGAGCCTCGTTAGATAAGAATTATAGCTATTAATCTTTTTCTATTCCAATAGAAATTAATAAATATCATTTTGTGAGAATGATTTCGATTATTTGTATTTAGCGTTTCTTTTAAATCGAGAAAAGATATAAAATTATTCAAATATAACAAAATCAAAAGTTATTTAGCATGATTGTTCAATTTGTTTGGTTGAATTTAATTATATAAAACAAAATGTGGAAGATTTGTTTTGCCATGCCAATAAAATGAGAGATAGTTTGATGAGTTATTGGAGGGTCTCACCTGTTTCTAGTTACACAGTTATTTGATAAATAAAAAAGAAAGAAAATCTTTTTGACTGTGTATGTGATGAGATTCATTTGGATCATGCCTTGATAAAACCTTCTAATTTAACTAAAAATCACTAGTTTTTAGCAATTCTATTTGGCATGATATAAAAGAAAATAATTTGCTTTTCGTTAAAAAAAATGAAAACCGCCCGCGTGTGAAAAGTTCAGATTTTTGATGTGCCTAATAATTATTATTTATTATTTTGAATGTTTCTTTTTACACTTAGAGATAAGTTATATTAATTTATTTTGAGAATAAATTGTATTTTAATATCACATTCTCAAAGTTATGTACAATATTTTGTAGAGATTTTTTACTCTTATGGTGACATCTTGATATTATGTGTCCGTAGAGATATCGATTTGTTTTGATTCTCTAATAAATTGATTTAATATTTTATTTTATTTATGGAATGAAATTATGTTTTCATTTATGTAAATATCGTGTTAATTAAATTGAAAATTATGTCTTATTTTACATAATATATTCTCAATATTTTATTCTAAAATATTTTATGTAAAATTTCTTTTAATAGTAACACTATTCTGAATTATTTAAATAAAGTGTTGTATTTTAAATTTATTTTAGACTCAATTTTATTAATTCAGACATTATATAAAATTATTTAATTTGATAAAGAAATATTTTATAGTATTCTAAACACATGAAAAATATTATTCAAAAATTTAAAAGTTTAAGGGTAATTAAACAGTTTTTAAAATTTTAGAAAATAGCAGGAACTAAATCTGGATGAACAAAAATTTTTTAGGGACCAAAATTTATCATTTTTTTAATAGGGATTAAAAATAAAATTTGAGATATTTATAACGATTAAAAATATATTTAAAATTTTATGACTATTTGTGTTATATCTTCAATAATAATTAAAGTTAAGTCTCATGTTTTTCCGCTGCATATAATATGTTTCTCAAATGTGTGTGATTATAATTATAGCATTTAAGATTTGAGTGAGTTATTAAGATGTTGTATATAATCCTATATTTAAAATTATAGGAATTTGATCCCACTCAAATGATGGTAAACCTCTTTTATATGACCATGATACTCTTTCATGTGAAATTATATCGATAATGATATATTTTATTTATATGCAAAATATGTGGTTGAGTTTGTAAAACTCTATTGATGATATATTATACAACCACTTCTCTATATTGTTTTACAATAAAAATATAATTAGTATGACATTGTATAATCAATCCTTTTGACCTTACAATAGAGTTGGCTCTATCAGGTCTATACAACTTCCCATTATCACAAATACTCAACTTACTCAGTCTACAACCCAAACCAATGTTGTAAGGGCTGCTACTACAGTCAATCTTGAGCACTCTGTCAATCTCAACCTTGTCAAATTCTGCTAACATGTGACATATATGATAAGTGCAAATTGTAGTTATTTTTGTATATATTTTTTGTTGTACTTATCGATTTTTTATTGTTAATATCGTTGAATAAACCCAACTTTTGTGTATATACGTTTAGTTTGTGTTTATTTGTGTTTTTGTGTAAATAGTGTACCGTTTAATGTTTTTCCATTTATTTTGTAAGTATTCGTTGTATTTTGGAGCATCGAGGAATAAGGTGTCGAAGGCACGGCTCTGGATGCACGTTTTCGAAATAAAAGACCAATTTTGAGAAGTTCTGTCTAGGAGAGCCCGCTTAGCACGCAGAAGGCCGCTAAGCGCGAGTGTGATTAGTGCATTTTATAACGTGCTGCTTGCATTTTTACTATTATGGAAGAAACGTTATTCTGAAGCCCGCTTAACGTAATTTAAGGCAGTTTAGTGTGTAAAATAAGGAAGTCGTACTTAGCGCGCCAGGCCCGCTTAGGGCAATCTGCTGAGATTTGTTTTATAACTCCATTTCATTCATTTTTTAGGTGATGGTTTTGGGGAAGTTTTTGCTCCCAACTCCATCAATCTTTAATTTTGTTAGGATTAGCTTAGATAATAACTATGGAGCTTGCATACAGATGATCCGAGGTGGATTTCTCTTCGATCGACGGTGACAAACCGGTAGATATGTGGTTCATTCTTCTTTTTCTTTGTGTATTCTCTTTAGGTTGGGTTTGTACATGTATTTACTTTGATCTTATGTATATTTTTCGCCCTTGACGTTATATAAAACTTGCTTTACAAATCTTTGTCGATTGTTATCCTTGATTTTTGCTCGGTGCTAGAGATTTTAGTTGCTATAGACATATGCTGCTTAGATTCTCATCTATGATGAATATCTAATAGTGTTTGAATTCTAGAGATAGATTTAGCGCTGATATTCACTTAGGGTGTCTGTGGTTAATGCCTCTGTGTTATTTGTGTCGCTCTTAGAGATCGTCAACGTAAGCGAGCACATTTGACTTTTGTGTTGTTGAGGTGGTTGAGAGATCGCTACCGAGGCGATGCAGTCGGCCTCTCAATTCGGGTTAGAAATGACTTAGGTTGTGAGTGACACGTGATGACATTGATGAATATTGTTGGTTTAGTATAATATGTCGATAGTTTTAAGTCTGTGAGAAGTAGTATATATGTATGCTTTATAAGTTACTCCTTTTTCCTTTTTATACATTTATTTTCTATTAATACTTTTCCTTTCAACCCATTTATCCCAAAACTCATTAACAAGAAATTTTTCGAGCGACATTTCAATTAACCAATATTTGTGGACATGATACAATATAATCTATATCACCCGGTAAATTAATAACTTACTTTTTGTTTGTCGCTCTACCATAGCAACAAAATAGCGCCGTTACCGGGGATTGGTGTTTATTATTTTTGTATTGCGATAGTTTCTTTGTTTTTGAGTTGAGTAATTAATTTATATGTTATATAGAATATGTACATTAACTTGTCTATTTTTATTTGTACATGTTTTGTGTTTACTTTCCATAATTGTGCATATATGTGTTTTTCTTTGTTTTCACGTATTGTTGTGAATTGTCTCGTTTTCGTAACGTTTTTTGTATGGTTGTTAGGACAATTTCTTTAGGTTTGCATGGTGTGACAATACCATGTCATGACGAGAGGAGGTTAATAGCTTGCACAATAAAGGCGTCGAGCTTACAACGCGAAACAAGCACGTTTATGTTCGTTTATGTTGTGTGGTGAACTTGTTAATTCACTTTCACCTGTTTCTTTCGTTATGTCAATTTGTGTTTTTCCGCAAGATTGTCGTGTTTAGCTTGAGGAAGTTTATATGTTGTAAATATTGTGTATAGTTGAGATTGTGTAGGTGATTATGGAGGGTGTTGTTGCACTGCTGTTGATGTCCTATTTTCTGTAACTGGTATAGCACGCTTAGCACGCTCTGTGTCGCTTAGCGCGCCCTGCTGTGCAGAGCCAGTGAATTCTTTTATTTTCACTTGCTTTCATTTTTTCCACTTCCACCTAGGATTTAAATAGTAAATAATATTAGTATAATTAATTCTTTTGTTGTCGTTTGGACTCAATTTTGGTTCGATAGCTTGAAGTCGCTTTTGGTGATTTTCCAAGTTTGAGTGTTTCAACTTGCGAATGTATGGTGATGATTTTGTTAAAGTTTTGTACACGTTTAAGGTGTGTGTTTATCGCTTTCTATACTTTAACATATTCATGATACTTAGACTTTTTAAAATTTTTAAGCCATTCATTATTTTATATACTTGTTCGTTTGTGACTCACTTTAGTTCCTACCCTTTTTGTGAAGTAGCTTTCCATTGTTCACATATATTGGAGACCACAACTCTTGTTTTAATTGGATTTTATTATGCTTATGTTGGCTCCTAAATTCGACACCCTTGTTTCATTAATGTCAGCCATTAAAGCTGAAGGATGTTTTCGACCAGCTAGGTCCATCGAAATGCCCATCGAAAGATGGCAATGTACTTAGAAGATTTCTTCCAAAGGAGAAGTTGGTTGCCTTCGACGTCGAAGGTGTTTCTCGTCGAAGATGCTTCTCGACGAAGATGTTCGATGGTACAGAGTGGAACGGTTTGAAATTCAAGCATTTGGAGGGAAAACGGTTTTCAGCGGTTACCAAGTGCAACGTGCAAAGATCTGGAGCGTTGAATGTTGAGAACGTGCCAAGTGGAATCATCTCGAAGCAGTGTAACTGCCCGACGGTTACTTGGGATGTTTTAGTATAAATAGTAGTAGTTCACGCAGTTTCTCGCGTGTGTTCACAATTATATACAAAGTCACTCATATAGATTCGAGTACCCAGCGTGTGAGAAAGAATTGTTGAGAAATGTATGTGTGAAACACCAACTTTATTAATCAAAGTCATTTACTTTTCCAGAAACTTTACTTGCTTTCTTCTTTACATTCCTGTCGAAGTCCTTTACTTTAAGCCTTCATTTATTTTACCAAGCCTACTTCTTCATGCAATTTACTTAAAGCCTCTTTATTTTATTGTCATTTAACCATTATCCAATTTAATCAAAACCTCAAAATCAACCTATGTCCTAGGATCAATCTGATCGATCCTGCGAGTAACCAAATAAGTAACCATTTGGAGGATCAGCAGTTGTTTACCAATAACCACGGTAAACAAATTGGCACACCCGGTGGGACTGTGTGTTGATTGTTGAAAATAATCTCATCTTTTCGAGGAGTGTTGCATGTTATTGAGAAGTGGTAGAATATACACTAACGATACCAATACTGCCAGAAGAAGGGAAGAGATGGCGAATCCGCCAAACAATAACGAAATCCCACAAACGAATATGGGAGCAACAGTTATCCCGACCGTAAGTGAAGCGATAACTGCTGGTTCGACACCAGCAGTAACGGTCACAGCAACGGGGCCATTACCTCCGTTCACAGGCCCCAGAGTGCCTTTGGGAACTCCCCCACCAAGGGGAAATTTAGGCACAAGGCCTTTTGTTCCCCCAGGATTTATGACAGGCGGTCATAATCGAGAACCACTCTATGGCATGCCAACTTCTGACTTGGCTAGCCTGACGAATGCTGCGTCCACTTTTTCAGACCCTTTAGTGAGTGCCTCTTCGCCACTCCAAGACTCTGGAGTAGGTATGGCGAATAGAAATAGGACCCAACTCTTAGGAGGAACGTCCCAAGTAGCCCATGGCCTTACAAATGCCTCGACAGCAGTCTTGAGGCAACAAATGGACGAAAGCAACCATGATATGGTGCAAATGTTGGCACAAACTTTAAGTACAGTGCTGAACCCTCTAATACAAAACACTACTCAATCGAATCAGCAGATGACAGCGCAAATAACGCGTTTGGCTGATTTCTTTGGAGTACCCTGTTGTACCCCAAAATTTGCCCTCCCATATTTCTCAAAACATTTCAAGAAAAATTCACAAGTCCAACCCGGCGTGTTATATTCAGGTGTTCCTTCGCCAAGATATCTCTGATAACATATTCTCAAATTCAGGTTCGGCTCAAGAGTCAATTCTTTAAAGAAGGTATCCGAATGTGTGAGTTTTCTTGAAGAAATATAGTGAAAAAGTGTGCTGAAAGTGCAGTTTTTTCGCGCTAAAAAATTCATAACTTGAAGATCGTGACTCGTTTTGAACCCGTTCCGGTGGCCAAAATTCCGTCTTGACATTATCTACGTTTTCATCTCTCACGGCTGGAAGCCAATTTTGATCAGAAGGTCTTCAAAAATGTGGATTTATCAGGAATTTTCGTGCAGAAAATTTGTGACAGAAGTTTATTTGCGTCATGTTCAAAAAATCATAACTTGGTCGATTTTCATCGTATCGAGCTGGTTCCAGCGCCAAAATTTCACAAATTGAGTTGGCTACATTTTCACAGAAGGTATTAAGTTCAAACGGTATTCAAAAGGCCTTCGTTTTTTGCTCAGAGTGCGTGACACGCTGAAAATCCTGAATGCTGAATATTATTTCATCTGGGCCGAAACTTCGAAAATTCATAACTCGGTCAATTTTTATCGGATTGGACTCATATTTTTACACAAGGTCACTGACTCATAGATCTACAACTTTGCTTCAAAAGTCGAGACCAAATTATGCACCGATCAATACCAGTTTTTTATTGAAGAACGTGTCAGAGTCGACACTGGAGCCCAAAATAAGTTTGTCTGAGCTGAAACTTCAAAAATTCATAACTAATTCACCGTTTATCCGATTGAGTCGATTTTCGGACAGGAGTTAGTTCTCGATGTCGGCTACATTTTGTTTTCACATTTCAACTTCAAAAAATGCACTTAAGTCCCTACGATTTAGCCTGGAAAGTGACGAATTCAAGTGAATATTGGAGGCCCAATTGCACATTCAAAGCCCATTTTCTTTACCCTAATTTCCACTATATAATCACCTTCTTGTCACACAAACCAAAAAAAAAAAGAGGAGAAAAGAGGGGAGAAAAAGAGGAGAAGAGAAAAAGAGAGAAAAAACTTTGCCACAACACTGTTGGAATATCAAACTCTTTCAAGAACCCTAAAACCTTGAAATCCTTATTACAAATCCCTCTCTCACTACAAACAAAGTCATCTCAGTTACAAACCAACATCTTATTACTTCTTCAGTAAGGGTAAGGCTGGCTTGATCTCCATGATCCAAAAGGCATAAAAGCATTCATGTCACTACTTTTCCAGTAAGGGTAAGGTTGATTTGATCTCCATGATCAAAAGGGTATAATCATTCATACATGTCATATTGTGCCTAAACATTAAATTTCTTCATATATTGGCTTTATTTGCATTTTATGATTTTATTTGATGTGTTTGTGAGATTCAACACTGCAGATTTAGACAGGATCCCAGGCAGGTTCATTAAGGAACGTTGAGGCCAAAAGCCAAAAGCCAAATGGCCAGACTAGAAAAACTTATGCATGACACCAATACATGGCGAGGCAGACATTAAGCCAGAGATTAAGGGAACGTTGAAGAATGCAGACCACGGTACTCCGGAGTCAATACTTCAAAAAACCTCCCCTTGGGCCAGACACCCCCTATGGTTTGCTCAATTTTTAATTTTTATTTGTTTTTCCTTTTTATTCTTTTAATTGTTTTTTAATTGTTTTCTTTTAATTCCATAAAATAATTTTCGTAATAAATATAAAATACAAAAAAATCAAAAAAAATGTTTATTTTATTAATATTAATTTCACTATTATTATTTTTGTAAATAAACTTTAAACAATTAATTAGATTAATTTAGGTTTCAAAACTTTAATATTTTTCTTAATAAATTAAATATGTAGAAATTAGGGTTTTTAACTTTTTCATCATTTTTTAATAAATAATTTTCTCATCATTATTATTATTATTAACTACTAATTTATTTTGTAAATAAACATGTACATAAATTCTTTAGTAAATTAAGTTAAACTTTAACATTTTTCTCAAATAATTAAAAATAACTTAGAATTAGGGTTTCTTTTAATTTTAATTTGAATTTTCTTATTTCATAAATACAAAAAAAAAACCTAAAAAACACTTCTTTTATTTCAATAAATAATTAATTAATTTTTAATTTCATTTAATTTCTTTAAAGGGTCCAACGCCCTCGAACGTTCTATTTTTATTTCTTTCGCACATTTATTTTCTTTCAAATATTATGTAATTGCTCAAGCCATGTAACTCGGACATTTTATATTTCCCGCATTTTATTTCTTTATTTTATGTCAAATCGGGTCCTGGTTTAATTTGGCGATGTGGACCCGCGCCTTTGTAATAGTTTAGGAATTTTATCTTTCCGCACTTTTTAACTGTTAAATAAATGCATGCAAGAATGAATGACAAAAATAAAAACAAAACGTTAGATCACCAATAACCTGACAAGACAAAAATAAATCAATCTGACACACAAATCACACACCACCCCTAGGGTACGCCTCACTGTTGCCTTGCCTCGAAAGGTGATCGTCGAGTAGAGGATGTCTTAGTAAGTCCTCATGATCCGGGAACCTGGCATGAGGGTAGCTTCTAAGGTGTCTTCCCATTGCTCTGGTGATCACCATGTCCCGAACCTTCGAATTGACCCGAACACCTCCAACGGTGGTGCTACCTACCTCTCAATGGTGGGATGGCACTACTTTAAAGGACATTTACACAGACGAATTCCTTAGGGTAGGTAGGTTCTCGTAGATACTTGCTCTAAATTTCAAAACAAATTCAAAAAATACTTTTCACACCAACACATTTTCAAAAAGCTTTCGAAAGTAATTTTTCAAACACTCTTGATGACCGATACAAGAGTCGAACTGGAATTTTCAAAGAAACTTTTTAAAACCCACAGTTGAAAAGCAAACAAACATTTTGAAAACACAATGAGCAAGTATCTAAGAGCCCATGGATAACCATGGATAGAAAGGGTGCTAACACCTTCCCTTTCTATAATCTACCTCTCGAACCGAGAGCAATCTCTATAAGGAATTTTTCTGTGCTTTTGTCCTTTCCATTTGGAGAAAATAAAAGACGGTGGCGACTCTTGCTTCCGCGACATTTCGCGAACCAGCGTTAAACAGTCAGTTCCAGATCCACCGATCACAGAACTGGCGACTCTGCTGGGGACCCTTTATAAAGTGAGGTGTACCTTAGGGCTAGCTCATAACTATGTTTTCAATTGTCTTCTTTGCTTGCTTTATTATTGTGGGGTTGCTTGGGAGTTCTATAGATCCTAAACCCGGATCTGGGGAATACTTTCTTAGAAAGTAGCAACAAGGCTGTGAGGGAACTGTGCGGGGTATACCGACATGGTTGAAACAGTCTGCTACGTTGATGTGGCACTTTGGTGTGTACCGGTAACCCTTGAGTTCAGTCAAGGAGAGTACGGGGCCTTCGCGTGGTGTCGTGAAGCATCAACAGACCTTAGGAACCTTAATTGAACTATCTTGGCCTCTTTAGGGTAGTGAGATAACTGACTTTGGTGCAGTCCGAGGTTGGTTGATACTCGATACTACACTCAATTGAGGGTTGCTTTCCTGGAATATTTCGGTCGCCAGTTCAGTGGCTAAATCGAAACGATGAACAATGAAAGCAATCTGGTGATATTGGGATCCTTAGAACCCGGTTACTTCTAATAGGACAGGTTGAACCCACCAACTTCAAGAGGGTAATACCTAGACCCCATGCTGGCCTAAACTCTAAGGGCTTCTCTTGTGTGACTTGTGTGCCTTCATACTTGAACTACTTGTATGCTTATCATCTGACCCTTGAGTTTCTTGCAGGCTTTGTTTATAGTCCTTAACTAGGACTCATGACAAGGTTTACCAAATTTCTTGCAGGTTTTGTTTATAGTCCTTAACTAGGACTCATGACAGGGTTTACCAAATTTCTTGCAGGTTTTGTTTATAGTCCTTAACTGGGACTCATAACAGGGTTTACTAGATATCTTGCAGGTTTTGTTTATAGTCCTTAATTGGGACTCATAACAAAGTATACTGAATTTCTTGCAGGGTTTGTTTATAGTCCTTAATTGGGACTCATAACATGGTTTACCTACATCACCCCATGCATAGCATGACATCATACCATTGCATACATCCTAACCCATTTCAAGGATCTCAAGGGCTTGTGATGCAGGTCATGATAAACCGATTACCCAGCAAGGGGCAAAGGGGATTTATTTTCCTCTAGCCAAGGGTGTCAGGGGCTATGACCCACTGGATATGGTGAGCCTTTGACCCTTGAAGAAGGACTCTCAACAATATGCAGTGCCTTCAGTCAAGCTACCAGTATCAAATTTTAACAAATTTCTTGTTTACCCCGCGAGATCCTGGAAAACATTGCATGCATATCATACATATCATTGCATTACAGGTACCCGTTCTTTGCAGGTCACTTACCCTTCTCGCTGTTTATTTCAGCCATGGCTCCCCAACAAGATAACCAGGACTTTCTTGCTCAAGAGACTCGGTTCGGGGAAATCCTCCTGAATATATCCAAGGGGCAGGAGGAGCTAAAGACACTTCTCATGGAGACTCTAGTCAGGGACAGTGCTGAGGATGAAGGGCTAAAACACCTACAAGCGGAGATGGATGCAATGAAAGCCCAGATGCTGGGGCAGAGGAATGCCATTCAAGGTTTAGCTCAAAGACAAGATGAGCTCCGGTTTCTCGTCAACCAACTGCTTCAGGGTAACCAACTGGGGCAAACATCTAAGGGTAAAAAGCCATTCATCATCCAATCATCTTCGAGACAAGAGGATAAAGGGAAAGCTCCTCAAATGGCTCCAGTGCCACAAATTCAGCATCAACCTCACCAGTTTCAGCCAGACAAGCCCAGAAGGTAATTCACCCCGCTCAACATGTCGCTGTATCAAGCTTTGCAACGCCTATTGAGGTTGAATCTGATCACATTAAGGGCTCATCCCCGGAACCCCAACACAACATCTCCTGCCTATGATCCCAATAAGAGGTGTGCCTACCACTCTGCTAGCCCAGGACATGATACCAATGAATGTTGGGATCTGAGGAACAAAATCCAGGACCTGATCGATGAAGGGGCATTGGAGTTCACACAAGATGGACAGGCTGAATTTTTCTACCATTCCTCCAAGGCTCACCAGTTGAAGTGACAAGCTCCGAGACTAGGAAACTTTTGTTCATTCGAATGTTCAAGTTGTGTTTTTCTGTTGACCGTTCAAACATTTATTCATGTTAAAACATTGTTATTCCATTAATGCATCGCTTATGTCTATTTTGAATCAATATATTCGCATTCACTATATGCAAACTGTTTTCATATTTTTTCTGATGTCAACTCTTGATCTTAAATAATTCTAAGCCTCTTGAGGGAGGATGACGAAAACGATACCGAGATCTTGACAATATGCTTTTGAACAGACCCCGCTGATGAGGTACAAGCATTGTTTCAATCCCTAAACACTGGAGTCATAAGGAAGATAATCCCTCGTCAACCCCTCTGAGCCAAAGAAGTAGGAGTTTTTCTTTTCGAAATTTAAAACCCTTAATCATAACCTGGGGCAGGGTAGTTCTCTCAGTTGATCCAAGTGCATAACGAATGGCACCAAAGGAGTCCTTACAAAAAAGAAAAAAAGACAGTAATGGTTCCGAACAATCATAAGGACAGGCAGTCATTATCTCAAAAAATGAAAAGCCCAATAAGTCAAAACCCATGAAGGAGACTTACAAAACTGGGGCATCCCGCTGACTGTAATTCCGAAAAAGGAAACAGTTCAGGCAAAAAAAGAAAGGGATAACAAAAATCAAGAAAGAAGTCTCACAAACCCTCAACAAAAAAGCAAAAATGACTGTCTATTCAGAATAAATCATCAACATCTGAACCATTATTGGAACATCAAAGCAAAGACTCAAGCAAGGTCTAACGCACGATCAACTGAGTTTAGGTTTGGAGAACATCACGAAGAGCGGGTGGGTACAAATAAAATTTGAGCCTTTATCCTTTGTTTCTTAAACCGTGAACCAGGCCACGTTATAACCCTTAAAAGTCCTAGCTGAAGCATGGGTTAGTTCGAAAGCATACTGTCACGAAAGGTATCCTGACTCCTTAAGGCCTACGGTAAATACGAGTTGACATCACGTTTTACAAACATTCATTTGTTTTATGAAAAAAGAATGCATTTTCAAAATCTTCGAGACAGACATAAGCTTTGCATTTTTAACACAATTTTGTTTGCGTATGACTTTTTGTTTGAACAGCATAGAAATTCGCATGACGAAAGTCTAATAAACAAGAGTATCTCCAATCAAGGGGCACGGCACGATCATGGCCTATCATCTGGGGCAGTCCAATCCAGATTCGGAGAATCTCTCAAAGGCCAAATAGCCTGGGGCAAATCTCTGCCTGAGTCACTTGGGGCACTCCAGCAACGAATCTTGCACGATCAGACACCTTCTGGTAATATGACAACACAAGCAGCCAGGGGCACCTACCTGCATTCTAAGTGCGTGGACATAGTCCGAAAATACTACGCAAAATCAAAGACCCGCTAGGTTGACATACCTAGGCAAAAATAAGGGCTTCCCGGCGAACCAAAAGGGTTCGGGAAAAATGAAGGGATGAAATGAAAAATCTATACACCCGGCAAGTCGAAAACCTGAAAAGGCGGCTTGAGCAAAAATGGGTATCCCGGTGGACTGAAAACCCGAAAGGGCGGTCCAGGAAAAAGTTAGGGATTAAAAGCGTACGACTATGTCCCGCCATCTGTCTACCAGAAGAAGGTTTGTCCGCCAACAACTATCAGCACCCCACAAGAAACAGGGGCAATAAAGAGTGGTCTAAGCAATCTGATTGTTCTGTCCTCCAGGGTATCAAGGTAGGTTCCGTTGAAGAGCATAACCAATACAGTTCAATACTCCCCCAGGAGAGTCCAACCCCGTTTCCTCAGGAAAGATGGAATTCATATCCCCAAGCAATAAGCTTATCCCCAGTAGATTCTGGAAGCTTATCCCCTCGCAAAGCACGAACGCGTCGTCCGGCTTGATTTAAAGAGTTATTTCCTTAACAGGATATAACTGGGTTATCCTCAGCCAAAAGCCACGGAAAGAGCGTCCTCGACGAAATTCTTTTATCCCCAGCGAAGTCTATCAACACTTCCAGCGCAACAAGGATATCCTCAGCAAGTTATCAACAATTCAGCGAAGCATCTCTATCCCCAGAGTATTGCTTCTCAGCATGTCGCTAGAGTATCTTTTTCTCCCTGCAGAATCTGTCATTTGCCAAGTTTATTCCCCAACGGAGTTATCTTCTCCTACCTGTATACTTGCAACTATCATCCCCAACGGAGGCAAAATCTATTCTTCAACATCAGCCCAGGAGTGACTTCCCGGCACTCGTCAAGGATTTATTTTCCTACGACGAAAATATACATTCATAAACATCACATCTTCATACATTATAACATGCATATGCATCATACTACACGAATCTCATTAATTTTGAAGACATACAGTTCATGCATCATGATTTTGCATACAATTATGTTTTGCCTTTTCAGGAAAAAGATCAATACAAAAATGATTACTATCAACTATCGCAATTCTTTCTAGATATAGTTTCAGATATGATCCATATATGGTGACGTTCTGATGCTGCTTCCAGATATCCTTCTAAGATATAGTTTCGGATATGACCCAGATATGGTGACGTTCTGATGCTGCTTCCAGATTTCTTTCTAGATATAATTTCAGATATGATCCAGATATGGTGACGTTCTGATGCTGCTTCCAGATGTCCTTCTAGATATAGTTTCAGATATGACCCAGAGATGGTGACGTTCTGATACTGCTTCCAGATTTCTTTCTAGATATAGTTTCAGATATGACCCAGATATGGTGACGTTCTGATGCTGCTTCCAGATTTCCTTCCAGATATAGTTTCAGATGTAAACCAGATATGGTGACGTTCTGATACTGCTTCCAGATCTCCTTCCAGATATAGTCCAGATATAAACCAGATATGGCGACATTCTGACACTTATTCCAGTCGAAGATATTTCAAGACCTTGTCCGGTTCAGTTAAATCGACCCCAAGATTTTCCTGATGCTTATCCAGTCAAAGGCCTTCTCTGGTTCAGTCAGATCGACCCTAAGATCTCCCTGATGCTTATCCAGTTGAAGATATTCCAAGACCTTGTCCGGTTCAATTAAATCGACCCTAAGATTTTCCTGATGCTTATCCAGTCAAAGGCCTTCTCTGGTTCAGTCAGATCGACCCTAAGATCTCCCTGATGCTTATCCAGTTGAAGATATTCCAAGACCTTGTCCGGTTCAGTTAAATCGACCCTAAGATTTTCCTGATGCTTATCCAGTCAAAGGTCTTCTCTGGTTCAGTCAGATCGACCCTAAGATCTCCCTGATGCTTATCCAGTTGAAGATATTCCAAGACCTTGTCCGGTTCAGTTAAATCGACCCTAAGATTTTCCTGATGCTTATCCAGTCAAAGGCCTTCTCTGGTTCAGTCAGATCGACCCTAAGATCTCCCTGATGCTTATCCAGTTGAAGATATTCCAAGACCTTGTCCGGTTCAGTTAAATCGACCCTAAGATTTTCCTGATGCTTATCCAGTCAAAGGCCTTCTCTGGTTCAGTCAGATCGACCCTAAGATCTCCCTGATGCTTATCCAGTTGAAGATATTCCAAGACCTTGTCCGGTTCAGTTAAATCGACCCTAAGATTTTCCTGATGCTTATCCAGTCAAAGGCCTTCTCTGGTTCAGTCAGATCGACCCTAAGATCTCCCTGATGCTTATCCAGTTGAAGATATTTCAAGACCTTGTCCGGTTCAGTTAAATCGACCCCAAGATTTTCCTGATGCATATCCAGTCAAAGGCCTTCTCTGGTTCAGTTAGATCGACTCTAAGATCTCCCTGATGCTTATCCAGTAGAAGACACCCAAGATTTTTCTCAACGAGCGTTATTGAAGTTAAAGTCGCCCAAGATTTTTCTCAACGAGCGTTGTTGAAGTTAAAATCGCCCAAGGTTCTCTTATCATTCATACTAAGGCAGTAACCATCCCTGGTTCATTCATCGCTGTTCGAAGCTCCAGACTCAGCTCCTGTAACCAGTCAGGACACCTCTATACCAAGCATCTGAAAACCAGCTCCTGCAACGTGTCAGGTACTCATTTGTTCTTTTGCAGGTATGCAGGTTCTCGCTAAGGAATCTCCTACGCGATCAATATCCAGATGGCATCTATAAGCCCATCATCCTATCCAACAATCTCCAAATGGCATCTATAAGCCCATTCCACCATCACACTACTATGTGAGCGCAAATTCCTGGGCACTCTAATGTTCAATCATCTTCCACCTTCGGATTACGAAAGGCACGTCAGCCAATCTGCATCCTCAGGTCTAAGAAGATTGAACATGGGCAACTGTTGTACCCCAAAATTTTCCCTCCCATATTTCTCAAAACATTTCAAGAAAAATTCACAAGTCCAACCCGGCGTGTTATATTCAGGTGTTCCTTCGCCAAGATATCTCTGATAACATATTCTCAAATTCAGGTTCGGCTCAAGAGTCAATTCTTTAAAGAAGGTATCCGAATGTGTGAGTTTTCTTGAAGAAATATAGTGAAAAAGTGTGCTGAAAGTGCAGTTTTTTCGCGCTAAAAAATTCATAACTTGAAGATCGTGACTCGTTTTGAACCCGTTCCGGTGGCCAAAATTCTGTCTTGACATTATCTACGTTTTCATCTCTCACGGCTGGAAGCCAATTTCGATCAGAAGGTCTTCAAAAATGTGGATTTATCAGGAATTTTCGTGCAGAAAATTTGTGACAGAAGTTTATTTGCGTCATGTTCAAAAAATCATAACTTGGTCGATTTTCATCGTATCGAGCTGGTTCCGGCGCCAAAATTTCACAAATTGAGTTGGCTACATTTTCACAGAAGGTATTAAGTTCAAACGGTATTCAAAAGGCCTTCGTTTTTTGCTCAGAGTGCGTGACACGCTGAAAATCCTGAATGCTGAATATTATTTCATCTGGGCCGAAACTTCGAAAATTCATAACTCGGTCAATTTTTATCGGATTGGACTCATATTTTTACACAAGGTCACTGACTCATAGATCTACAACTTTGCTTCAAAAGTCGAGACCAAATTATGCACCGATCAATACCAGTTTTTTATTGAAGAACGTGTCAGAGTCGACACTGGAGCCCAAAATAAGTTTGTCTGAGCTGAAACTTCAAAAATTCATAACTAATTCACCGTTTATCCGATTGAGTCGATTTTCGGACAGGAGTTAGTTCTCGATGTCGGCTACATTTTGTTTTCACATTTCAACTTCAAAAAATGCACTTAAGTCCCTGCGATTTAGCCTGGAAAGTGACGAATTCAAGTGAATATTGGAGGCCCAATTGCACATTCAAAGCCCATTTTCTTTACCCTAATTTCCACTATATAATCACCTTCTTGTCACACAAACCAAAAAAAAAAGAGGAGAAAAGAGGGGAGAAAAAGAGGAGAAGAGAAAAAGAGAGAAAAAACTTTGCCACAACACTGTTGGAATATCAAACTCTTTCAAGAACCCTAAAACCTTGAAATCCTTATTACAAATCCCTCTCTCACTACAAACAAAGTCATCTCAGTTACAAACCAACATCTTATTACTTCTTCAGTAAGGGTAAGGCTGGCTTGATCTCCATGATCCAAAAGGCATAAAAGCATTCATGTCACTACTTTTCCAGTAAGGGTAAGGTTGATTTGATCTCCATGATCAAAAGGGTATAATCATTCATACATGTCATATTGTGCCTAAACATTAAATTTCTTCATATATTGGCTTTATTTGCATTTTATGATTTTATTTGATGTGTTTGTGAGATTCAACACTGCAGATTTAGACAGGATCCCAGGCAGGTTCATTAAGGAACGTTGAGGCCAAAAGCCAAATGGCCAAAAGCCAAAAGCCAAATGGCCAGACTAGAAAAACTTATGCATGACACCAATACATGGCGAGGCAGACATTAAGCCAGAGATTAAGGGAACGTTGAAGGCAGAACACAAATGGCCAAAAGCCAATTGGCCAAAGTAGAACAACTTATGCATGAAACTCAATCCAATGGCCAAAGAATGCAGACCACGGTACTCCGGAGTCAATACTTCAAAAAACCTCCCCTTGGGCCAGACACCCCCTATGGTTTGCTCAATTTTTAATTTTTATTTGTTTTTCCTTTTTATTCTTTTAATTGTTTTTTAATTGTTTTCTTTTAATTCCATAAAATAATTTTCGTAATAAATATAAAATACAAAAAAAATCAAAAAAAATGTTTATTTTATTAATATTAATTTCACTATTATTATTTTTGTAAATAAACTTTAAACAATTAATTAGATTAATTTAGGTTTCAAAACTTTAATATTTTTCTTAATAAATTAAATATGTAGAAATTAGGGTTTTTAACTTTTTCATCATTTTTTAATAAATAATTTTCTCATCATTATTATTATTATTAACTACTAATTTATTTTGTAAATAAACATGTACATAAATTCTTTAGTAAATTAAGTTAAACTTTAACATTTTTCTCAAATAATTAAAAATAACTTAGAATTAGGGTTTCTTTTAATTTTAATTTGAATTTTCTTATTTCATAAATACAAAAAAAAACCTAAAAAACACTTCTTTTATTTCAATAAATAATTAATTAATTTTTAATTTCATTTAATTTCTTTAAAGGGTCCAACGCCCTCGAACGTTCTATTTTTATTTCTTTCGCACATTTATTTTCTTTCAAATATTATGTAATTGCTCAAGCCATGTAACTCGGACATTTTATATTTCCCGCATTTTATTTCTTTATTTTATGTCAAATCGGGTCCTGGTTTAATTTGGCGATGTGGACCCGCGCCTTTGTAATAGTTTAGGAATTTTATCTTTCCGCACTTTTTAACTGTTAAATAAATGCATGCAAGAATGAATGACAAAAATAAAAACAAAACGTTAGATCACCAATAACCTGACAAGACAAAAATAAATCAATCTGACACACAAATCACACACCACCCCTAGGGTACGCCTCACTGTTGCCTTGCCTCGAAAGGTGATCGTCGAGTAGAGGATGTCTTAGTAAGTCCTCATGATCCGGGAACCTGGCATGAGGGTAGCTTCTAAGGTGTCTTCCCATTGCTCTGGTGATCACCATGTCCCGAACCTTCGAATTGACCCGAACACCTCCAACGGTGGTGCTACCTACCTCTCAATGGTGGGATGGCACTACTTTAAAGGACATTTACACAGACGAATTCCTTAGGGTAGGTAGGTTCTCGTAGATACTTGCTCTAAATTTCAAAACAAATTCAAAAAATACTTTTCACACCAACACATTTTCAAAAAGCTTTCGAAAGTAATTTTTCAAACACTCTTGATGACCGATACAAGAGTCGAACTGGAATTTTCAAAGAAACTTTTTAAAACCCACAGTTGAAAAGCAAACAAACATTTTGAAAACACAATGAGCAAGTATCTAAGAGCCCATGGATAACCATGGATAAAAAGGGTGCTAACACCTTCCCTTTCTATAATCTACCTCTCGAACCGAGAGCAATCTCTATAAGGAATTTTTCTGTGCTTTTGTCCTTTCCATTTGGAGAAAATAAAAGACGGTGGCGACTCTTGCTTCCGCGACATTTCGCGAACCAGCGTTAAACAGTCAGTTCCAGATCCACCGATCACATACCCCAACCTATTCGACAGCCCCAAAGGGCGCAAATAAGGGGAAACCAAGGTATATTCTTAGAGGAAGAAACCACCATCAACCAAGTCCAACAGCCTATCGAAGAAAACCTTAGGGCACGATTAGAGCAACCTGTCGAGGAACCTAGGGTAATAACCCCAGAGGTAAGGTTAGTTAACAGAAACCAAAATGCTGACGAAGTGGTTCAGCATATCCAATACCAAAACATGGGTTTGGAAAATAATCTGGCAACCATGATCGAAAGGATCATGACTCAAAATGGGATGAACATGGGCTTTCGAAGGCCCAACTTTACATCCCCATTGTCAGAATACGTGTTACAAACAGACTTACCTCCTAGATGCAAAGTCCCCAAATTCACTAAGTTCTCTGGGGACACGACAGAATCTACTGTCGAGCATGTGGCGAGATACTTGATCGAAGCAGGAGATATTTCGAATAACGAAAACCTGAGGATTAAGTACTTCCCAAGTTCTTTAACAAAGAAAGCTTTTACTTGGTTTACAACTCTCCCCCCCAATTCGATCCATCATTGGACCCAGTTGGAAAGATTGTTCCATGAACAATTCTACATGGGGCAAACCAAGATAAGCCTGAAAGAATTGGCCAGTGTAAAGAGACGTTTCACTGAACCTATAGACGAATATCTAAATAGGTTTAGGTTGCTCAAGGCGAGATGTTTTACACAAGTGCCGGAACATGAGTTAGTCGAAATAGCCGCAGGCGGTTTAGATTATTCCATTAGGAAGAAGTTAGACACCCAATACCTGAGAGATATGGCCCAACTGGCCGATAGAGTTCGACAGGTAGAACGCCTCAAAGCTGAAAAAGCAAAGGCAACGAAAACTCACAAGAGAGAGAGGATAGCGTATGTTGAGATGGATGACGAAGATCCAGAATCCTTCGACGATACTATAACTGTCGAAGAAGGAGAAGTCGATTTAGCGGAACTAAAACAAGGGCCACCATACTCTTGCAAACTGTTAGTCCCCTCAAGTGGGAAAAATTCCATTGGTCCAGAGAGGACCAACGATAGGTTCCCCAAAAAGACTTATAGTTTTGACATCACGAAATGTGATGAAATATTTGACTTGCTTGTAAAAGATGGCCAAATGATAGTACCCCCAGGGGTAAAAGTGCCTCCTCTTGATCAAAGAAAGAAGAGAGGCTTTTGCAAATATCATAATTTTTTGGGCCATAAAACTTCTCAATGTTTTCTTTTCAGGAATCTTGTGCAAGACGCTATCGAAGAAGGGAGGTTGAAGTTTGCTGACAAGACCCCCATGGCTGTCGACTCAAATCCATTGCAGGCTGAAGCCCACTATGCTGAGCCTTCTGAGGTGAACGTGATCGAGGAAACCAAGAGCCAGTCGAAGAGGCCAGGAATCACAATGGTCGAAGTCTCAAAGGACCATATCAACATGCCAATCTTTGGCAGTTTTTCTGGGAATTTATCCAGAAAGACAATTGAAGCAGTTCAGAAAGCGGTCGAAAGCCCAAAGCTGGAGACCGTTGAAGCACAAAAAACTGGACCAAAACCCAGTTCTCACTTGGCCACAGTTCAAGGCCAGACGGAGAATTTGGAGATACAAATGAAGCAGTTAACTCTTGCCAACAAAGATACAATGAATATCAACATGGTCGAACTCTCTGACCCAAAAGCATCAGAAGAGGCCATGAGGCAAGAACAAGCTAATAAGACTGCTTTCCCTCGGGAAAATGAAAATCTGGCAGATTTCCTGCAAAGATGCTAGAAAAAGAAGTCAGAGGTGATGCTGTGTCCAAGATGCAGTTCGATCTTTGACAAAAAAGCTGCTGAGCACATTCAAGGCGTAAGAGCAGCAAATAAGAGAAGGGAAAATGTTGATCTTCGACATGACCCCAGAAGAGCCTCCCAAAGAGGTTCAAACCAAGAAAAGAGGCCATTGACCTTCAGGCCTCCAACAAATGTGCCAGTAGATACATGGTACAAAACCTCTGGTCGAAAAAGGCCAAGTGAGGAGAGATGGCACTCTTTCGACGTGCCAAGGGGTTCATCTTTAACTCAAAAGAAAGAGCCTCAAGTTGCTGCACCTAAAGTTGCACAAGTGTCAAGCAACTACAAAGGGAAAAATCCCATGTCTCGATCTCAATGGAGGAGATATCAAAGGAGACGAAAAGCTGAGAGGGAGGCTGCCAATGAACCAAAGGCAGAAACCAGTTCAAATGTTCCTCTAAGGAAGCAAAGGAAACCTCTGGAAAGAGAGCCAGTAACCAACAGGCTAGTTTGGCCTAACCAAGGTGAAGTCGAGGACGAAGACGGTTCTGAGTCTGATGATACTTTGGACATAATGGTGAATATAGTCTCAGTGCTGCCCAGAGAATTCAACCGACAGGTGGAGGTCGAAGCAAGTGACTGGGAAGTGGAGCAAGAAATGGCCAAACATAGGCCAGTGTGCTATTTCATCATGGACAATGGCACTACTGAGGAACAAAATGGGTTCTTCGAGCCACCTACAGAGGCGATGAAAAATCACCTCAAGCCTTTATTTATAAGGGCTAAACTCGAAGAAACTACAGTGAATAAAATCTTGGTGGATTGTGGGGCAACCATCAACATTATTCCTCACTCTATGCTAAGGAAAATTGGAAAAAGAGATGAGGACATTAAGCCTCACAACATAGTCCTGTCGAACTATGAGGGCGGCATAGGGACCACTATGGGAGTGATCCAACTAGATATCAAAGTAGGGTCTATCTTTCGACCAACAATGTTTATGGTCATATCGGCCAAACCTAACTACAATCTTTTGTTGGGCCGTGAATGGATTCATGGTGTTGGAGCTGTGCCATCATCAATGCACCAGAGGCTGCTGCTATGGCGTCCAGATGGGATGGTCGAAAACATAGAGGCAGATCAAAGCTATTACCTGGGCGAAGTGAATCACCTAGGGCTGGCAGATTTCGACAAGAACTTGGCTCACATAGGGCCATGTCCAACACCTGACTTCGACTTGGCGCCAGCGCCAAACACTTTTTGTTCCCTATACCTGCATCCTGAGCATGGTTTCCAATGGGACAGAGAAGACTTGTCCCACATAGACTTTAGTGGGTTAACTAATATCCAACCAACTGGTTGGGGAAGTGAATTCAGTGATAATGATTGAGTCACAATCATTGAAGCGAATTTCGGCTTATGTAGCCGAAACTAAGATGATAACGGCTCTCGAAGCCGAAGTGAAGTACATGGCCACACAGGCCAATGATCAACAGTTATCTGCTGCAGGTCCAGGAAAGGATTTCGATCCAGAACCCCCTGATATCATGCCAGAAGAAATGCAGGAACAGAGGCTCGACGCCATCTATGACGATGAGCCTTTGGGCTTCGAAAAGGACCCCTTGGCGAACAACGTTAAAATGTTAGCGCAAGATCCTTTAGAAGAAATCAACTTAGGCGAAGGGTCAGAGAAAAGGCCAACTTACATCAGCGCCAAAATTGACCCAGAACTTAGGTTGGAAGTAATCCAATTGTTGAACGAGTTCAAGGACTGTTTTGCATGGGATTACGACGAAATGCTTGGTCTCGACAGAGGATTGGTAGAACTTCAGTTGCCAATCAAACCTGGGAAGAAGCCAATCAAGCAAAGTCCAAGACGCTTCGCTCCAGAAATATTGTCGAAGATCAAAACGGAAGTCGAAAGACTGCTGAAATGCAAATTCATACGCGTTACAAGGTATGTCGAATGGATTGCAAACATTGTGCCAGTGATTAAGAAAAACGGTACATTAAGAGTGTGCATAGATTTCAGAGATTTGAATGCTGCTACGCCCAAAGATGAATATCCTATGCCTGTGGCGGAAATGCTAGTCGATTCTGCCGCTGGCTATGAATACCTGAGTATGCTCGATGGTTATTCAGGATATAATCAAATATTCATTGCTGAAGAGGATGTGTCGAAAACAGCTTTTCGATGCCCTGGGGCCCTAGGCACTTACGAATGGGTAGTGATGCCTTTTAGCCTAAAGAACGCTGGGGCAACATACCAGCGAGCAATGAATACTATCTTCCATGATTTTATTAACACTTTTATGCAAGTATATATTGATGACATTGTTATAAAATCTGTTTCCAGGAAGAATCATATTGACCACCTTCGACAATCATTCGAAAGAATGAGAGAACATGGTCTGAAGATGAACCCTTTGAAGTGTGAATTCTGTGTGAAAGCTGGAGATTTCTTGGGCTTCGTTGTCCACAAGAAAGGAATCGAAATCAACCAGAACAAGACGAAGGCTATTCTGGAAGCGAAAACGCCATCGAATAAGAAGGAACTGCAATCTCTGTTAGGCAAGATAAATTTCTTAAGGAGATTTATATCTAACCTAAGTGGGAAAGCTCATGCCTTTTCACCCTTACTTCGACTGAATAAAGAGGGGTTCGAATGGGGGCAAGAGCAACAAGAAGCCTTCGACAAAATCAAAGGGTACCTCACTAAGCCACCTATTTTGGTGCCTCCTTGTAGCAATAGGAGTATGAGATTGTACATAGCTGCATCCGACAAAACTTTGGGAAGCATGTTAGCCCAAGAAGATGAGAATGGAGTCGAAAGACCCATTTACTATCTTAGTAGAGTTTTGAACGATGCAGAAACTAGATATAGTGAAGTTGAAAAATTGTGTCTATGTCTGTATTTCTCTTGTACAAAACTCAAGCAATATATAAAACCAGTTGATGTGTATGTTTCGTCTCATTTTGATGTTTTCAAGTACATGTTGTCGAAACCTATCTTGCACAGTCGAATTGGCAAGTGGGCATTAGCATTAACTGAATACTCCTTGACCTTTATGCCTCTTAAGGCAGTGAAAGGACAAGTGGTTGCAGACTTTATAGTCGACCACTCAATTCAAGTTGAGGATATTAATTATGTGGAGATAGAACCTTGGAAGTTCTACTTCGATGGTTCTAGCCATAAAGATGGAACAGGAGTAGGAGTCTTGATCATTTCTCCAGAAAAAATTCCAACAACATTCAAGTACAAGATATCAGGTTCTTGTTCGAATAATGAGGCTGAGTATGAAGCTCTAATTACTGGCCTTGAAATATTGTTGGAATTGGGGGCAACTCGAGTCGAAATAATGGGAGACTCAGAGTTAGTCATTAAGCAAATCACAAAAGAATATAAATGCATAAGAGAAAATCTCATTATGTACTTTGTGATAACAAATCGTTTATTGAAAAAATTTGAAATGGTCAGTATTCGACACATACCCAGATTGGAAAATCAAATAGCCAACGACTTGGCACAAATTGCATCTGGGTACAAGATTTCAAAAACGAGATTACAAAGAGCAATCGAAGTTCGAGAAAAGATAAAAGCAACTTGTCTATCACCAACAGACTTGGAATCGACAAGACTAGGATATGCTGATCAAAGTAACTTCGAAATTTCGTTCATAGATAATTTGTCAGAACAAGATTGGAAGAAGCCCATTGTGGATTATCTTCAAAATCCAGGAGCTTCGACAGAACGAAAAACAAAGTACAGGGCGTTGAGTTATGTACTCATGGGTAATGAGTTATTCAAGAAGACGCCTGAAGGGGTATTGCTAAAATGTTTAAGTGAAACTGAGGCATACATAGCCCTTTCGACTACGCACGCTGGAGCATGCGGGGCTCACCAAGTAGGCCATAAGATGAAATGGTTGTTGTTTCGACAAGGACTATACTGGCCCACTATGCTGAAAGATTGTGTTGAGTTCGCCAAAGGTTGCCAAGAATGTCAAGTCCATACAGGCATCCAACATGTACCAGCAAGCGAACTTCACTCGATAGTGAAACCTTGGCCCTTTAGAGGATGGGCGTTGGACCTCATTGGAGAGATTCGACCAGCATCATCAAAGAGTCAGAAATATATACTGGTAGGCATTGATTATTTTACTAAGTGGATCGAAGCTATCCCTTTAGTCAATGTAGACCAAGAAAATGTCATTGAATTTATTCAAAAGAACATTATCTTTAGGTATGGAATCCCTGAGACCATAACTACTGATCAAGGGTCAGTTTTCACTAGTCGGAAGATGCAGGAATTCGCTCAGGAAACAGGTTTCAAACTCCTAACATCAACGCCTTATTATGCACAGGCAAATGGTCAAGTCGAAGCAACGAACAAAGTAGTGATTGGCTTGATAAAAAAGAATGTTGGGAAGAAACCAAAAAATTGGCATAAGACGTTAGACCAGATTTTGTGGGCTTGTCGAACGTCCCCAAAAGAAGCCATAGGTACAACACCATATAGGCTAACTTTTGGCCATGATGCAGTGTTGCCAGCAGAAATTTGTCTTCAATCTGCAAGGGTTCAGAGACATTATGATATTCCCTCTGAAATTTATTGGGATATGATGTTAGACGAACTAGTGGACTTAGACGAAGAAAGATTGCGCGCTCTTGACCTACTCAGGCTTCAGAAGAAAAGAGTAGAAGACTCTTATAATAAAAAGGTGAAACCTAAAGTATTTTCGCCTGAAGAACTAGTTTGGAAGGTGATTCTTCCCATGGATCGAAGGGATCGAAGCATGGGAAAATGGTCACCCAAATGGGAAGGACCATTCAGAGTTATCCAGACTTTTTCTGGTGGAGCCTATGAAGTCGAAGAGCTAGGTGAAGATAAAAGGCTCTTGAGAGTAAATGGTAAATATTTGAAAAAATACAAACCTACACTCCAAGAGATAAAAATAAAATAACAAAGTAATGACTAAATTAACCATAAAATAGCCAAAATGGAAAATTTTTATAATTTAGCCAAGATGGCAATGTTGTCGAATACATATTACAAAATATGGTTAAAAAGCTGAATCAATCAGAAGGGAATGGAGTCCTTGAGTCGAAGGTATTTGATTTGCTGCAGCTCCAATCTTTTGTTGCACCAGGCATTCGCCTGCACAAGCTTGGCAATCTGATCATCGAAGCCTTGAGCTTTCTCAGCAAATTCTAGGCCTTGTGTGATTTCAGTTTGACTTTCGGTGTCTGGGACGGTCGAGAGAAGTTCCTCCTTGCGCTTAGTATTGGCATTTATCTTAGCCTCTATTTCTTCGATTTGCGCCCTGAAGGAAGCATTCTCTCGATCGATGGCATCAACTTCTTCTTGTTTAGATGCTTTTTGCTTCGACAACTCCGCAATTCGAGAAGTTGTCTCCGATACAGCAGTCCATGCAGAAGAGCTTTTGCCATATAACACTTCAAGCTGGCTATTAAAGCCCCTTTGTCGCCGATAATCTGCTGAGACTTGATCAATAATGGAGTGTAACTCCATGATAAAGCCTGAGACTTCTGGAGGCACAGCTAACAAGTCTACGGCATTCAAAACAGCCCCCAAATATGATGGAGCAGTAGGGTCCCCCTCCAAAGCTTTCATCAAGTCCTTCTTGAAAAACTGAGCCTTAACCTTCATCAAAGCCTCATCGAGAGGAGAAGTTTCAGTAGACTTCCCCGACAGGGTAGGAACCTCCTGGCTAGCGTCAGATGAACTTTTGCTCTTGATGATGGCGTTCAGATAGCTAACAGGGTCAGTTTGCTTCAAGAGTTCTAAGTCCTCTTTCGACTTGTGCTTTGTTGAGGTAACAGCCTTTGCAACAGCATTGTCTTGGGTTTGAGGCTGTTGAGTAACATTTGCCTCGACTTGATTCCCTTCGACTCGGACTGCGGCAGTACCAGCGTCATCATGGTGCCCTTCGCCAGCGTCACCTTGGTTCTCTTCTCCAGCGTCACCTTGATCCTTTTCGCCAGCGTTGCCGTGGTCCCCTTCGTCACGATTCTCTTCCGACAGATCCACCACCTGAATCTCTTTTGGCTGTTGCTCTTCTGTTTGTGGATCTTCTGCTGGTTTTTCTGCTGTCTCAGCATTGGCCTCATTTATTTCAGTATGAGCCTCATTGTTCGCCAAGTCTTTTTCTTGTGGCCTGCTGAGTTCAGCAGACTCCAATGTTTCAGAAGTCCTTGGCGTTGAGCTTTTAGTGGTGTCCTGAAAAAGAAGAAGAAGAATCTTCTAAATTCGAAAGAGACATAGTCGAATGTAGGTATCGACAACTGGTTTACAAAGGGATCAAAGAGATTACCTGTAAAGTAGTTTCAGCCCCAGGGCTGGAATTGTCGCTTTCGACAGGTTTATTGAGAAGAACGTTTAATTCCTCCTCCGTTGGCTCCTCAATGATTACTGGAGGTGGCCTGGGCTTTCTCCCAGCAACCTTTATTCTAATTGTTCGACCAGCAGCCTCAGGAAGAGGAACGTCCTTCTTCAGCTTTCGCCTTTTTAGAGGAGCAGGGGGAGAATCATCTTCTTCGTCGCTCCCGGATTCGACCGTCAGTGCTGGCCGTTTCTTGGGCGAAGGTGCCTAAAAAACCAATGGGAATTCGATTTAGCAGTTGCATCGAAAGTCAAAAATTAAAGCCAGAAGAAAATAATGAAAGTCTGGTTACCGATGCAGAAACCTTTTTCGAAGGGCCTTCCCCCTGTTGGTTTGTTGTGGTCTTCGCCGACGCTATAGTCTTCGCCGGCGGTGGAGGTTTTGTTAAGGGGCCTCCTCCCTGTTGGCCTTCTGCAGCCTTCTTGGCTGCAGGCTTTCGAACAACTGAAAGTAGACAAAATGATTAAACAGGCTAGCAGTTGAAAGAGAAAGACAAAGTAATTTGAAAGGATGAACTTACATTTCTTTATTTTGTCCAAGACAAGGACAAAAGATTTCTGAAGCTCATCCACGAAGTCCTTCTCGTGGAAAAACTCCTCAGCATAGTAACTTTTCCACCACTCCTTGAAGGATGGTGAGTAAAGAAAGTTAAGCTGGTAGTCAAACAACGAAAGAACTGTTCGACCAGCATATCTGCCGATATGCTTAGTGGCAGCTTCTTCGGTGTAGTCGTTGCAGAAGTATAACATAGACTTCTCCCTTGGAAAAATTGGGGAAGGTAGTGTTTGAATAATACCAAACTGGCAAGACACCAGGTTTGGTTGATATGCAATCAGACTCAAGTGAGTCTTAGAGCTCCTGAATCGAAGAGGCATGATTCTTGGTGTGAGGAACGCCTCCCACATTATTGTATGTTCGTCAACCTGAGGACCACTCGACGTCCTAGGATGTGGCCTTGTGAACCACTCTGGGCCAACCTTCCGTCGAGCAAACGGAGCCATAGTCGAAACAAACTCTTTCCTTTTAGCAAACATCAAAACGAAGTTTGTAAAAGTTTGTTGAAGCTCCAGCCCATCTTCCATTGGAGTCAACAGAGCCAATCTGGTTCCTTCGACGCGTCTGTTCGCTATTTCTGGAGCCTGCTCATTTATTTGAATCTTCTTAGGCAAGAAAGATTCGAAGGTGGCATTGAGCCACAGTTGAAGCAGCCAAAAAGGTCCAGCAAGCAGCAGACTGGCCCTGTTCTCGATAATCTTCAGAAGAGTCGCTCCGTTGCTAATCGACTCATACAGGCTAGCCAAAATCAATTCTGCCAAACAGATATTTTGGCCATGATGGAGTTGAGTGGCGAGAGTGACCATCTTCTTGGTCACCTGCAAGGACTTGGAGCAAAACACGAAGCGTGTCAGCCATAAGGCTAGAAACGCAATGTGTTCGACATCCGACACAGCATCTGTCGACCTGTCGTGGTAGTGATTGATGAAGGTGGTGTAGGTTGGTTTTGTGGCAGAGAATCCAATCTGATCCTCCGACATTTCTTCCGGGTCGAAGTAGTCCCCGGTGGGTCGAAGGCCAGTGATGGCGGCCACATCGAAGAGTGTGGGAGTCAGCATTCCACAGTGAAGATGGAAGGTGAAATGGGTGTAGTCCCAGAAGAGTAAAGAAGCTATCAACATCTCTGGGGAATAGTTAAGACCTGTCTTCGACAGCATAACCAGGTCGAATATCCCCATGTCTTTCCAGATCGAAGCTTGGCGTTTCTCCATTTTTTCCAGCCAAGCACTATAATCAGGAGTGAGGCTAGGACCAGACCTGAAAGCCCTAACACCTTTGTTGAAGAAACGGAGGTCGATTTTCTCTTTAGCAGGATCTTCATTATCCTCTGCATCTTTCTTGGAGCATGCAACCAGTTTGAGTCTCTCAACTACCGGAAAATAACTTTTGATCTTCATGGCCTCAGCAATGCTTGGGTACAATGGGCCAGACATAGCAAAGATCTGGTTGGAATATCCAACCGGAATCATGAGGTGGCGTGAGTAAGCATCACGTACAGCAATGTTCAAAGGTTCAGGGACCCTTCGTTGGCCCGTGGGAGTCACTACTGGAGCGGTGGCGAAAACCCTAGGTTTGACGTTTCCAGATGGTGCGTTGGTGCTAGGAGCGTTGGAAGAACCAGATGCCATTATTGGTAGCGAGGTTGAAGACGAAGTGAAGAAAAAGAGGTTTGCAAAGTTGACAAGTTTGAATGCAAAGGAGGAATTCTGAAAGCAAGGTTGCGTAAAAAGTCCCACAAATGGGTACTTACTGCTATTTATAGTAGTGGGGGAAATCCCCAAATTCGAGGACATTAAATGCCATTTAATGTTGCAGAAGGTAGTGGGACACGTGGCGTCTCCCTGTTGTTTTAGCCGTTCTGCAGAAATGGAAGGGTGCAGCGTGCGCCCTCGTTTTTGGGAATTGTCATGATGACAATTTGTGAAATGACGTTTGGCACACTGCACGCCGTACTGAGGTAACGTCTTAGGTACGGATAAATTATGGTTTTTCTTGGGATTGTCAGTGGTTGGTAGAAGACAACAAAAAGTGCACAATTTAATTTGTGACTAAGAATGAAAAGACAGGTGTCGAATGGCGTTTCAAAGAATGCCTTTTTCTTTCAGAGTCGAAATAAGGCATTCTTGGGGGGCAATTTGTTGGCTCCTAAATTCGACACCCTTGTTTCATTAATGTCAGCCATTAAAGCTGAAGGATGTTTTCGACCAGCTAGGTCCATCGAAATGCCCATCGAAAGATGGCAATGTACTTAGAAGATTTCTTCCAAAGGAGAAGTTGGTTGCCTTCGACGTCGAAGGTGTTTCTCGTCGAAGATGCTTCTCGACGAAGATGTTCGATGGTACAGAGTGGAACGGTTTGAAATTCAAGCATTTGGAGGGAAAACGGTTTCCAGCGGTTACCAAGTGCAACGTGCAAAGATCTGGAGCGTCGAACGTTGAGAACGTGCCAAGTGGAATCATCTCGAAGCAGTGTAACTGCCCGACGGTTACTTGGGATGTTTTAGTATAAATAGTAGCAGTTCATGCAGTTTCTCGTGTGTGTTCACAATTATATACAAAGTCACTCATATAGATTCGAGTACCCAGCGTGTGAGAAAGAATTGTTGAGAAATGTATGTGTGAAACACCAACTTTATTAATCAAAGTCATTTACTTTTCCAGAAACTTTACTTGCTTTCTTCTTTACATTCCTGTCGAAGTCCTTTACTTTAAGCCTTCATTTATTTTACCAAGCCTACTTCTTCATGCAATTTACTTAAAGCCTCTTTATTTTATTGTCATTTAACCATTATCCAATTTAATCAAAACCTCAAAATCAACCTATGTCCTAGGATCAATCTGATCGATCCTGCGAGTAACCAAATAAGTAACCATTTGGAGGATCAGCGGTTGTTTACCAATAACCACGGTAAACAGCTTAATACTATCTTGTTTGTGTTGGTTGTATGAAATCATGGAAATGATCAAGGCATTTTTTATTCCATTTTGAGCACAACTACCCCTAGCCAAATAGTCAATTCACCTTGTGAGTGTGTGATCATTAGTATCCCCTTTTGGGCTTTTTGTCGATGTCCATGTTGTTTTTGCTTAATGCTTGTTTATAAGAGTTGAGTTCATCTTTTTGTATGGATGTTATTCTTTTATTTTCTTGAACCCTCAACTATAATTTGTAGTTGAACTTTTATCTTACCTTAGAAAGTAGGGAGTATTCACATTATGATGATGGTTGAATTCAAGTTGGAGAGAGAAATGTTTATGTGCTTATGTTGTGATTGCTATGAGGTTTTGATAGAAAAGAAAAATAAAAATAAAAACGTGAAAAAGAAGTGAAAATAAAAAGAAAGAAAAAAATAAAAAAAGCTTTGAAAAAGAAAAACAAAAAGAGTTCAAATAATTGTGCTAATAAGTGATGTGTGTTAGTTTGAAATTTGGAATGAAGAAGAAGTTGGATTGAAATTATTTTGCTTGAGACTTTGTGAGTTGATCACTCCCTTAGGTTTAGGAAAGTTTTTTGTTTCTATTAGCTTTAGGATTTATCCCTTGTTTGTTAACCAAGCCACATTACAACCTTGAAAAGTCCTTGAGATTCTTGCCTTTGTATTTTTAATATGAGTTTTTGGATAAATGCATAATTTAGTCTTTTGTTTGCAAGATTATGGATGAGTGAAAATACCTTATTTTGTGCGTTTTTTATCTATCGATGATTGTTTTTTCTAGGTGTGATTCATTTGTGAACTAGTTTTGTTTTAGAATGTTTGATATGTTCTTTGTATTTAGCATTTGTTTTATGTTTATGTTATTGTCGTAGTTTAGTGGTAATTATGTTTCTTCGTGTGTACCGTTTTTCATTTCAACCATTGTATTTGTTTTCTGTTTTTAAAACTTGTTGATTCATGTTATTTTGGTTGATTACTTTTGGTTCTTTGAGTTGTTTGGCCTTGTTTGAGGACAAATAAGTTCAAGTTGGGGAGAGTTTGATAAGTGCAAATTGTAGTTATTTTTTGTATATACTTTTTGTTGCACTTATCGATTTTTTTTTGTTAATATCGTTGAATAAAACCGACTTTTGTATAAATACGTTTAATTTGTATTTATTTGTGTTTTTGTGTACATAGTGTACCGTTTGATATTTTTCCATTCATTTTGTAGGTATTTGTTGCATTTTGGAACATCGACGAATAAGGTGTCGAAGGCACGACTCCGAATGCATGTTTACAAAATAAAAGACTAGTTTTGGGAAGTTCTATCCAAGAGAGCCCGCTTAGCATGCAGAAGGATGCTAAGCGCGAGTGCGCTTAGTGCATTTTGTAGCACGCTGATTTTGTTTTTACTGTTGTGGCAAAAGCATTATTTTGAAGCCCGCTTAGCGCACTTAGCACGATTTAAAGTGGTTTAGTGTGTAAAATAAGAAAGTCGCGCTTAGCGCTCCAGACCCACTTAGTGCGGTCTACTGAGATTTATTTTATAACTTCATTTCATTCATTTTTTAGGTGATGGTTTTGGGGAAGTTTTTTATCCCAACTCCATCAACCTTTAATTTTGTTTGGGTTAGCTTAGTTAACAACTATGGAGCTTGCATACGGATGATCCGGAATGGATTGCTCTTCGATCGACACTAGCACACTGGTAGATCTGTGGTTCATTCCTCTTTTTCTTTGTGTATTCTCTTTTGGTTGGGTTTGTACATGTATTTACTTTGATCTTATGTATATTTGTCGCCCTTGGCGTTATATAAAACTTGCTTTACAAATCTTTGTCGATTGTTATCCTTGATTTTTGCTCTGTGCTAGGAATTTGAGTTGCTATACACATATACTACTTAGATTCTTATTGTTGTACCCCAAAATTTTCCCTCCCGTTTTCTTCAATACATTCTTTCAAGGGTTTTCAAAATGCTCAAGAATCTCAAGGATTGACCAATTAAAACCTCCTTTTAAGCAAGGAGTCTACAACTAGGGTTTTGAGTTCCTCAATGAGTTTGGGTTGCAAAGGTCTCAAATTAATTCCATGGTTCTCCATATATCTTCAACAATGTTCATGTCAAGTTTCAAGTCTTGCATCACAAGTTTGCTCAGTCAATGGCTCAGATGATTGAAAATCAACTAAATTGGGTAAAAAGTCAACTATGGCCAGCATACAGTCAAACTTCAAGATTTTTTTTGTCAACATCAACATTTTGAAGTGATATTCATAATTTGATCAAGGGTTGATCATGTTTCCTCAAGGAAAGTCCTCAAATCATCAAAAGTATAAAAAAAATGCCAAATTAGGATTTCCTTAGGAGAAGTCAACTGAACTTTGACCAAGCATAACTTTCACATACTTCATCAACTTTTCTCCAACCAGAGCCCATTTTGAAGGGAATTCAATTCTCTACAACTTTTTATTTATGCTCAAGTCCAAAAGTGCTTCATTTGAAAGATATGAGCTAATACATTACATGTCATTTTCAAAAGTCAACAAAAAGACACTTTTTGTCAAGGCAACTTACATCAAGATAACGTCACCAAATGCAAAAATGATTAAGAGAGAAATTGAAGAAGGAAAGATGATCTTCAAAAGATGAAAATTTAGAGATTAAATGATTAATGCAAGTTGGACAATTTTTGAAGAATGCATGAAACTTCAATTGGACAATATTGAATTTTTGGGCTTTTGGGCCTAAGTTTTAGAGTTCAAGCATACTCATGACACCTTAAAGGACATCTAAGTCAATTCATACCTTGATTTGATTTTTATTTATATTTGCTTCGATTTTTACTCAAATAAATACAAAGTAAATTTAATAAAATCATAAAATAATGGATTAATGCATATGGGCTTTGTTATGGATCATTTTTTAGGCCCAAGATGCTACATACAGTCTTCCATAATCGTGAGAACATCAAAGAGGCAATAACCACCAAAAATGGAATCTTTTTAATTTGTCTTATTTCTTGTGTCAAGGTCATGAATTCCTTGTTCCCTTTCCATATTTGTTCACTCATTTCTTCCCTCTATATAAGTGCTACGAATCAAAAGCATACGGACCACGAAAAGATTGCCAAAGAAAGATCTCCAAAATTCACAAAACTCAAAAGAATTGCAAAAATTTGTAACATAACTTCCAACCCTTATCAATTAAAACTAAGGCCAGCATTCATCCCCTGAGGATCAAAAGAGTTAATCTGAGTCCACAACCGTCTCTCTCAAGCACCAGAACGTGACCTCTTCATCACACCGATTGTCAAAGTTGGTAAAAATCTAAACTCTGATTTCTTGTAGTTTTAATCTTGGCTAATCTGTTTAATCTTCTCCTATGCATCATTAGAACAGTACTAACGTGTTACATGTGAGATTAGACGCAGAAATCACGCTATGCCATTGTTAGGTCATCAAGAACACTTTGTTTCAGATCTCATGATATAGGATGTTTCAGACCAGCATAACCCCATATTCGAACTCAGGAGGGTCGAATTAGGGGGGACATGTCATTTTATATCATTAACATCTTGATTTGTGCAGTTTTTATGTTTCCAGCTTGCAGGAGAAGACGATCAGAGTTAGGGCTCCGACGCTTCTCCGACCATATACTTCATTCTGTGTTTTTATTATTTTTGTTTGGTTTAGGTATCGGATGTAATGGTCGCTCTAGTGGCAAGCGTGTATGTGTTAAAGCATTAGTATGTCAGGGCACGGGTTCGATCCCTGCCCCTTGCATATTATTTTTCAATACTTTGTTATTTCAGATCCCGTTCTAACCAGGTTCAAGCAAGCACAGTGTACCTCATATCCTGACCATCAGATCTCAGGATTTCAGATCTAACGCCTCAAATGCACACCCCACCATGAACCTTTAGGGAGCCTTCTTCATCAGATCCAACGCAAGCCATCTGGGTTCACTTGTTTGGGCCCATTGAGTTAAGAATTCTCACACCCTCCCAATTTGCTTATACTCCAACCCCATTCATTTTTTTGTTTTTTTAATAATTATTTTATTTAGATAATTAACTTTTTTTGAAAAATAATTAATTAAATATTTTTTTATCAGAAAAATCACTAAAAATTAGATTTAGTTTTTGATTAATTAATTTAATTTTTGATAATTAAAATTAATTAAATTTAATCACATTTTTGTTTTATTTTATTAATTAATTAGTAAACTAATTAGAATTAGGTTTAATTATTATTTTACACTAAAAACATTTTTCTAAACAAAAACACCAAAAATACTTTTCTAACACTTAGAAATTTTTTAGGATTTTATACTTTCCCTTTTTTTCACAATCTTTGCGTGTTTATCTATTTTCGCATTGTTACTTTCATAGTCATGTAATAGTTTGAAATTAGGGTTTACTTTACTTTTCCTCCGTTTTAAGGTTTGTACTCCCCATCCCCGAAGCATTGTTATAGTGTAGATTTCTTTTCCTACATTTTTACTTTCCGCATTTATGTATGAATGTATGTATATATATAACTGCTAGTAATAGGATTGTATGACAAAGACTAAAAGCAAACACTAGATAACCATAAATCCAAGATTAAAATAACTGAAACATAACACATTTTGCACACGCGCACCTCTAGGGTGACCCTCACTTGTTGCCTCGAATGTGGATGCTTTAGCAAAGACCCTTCGGTTAAAAATATTATAGTCCCTCAATGACCCTTCGATGCTGCCTCGGCAAAAGATCTTAGTCCCTTACGACAATTGCTAAAGCATCCTGCGAGTTGCCTTCTACGACTGTACAATGACCCGCGTCTGTCCCTCAAACATCCAACGATAGGGCTTCCTACTAACTAATGATAGGATAGCATTATCTAAAGGAGGAGGAAAATAACACGAAAAACATTAGAGTAAGGGTGGAACTGTTAATTGCTTGCTCACACAAAAAAACAAAACATTTTCACAAAAGACTTTTTTTTTCTGAAATATTTTCAAAATAAAAATTTTTGTACACATTCTCAGTTGATACGAGAATCATTACAAAATTTCCGCACTTAAGAATTTTTTCAAAATATTTTCAAAACTTACACATTCACAAAGCATTTTCAAAAGTGAGCTAGCGATTAAGAGCCCGTAGATAACTATGGATGAAATGGTGCTTATACCTTCCCTTTTCATAACTTACCCCCCTTACTCAGAAAATTCTCAAAGGTCTTTCATGTTCTTTTCACCCTTTCCTTTATTAGATAAAAGAAAAGTCGGTAGCGACTCTTGCTATCCACAACATTTGTAATAAAATGCAAAACCAAAAGTCAGTTCTCCCACTGTATTACAGAACTGGCGACTCTGCTGGGGAATTCCTAAAAGTGGGGTTACCTTAAAAGCTAGATCACCTTTATTGCTTTATTTTTTTGACTTGTATGATTTATCTTTAAGGGTTGTTTGGGTTATTCTTATAAAGATCCTATACCCAGATTTGGGGCATTTTCGGTAAGTAGTAATAGATCGTGAAAATTGTACACACTAGTTTGCTAGTTGTGTTTGTGTTTGTTTTCATGGATTGACGATCGATGATTTCACTCAATTATAATTGAGATAACGACTTCGATCTTTTCATGCTCCCCTTAGGATTTTTATTTTCTTTTGTTGGCGATCAAGGATGTCACTCAATTAGAATTGAGATAACGGCTTCGATCTTTTTATGCTTCCATTAGGATTTTTATTTTCCTTTGTTGGCGATTAATGATGTCACTCAATTAGAATTGAGATAACAACTTCGATCTTTGCATGTTCCCTTAGGGTTGCTCAATTAGGGTAGCTTTCTAACTATACATTAGGATAGTTATCCATGCATGCTAACATAGGGTTGAGATTTCCCTTTCCATTCTTGACATAGGGCCACCATTGTATGATAACCCTAGGTTAGAGATAGGTTAGTCTCCCTTTGGTGTTTTATTCCTATTTTGCATAATTGCATTTAAAACTAAAACTTCTTTTTCTTGGCAAATGTATAAAACATGCTGACCATATAAAAATCATTTTCACAGTAAAAAAACACCAACTAATTCATTTATTTTCTCCATTTGGCTTTTCTCTTCTAAGAACGTGTTAATTCCTTTCCACTACAGTGCTTGAGTCTCCAATGGTCGAGCGGTAGTGGAATAATTGAATTTAATATTGTTCATATAAAAATACAAATAAACGGAAATTTGTTAGCCGAACTATGATGCTCTGATTCCTTAAAAGGGATACCTATGCATCTGGTCACGGAGCTCATCCCATCAAAACTTTGTAAATATTTTCTTCTTTTCCCCGTGTTTTCTTTGCATGTATTCCTTCTTTTCATTTTTCTTTTATCTCTTAAGCATTAGGTTAAAGACACTCTTTGATTAGAACAACAAGAGTGGATCTCGTAGAGTACTACAAATGTGAGGGGTTCTAATACATTCCCCTCGCGTAATCGACTTCCGTACCCGATATCTCGGTCGCAAGCCCTTGGTTTCTCCCTTCAAGTTTTTCTTCGATGATTTTCCTTTCCTTTTATGTGGGATAAATAAATACTCGGTGGCGACTTTATTGATTTTACCGCTACACAATGCCAAGCCATATTCTCTGCCTATGGATCCTAATGATGTTCTTAATGATGAAGATGAATCATTACTTGAAGATGTATCTCAATGTAGAAGAATAATTGGTAGACTGCTATATCTTACCATTTCCAGGATAGATATTTTATTTTCAGTAAATAAACTTAGTCAATACATAGTTAAACCAAGGCAACCACACTTGAATGGAATCCATCATCTCCTACAATACCTGAAAGGTACACCAGGCCAAGGAATCCTATTTTCTGCAAATCAAACACTTCATGTTTCAACATATTCAGATGCAGATTGGGAAAGCTGCACCACTACCAAAAAATCCACTATACAATTCTGCATCTTCATTGGTGAATCTTTGGCAGCTTGGAGATCTAAGAAGCAAACAATCATCTCAAGATCATCTGCTGAAGCATAATGTAGAGCTTTAGGTTCTACAACAATTGAACTATTATGGTTAAAACAACTGTTGAGAGATTTTGACATCAATATTTTCACGTGTAAGGTTTTCTGTGACTGTACCTTAGCCATTCAAATGATAAGCAATCCCATGAGCCATGAAAGAGCAAAACGTATTGACATTGACAGTCATTTTATTCGAGAACATGTAGCTTCAAACTTCATCAAATTGATTACATTCCATTCAAGTACCAGTTAGCAGATCCCCTTACTAAAGCCCTTCCAAGAAACTCGTTTCATCACTTGACATCCAAGTTGAAAAGTCACAACATATATCTCCCAATTTGAGGGGGGGTATTATGATATTTTGCCTTTTTGTAATAGTTAGTTGAAAAGTAATTTCGTGGAATAACTAACTATTCATAAGTTAGTTAGTAGTGTAATTGTTTTTCAATTTCCTTTTGCTCTCTTCATGTAATCAACTCAATACATCAATGAAGTTTCTATCTTCATTTTGTATTCCTGTATTCATATACTATAATAAAGCCCAATCTTTCTCTCACGTCAGATTTCTAATACTCAGACTCTAATTAATATGATCAATTAACCAATAAAAAAATCTATTATACATCCTATTAAAATCATGATTAATCTATTTTTCACAAACTAAAATAATAATTAATTGCATAGACAAGATATTAGATAAATCTAACAAGCACATCATCAATTAATTGCGTAGACAAGATATTAGATAAATCTAACAAGCACATCATCTTTGAATCAATTTTATTTGAATACAAAATAGTCATAACCTACACCAAATACTTACTTGCTTTAGCAAGTTGCCAAGTTGCAACAATTAAGTAGCTTTCATTACATGTGCATAAGGAAAAAGTAGCTTCCATTCTATGAGCAGACGGAACAAATGATCAGGATAGACCATCAGTTAATTAAGTTCTTACTTTAGAGGCTGTTTCCAAGAAGTTCTCTTATTTCTGGTCACCTAAAAACGTGTTTTTTTCTATTCCTTCACCGCTACGCAAATACATATATATATATATATATATATATATACACACATATTCTATCCGTTATTCTCATCATCCAATTTAATCTCACTCACACACACTTTTGACTTTGCTATATAAAAAAAAAATCAATAGCAATGAATCAAAATATCAATCAACAACAATCTCCTGGTGAGTTTTTCTTTTTTATTATATTTAAATAATCCATCAACGATTGTATTTGAGTGTTGTTAATTTGATATCCAGCAATGGGTGAGAAGAACGAACAAGTTGCTCCACCACCACCTATGGGTTATCCCACCAAAGATGATCCCCAACAAACTGTTCCAGTCAAAACAACTAGTAGAGGTGATGGTTTCTGGAAAGGATGGTGAGTTTAATCATATTATCATATCATATCATATGACTACTTATTAATAATAATAATTTTTTTTATTTCTCACAATATATTTATCTTTTTTTGCAGTTGTGCTGGATTATGTTGTTGTTGTGCCCTGGATTGTTGCCTCTGATTGAATATCATACAACTGGATTTATTGTTTTGTGACTGTCCTCAGGGTTTTTCTTTGTTATGATGTATTTGTTCTTCCTTTCTTTAGGAAACTAGTATTTTTGTAACTTGTCTAATAAGGATCTTGGTATCTTATGATATGATTTTTTTTTTTTGCATAGTGAATTAGTTTGCGTTAGTTCTTTCATTCGTAAGAATGTGTTCCAAGTCCAAGTAAATGACTAAGCAAGCACATATAAAATGGTTTTAACTTTTAACAATCAATTAACACCACTTTTCAACAACCAATATAATCATTTTTGACACTTAGCTCATTGTTTTGGATAAGAATACATTTTAATATTTGGTTAAGTTAAACCTATCCCTTATAGTAAAAAAAATAATATTATTTTTAATATTTGTATAAGATAAACCTACACCACCACAAGATCCGGTCCCTCCTACGATCGAATAAAGAATTTTCAAATTCTTTTGATTTTGAAATCTTTTTAACAACCACTCTAAAGCCCTCTCCTCGTGCGAAATGGCCCCTGGATCCCTAGATCAGAAAATCACATATTTCCACACGAGTCATAGGGAAGAGGAGGCAGTCACACTCCACCAGAGATCCTTCGTCCTTGTCACTTTCCGCCATGCTACTCCATTACATGGAATTGAAGCGCAAGTTCCCCAAAAGAAGAGGAAATTGTTATCGAGGCACGTTCTCGATAGTATGATCCCAAAATCTTTTGAGTAACCTCCTAAGTTGGACAACTATGACGGTTCAAGAGACTCGAACAAGCGTATGAAGCATGTAGACACTAGACTTGATTACTATCATGCACGGGGTCGTGAAATGTAAAATGTCAGTGCTAACTCTCAAAGGAACCGCGATGACGTGGCTCAAAGTATTGTGGTGAAGCTATTTTACCATTGAAGAAGGAAATATTTCAGCATTGAAGAAGAAAATAGAAAGAAATGAAAAAGAAGAGGGAAGAAGATAATGAGCAAAAGAATGATAGTTTTTTTTTTGTATTACACGTATGATAGCCTTATCCCTATATAGTGTGTTGTTATCACTTAACAACCAATCAGAAAGTTATAACTAACTAACTAAAAATAGCAATATTAATAAAGCTCTTTTTATCCATAGAATTACAGTAAAACTATCCCATTTTTCTATAGTCTTAACAGCCCCTCTCAAGCTAAGCATGGTGGATGTTGATCATGCCAAGCTTAGAAATGAACTTGTTGAAAGTTGAAGTGGATAAAGCTTTGGTTAGGAAATCAGCTAGTTGCTCATGAGTTGAAATTGGTAGAAGCCGAAGTAAGCCTTGCTGCAGTTTTTCACAGACTAAATGACAGTCAATCTCAAGGTGCTTGGTTCGTTCGTGAAATACCGGATTGAGTGCAATATGCATTGCACTTTGGCTGTCGCAGTACAGGACAGAGAGTTTGGTACATGTGATGTGCAATTCCTTCATGAGAGCTATCAACCAAAGCAGTTCACATGTAGCAAAAGATAGTGCCCGATACTCTGCCTCTGAAGATGATCTGGAAACAGTATCTTGCTTCTTCGCACGCCATGATATAAGAGAAGTTCCAAGGAAAAAGCAATAGCCCGAAATAGACTTTCTTGAATCAATACACCCTGTCCAATCTGAATCTGAGAAACCAAGAAGTTGCAATTCAGCATTCCTACGAAACAGAATTCCTCTACCAGGGTTATTCTTCAAGTAGCGTATGACTCTGCAAGCAGCATGGTAGTGTGTCATTGTTGGATTGTGAAGAAACTGGCTGAGTTGTTGGGTGGCATATGTAATGTATGGACGTGTTGTGTTAAGATACAACAAGCGACCTATTAAACGCCTATAAGCTCCAATGTCTTCAAAGGCTTTGCCACTATCAGCATGTAGCTTGACAGATGAATCAAGAGGTGTGGGAGCTGGTTTAGATCCAAGCATACCAGATTCCCGCAAGAGATCAAGACAATATTTTTGTCGTGATAAAGAAATGCCTGCCTTTGAGTGAGCAACCTCAAGGCCAAGAAAACACCTCAATAGTCCCATGTCTTTGATACTAAACGTTTCATCTAGAATGAGCTTGATACGATCAAATTCAGACATAGAAGTGCCAGCTAAGATTATGTCATCAACATATACTAAAATTGTTGTGAAATATGCATCAGTTTTCAAAGTAAAAAGGGAGTAATCAGAAGTAGATTGAGTGTACCCTTGGTGCAATAAAAGAGTAGTTAACTTTTCATACCATTTGCGACTTGCTTCCTTCAGACCATATAAACTCTTCTGAAGTTTACATACCTGATTAGGTTTGTGACATGGAACTCCTTCAGGTATGGTCATGTACACATCTTCTTTCAATTCCCCGTGTAAAAAAGCATTGTTAACGTCAAGTTGGTGTAAAAAACAATTGTTGATAGTTGCAGTCGCAAGGAGGGTTCTGACAGTTGTAAGCTTTGCTACTGGTGAAAATGTGTCAAACAAAATCAAGTCCTTTGATTTGATTGTAGACTTTGGCCATAAGTCGCGCTTTATACCTCTCTATCGTGCCATCTGCTCTATGCTTCACTTTGTACACCCATCTGTTACCAATTGGTTTGACATGTGGTGGAAAATCAACTATATTCCAAGTTCTATTCTTAACTAATGCATCTAATTCAGTCTTCATGGCTTTGGTCCAATGTTCAGATATACATGCTTCTTTGTAAGTCTTTGGCTCATGAATGAGAGTGATATTAGATGCAAAAGCACGATGAGATGCAAACAGAAAATGTAATGAGTCATAATTTGAAATTGGATAAATAAATTTGGATGTACCTGATAATGACTTGACTGCTGATACATCAGATGTATTGCACACATAATCTGAGAGATAATGGGGTGTTTGTTTGGTTCTAACAGGTCAAGACTGAGTTTTGTAATTTTTAGTATCAGGCATATGTTGAAGGTCATGGTTCTCATCAGTGTTTTCTACAGTTTCAGGGTCAGTGTTAGAGTGATATAATGTGTCATTGGCTATGGTATTGTGATGATCATGTTCTTCAATAATAGGTGGAATATTCTCTGATGGAACATGTTGAGGTGAGTCAATGGATTCTTTGTGAAGATGATAGTCCTAGTTAATAGAATTGGTATTTGAATAGGGAAATATGTGTTCATAGTGTATAACATTTCTAGAGACAAGAATGGTATGATTATTAATATCATAGAGTACCACACCCTTCATTCCATTCTTGTATCCTAAGAAAACACATTTGCGAGCTCTTGAATCAAGTTTTGATCTATGCACATTTAAGGAGGATGCAAAAGCTAAAGATCCAAACACTTTGAGGCTATGCATATCTGGATGCTTATTATGTAGTATGAAATAAGGAGAAAGGTTATTTAAAGTTTTGGTAGGGAGTTTATTTATAATGAAGGTGGCATGCAAAATAGCATATGACCAAAATTTCTTGGGAAGCTTGGACTGAAAGAGAAGGGCTCGTCCAACATTTAATAAATGTTGATGTTTCCTCTCCACTCTACCATTTTGTTGTGGAGATTCAACACAACTGGTCTGATGAATGATTCCCTTAGAAGCATAAAATTCAGGAATATGAAATCCAGCACCATTATCAGTTCGATAATTTTGACGGAAAACTGATGTTGATTTTCTATGAGACTGACAAAATTTTTGACATGTTGTCTAGCTTCAGACTTAGCTTTCATTAAGGTTATCCATGTGAATATGCTACAATCATCAACAATAGTTAAAAAATATGAATGAACATGCAAGGATTGGACAACAAGAGGTCCCCAAATATCAAAATGAATCAATTCATAAGGATGAGCAGCTCTATTATTACTAATAGTATAGGAAAGTTTTCTTTGTCTAGCATAACTACATACATCACAAACATCTTTATGGTTAACTGTGATAAAGGGAAACTGGGAATGTAGGTACAAAAGTATGTTATTGGATAAGTGCCTTAATCTAAAATGCCATAAGGATTTTTCAGGTAAGGTGACTGTGGCTGCTATAGCAGGTGAAGCATTATCTCTTAGTGTTAAGTAGTACAATCCATCCTTTTGCTCAGCAGAACCAGTCATCCTCAGGGTGACTTTGTCCTATATAAAACATTGTGAGTTGAGAAAACTGACATTGCAATTAGAAGATTCACAAAGTTTGGAAACAGGTAAAAGATTTAAAGAAAACTCAGGAAGCAAAAGGAAATTGTGCACAATGAAATCAGGGGAAAAATGAATTGTACCAGAATAGCTAGCAACAAGACATTGTCCATTTGGCAATCTAACACTGATTGGAACAATTTGCTTATATGAGTGAAACCATCTGATAGAACTACATATATGATCCGAAGCTTTTGAATCAATGATCCAAGAACTATTACTACTACTATGCATGCAATGAGAGGTGTTACATGTTGATAGATGACCAACAACAACTTGATTAGAAGAAGCACATCCTGAAGATTGGCCAATGTTGGATTTATGAATTAGCTCCATTAGAGTATTGAATTGACCTTGAGTCATAGGTGAATTATCACTTTTGATGTCAGCGCCATTAGAAGAAGATCCATCATCATTATCATCTGATGCAACATTGTTAGCTGAATTCTGAAACTGCTTCTGCATATGTGGTGGAACACCATGTTTCTTGAAGCAATTTTCAACAGTGTGATTATTCTTTCCACAGAAAATGCAGACACGAGCTCCATGCATGAATGTATTGTTTCTTGCACCATATTTCTTGGAATCAACAACATTAATCAAAGTTTGGGACTCATAATTGGAAATAGGAAGCTGAAGTTGTCTCTCATGTTGAATAACCATGGAGAATATCTTATTCATATTTGGCAAAGGATCCACTAACAAAATTTGGGACTTAACAACAACAAATTGATCATTCAAACCATTCAAAAATCTGATAACTTGCATTAGTTGATGGTTGGATCTTGCACTGCGCATAGATTCACAAGAGCATTTGATGTGGCATGTGCAAGTTGGTAAAGGCAAATACAAATCTAATTCTTCCTAAAGAATTTTAAGTTCAGAAAAGAAATCAGTTACCGATTTGGTTTCTTGCTTGAGGTTGTATATTTCTTGTTGTAGCTCAGAAATACGGATGAGATCGCCCTGAGAGAACCGTTCTTTCAAGTCATTCATACATCAAGCGAATTCTCCAAGAAGATGATGGACTGTGAAATGGAATCTAAAACTGAATTCATGATCCAAGAATGAACTAACATGTTGCAGCGATTCCAAGCACGCAAGGATGGATCGAAAGAATCAACGGGAGCAGGAAGAGATCCATCAATGAACTCAATCTTCATTTTTCCATCGAGCGCCCTCTTCATGCTTTGAGCCCATGAGTGATAGTTAGAGCCAGTAAGCTTAGGAAGAACTGTAACCGAACCGGGGCCATCACTGGGATGAACAAAGAATGGTGAAGTTTGATCTAAAGCTGGATCAATAGGTGAAGCTCGAGGAGGAGCCATGGATGCAGAGGGAAGGACGCACGAAATAGAGCTTCAATATAAAAACAACGGAGTAAGGATCGAATTGGAGAATGATACCATATTATGGTGGAGCTATTTCACCATTGAAGAAGGAAATATTTCAGCATTGAAGAAGAAAATAGCAAGAAATGAAAAAGAAGTGGGAAGAAGATAATGAGCAAAAGAATGATAGTTTTTTTGTATTACACGTGTGATAGCCTTATCCATATATAATGTGTTGCTATCACTTAACAACCAATCAGAAAGTTGTAACTAACTAACTAAAAATAGCAATATTAGTAAAGCTCTTTTTATCCACAGAATTACAGTAAAACTATCTCATTTTTCTATAGTCTTAACACAAAGCCCCATAGATGGAAGCATAAACTCCTCGGGGGAACTTTGCGACTCTTTTGTTACCTAATTCACTCTAATTCATTGACGGAAAGTGCAACCCACTAAAATAGTCGTACTCAGTGGAATTTGGTAGAAGTAGATGGAGACCATATAAAAGTACATCAATTGGTTCACCAAAGTAGCAGTGAAAGTGGGGGAAATAAATGATTGATGAAAATGTTGGATATTTAAAAACGGACTAAGATTGGAATGTATGTTCTACGAGAAGTTAGGGCTAGAAGGGGTTTGTAGCTTAAACAATCATTTAACAAGGGCCCAACCCTACATCCATTAAGAGGAAGAAATCATGACAGAAGATGTCTAAACAGTCTAGGGAGCATGACACCTATTAAATGGTGGGGAACTATAAAGAGATAAGAACTACAGTTGGGATAATGGGGCAAGAGACCTCAAGCCAGGTTCTCGTCATATACTCCATGAATACTTGATATGAGAAAATTCTAAAAGATCGTTCAAATACGGACTTTAAGGAAGTTGGAATAAGAAACCTCAATTCTTTCAAGGAATCTATCAAGATTGAAAAAACAAGGTATTTTTGTTAGAATTGGTACACTCATGAGGATGGTCGAAAAGATGAGCGAGAAAGAAATAAAGCAAGAAACGATCGCCTCACTAGAAAAAAGGGTCTCTTAAGAAGACTATAGAGGTTTTCAATGGGGCCATAGAGAAGAAGGATAATAGCAATAAAGAAGAAAAATACTGAAAAGGGAAGCAGAAGTACATCACATCCATTACTGGAGAGAAGAATCGTCGAGCTAATGGTGTTCAGCAGAGAACGAGAGGCGAATTTTAAAGGAAAATTGGAGAGACTTATCCTTTAGTTCCATGATAGTGAAAACGTGGGAAAAATATCGAACGAAATATTTCCCCTAGTAATATCAACGTCTATGGCCAACTTCGACATATCTAAAACTCTCATAGACATAGGGAGCTCATGTGAAATCATGCATATAAAGATTTTTTAGAAGCTTAGGTTGAAGAGGAAGAATTTATCATCATACAAAAGATCCAAACTATAAGCCTTTAACAAAACTGTAACTCGCCCTTCGAGGTACATTAACTAATGATCACACTTGGGAAAGGAAGAGGCACTAGGACAAATCGATCTACATTTTTTGGTAGTCCAAATGTAAGAGTATCTACAATTGTATCTTAGGAAGACACTATGTGTAAACACTCAATATGGTGTGTAACACCCTAAAACCATGTGCTTAATATTATAGAATAAAGCATATAGGAAGCACATATTCATGTTTAGGATGTTACTCATCATCAAAAATGTCACACGATAGGTGTCATACTCCAAATTTTCCCGGCTTAATACTACCGTCAAAGTTATTTTCGAACTTGGATTTTACAGGGTAAAATTCCTTTGGTTTAATTGCATTAATATTTTGGGGTTTTTAATAAATATTCGCTTTCAAGTCTGTGTAAAAATATAATAATTATTTGTATTTTTAAAATAGCAAATAATTACTCGTCTTCATATACCTTCAATTGACTTCTCATTACAAACAAATAATATAGCGCAATTGGTAAGGAAACATAGCTTGAAAGCATAAGGTTGCAAGTTTGAATCTCTCATGGTGCACTTTTAAACATTTTTTGTATTTCTTTGTTTATTGTTATTAATTTTATTTTCATTTATAAAAATCATTAAAAAATATCATTTTTTAAATATTAAATTTCGTATTTTTAATATATGAATTTTTAAAAAATAGTTATTTTTATTTTTTTCACTTTTTATTCTAAAAATAACCAAAAAAATCTAAAATACAAAAAGATTTAAAAGTATTTTGTTATCTTTTGTATTTTAGATAGTAATATTTGTTTTAGGAGAGAATCAATGTAATCGGTTAAAATTATTATAAATCCAAAAATTTGATTTCTTTTGGGTTTTAATTATTTAGATTGATGATTTATTTTATTCTATTTTTGTTAATTTCATTTCAATTTCAAATTACATTCAAATCTTCTCAAAAATCATGTTTTTTATTATTTAAATATTATTTTCTTTCTTCTATTTTAGATAATTTTTAATAATAATATTTAATTTATTTTGTGCATTTTCCATCAAAAACTGTCTAAAAACTCACTAAAAAAATCAAATATAAAAACTAAAGTAAATCCAATCTCAGTAAAACAATATCAGTATCAATCAAATCCAAATATTTACAAATCTCAATCTCTATTACAGTGAATTGGAACAGAATCCAAGCTCTATTATAGTATAAAAATCTAATTCTTCTGCAAAATCAAATCTTAAATTAAAATATTACAGAATCAATCTCCATTACAAAACAAATCTAGCAACAAAATCAATTATAATTCCAGTACAAATCTCAATCAATACTATAGCAATTACAATATTTTCTCAATCAATTAACAATCCCTAAAATTAATTCTAACAACAAATTCAATCCCTAATCTATGCTAATTCTCACAAGCTCTAAATTCCTATCCCTATATACATTGGCAGAAAGAACAAAAATAGGGGAGGTGAGAATACTTTATACAGAGAAATAAGGAAGAGGATACAGAGAAGACGAAAAAGAAAAGAACGGAGAATGGCTTGCATGAAAAACACGGAAGAGCAAATAACCTTGTTGTTGGTTGAAGATCCGAGAGGAGGGCGATTGGGGTTTCATTATCTGAAACCACAATCTCTGTTGATCCGCCGCCGCACCACCTTCAAGCTCCACCGCAACCTACAAAAGTGAAGAAGAGCAGGGATCAATACTAAATCCAAAATATTCAAAGGCAGAGAGCAAGCGAAATCGCAAAAGGGTAACTGAACTTAGCGTTTTTATTTGGTTGATTTGTTGTTATTTTGGGGATTTAGGGGGTTTTGGGGGTCGGATTCGTGTTGGGGTTTTGGTAGAGCGCCACTGGTGGTGGTTTGAGAATTAGGGTTAAAGTGAGAGAGAAAGTGAAAGGGTTTGTGTGTACGAGGGAGAGGAAGATGAATAAGTAGAGTTTTCTATAACAATAAAACAATGTAAATGAATAAAAATAAAATGTAATCCGTTTCAATTCCACGCGCGTTGACTCACAATAATTATCATACTCCCTCATTATCCTCCACGTGATCGTGATCGGACGATCGTAGGCCAAGTCCTATCTTATTTTCCATACACCCTCGCCCATGTAATCCAACCTCCTAAAGACACCTCCCTGTTTACTCGTTAATTAGAATTTACACCCCCCCCCCCTTGAATTTAATTTATTTTTATAATTCAATTATTATTTCTAATTTTTTTTATAAATATACATATATATTTTTATTTACAATATTTTTTTATATTATTATTATATTTTGCTATTATTATTATATATTGTTATAATTATCTAATTTTTATCATTATTTATAATTATCATTTATTATTTATAATCCCTTTTTATGTAAATGTTGTTATTAATATATTTTATTTACTATTTAAATATTACTATTATATTATCAAATAAATTATTTTATATCACAATTGCATATATTATTTTCTATATTATTTGCATTAAATCTTTTTCTAATCATGCATTAATCAAGATCTTCGCAAATAATACGATTAAAAAACACAAACCAATCATCAAACTATTTTCACAATAAACTAAACTAATCAACTATCTTTTTTGCAAAAGGGTTTCAAACTAGTTTTGGCTTACCGCGCACTCACTCAAAATCTCTACAATCACTACTCCCGACCGAGTGCGAAGTGATTCAAAATACGTTTGCAGACTCCTAAAAAACATCAACCCATACGAACTACGAATTGGGACTTTGATTCCTCATAAGAGGATACATAGGCATACGATCTAAAATCGTGGCGAGTCTAGCTAATTAAAACTTAAAACCCTATTTATCCCAAACCTAAACCTAGAGCTTAATATCCTTGTGAACAAGATGGATGAAAGGTGCCTAACACCTTCCTTTCGTCTAATTGAGTCTGAAACCTAGAATCTCCATCTGCGAATTAGGGTTTTCTGTTAGATTCTCTTCCCTAGGATAAAAACTAATAGTGGCGGCTCTGATTTTAAATTCAGTCGCTACAGTTGGCGACTCTGTTGAGGACTCTCCTTAACCCTATGTTTAGGTATTTTTGGGTTTCTATTTTTATTTGCTTTGTTTATTTATTGCATTTATCTACTTTATCGCATTTATTTATTTACTGTCAATTTCTCTTATCATCATATATTTACTGTGTGGCGGGATTTTTCTATCTCAAAAATATTTCCAATATAACCCTTAGAAAGAAGGTTTGTCTATTAGCTTAGGGGGTACATCATCCCTGCGAGTTTATGTGACGACTTCGTCTAGAGTCGGTGGACTTCCTAAAAAGGAATACTTATCGAGGATATCCTCTTGACGAGTAGGACTTTGAAAGGTCACCCATGACTCTTTGTAACGACCTTAACCTAAAATATCATGACGAGACCTTTCACGACTTTGAGACGAAAGTTTCAACCCGTAAAGAGGCTCCACCTAAGGGAGGCCCTTGTGCCTTTTCCCTCTGGCGTTATTCATGGCACCCTTAAGGAAGCCGCCTTTTGGGAGGGTAGACTAACCGTAGGTCAAAATTAAGGAGCCTACTTTCTAAAGGTACTTATCACAAAAACCCCGTCACTGAACCGTACATCCCTACCTTATAGGAGTACTTATTACAAAAATCCTGTCACTCAACCTCACACCCACGCACTCAAGCATTTCATATATTTGTCACCCTACATTTATCTTATTCACAGGGGGTATAAAAGATAATAATGAACTCAAGATCTCGGTGACTGTCTTTAAAAATAGATACCGAAGGAAACAACTTTCCCGCGTTAACACGCCAAAAATGTCTGAAATCAAGGCCACAAAAGGGAAATAATGTCCTGAAGACTTTCTCAAGCTTTGTCCAGTAATAGGGGATGGTTTCAAGATCATATATTCGCAAGCGCATCTAGAAGGCTTGTTTCCTTTTTGCTTGATTTCACGCAAATAAAGTTTTGTTTTAAGATTGTAATATTTTTCAATATCTAAATTATGTTACTTTCAATAAAGGAATTTTGTTTCCATATCTCATTTGCGTATCTATTTTAAAGATAGTCACTAAGTAAAATAATAAGCAAAAGACGGATACATACCCAAGTGAATAGGACAGTTAACCCCTTTCATATTCATACTGAAGTGCTCCTGATGGCAAGCTTAAGAAGAAATTGTCAAGAATCCAGACTACTTAAGTGCTTTGTCACAAGGTAACATATCTTCTCCCTGGATAGCCTGGATTGTTATCAAGAATTTTTTTTTGATAAGCATGTTGACCCTGAGTATTACGTAGATGCTACTTTTGAATCTGAGTTGAGGTATAAGTTTCTAAAACCTTTTGCTGACAATGGATTGTGGAAGTTTATTGGTATGAAAAAGAAATAATGCCCTGATTATGTCAAAGAATTTCAGTGTAATCTGGTTGTGACCCCTACTTGTTCAAAGAGTAAGTTCAAGAATAAGCTAGTCAAGTTTAATTAATGTGATTTTATGGATTACCTTGACTTGGATTATAGTGGTTCTTCAATTGAAGTTGCTCCAGTTAATTATGATAAGGTTTCACATGTGTTGGATATCTCTAAGAATGTTGTTGAGTCTCTATGTATGTCAAATTTTTCCATTAGCCAGGTGAACTTTGACATGTGTCTACTCCGCTAGATTGTTGTTAAGATTTTGTATAGGAAACCAACGAATTGGGGACGTGATGATGATCATGATTTGTATCTCATGTGGCTACTGACTGGTAACCATGGTATGAACTGGGATAAGTATATTACTAGAAGGATGGTTTACTGCAGGGACACCAAGAAGGCTCCCTTGTTCCATTCCTCTTTCATTCAATTGATTTTGGAAGGCAATGGGATTGTGCCCAAGGATGATGAGCAGTTTCTGACACCAAAGATTTTTTATTATGGCGGTGTACTTAAGATGAGATATTATAGAGATTATAAGGATGGTTCTTATTTTTACCTTGAGGAATTTGGCATAAAGGTCTATGATGATAAGATTGTTGATCGACCTGCTGATGCTATTGTTGCTCCTACTTCCACAACTTCTTATGGTTCATTATTTTTGAATTTGAAGGGTTATCTTGATGAGTTGTTGGGTAAACTTATCACTGATAACCAGATCAGAAAGGATCATATTATGGCTAGGATTGGTTTTGTTTCTAGAGAGAGTGAAGGAAACCGGGTATAACTGAAGGTAGATTTGGGAGCTGATTTGAAGGATGGGATTTTTGCATTTAAAGGTCGGGTAGCTTCTCAAGTAGGTTCCTTTAGTGCCTCTATTTATTTCCTTGGTGGTAATAATTTCATCTTCCATCATTCATCTGCCGATGTTGCGGTGCATGTCTCCACTCCAGTTTCGTATGGAACTGTTGATGCACCTCCTTCCTCTTTATTTGATCCATCTGATGTTTTTCATGATGATTTACCATGACGTTGCATTTCATGCATTTCATTATATCTATCATATTTTTAGTTTCTAATTATGTCATTTTGGATTGACTTTCTATTTTGGGGATCTGATAGATCTATATTTTGGTTATGTGCCTTGTGGTTTATATGATTTTGCTGCTATCTTTTCCTTGATATTTTCTTTAAATTGCATATTTGGGATATGCTCATAATGTAATTTGTGTGGCGTGCTTGTGATTCGCTGAGTATGACATTTATTATTGGCTTTTGTACTATATGGGATTATGATATGCGTTTATGTTTGGTTCTCTCATTTTTTATATTTGATAAAGGGGGAGAAGTAGTTGATATTTACGCGCATTAAGTGTTTAATGCATGGGGAGCTTTAAAAGCTTTTACAAATCAAAGAAGTAGTGTGCGCTAGTCACTGGACTATATGTTTCAATCAATTCCACATATCGTGTTGGTTATTTCATCAACAATAATCTTGCATATTTTCCAAACATCAAAAAGGGGGAGACAGAAAGCATAAATTATCACGTGGTATCTTTTACGTACTTTACGTGTCGTTTGTGTTTTTATGTTTTGTCATTTGATTATTGTTTATCATATTGGATTGCGTATTTGTAATGTGAATTCAATTTGTTCATTATGCTTGTACACTTTTATTATTTGTAATTGCTCCGGCTATTAAAACTTGTACCTATGTACCCTCTACATTTCATGAAAGAAATCTCTTTAATCCTTGTTAGTATTATATTTTTGAGCCTATCAGATTGCTCTCTTGTCATTTCTACATGCATAGCTTGATTCATAAGTTAAAGTTGTCAAAATTGAAATATCAGTGAATTGATCCCAATCAAGTACAATATATGATTTGAATCATGAGCTATATGAAACATGGAAAAAATCTATGGTGGAATTGATTCGAATAAAAAAATAGGCATGATTCGAATCGTAACCTCATGTGATCTGAATCAAGTATATATTGATTTGAATCAAATGCCCTCCCGAAGCTTCACTTTTCCTCTGTCCAAATTGATTTGAATCATAGTTTTTACTTTATTCGAATCAACAAGCTGAAGAGTCCAAAATTGTTTTGAATCATGACTTTCACTTGATTTGAATCATTGCTTCAAAGACCCATTTTTCATATTTCATATAAATTACTTTTCTTTTATGAAAGTAACCAGTGTGTAAAAACATATGGTGAGACCCATAAAGATAATGAGTGTTTTCTTTGTCTTCTCTTCTTAGTATGTTCGTCTTTACACCGTGAATATTTCTCTTCTTCTTCTATAAACAACCTCTTGCTGTGTTGAGTGAATTAGGGAGTGAGATGATTAATCTTGTTGTGTTTTTCATGATTAATCAATCTCAAAATATCATCTTTACCAAGACTCATTCATCTAGAAATTTGTTATAACCTTGTGTTGTATTCTACTTTCACATTCATCTATACCTTGACTAACACCTTGTGTTGTAGTTTGGTTTGTGAGATTTCCAAGAACTGTTCATCATCTTCATCTTTAATCATAATTCCATGTTTATGATCTTCCACCTCTAAAGATTGAGTGATTGAGGGAGACTAATGGTACATTAGGATATATAATGTTTTTGTGTGAAGTTTGTTGTTTGTAACAGGTGAAGGGAGTGTTTCTTGAATGTAGTTTGGTATCCTTGTATTCATCAAGAAGAGTGTTTTAATATACTCTAAGAAATACTTTGGCGAGATCAAGTATCAATTGTCCATAAGGCGGGATTGGAAGTTGTCCATTCTTGGTGGAGTTAGAGAAAGATGGTTCGTAGACAAAGTTGGAAGTTGTCCAATGAATGCTTAGCCATGACAATCGCTCATAACAATAAATCGGTAGGATCAAAGGTTTGATGGCTACATATCAACACTTGGAGCAGAATTATTGTGCATATGAAGAATCATTGGCTTGAGGTATTTTGAGATCTTGTTTTGTTAGCTGTTTAAAGTGTTTGCATCAACATTCTGGTTTATTATTTAATTTGTCGTTGTAACCAAAACACTTGTATCAAACTTATCAAAATAGTGAAAGATCGTGACTTTTTTCCAATGGTTTTAACACCATTTAAGAGTGGAGTAGGCAATGCAAGAAAGATAGCCGAACCACTATATGTCATTGTGTATTTTTTATTCTTCTCTTACCTCTTTTTACTTTTTAAGCATTAACTACCATGTTATTTCATTGTTGCATGTTTGCATTGATTCTATATCACATAAGATAGATTTGCTTATAGAGATTTAATGTATTCCTTTAGGTATATGGTGTATTAATCTTGTTGAAGTATCATGACTTTAATTATTTATTTTAGAATCTATAAGCTATGTGTTTTGTAATAGCTTTGATGAAAAGCAACTTGTGTAGTCTTGTGATTGACTTGCTTACGAAGAAATCAAATGCATTTAGAATATCACGTACTGTTTCACATAGATTGTTTCATTGACATGATTACAAGCTCTCGTATTTTGTATTTTGATTATGCGCTTTCTAAAATCTCTGATTTCGTACAAGGGACCTAAAATTATTTTTGAAAATGTCTAATTTGGAAAGGTTATATTCAACCCCCCCCCCCCCCTTCTAGACCATTGATGCCCATATTCTGACCCAACAACATAGACGTAAGACCCGGCCTTAGCCAAGAAATGGTTATGATGCCAAAATGTTGAGAAGTTATCCTTATATTTGCAGGGCACCCTTAATGTCATACATACTTTCATGGGCAACCTCACTGAGGGGAGTGATCATGTAATATCAGTCATTAAAATTCTTCACACTATCGAAGTAGACCTTGAGCATCATATAGCTCTGCATAAGGGAGATCAAGCCTTGACAGCGTGTTAAGTCAGTCAAATGATGTTAAACGTTAAAAAGGTGGGAAATAGTTTATGTCAGAACGCTCTTCTTGTACTCACACCAACACTGAAGGACTTTGACATAAGCCAAACTTATTGGTTGCACTTGCAAGGGGGAAATCACCAGGTGATTCAAAATGCACACCTCAAAGTCATTGAAAGGAAGGTATAAACCTATAAAGGAAAACAATTATTCATGAAGAGGGATGACACACCCCTCATATTTGATGCATACCCTTTTGTTTCATTCGTAGGAAAACCCTTCTTAATTCAAAGGGGGTCCCACCTCATTGAAAGCATGGTCCAAAAGGCTCTTACCATCAAAGACGAATACAACATCCAACATTTCTTTATACATCCAAATAGTTTAATTGTCTCTCATCACATTTCATATTCGTGATCCAGAGTTGTCCATTTTGTAATTAGATTCAACATACAAACAAATAACGACCATGGGCATAAGCACGAGATTGGAATTCCAACCACCACCTTACTTCACCGTCTGTAGGGTTGCAACCAAAAGCACAATTGCGCGCTTTGATACAAATTAAAGCATTGTGTTCCTGATTAAAATCATCTATAATAGTGAGATTCATCAATGGTAAAGTAGTAAAGGCAAAGCCTCTAGTAACCTCCCTAGGAGCCAAGCTACCAACTTCTCTTACACCATCAGTCGCATCTACTTCCCTCAAATCATTCATTGCCACCTTTTTTAAAAAAAACCTAGTAAAGGAAAAATAAGTACAGAAGAGAAATGGACTTCGAATCGTAGCCTTAAAAGATATGCATTTGATTATTCGTGTTGGAAAAGGTTTACTGATAAGAAAGTGCAAAGACATTGTAGTAATGACCGATGGAATACTGTTGACAAAGACACTAAATAAAATAGAGAGAAAACTCTCGAAGTTTTGCAAATGGCAAAAAGAGAAATTGTTACCCAAAAGCCCTTTGTATATTCTTCAAGTAACCATTTGATCCACGATAGTATGCGTGGAAAAATGTGACCATGCCACCAACGATCAAGATCTCGCATCAAACTCTTCAGAACGCTCAAGTACCCTAAGATAAAAAGGCATCATTACTGAAAATTCTAGGGCCACGTGTCGTAACCTCCAATAAAACATTGCAAGTTATAAGGAAGACATTAAACTCATGTTTCAAATGTTTTTTGTATCACAACTATCTCACTACCTTCTACTAAGGACCGGAAGCCCAGGCCACAAAATCTTCATACCAGCAAGCAAGAACAAAGGCTTGGGAGCAACTGTTTTTGGTCACTCACAAAACCTAATGTCAAGGTCTAAAAACAAGCTCTAAGAAGGAAAGCAAAAAGGAACAGGTATGACCTCACTCAAGCTCGGGACACACGATTTTGACCTCCTACCAACTTTCCACATTTAGATCTAATTGATCGGTGATTTGCACGAGACGCCGAATCAAGCGGAAGCGGTTCTAACCAACATCTACATATAAAGCCCTTCACGCGTCAAGACTCATGGATTCTACTCATTCTCACGCTCAAACTACTTCTCATTTATTCACTGATTTGGCCGTTTGAGTTTTAACCTTGCAATTTCACCCTACGTCGTTGTACCGTAAACACACTCCACCACATTTGAGTCATACTTCACTGTCATGAACTATTTCTTATATTTGAACGGAACAATTTTAATACAAAACTTTCATAATCTACAGAAAATACTTACTTGATTTAGCAAGTTGCCGCAATAATTAAGTAACTTCCATTATATGGGCAAAAGAGAAAGAAAAAAAAAAGTAGGTTGATTCTATATGAGCAGACGGAACAGACGATCAGGTGATACCATCAGTTGGTTAAATCCTTATTTTAGTTAAAAGGCTGCTTCCAAGAAGTTCACTTACTTCTGCTCACCTAAGACGCGTTTTATTTATTCCTTCACTACGACGCAAATTCCTATATATATATACACATATTCTATCCGTTATTCTCATCATCCAATTGAATCACACACACACTTTTGACTTTGCTATATAAAAAAAAAAAAAATCAATAGCAATGAATCACAATATCAATCAACAACAATCTCCTGGTGAGTTTTTCTTTTTTATTATATTTAAATAATCCATCAACGATTGTATTTGAGTGTTGTTAATTTGATATCCAGCAATGGGTGAGAAGAACGAACAAGTTGGTCCACCACCACCTATGGGTTATCCCACCAAAGATGATCCCCAACAAACTGTTCCAGTCAAAACAACTAGTAGAGGTGATGGTTTCTGGAAAGGATGGTGAGTTTAATCATATTATCATATCATATCATATGACTACTTAATAATAATAATTTTTTATTTTATTTCTCACAATATATTTATCTTTTTTTTCAGTTGTGCTGGATTATGTTGTTGTTGTGCCCTGGATTGTTGCCTCTGATTGAATATTAAGGATTCATTGTTTTGTGCTTGTCCTCATGGTTTTTCTTTATCTTTATTGTGTTCTTTTATCTTCCTTTACCAAACTAGTATTTTTGTACCTTGTCTAATGAGGATATTTGTAAATTATGGGATAGCAAAACTCGTTGTACCTATTTCTAAGTTATGAATCTTTAACTTTCTTTGCATAGTGAATTAATTTGTGTTGCTTCTTTCATTCGTAAGAATATGTTCTAACTTCTAAGTCAAAGTATATGACTAAGCAAGCACGTATAATATGGTCTTAACTTGTAATACTCAACCACTTTTCAACTACTAGCACATTGTTTTGGATAAGAACAAATTTAAATATTTGGATAAGACAAACATATCCCATATAGTCAAAAAGAATATTGTTTTTAATACAATCCAAGAATGAAAAAATTTCTATTTAAAAATTAAGGATATTTTTTTATAAGACCGATTTATAAGTTTATATTTTATAATTTATAATTTTATAGATTTATATAATATTTTAGATTTGTTTGGTAATAGTCTTTTGATCACGAGTTTATATTTTATGTTGTTAATTTATAATTTATTTTTCATATATTATTTCAAATAATGTTTTAACTTAAAGTTTATTATTTTTTCTTTCTTTTTTATTTTTATTATTTTAACAAAAATCTACTCTATTTTCAATAATTTATTTTAATTTAAAATAAAATAATTATATATTAAATATTTTTTTAAATTATTTTACATTTATAAGTTAGTTGAACCATTAATTTTATAAAACAATTCAATTAGCTTATTAACTATCAATCTCAACTATCAACTATAAACTACAAACTACCAATCATCAGACATCATCTATAACTTTTAAATTATAAACTATCAGTTAGCTTATCAGTCAACTGCTATTTTTACCATACAGATTCTAAGAATCATAGAAACTCACTTGTTTTTTATTTATATTAATATCTGAAGAATCATAAAACTCACTTACTTTTAATTTATTATCTATTATTTATATAATATATTAAATCGAATGCATCAAATATTATAACAATACATCATCAATTAATAACTCTAACACATCATTAAATATAACTCTAAATTTGTCACATCATCCTATAGTCCTATGTGACACATCTCAAACTTATTTTTATTTTATACTTCTATAAATTGGAGGTATTTTGAACAAATTGATCTAACAAATCAATCATTAATTGAATTATGTTATTCCCTTTAAAATTAAGAATATTCTCTCATATTTCAAATACAAAAGAGATGTGAAAATTCAAATATAATAAAAAAAATTGTTTTCTTAAAATTATAATGTAATACGGTGGGAGAAATGACTTGTGTGTTTTGCGTTTGATCACAATTGTTGCGGATAGCAAGAGTCGTCATCAACTTTTCTTTTATCCAATAAAAGAAAGAGTGAAAAGAACAGAAAAGACCTTTGAGATTATTTTCTTGAGTTTGGGGGTAGATCATGAAAAAGAAATGTGTTAGCACCATTTTCATCCATAATTATCTATGGACTCTTAGTTGCTTGCTAGATCATTGCTTTTGTTTGAAAATGTGCTTTGTGGTGGATTTTGAAAGTAATTTTGAAAGCGCCTTCGCTTAGGCTAACTTTGTAATGATTCTCGTCTCTATAAGAATGTATACAAAGTGTTAGACTTTTGAAAATATTTCATGGAAAGTGTTGGTGCATTTTAAAAAAAGTGTTTATGTTTGAAGATGAGCAAGCAACTAAGAACGTTTCTACTTACTCAAAAGTTTTTGTTCTTTTCCTCCTCCTTTAGATGTTGTTATCTTACCATTGAATGGTAAGAAGCCTTATCTTTGGATGTAAAGGGACGGGCGTGGGTCATCGTATAGTCATGATAGCAATATTGTGAGATATCTTAGCATTTCTTTTAAGGGACCAAGATCATTTATAAGGCAACATTCGAAGCGTCATCGAGGGACTATGATCTTGTATTTTTTGTTTGATTTTGCTAAGACGTCTCACATGCATAACATGACCCTTTTTATAAGGCAACAAGTGGAGTTAACCCTAGAGGTGCAAGTGTGCAAGTGTTTGTATTTCATGCTTGATTTATCTTTGAATTAGTGTTTTCTAAGTATTGATTTTATCTTTCCTTACAAATCCTACTTTACTAGCATTTATATGAAAGCGATAAATTGCGGAAAGTAAATATCCTACGCTATTACAATCATTTGGGAAATGGGGTGTACAAATTTACAAATGGGGTTTACAAGAAATTAAAGTCCTAATTATCTATTACAACCATATTGAAATAATATACAAGAATTGAAATGTTAAATATATTTGTTTTATTTTGGTTAAGAGAAGAAATAAATTTGCTTAAGGAAATGTTTTTAGTCTTTTTATTTTAAAAGAAGATAAAAGAAAAGTATATGAATATAAAGTATTTTTTGGTATTTTTGATTAATGAAAATAAAAGTGATGATAAAAATAATAAGAGAATAATAGTTAGGGTTAGTGTGTTGCCAAAATAAGAGAGAGCAGAAGTTCTAACTCGAGCGCGCTGCAAATCAAAAAGAAAATGTTAGCAGAAAAGGAAAAAGACTCAAAGTGTATTTGTACCCTCTCGTTCTTCGTGATGTCCTTCAGTTCTAAGCCCAGTTAATTATGCGTTTGCACTCCAATTGAGTATGGAATGACGTTTGGGTGATGGTTCAGACAAGTTAAGTTCGTTGGAAGGCAGTCATTTTTGCCATATTTTCCATGTTGTTGAGGATTTGTAGTGACCTCTTTTTGATTTGTTATTCCTGATTTTGCCTGACTATTCTTGTTTTTGAGATTACGGTCCGCGGGATGCCCCGGTTTTTTTCTTAAGTCTCCTTCGTAGGTTTTGAATTAGTGGGATTTTCTCCTGAGAGATAATGACTGCCTATTTGGTAGGGGGACCATCATCGTCTTTTGATTCCAGAGGAATGTTTTTGATGTCATTTGTTATGTACGAAGTGAATGCTTGCGACTGAAGCGCACTTGAATTAATTGAGAGACTACCCTGCCCCAGGTTTTGATTAAAGGTTTCAATTTGTGTAAAAAAAATAGAAAACTTCTACTTCATTGGCTCGAAGGGGTTGACTGGGGATTATCCTCCTTATAACTCAAGTGTTTAGGAATTGAGAGAGACACATGTACATCGTCAGCAAGGTCTGTCCAAAAGCATAATGTATGAGATTATGGCATTGTTTTCGTCATCCTCCCTCTAAAGTCTTGCAAATTTTAAAACAGGAGTTGAATGTTACCAAAAGGAAGTAAAGCACAGTTTAAGTAAAGTGAAAACGAATGGATTAATTCAAGACAAACATATGCAGTGCATTGACGAAATAACAAAGTTTGACATAAATAAATGTTCGAACAATCAAAAGAAAATTGCAACTTGAAAATTCAAATGAACAAAAGCCTCTTTGTCGGAATTTGTCACTTCAGGTGGTGTGCCTTTGAGGGACGGCAGAAGAATTCAGTCTGACCATCTTGTGTGAACTCCAGCGCTCCTTCGTCGATCAAGTCTTGAATCTTATTTTTCAATGCCCAATAGCTATTCCTATCATGTCCAGGATTATTGGAATGATATGCACACATTGCATCAGGATGATAGCTAGGAGCGGAGGTACTGGGATTCCGAGGAGGATCCCTTAACGTGACCAAATTCAGCTCCAGCAAGTTTTGCAAGACTTGTGATATTGGCATGTCGAGTTTGGTAAACTGCCTATCGGATGGGACCCGTTTACGCTGATTACCCTGTCCTTGTTGACGAGGTGGTTGTTGGGCTCGTGACATGGCGGTAAATTGGAAAGGTCTACTCTCCACCAAACCAGACTCTTGTCTCATGGGAGGCTGAGTAGTGACTTGATCCCCAATCTTGACCGTTTGTTTCATACGGTTGCAACCGTCTTGATGAAGTTTGTTGACGAGGGTACTTAGCTATTCTTGTCCCCGAGCTAAGTTTTAGATGAGAGTCATTTGGCCCACCAGTTGTCCCATCATTTGGACTTTCATTGTTACTATTTCAGTTTGTATCCATTCCAACTGGTCATCCTTGTTATCCTCAGGATTTCCCATGATCATGCCCCTAGTGAGGAGAGCCTTCACATCTTCTTGTCCCTTGGATAGGTTCAAGAACATATCTTGAAGTTGAGTGTTTTGAGTCTGGATGTCCTTGATAGTCTGTTCTAGAGCCATATCTACTGAAATAAACAGTAAGAAGATAAGGAGACCTGTATGGGAGAAACCTTTCATGATATAATGCATGATAGTGGATGCATGTTTTCAAGGATCTCACGGGGTAAACACAAGAAGGTGTTAGAAGTTGAATTTTGATCAACAACTTTGATTGGAGAACTTTGTATCGGTAGATGTCCTTCCACGAGAATTAAGCTTACCATGTCAAGTGGGTCATAGACATTGTCTCAAGTTGTTGTACTTTGATCTTTGATGGTGTTTGGTTAGAGGAAAATAAATCCTCTTTCCCCTTGATAGGCGTCTGTTGGCTCCTAAATTCGACACCCTTGTTTTTATTAATATCAGCCATTAAAGCTGAAGGATGGTTTTGATCAGCTGGGTCTGTCGAAATGCCCATCAGAAGATGGAAATGTACTTAGAGAATTTCTTCTAAGTAGGAATCTTGTTGCCTTCGACGTCGAAGGTGCTTCTCGACGAAGGTGTTCGATTGTTCAGAGTGGAACGGTTTGGGATTCAAACGTTTGGAGGGAAAACGGTTCCCAGCGGTTACCAAGTGCAACGTGCCAAGATCTGGAGCGTCGAACGCTGTGAACATGCCAAGTGGAGTCATCTCGAAGCAGTGTAACTGCCCGACGGTTACTTGGGATGTGTTTAGTATAAATATTAGTAGTTCACGCAGTTTTTCGCGTGTGTTCACAATTATATACAAGTTACTCATATAGATTCGAGTACCCAGCGTGAGAGAAAGAATTATTGAGAATGTATGTGTGAAACACCACTTTATTAATCAAAGTCATTTATTTTCCAGAAACTTTACTTGCTTTCTCCTTTACTTTTCCAGTCGAAGCCTTTCATTTCAAGCCTTTCTTTATTCTGTCAAGTTTTCTTCTTCATGCAATTTACATAAAGCTTCTTTATTTTCTTGTCATTTAACCATTACCAAACTTAGTCAAAACCCCAAAATCAACCATGTCTTAGGATCAATCTGATCGATCCTGCGATTCACCAAATAAGTAACCTTTTGGAAGATCAGCGGTTGTTTACCAATTCCCACGGTAAACAAATTGGCACGCCCAGTGGGACTGTGTGTTGATTTTGAAGTTTAACCTTTTTACACAGAATATCATCTTTTTCGAGAAGTATTGCATGTTATTGAGAAGTGGTAGAATATACACTAACAATACCAATACTGCCAGAGGAAGAGAAGCGATGGCGAATCCGCCAAACAATAACGAAATCCCACAAACGAATGTGGGAACAACGGTTATCCCAACCGTAAGTGAAGTGATAACCGCTGGTTCAACACCAGCAGTAACAGTCACAACAACGGGGCCATTACCTCCGTTCACTGGCCCCAGAGTGCCTTTAGGAACTCCCCCACCAAGGGGAAATCTAGGCACCAGGCCTTATGTTCCCCCAGGATTTATGACAGGCGGTCAAAATCGAGAACCACTCTATGGCATGCCAACGTCTGAATTGGCTAGCCTAACGAACGCTGCGTCCACTTTTTCAGACCCTTTAGTGAGTGCCTCTTCGCCACTCCAAGGTTCTGGAGTAGGTATGGCGAACAGAAATAGGACCCAACTCTTAGGAGGAACATCCCAAGTAACACATGGCCTTACAAATGCCTCGACAGCATTCTTGAGGCAACAAATGGACGAAAGCAACCATGATATGGTTCAAATGTTAGCACAAACTTTAAGTACAATGCTGAATCCTCTAATACAAAACACCACCCAATTGAATCAGCAGATGACAGCGCAAATGACGCGTTTGGCTGATTTCTTTGGAGTACCCCAACCTATTTGACAGCCTCAAAGGGCGCAAATAAGGGGAAACCAAGGTATATTCTTAGAGGAAGAAACCACTATCAACCAAGTCCAGCAGCTTGTCGAAGAAAACCTTAGGGCACGGTTGGAGCAGCCTGTCGAAGAACCTAGGGTTATAGCCCCAGAGGTAAGGTTAGTTAACAGAAACCAAAATGCTGACGAAGTGGTTCAGCATATCCAATGCCAAAATATGGGTTTGGAAAATAATCTGGCAGCCATGATCGAAAGAATCATGACTCAAAATGGGATGAACATGGGCTTTCGTAGGCCTAACTTCACATCCCCACTGTTAGAATATGTGTTACAAACAGACTTACCTCCTAGATGTAAAGTCCCTAAGTTCACTAAATTCTCTGGGGACACGACAGAATCTACTGTCGAACATGTGGCGAGATACTTGATCGAAGCAGGAGATATTTCAAACAACGAAAACCTAAGGATTAAGTACTTCCCAAGTTCTTTAACAAAGAACGCATTTACGTGGTTTACAACTCTCCCCCCCAATTCGATCCATCATTGGACCCAGTTGGAGAGATTGTTCCATGAGCAATTCTATATGGGACAAACCAAGATAAGCCTGAAAGAATTGGCCAGTGTAAAGAGACGTTTCACTGAACCTATAGACGAATATCTAAATAGGTTTAGGTTGCTCAAAGCAAGATGCTTTACACAAGTGCCAGAACATGAGTTAGTCGAAATAGCCGCAGGCGGTTTAGATTATTCCATTAGGAAGAAGTTAGACACTCAATACCTGAGAGACATGGCCCAATTGGCCGATAGAGTTCGACAGGTAGAACGCCTTAAAGCTGAGAAAGCCAAGGAAATGAAAACTCATAAAAGAGAGAGGATAGCGTATGTCGAGATGGATGACGAAGATCCAGAAACCTTCGACGAAACTATAACCGTCGAAGAAGGCGAGGTCGATTTAGCGGAACTAAAACAAGGGCCACCATACTCTTGCAAACTGTTAGTCCCCTCAAGTGGGAAAAATCCCACGGGTCCAGAAAGGACCAACGATAGGTTCCCCAAAAAGACTTATAGTTTTGATATTACAAAATGTGATGAAATCTTTGACTTGCTTGTAAAAGATGGCCAAATGATAGTACCCCCAAGGGTAAAAGTGCCTCCTCTTGATCAAAGAAAGAAGAGAGGCTTTTGTAAATATCATAATTTTCTGGGCCATAAAACGTCTCAATGTTTTCTTTTCAGGAATCTTGTGCAAGACGCTATCGAAGAAGGGAGGTTGAAGTTTGCTGACAAGACCCCCATGACTGTAGACTCTAACCCGTTGCAGGCTGAAGCCCATTATGCTGAACCTTCAGAGGTGAACGTGATCGAGGCATCCAGAAGCCAGTCGAAGAGGCCAGGAATCACAATGGTCGAAGTCTCAAAGGACCATGTCAACATGCCAATCTTTGGCAGTTTTTCTGGGAATCTATCCAGAAAGACAATTGAAGCGGTCCAAAAGGCGGTCGAAAGCCCAAAGCTGGAGACAGTTGGAGCCCAAAAATCTTGAACAAAACCCAGTTCTCACTTGGCTGCAGTTCAAGGCCAGACAGAGGACTTGGAGATTCAGATGAAGCAGTTGACTCTTGCCACCAAAGATACCATGAATGTCAACATGGTCGAAGTCTCTGAACCAAAAGCATCAGAGGAGGCCATAGGCAAGAACAAGCCAACAAAACTACTTTCCCTCGGGAAAATGAAAATCTGGCAGATTTCCTGCAAAGATGCCAGAAAAAGAAGTCAGAAGTGATGTTGTGCCCTAGATGCAGTTCGATCTTCGACAAAAAGGCTGCTGAACATATTCAAGGTGTAAGAGCAGCAAATAGAAAAAGGGAAAGTGTTGATATTCGACATGACCCCAGAAGAGCCTCCCAAAGGGGTTCAAACCAAGAAAAGAGGCCACTGACTTTCAGGCCTCCGACTAATGTGCCAGTAGATACATGGTACAAAACATCTGGTCGAAAAAGACCAAGCGAGGAAAGATGGCACTCCTTCGAAGTGCCAAGAGGTTCGTCTTTAATACATAAGAAAGAGCCTCAGGTTGCTACCCGTAAAGTGACACAGGTATCAAGCAACTACAAAGGGAAAAATCCCATGTCTCGATCTCAATGGAGGAGATACCAGAGGCGACGAAAAGCTGAGAGGGAAGCTGCTAATGAACCAAAGGCAGAATCCAGTTCAAATGTTCCTCAGAGAAAGCAAAGGAAACCTCTGGAAAGACAACCAGTAACCAATAGGCTAGTTTGGCCTAACTAGGGTGAAGTTGATAACGATGATGGTTCTGAGTCGGATGACACCTTAGATATCATGGTGAACATAGTCTCAGTTCTGCCCATGGAGTTCAACCGCCAGATGGAGGTCGAAACAAGCGATTGGGAAGTGGAGCAAGAAATGGCCAAGCATAGGCCAGTGTGCTATTTCGTCATGGATAATGACGCTACTGAAGAGCAGAATGGGTTCTTCGAACCACCTACAGAGGCGATGAAGAATCACCTCAAGCCTTTATTTATAAGGGCTAAACTCGAAGAAACCACAGTAAATAAAATCTTGGTAGATTGTGGGGCAACCATCAACATCATCCCTCACTTTATGCTAAGAAAAATAGGCAAAAGTGATGAGAATATCAAGCCTCACAACATGGTCCTGTCGAATTATGAAGGCGACATAGGGACCACTATGGGTGTGATCCAACTGGACATCAAGGTGGGATCTATCCTTCGACCAACTATGTTTATGGTCATATCGGCCAAACCTAACTATAATCTTTTGTTGGGCCGTGAATGGATTCATGGTGTTGGAGCTGTACCATCATCAATGCACCAGAGGTTGCTACTATGGCGTCCTGATGGAATGGTCGAAAACATAGAAGCGGACCAAAGCTATTACCTGGGCGAAGTAAATCACCTAGGGCTGGCAGACTTCGACAAGAACCTGGCTCACATTGGGCCATGCCCAACACCTGACTTCGACTTGGCGCCAGCGCCATATACTTTTTGTTCCCTATACTTGCACCCTGAGCATGGTTTTCAATGGGACAGAGAAGACTTGTCCCACATTGACTTTAGTGGGTTAACTGATATCCAACCAACTGGTTGGGGAAGTGAATTCAGTGACAATGACTGAGTCACAATCATTGCAGCGAATTTCGGCTTACGTAGCCGAAACAAAGATGATAACGGCTCTCGAAGCCGAAGTAAAATATGTGGCCACACAGGCCAATGATCAACAGTTATCTTCTACAGGTCCTGGAAAGGACTTCGATCCAGAACCTCCTGATACCATGCCAGAAGGGATGGAGGAACAAAGGCTCGACGCCATCTACGACGATGAGCCTTTGGGATTCGAAAAGGACCCCTTAGCGAATAACATCAAGATGCTAGCGCAGGATCCTTTAGAAGAAATCAACTTGGGCGAAGGGTTAGAGAAAAAGCCAACTTACATTAGCGCAAAAATTAACCCAGAACTCAGGTTGGAAGTAATCCATTTGTTGAAAGAGTTCAAGGACTGTTTTGCATGGGTACGACGAAATGCCTGGTCTCGACAGAGGATTGGTGGAACTTTAGTTGCCAATCAAACCTGGGAAGAAGCCAATCAAGCAAAGTCCAAGACGCTTCGCTCCAGAAATACTGTCGAAGATCAAAACGAAAGTCGAAAGACTGCTGAAGTGCAAATTCATACGCGTTACGAGGTATGCCGAATGGATTGCAAACATTGTGCCAGTGATTAAGAAAAATGGTACATTGAGGGTGTGCATAGATTTCAGAGATTTGAATGCTGCTACACCCAAAGATGAATATCCTATGCCTGTGGCGGAAATGCTAGTCGATTCTGCCACTGGCTACGAGTACCTGAGTATGCTCGATGGTTATTCAGGATATAATCAAATATTCATTGCTGAAGAAGATGTGTTGAAAACAGCTTTTCGATGCCCTGGGGCGTTAGGCACTTACGAATGGGTAGTGATGCCTTTTGGCCTAAAGAATGCTGGGGCAACATATCAGCGAGCAATGAATTCTATCTTCCATGATTTTATTAACACTTTTATGCAAGTATATATTGATGACATTGTTATAAAATCTGTTTCCAGGAAGAACCATATAGACCACCTTCGACAATCATTCGAAAGAATGAGAGAACATGGTCTGAAGATGAACCCTTTGAAGTGTGCATTCTGTGTAAAAGCTGGAGATTTATTGGGCTTCGTCGTCCACAAGAAAGGAATCAAAATCAATCAGAACAAGACGAAGGCAATTCTGGAAGCGAAAGCGCCAGCGAACAAAAAGGAACTGCAATCTCTGTTAGGCAAGATAAATTTCTTAAGGAGATTCATATCTAACCTAAGTGGGAAAGCTCAAGCCTTTTCACCCTTACTTCGATTGAACAAAGAGGGATTCGAATGGGGGCAAGAGCAACAAGAAGCCTTCGACAAAATCAAAGGGTACCTCACAAAGCCACCTATTTTGGTGCCTCCTTGTAGCAACAGGAGTATGAGATTGTACATAGCTGCATCCGACAAAACTTTGGGAAGCATGTTAGCCCAAGAAGATGAAAATGGAGTCGAAAGACCCATTTACTATCTTAGTAGAGTTTTGAACGATGCAGAAACTAGATATAGCGAAGTTGAAAAATTGTGTCTATGTCTGTATTTCTCTTGTACAAAGCTCAAACAATATATAAAACCAGTTGATGTGTATGTTTCGTCTTATTTTGATGTTTTCAAGTACATGTTGTCGAAACCCATCTTGCACAGTCGAATTGGCAAGTGGGCACTAGCATTAACTGAATACTCTTTGACCTTTATGCCTCTTAAGGCAGTGAAAGGACAAGTGGTGGCAGACTTTATAGTCGACCACTCAATTCAAGTTGAGAGTATTAATTATGTGGAGATAGAGCCTTGGAAATTCTACTTCGATGGTTCCAGCCATAAAGATGGAACAGGAGTAGGAGTCTTGATTATTTCTCCAGAAAAAATTCCAACAACATTCAAGTACAAGGTATCAGGTTCTTGTTCGAACAATGAGGCTGAGTATGAAGCTCTAATTACTGGCCTTGAGATATTGTTGGAATTGGGGGCAACTCGAGTCGAAATAATGGGAGACTCAGAGTTAGTCATTAAGCAAGTCACAAAAGAATATAAATGCATAAGAGAAAATATCATTATGTACTTTGTGATAGCAAATCGTTTATTGAAAAAATTCGAAATGATCAGCATTCGACACATACCCAGGTTGGAAAATCAAATAGCCAATGATTTGGCACAAATTGCATCTGGGTACAAAATTTCAAAAACGAGATTGCAAAGAGCAATCGAAGTTCGGGAGAAAATAAAGGCAACTTGTTTGTCACCAACAGACTTGGAATCGACAAGACTAGGGTATGCTGATCAAAGGAACTTCAAAATTTTGTTCATAGACAATTTGTCGGAGCAAGATTGGAGGAAACCCATTGTGGATTATCTTCAAAATCCAGTAGCTTCGACAGAACGAAAAACAAAATATAGGGCGTTGAGTTACGTACTCATGGGTAATGAGTTATTTAAAAAGACGCCTGAAGGGGTATTGCTAAAGTTCTTAAGTGAAACTGAAGCATACATAGCCCTTTCGACTACGCACGCTGGAGCATGTGGGGCTCACCAAGTAGGCCATAAGATGAAATGGTTGTTGTTTCGACAAGGACTATACTGGCCCACCATGTTGAAAGATTGTATCGAGTTCGCCAAGGGTTGTCAAGAATGTCAAGTCCATACAGGCATCCAGCATGTACCAGCAAGCGAACTTCACTCGATAGTGAAACCTTGGCCCTTTAGAGGATGGGCGTTGGACCTTATTGGAGAGATTCGACCAGCATCATCAAAGAGCCAGAAGTATATATTGGTAGGCATTGATTATTTTACTAAGTGGATCGAAGCTATTCCTTTAGTCAATGTACACCAAGAAAATGTCATTGAATTTATTCAAAAGAAAATTATCTTTAGATTTGGAATCCCTGAAACTATAACTACTGATCAAGGATCAGTTTTCACCGGTCGAAAGATGCAGGAATTCGCTCAAGAAACAGGCTTTAAACTCCTAACATCAACGCCTTATTATGCACAGGAAAACGGTCAAGTCGAAGCAGCGAATAAAATAATGATTGGCTTGACAAAAAAGCATGTTGGGAAGAAGCCAAAAAATTGGCATAAGACGTTAGACCAGATTTTGTGGGCCTGTCGAACGTCCCCAAAAGAAGCCATAGGTACAACACCATATAGGCTAACTTTTGGTCATGACGCAGTGTTGCCAGCAGAAATTTGTCTTCAATCTGCAAGGGTTCAGAGACACCATGATATCCCCTCTTAAGTTTATTGGGATATGATGTTAGACGAACTAGTAGATTTAGACGAAGAAAGACTGCGCGCTCTCGACTTACTAAGGCTTCAGAAGAAATGAGTGGAAGACTCTTACAATAAAAAAGTGAAACCTAAGGCATTCTCGCCTGGAGAATTAGTTTGGAAGGTAATTCTTCCCATGGATCGAAGGGATCGAAGCATGGGAAAATGGTCACCCAAATGGGAAGGACCATTCAGAATTATCCAAACTTTTTCTGGTGGAGCTTATGAAGTCGAAGAGTTGGGTGAAGATAAAAGGCTCTTGAGAGTAAATGGCAAATATTTGAAAAAGTATAGACCTATGCTCCAAGAGATAAAAATAAATAGCAAGTAATGACTAAATTAACCATAAATAGCCAAAATGGAAAATTTTATAAATTAGCCAAAATGGCGATATTGTCAAATACATATTACAATATGTGGTTAAAGGGCTGAGTCAATCAGAAGGGGATAGAATCTTTGAGTCGAAGGTACTTCACCTGCTGCAACTCCAGTCTTTTGTTGCACAAGGCATTCGCCTGGGCAAGCTTGGCAACTTGGTCGTCGAAGGCTTGGGCTTTCTCAGCAAACTCTAGGCCTTGTGTGATTTCATCTTGACTCTCGGTGTCTGAAACAGTCGAGAGAAGCTCCTCCTTGCGTTTAGTATTGGCGTTCATCTTGGCCTCCAGCTCTTCGATTTGCGCCTTTATGGAAGCATTGTCTCGATCTATGGCATCCATTTCTTCTTGCTTAGATGCCTTTTGCTTCGACAACTCTGCAATTCGAGAAGTCGTCTCTGCCACAGCAGTCCAGGCAGAAGAACTTTTGCCATATAACGCTTCGAGCTGGCTGTTGAAGCCCCTCTGTCGTCGATAGTCTGCTGAGACTTGATCAATAATGGAGTATAACTCCATGATAAAGCTCGAAACCTCTGGAGTCACAACTAGCAAGTCTACTGCATTCAAAACAGCTCCCAAACACGACGGAGCAGTGGGATCCCCCTCCAAAGCCTTCATCAAGTCTTTCTTGAAGAACTGAGCCTTGACCTTCGTCAAAGCCTCATCGAGAGGAGAAGTCTCAGTGGACTTCCCCGATTGAGTAGAAGCCTCCTGACTAAGATCAGAGGAACTTCCCCTGCTCTCGATAATGGCATTCAGATAGCCAATGGGATCAGTTTGCTTCAAGATTGCTAAGTCTTCTTTGGACTTATGCTTTGTTGAGGTGGTAACCTTTGCAGCAGCGTTGTCTTGGGGTTGAAGCTGTTGAGCAGCGTCTGCATCGACATGACTATCTTCGACTTGAACTTCAGCAGTGCTAGCATCGGCGTGATCCCCTTCATCATGTTGTTCCTCCGACAGATTTACCACTTGAATCTCTTTTGGCTTTTGTTCTTCTGTTTCAGCATTGGCTTCATCGTTCGCCAATTCCTTCTCTTGTGGCCTACTGAGTTCAGCAGAGTCTAGTGTTTCAGAAGTCTTTGGCGCTGAGCTTTCAGTGGTTTCCTGAAAAAAGAAGAAGAAGAATCTTCTAGGTTAGAAAGAGACACAATCGAACGTGAGCATCGACACTTGAGTTAAAAAAAGGTCAAAGAAATTACCTGCAGAGGAACTTCAGCCCCAGGGCTGGAATTGTCGCTTTTGACGGGTTTATTGAGCAAAACATTTAGTTCCTCCTCCGTTGGCTCTTCAATAATTACTGGAGGTGGCCTGGGTTTTCTCCCAGCAACCTTTATTCTGATTGTGGGTCGAGTCTCAGGAGAAGGAACATCCTTCTTCAGTTTTCGCCTTTTAAGAGGAGCAGGGGGAGAGTCGTCTTCTTCGTCACTCCCAGATTCGACCGTCAGTGTAGGTCGTTTCTTGGGTGAAGGTGCCTAAAAACCAATTGGAGTTCGATTTAGATGCTACATCGAAAGTCAGAGTGTTAAAACCAGAAGAAAATAATACAAGTCTGGTTACCGGTGCTGAAGGTTTTTTCGAAGGACCTTCCCCCTGATGGCTTGTTGTAGTTTTCGCCGGTGCTATAGTTTTCGCCGGTGGTGGAGGTTTTGTCAAGGGACCTCCTCCCTGATGGCCTTCTGCATCTTTCTTGGCTGCAGGCTTTCGAACAACTGAAAGAAGACAAGTTATAATTAACAGGCTACCAGTCGAAATGGAAAGACAAAATAATTTGGAGAGTGAACTTACATTTCTTTATTTTGTCCAGGACTAGAACGAAAGACTTCTGAAGTTCGTCCACAAAGTCTTTCTCGTCGAAGAACTCTTCAGCGTAGTAACTCTTCCACCAGTCTTCGAAGGATGGTGAACAGAGAAAGTTAAGCTGATAATCGATCAGTGAAAGGACTGTTCGACCAGCATACCTGCCGATATGCTTGGTGGCAGCATCTTCAGTATAGTCATTGCAAAAATATAACATGGATTTCTCCCTGGGAAAAATAGGAGAAGGAAGTGTTTGAATGATACCAAACTGTCGAGAGACCAAGTTTGGTTGATACGCGATGAAGCTCAAGTGAGTCTTGGAGCTTTTAAAGCGCAGGGGCATTATTCTAGGTGTGAGAAATGCTTCCCACATTATTGTGTGTTCTTCGACCTGAGGGTCACCTGACGACTTAGGATGGGGCCTCGTGAACCATTCTGGACCAACCTTTCGTCGAGCGAAGGGATCCATGGTCGAAGCAAATTCTTTTCTTCTTGCAAACATCAAGACGAAGTTTGAAAAAGTCTGTTGAAGCTCCAGCCCATCTTCAGTCGGGGTCAGTAGAGCTAATCTGGTGCCTTCGATGCGCCTATTTGCTATCTCCGGAGCTTGCTCATTTATTTGAGTCTTCTGAGGTAAGAAAGACTCGAAAGTGGCATTGAGCCACAGCTGAAGTAGCCAAAAAGGTCCTTCAAGCAGCAGACTGGCTCTATTCTCGATGATCTTCAACAGAGTCGCTCCGCTGTTGATCGACTCGTACATATTCGCCAAGATTAATTCTGCCAAACAAATATTTTGGCCATGGTGGAGTTGGGTGGCGAGGGTGACCATCTTCTTTGTCACCTGTAAAGACTTTGTGCAGAAAACAAAGCGTGACAGCCATAGGGCTAGAAACGCGATATGCTCTACATCCGTCACAGTGGCTGTCGACTTATCATGGTAATGGTTGATATATGTGGTGTAGGTGGGTTTCATAGCTGAGAATCCAATCTGATCCTCCGACATTTCCTCTGGGTCGAAATAATCCCCAGTGGGTCGAAGGCCAGTGATGGCAGCCACGTCGAAAAGCGTGGGTGTTAGCATTCCACAAGGAAGGTGGAAAGTGAAATGAGTGTAATCCCAGAAAAGCAAGGAGGCTATCAGCATCTCAGGGGAGTAGTTGAGACCCGTCTTCGACAGCATAACCAGGTCGTATATCCCCAGGTCCTTCCAGATCGAAGCCTGGCTTTTTTCCATTTTTTCTAGCCAAGCACTGTAGTCAGGAGTGAGGCTAGGGCTAGACCTGAAAGCCCTAACACCCCTATTGAAGAAGCGAAGATCTATCTTCTCCTTAGCGGGATCTTCGTTGTCCTCTGCATCTTTTTTAGAGCACCCAACAGGTTTGAGCTTTTCAAGCACTGGAAAGAAGCTTTTGATCTTCATGGCTTCATCGATGCATGGGGTAAGCGGGCCAGACATGGCGAAGATTTGGTTGCAGTATCCAACCGGAATCATTAGTTGGTGTGAATAAGCTTCACGTTCAGCAGTTTTTAGGGGTTCAGGAACCCTTCGTTGGCCTGTAGGGGTAACTATGGGGACAGTTGAGAAGATCTTGGGTTTAGCATTTCTGGAAGGGATGTTAGAACTAGGAGCGGTAGAGGAACCTGAGGCCATTGTTGATGTTAAGGTTGAAGATGAAGTGAAGAACAAGGTGTTTGCAAGTTTGCAGAGATTTTGTGTTCAACGGGGAAGTTTGAAGGCAAGATAGCGTGAAAAAGTCCCACAATGGGTACTTGGCGCTATTTATAGTGGTTGGGAAATCCCCAAATTCGAGGCCATTTAATGTTGCAGAAGGTAGTGGGACACGTGGCATCCCCCTGTTGACATAGTCGTTCTGCAGAAATGAAAAGGTGCAGCGTGCGCCCTCTTTTTTGGGAAATTGTCATGATGACAATTTGTGAAAAGACATTGGGCACGCTGCACGCCGTACTGAGGTGACGTCTTAGGTACGGATGAAATGATGGCTTTTTCTTGGGATTGTCAGTGGTTGGTAGAAGACAAAAAGTGCACAGTTTAATTTGTGGCTAAGAATGAAAAGACAGGTGTCGAATGGAATTTCAAAGAATGCCTTTTTCTTTTCAGAGTCGAAATAAGGCATTCTTGGGGGGAAATTTGTTGGCTCCTAAATTCGACACCCTTGTTTTTATTAATATCAGCCATTAAAGCTGAAGGATGGTTTCGACCAGCTGGGTCTGTCGAAATGTCCATCAGAAGATGGCAATGTACTTAGAGAATTTCTTCTAAGTAGGAATCTTGTTGCCTTCGACGTCGAAGGTGCTTCTCGACGAAGGTGTTCGATTGTTCAGAGTGGAACGGTTTGGGATTCAAACGTTTGGAGGGAAAACGGTTCCCAGCGGTTACCAAGTGCAACGTGCCAAGATCTGGAGCGTCGAACGCTGTGAACGTGCCAAGTGGAGTCATCTCGAAGCAGTGTAACTGCCCGACGGTTACTTGGGATGTGTTTAGTATAAATATTAGTAGTTCACGCAGTTTTTCGTGTGTGTTCACAATTATATACAAGTTACTCATATAGATTCGAGTACCCAGCGTGAGAGAAAGAATTGTTGAGAATGTATGTGTGAAACACCACTTTATTAATCAAAGTCATTTATTTTCCAGAAACTTTACTTGCTTTCTACTTTACTTTTCCAGTCGAAGCCTTTCATTTCAAGCCTTTCTTTATTCTGTCAAGTTTTCTTCTTCATGCAATTTACATAAAGCTTCTTTATTTTCTTGTCATTTAACCATTACCAAACTTAGTCAAAACCCCAAAATCAACCATGTCTTAGGATCAATCTGATCGATCCTGCGAGTCACCAAATAAGTAACCTTTTGGAAGATCAGTGGTTGTTTACCAATTCCCACGGTAAACAGCGTCTGGTTCAACGTGACCCTGCATCATAGACCCTTGAGATCCTTGAAATGGTTATTGAAAATGCTATGGTATTGTGATCGGTGGGAATGAGAACTGACTATTTTTGGAATGCTGGTTCGCGTTTTGCGTTTGTTTTTGCAAAATGTCGCGGTAAGTAAGAGTCGCCACCGTCTTTTATTTTATCCAAGGAAAGGACAAAAGCACAGAAAAATTCCTTTTTCGAGATGTTTCTCAGGTTCGGGAGGTAGATTATAGAAAGGGAAGGTGTTAGCACCCTTTCTATCCGTGGTTATCCACGGGCTCTTAGGTACTTGCTCATTGTGTTTTCAAAAGTTTGCTTTTCTTTATGATTGTGGGTTTGAAAAGAGTTTTTGTTTTGAAGAGAGTGTAGGTGCGAAAAGTTTTGTTTTATTTTAAAAGGAGCAAGTACTTAAGAACCATCTACCTACTCAAAAAGGAATTAATTTGTACAAGTGTGCTTTAGACAATGCTATCCCACTATTGAGGAGCAGGTAGCACCGTCGTTGGAGTTTTAAGGGTCAATTCGATTAAGGGACGTGTGGTCACTAAAGCAATGTTGGGACGCCTTAGCGGTAACCCTAATGTCTTAGATCATTTTACCCGAGGCAACCGTTTCGAGGCAACTTTGATCTTTGGACAAGAGGGCGACCTCTAAAACTTCCTATACTCAATGACCACGTTCGAGGCAACCAAGTGAGGTATACCCTAAGAGTGCGCATGTGCGAGTGTGTTATTTTTCAGTTATATTATCTTTGTACATGTTATGGTGAGCTACTGTTGATTTTAAGTTAAAAATTGATCTTGTCATGCATTGCCTATTACTCAAACATCTAACAGTTAATATTGTGCGGGAATTAAATTGCGGGAAATTAAATTAAGCTATTACAAGGCGTCGGGTATTTACATCGCCAAAGACAAACCCTTTAATTTTAAATTGCGGAAAGTAAATAAAAGCGATAATTAAATAAAGTCCTAATTTAAAAACTATTACATTCCCGAAGCAATTACAATATTGAAATATGGATCAAAAATAATTCGCGGTTGAGAAAATTAAATCGGAGTGTCTTAGGGTTTTGACCCTTTTTATTAAATAAAGCATATTTTTGTTATTTTTTGAATTAAAAATTAAGTCTAAGTTAATAATTGAATTAATTAATTAAATGAAAATATTTTTGGGTTTTATTTTAATTAAGGAAATAAAATAAGAATGGTTAACAATATTAAAAACTTAATATTCTAATTTGATTTTAATTTATTGCAAAAGATATTAATGTTAAACCTATTTAAACTAAATTAATTAATTAATTGTTATTTACAAAAATAAATAATGAAATTAATGGATTTTATAAAAATATTATTTTTGTTGTTTCTGATTTTTTATGAGAAAAAATTAATGGGTTAGTAATTAATTAAATAAAATAAGTAAAATAAAAAAGATATGGAAATTAAAAGAAATACTCAGGGGGGTGCTGGGCCCAAAAAGGAGGTGAATCTGACAAATTCCAAGGCCCAAAAGCGTTCATCCTGCTTGACTTTTGAAATCCAATGCGTGCGTGTTGACTTTAGTCCATGGTGGATCTGCAATTATGGCCTTTGGATCTTGGCCTGAAGCCACTTGGCACATTGATCTCTGCAAGCGCATGGTGGACTGCATCTCTGACGTTGCACAAGATTGCCTGAAAACAAAATTTATCAAACTTTTGGGGGACCTGGGATTCAAACCCAGGTCCCAAGGGGTTTTGCCATAGCGTGCTTACCAACTCATCCACGCTGCTTCTTTGTTATTGGAATAGAAAACAAATATTATAAGACAAACAATTAATTATGCCTGGCAAAAATAAAAAACGCGCTAACGATTTGAACTGGCCAGTAAGGAGAAGACGCGTGGTCGTCTTCTTCACAAAGCCCCCTGGTTATTTACCTGTGGATTTTAATCCGCAGGAAAGTTCGTAGCTTGCTTCCAAAACTCACCCTAGGCCATGGAAACGAATTATAAGAATACCATTGTACTCGTCTCCTTCACCTGATCATCCCTGTAACCATTATTTGGCCCAATTTTCCCTGTAATTCAAACGCCTAAAAACAACACAAGAAAACCCTAGGTTCGGGTACATGATTATAGGCCATGAAAACGAAATTAAATGATGCAAACATGTTAGAAATTTGACATTAAGCATGATTATACAAAAGATTTGGTAAAAGGACGTAAGAGAATGGTTTCACGATGTCATGTTTAGAGTCGTGTTCAAGAGTGCTTACAGTGCGTTTGAGGCTGCTTCAAGGCAGGATTTTGATTGGTATGGCTTCACTGGATGTCAGGGAAGAGAGCTATGTCAAGCTTTTTGTTTGAATCGAGCTCCAATGTTGTTTTTGATCTCCAAGTTTTCAAGCTTTTTCACAAACTTCTTCTGGCCGTTTCAACAGTGCCTTGTGCGTGTTCTTGCTTTGTGTGGCTTGTACAAGTATTATAGGATGAATTAGGTATAATCTTTTGGCCTGAATCCAAGTGCATTGAAGATCATGATTTGATTTTGATCACCATTATCAAACTTCCAAAAATAGCTCTAATCTGATTTTTTTTATGCATGAATAAGCCTTGATACGAATTGATTTGATGAATCATGACAATTGAATGTTGTACTAATCAAAAAGATATTATTTCATCAATTTTTAGATTTTATTTGATTTAATATTGATTAAAAATGAATTAAATCAATAAAAATTAAATAAAATAGAAAAATAAATGAATGGCCATGAAATCAAATATGGGACACGTGTGTGGCATGACAAGACCATATCAACTGGAAAAAAGTGGGCCCTTTTGTCAAAAATTGGATTTTTGAGGATAGTTGATTTTTGGCAAATTTGGAAAAATGCCCAACTTCAACAATGCATAACTTCCTCAATTTTAAACTTTTGGAGGTGTTCTTCGACTTTTTAGAAACCTTGAGATGTCCTATAATCAACCATTTTGGACTCATCTCATTTTGATGTTCCATGCTCAAGTTATAAGCTTTGGAAAAAAAGGTGTTTTTGTTGACTTTAAAAAATGACCTATAATGTCCAAATTTGTAACCTTTTGTGAGAGCATTTCTTAATATTGGGGTGTGAAGATGGATTGTAGTAAATTGCATCCTCTTCAAAATGAGCTTTGGATGGGTCATTTCTCATAAAGTATGATAAAGTTATGCTTGGTCAAAGTTGAGTTGACTTTTCCTGCAAAACCCTAATTTAGCAACTTTTGAATCTTGATGAATCTTGAGCAATCCTTGATGAATGATGATAAACCCTTGATAAAATTATGAATTATCCTTCAAAATTAGAATGTTGACAAAAAATATTGAGGTTTGACTGTATTTGGGACACAGTTGACTTTTGCCCTAGCACAGTCGATTTTTGGGCCTCTTGAGCAATTGATTGACCAAACTTTCTCTACAAGGCTTGAAATTTGACATGGATGAACTTAAGAACATATTAAGACATTGGGAAGCACTTGAGGCCATTTGGATATGAGGACCTTAATGCAACACAAAACCCTAATTTTGACTTGACTGCCTTAGGAGGTGATTTGACTGTCCAACCCTTGAGCCAACTTGAGCAACTTGAAGATTATTCTTGACATGTATTGAGGAATATGGGAGGGAAAATTTTGGGGTACAATAGTTACCCCTGTTCAATTTTCTTAAACCTGAGGATATAGATTGGCGTTCGAGCCTTTCGTGATCCGAAGGTGGAAGATGATTGAACACTAGAGTGACCAGAAATTTGCACTCGCATGAAGTAGAATTTGTCTTGTGATGTCGGGAATGGGCTTACAGATGCCATTGGGAGATTGTTGGTAAGAGGATGGGCCTACATATGCCATCTGCAGGAGTGTCGATCGCATAAGAGATTCCTTAGCGAGAATTTGCACACTTGTTGTTTGTAGAAGATTCCGCTGGGGAAATCTAACTTTTTTGGAGATTTAGGAACTTGCTTGTACTTCAACTGAGAGAATGCTTCAGCTGAGTTTTAAGAACCTATCCATATTTCAATTGGGGGAGAACCTCTTCATCAAGATCTAGGAACTGTCTCGTGCTCAACGTAGTATATCGTTGAGGTTATAGCACTCGTCCACACTATGACGGAGGAAAACATCAAGATCTAGGAACTGACTCGTGCTCAACGTAGTATACCGTTGAGGTTATAGCACTTGTCCACACTATGACGTAGGGAAACATCTTCATCAAGATCTAGTAACTGTCTCGTGCTCAACGTAGTATGTCGTTGAGGTTATAACACTTATCCACACTATGACGTAGGGAAACATCTTCATCAAGATCTAGGAACTATCTCGTGCTCAACGTAGTATACCGTTGAAGTTATACCACTTGTCCACACTATGACGTAGGGAAACATATTCATCAAGATCTAGGAACTGTCTCGTGCTCAACGTAGTATACCGTTGAGGTTATAGCACTCGTCCACACTATGACGGAGGAAAACATCAAGATCTAGGAACTGACTTGTGCTCAACGTAGTATACCGTTGAGGTTATAGCACTTGTCCACACTAAGACGTAGGAAAACATCTTCATCAAGATCTAGGAACTGTCTCGTGCCCAACGTAGTATATCGTTGAGGTTATAGCACTCGTCCACACTATGACGGAGGAAAACATCAATATCTAGGAACTGACTCGTGCTCAATGTAGTATACCGTTGAGGTTATAGCACTCGTCCACACTATGACGGAGGAAAACATCAAGATCTAGGAACTGACTCGTGTTCAACGTAGTATACCATTGAAGTTATAGCACTGGTCCACACTATGACGTAGGGAAACATCTTCATTAAGATCTAGGAACTGTTTGGTCTTCAACGTAGTATACCGTTGAAATTAGAGAACTCGTCCACACTATGACGGAGGAAAACATCAAGATTTAGGAACTGACTAGTGTTCAACGTAGTATACTGTTGGAGTTATAGCACTCGTCCACACTTTGACGTAGGGAAACTGTCGAGATTGAGAACTTTATCTGAAATTCAACCGAGGATAATTCAATTGAGAATTAAGAAACGGTCAGGTCTTTGACGTAACTGAGAACTTTAATTGTATCTTTCCTGAAAGGTAAAGGCCAGTCATATGCAATGCATGATATGGATCAGGCAATGATGTTCTCAAAATAAATGAGATTGTATTCGTATGATGCGTATATGCATGTATCATGATGTATGGAAGTGTGATGTTTTAGTTGGGGAAAATAAATCCCGGAGCTGCTGGAGAATAAAGTTGAATGCTTCGCTTTCGCTGGGGATGGTGAACGAAGGTGATAAATTTGTAGGAGAGAAGAACTTCGTTGGGGGATAAACTGATGAAGAGATTATTCTGAGGGGAATTACTCTGTGGGGAAGAGATGTTCTGCTGAGGATTTTAACGATAAACTCCGCTGGAGATTCCATTGATAAACTCTGTTGGGGATTTCAATGATAAACTCCGCTGGGGATGGATTACCGTTGCTGGTGATATTGAGTCTGTTGAGGATAGAAGTCTTGCTGGGGGGAAAGAAAGAATTTCGCCGGGGATGACCTTTCCGTTGCAACTTGCTGAGGATAACCCAGTTAGACTCTTGTGAGGATAACCTTCTGAATTTGGCTGGCGAGATTTATTTGCACTCTGCAGGGGATAAGCTTCCGGAATCTACTGGGGAAGATGATTCAACTCTGTTGGGAAAGCTTTTTAGACTGCGCTGGAAAAATGACTCCACTGTGGATATCTTGTATTCCTCTGGGGAACATTCTTATACTCTGTTGAAGAATATTAAGACTGCCGAGGATATTATTATACTTGTTGGGGAATATCTTTATACTCCGCTGGGGAATATTAAGACCTTCTGGGGATACCCAACCTTTTTAGGGTTGATGGTAGGCTAATTCTGCTTAGAGAGATTATTGCTGATTTGTTCAACTGTAAGTCCTAGCTGGGAGAGCTACCATTACTGTCTTACTCTGCGGGGAGTGATGGTATCTTGGTCATATTCTTCAGCTGAACCTACCTTGGTACCTTGGTGGACAGAGAAACTAGACAGCTCGGACAATTCTTATTGCCCCTGCTTCTGTTATTACCCGTAATTCGTCCTTTGTTTCGCATGTAGATTTTTATGAGCAACAATTAATGTCAAATGCATATATCAAAAATGAACATTGGATATTCTTTGCAAAACAAAACTGATAAAGGAAAAACAGTTTGAAATTTGTCTGAAAATGAATTTGTATTGATTTTGAAGTTTGCCTGTAAATAGGTGTTTTTGTACAAGAGGTTGACGTCCTAGTAAGAGAACACCGTCGAACAAATAGAATTTATACAATTTGTAAAAAGAAATAAAACAACTATGTGAATAATCCCACTGGGTTCCAACTCTGCTATTGCCTCTATATCTTCAAGCATCTCATCACTTTGCTGCTTAGTTGAAGATGGATCTGATTGATTGGTGTCGTCCGAGCTTGATAGTTGATACCGAAGTATGGATGCAAGGTGATCCAATGAGACATAGTATTACGCTTTGATCCCTAACTTTTTCCTGGACCTCCCTTTCGGGTTTTCAGTCCACCGGGATACCCTTTTTTTCCCAAGCCGCCTTTTCAGGTTTTCGACTTGCCGGGTGTACAGATTTTTTTTCTTCATTTTCATCCCTTATTTTTGCCCGAACCCTTTTGGTTCGTCGGGAAGCCCTTATTTTTGCCTAGGCCAGTCAACCTAGTGGGTCCTTGATTATGCGTAGTATCTTTTTACTATGTCTGCATTGACGGGGTGAGGAAGGTCGACACCATCCATGTTGGTTAGAATCATAGCTCCTCCTGAGAAGATGTTCTTAACCACAAATGGCCCTTCGTAAGTAGGGGTCCATTTGTCCCTGGGATCACCTTGAGGTAAGATAATGCGTTTGATTACCAGATCCCTAACCTGATACTCTTGTCGTCTAACTTTCCTGTTAAATGCCTTGATCATCCGTTTTTGGTACGTCTGACCATGACAAATAGCAGTAAGTCTCTTTTCATCGATTAGGTTTAACTGATCAAGCCGGGTTTGAATCCAATCATCTTCGCTCAAACCTGCATCCTTCATGATCCGGAGAGAGGGTATATGAACTTCAAGGGGGAGGACTGCCTCCATGCCATAAACCAAGGAATAGGGTGTTTCCCCTGTTGACGTCCGTGCTGAGGTACGGTACCCGTGAAGAGCAAATGGTAACATCTCGTGCCAGTCTTTGTACGTCACTGTCATCTTCTGCACAATCTTCTTAATGTTCTTATTTTCCGCTTCGACAACCCCATTCATCTTCGGCCGGTAGGGAGAAGAGTTATGATGATGTATTTTGAATTGCTCGCAGAGTTCAGTGATCATCTTATTGTTGAGATTGGTGCCATTGTCCGTAATGACCCTCTCTGGTACACCGTATCGATAAATTAGATTATGCCGAATGAACTGTGCCACGACGTTCTTGGTTACGGTAGCAAAGGAAGCTGCTTCAACCCATTTCGTAAAGTAATCAATCGCTACCAGGATGAAACGATGCCCGTTGGATGCCATAGGTCTGATCTCGCCGATCATATCAATGCCCCACATTGCAAAAGGCCAAGGCGCTGTCAAAACATTCAGAGGAACTGGAGGTACGTGCACCTTATCAGCATAGACCTGGCACTTGTGAAATGTCCGAGAATGCTAATAACAGTCAGCTTCCATCGTGGACCAGTAATATCCTGCCCGGAGGATTTTCTTTGCCATGGTATGTCCACTGGAATGAGTTCCGAAAGTACCTTCATGTAGATCTGCCATGATCCTTTCTGCTTCATTCTTATCCACACAACGCAGTAAGGTCGAATCATGGTTACACTTGTAAAGGATGTCATTGCTGATGAAGAACTTTGCCGCAAACCTCCTCAGAAACTTCTTGTCATTACCAGATGCACCCTCGGGGTATTCCTGAGCTTCAAGATACCTCTTCACCTCATGATACCAGGGCTTTTCTGTTACCTCTTCAGTCTCAAGATCACAATAATGTGCAGGTTCGTCCAATCTTTCAATAATGATCCGGGGAGCCTCATTGTCCCAATTGACTTTGAACATAGAAGATATCGTAGCCAGTGCGTCCTCTAACTGATTATCCTCTCTGGGGAAGTGTTCAAAGGTTATCTCCTCGAAATGGGGAAGCAACGTCAACACATACTCCTTGTAAGGAATAAGATTTGGGTGTTTCGTATCCCACTCGCCTTTGATCTGACTGATCACGAGAGCGCAATCTCCGAAGACACTTAGAAACTTAATCCTTAGGTCAATTGCAGCTCGAAGACCCATGATGCATGCTTCATACTCCGCCATATTGTTGGTGCAGTTGAAACATAGTCGGGCAGTAAACGGAGTATGAGAGCCTTTAGGAGATATGATCACGGCGCCAATGCCATTACCCAAAGTGTTCAAAGCTCCATCAAAGTACATAGACCATCGGGATCCTTCCTCAGGTCCTTCATTCAGTCCAGGTGTCTCACAATCAGTTATCAACATGATATTCTCGTCCGGAAATTCAAAGTTCATAGACTGGTAATCATCCACTGCCTGGTGTGCCAAATGGTCTGCCAATACACTTCCCTTGATTGCTTTTTGAGTTGTGTACTGGATGTCATACTCAGTCAATATCATCTGCCATCTTGCTATTCTTCCGGACAAGGCAGGCTTTTCGAAGATATACTTGATTGGATCCATCTTTGAAATTAATATAGTAGTGTGAGTCAGCATATATTGTCTCAGCTGGCGAGCAGCCCATGCTAAAGCACAACAAGTTTTCTCAAGCAGTGAGTATTGGGTCTCACAGTCGGTAAACTTTTTGCTAAGGTAATAAATAGCATGCTCTTTTCGGCCGGACTCGTCATGCTGCCCCAGCACACACCCCATCGAGTTATCGAGTACTATCAAGTATAAGATCAGAGGTCTCCCTTCAACTGGTGGCATCAGAATGGGTGTCTCTTGGAGATACTCTTTGATTCTTTTGAAAGCGGCCTGACATTCATCGTTCCAACGTACTACCTGATCTTTCTTTAGCAGCTTGAAGATTGGTTCACAAGTAGCAGTCAGGTGAGAGATGAATCGGGCAATGTAGTTCAGTCGTCCCAGAAAGCCTCTGACCTCCTTCTCTGTCTTGGGAGCTGGCATCTCTTGTATGGCTTTCACTTTGGCAGGGTCAACTTGAATACCTTTGTCACTCACGATGAAACCCAGTAGCTTACCAGACCTCACCCCGAAGGTGCACTTGTTCGGTTTTAACCTCAGTTTGTACAACTTCAGCCTGTCAAACAGCTTCTGCAGATGGTCAAGGTGTTCCTCCTCAGTTTGGGACCTTGCAATCATGTCGTCGACGTATACTTCAATCTCATGATGGATCATGTCATGAAACAAAGCAACCATGGTACGCTGATATGTTGCCCCAACATTTTTCAACCCAAAAGGCATGACCTTGTAGCAAAAGGTGCCCCACTGAGTAACAAAGGTGGTCTTCTCCATGTCTTCGGGAGCCATCTTAATTTGATTATATCCGGAGAAACCATCCATAAAGGAGAATACCTTGTGCTGAGCAGTATTATCAACCAGAACGTCGATGTAAGGTAGAGGGAAGTCATCCTTAGGGCTTACCCTGTTCAAATCCCTGTAGTCAACACACATTCGAACCTTACCATCCTTCTTCGGTACCGGAACCACATTTGCAACCCACTGAGGGTAAGAAGTCACTGCTAGAAAACCGGCGTCAAATTGTTTCATAACTTCGGCCTTGATTTTCTCAGACATCTCTGGGCGCATACGGCGAACCTTTTGTTTTACCGGAGAGCAGTCTTCCTTGGTAGGGAGGCGATGAACCACAATGTCAGTATCCAACCCAGGCATATCTTCGTAAGACCAGGCAAAGATCTCAACATAGTCATGCAGCATCTGAATCAACCACTGCTTCACACTAAGCTCCAGATTTGCACCGATCTTGACTTCCTTCTTGTCTGTTTCAGTACCCAGATTCACCGTTTCCACTGGCTCTTCATGTGGCTGAATGGCCCTCCCTTCCTGGAGTAGCAGTCTTGCAAGTTCACCCGGCACTTTGCAATCATCTTCACCTTCGTCTTCAGATAAGTTGATCGGATTTTCAAAGTCATAACTGGCAGTAGCAGAGTCGTTACCAGTGAGATCCAGAGTGGATTGAGACCTGTATATGTGAGTGTGTGTAAAATAGTTGTTTTGCAATATATAATAAAGAAAGACAAGGAGCACAAAATTTGAAATGAAAAAACGTCCAATGCTTTTATTAATGATATATGAAAATGTCACACAAGAGCCCTCACAAATGAAGCCACGGTGCCCCGGGTAAGACACCGGGCCATAAAGTTTCAAAACATTGTCTGTTACAAATTCAAAACAAAGAGTTCATTACTGGGTAACTAAAGTAATAGGGATGAAGTCCTTTGCTGTCCAGTTGCTTGGTCCACCGTTGGTTGTAGGATAGATCCAGCTGTCGAATTCAGACTCCTCCACATCATCTTCAATGGAATTTACTTCCGAGTTGCTGATGAACACGGGAGGTCTTCCGATCCTTTCATTACGAACAGCCCTTTGAGCTTCTGCAGTGAAACCCAAACCAAACTTGTTAGTCTTCTGAGTGAAATCAGGAAGTCGGCCCCAATTTGCACACTCACCCTTCTCAATAACAGCCCGGGCATCCTTTAAGGAAGCCATCTTCATAGAAGAATCTTCAACCACAGTCTCAGTTGATGCCAGTGTCTGAGGAACCTCTTCAAAGTGCTGAAATGGGGTCTCAATGAACTCCCCATCCATCTCTACATATCTGAACGAGTTAAGGTGGTTGACCATGTACTCTTCCTCCCCTTGAACTGTCACAATCTTTCCTCTGACAGGGTACTTCAGCTTCTGGTGGAGCGTTGAGGTTACGGCCCCAGCTTTATGGATCCATGGACGACCCAGCAAACAAGAGTAGGATGGCCGAATGTCCATCACATAGAACGTAGAATTGAAGACCTGAGAACCAACTTTAATTGGAATATCAACTTCACCGTGCACCATTCTTTTAGACCCATCAAAGGCCCTGACAACGATGTTACTTGGTTTTAACTCTAACCCTTCGCAATCCAACCGGTCTAGAGCTTTCTTGGGCAAGACGTTCAGTGAGGAACCAGTGTCAACCAATACATTTGCGAGAGTAGTGCCCCTGCATTCAATGGAGACATGCAGGGCATCATTATGATTCTTCCCTTTAACAGTCAAATCGGCGTCGGAGAAACCCAAACCATTATTAGCAGTTAAATTGGCCACACAATCGGTAAACTGATCAGCTGATGTCTCTTGTGGCACGTGGGCAGACTTCAGGAAGGTAATCAGAGCCTTAGCATGGGCCTCTGAACACAAAAACAGTGACAACATAGAAATCTTGGATGGGGTTTGCCCCAGTTGCTCAACTACGTTGTAATCACTCTTCTTAATAATCTTCAGAATCTCTTCCATCTCCTGTTTGGAAGCTTCAAGAGTAATCGTCTTCGGTGCCTCCGTCTGGGCAGGCACATCAGTGATGATCTCTTTTCCCCGAGCGTCAGATGACTCGGCGACAGGGGTAGGACTAGGAACTTGATCAGGAATGGCAGTAGGTACACTTGCAGGTGTAATAACAACATGTCTTCGGACAGTTGGTGGAACAATATCAGGTGAGAAAAGTCTACCGCTGCGTGTGAATTTAGCAGGTCCAGTAATGTTGCTGATGCCGGTATCAACATCCAACTCTTGCTTAACTCCAAGAACATAAACATCAGCCCCATAGTGCCAGGGGACAACTTTGTCAGAGGTGTAGGGGATGGGCCCCGGAACAGTGATAATCACAGGTGCGATCTTCGGAGTAGATGTAATTCTAACAGGCTTCCTCGAGGGAGCCTTGGAAGAATTGTCGAAAATGGTAATGATGGCAACTTCTTCAGAATGAACGGATGGAACAACAGTCTTCTCAATCAGGATCTCCTTATTATCCATCAGGTTTTGGATACCTGACTTCAGGAATGGGCAACCAGTAGGTAAAACATAACACATATGGCAACCTTCGCCACAACATGGAAATAAACCGGCTAGCAATATGTTATTCTTGACAGTCATCAGAGGGGTAACAATTTCATCCACAGAAACTACAAACAAGTCTTCCTCTACAGCATTTATTCCATGTTTGGGCATGGGAGCGGTCACAACATTAGGCCTCTCGTGCGCCTTAAACTCAATCTCCTTTGCATCAATTAAGTCTTGCACCTTGTTCTTCAAAACCCAACAATCGTCCGTATTATGCCTCAGGCTATCAGAGTGAAAAGCACAGCGGGCATTAGGGTTATACCTCGGTGATGTGGTATTTGGACTTTTCGGAGCTTCCTTTAGAATTACCAGACTGGTCTTCAGCAACTGGGGCAGAATCTGAGACAAAGTCATGCTGAGACGAGTAAATTGCCTTCGAGGTCTCTCGTTCTTCTGTTGATTGTTGTGCTGAGGAGCACCAACAACTTTTGAAATAACAATCGCATTGACAGCTTGGCGGTGTTCAGGTCTATTCCGTCTTCTCGAACTGTAGACAACACTGGACTCTTTCTTAAACGGCTTCTTCTCTGTGCTTGATGAGGCACCCTTCTGTATCTTTCCATCCTTAATACCAGCTTCAATCCTCTCACCGGTCAAAATAATATTTGTAAACCCAACAGAAGAGCTTCCAATCAGATGGTTAAAGAATGGACCAGACAGGGTCCCCAAAAACATATCAACAAGTTCACGATCAGCCAAAGGTGGTTGCACCCTTCCGGCAAGGACTCTCCACTTCTGCGCATACTCTTTAAATCCTTCACCTGTTCCTATTGACATACCCTGGAGTTGGGTACGCGTAGGAGCAAGGTCGGAGTTGTACTGATACTGCCTATAAAATGCAGTAGCCAAATCCTCCCAGCTGCGGATACTGGCTCTGTCCAACTGATAGAACCACTCAAGTTGAGTCCCTGAGAGACTGTCTTGAAAGAAATGGATCCACAAGTTCTTATCAGCAGTGTAAGGCTGGATCTTCCTCACATATGACCGGAGGTGCAGCTTTGGACAGGAAGCTCCGTCATACTTGGCAAAGGCAGGTGCCTTGAATTTGTGGGGAATCACCACCCCAGACGATAGACCTAGATCTCCGAAATCCAGACCGGACACCTTCTAAATTTCCATAGCACTTAAACGGTCTTCCAGCTGTTTGTACTTATCCTCAGCAGGAGGATACTGTTCTTCATCATAGTCCGTCTCGTTGTCGGAGACCATAGGGCTAGGAGCCCTCCTTTCTTGTGGACTATCTTTCCCTCCAGATGAGGTGGTCAGATCAACTTCATTCTGCAACCCATTTCCAAACCTGCGTCCAGTGTTGAACATGATGGTCCTCTTATTCTTCTTCTTCTTCTCTTTCAGAATCAAGGTCTTCAGGTCCTGCTAACCCTTAGCTAGATTCATGAACAACTCTTGAAATTGGGCATTCTGGGCCTGGAGGGTCTTGATAGCTTGCTCAGTTGAAGGTTCAGCAGACATGATGATTGCTGAAATAAACAGCGAAGAAGGTAAGAGACCTGTAATGGGTACCTGCTTGTGGAGTGCATGGGATGAAATGCGTATGATTTATGATTTCAAAGACAATCGGGATTCAAATTTGTAAACAAGAAAGGAAACATACTTTATTAGATTTAAACTTCAAAATTTAAATTGTTCAACAAATTGCCCTTAGGCGTTACAAGAATGGAAATACTAAAAAGTAAATAAAAACTGTAAAAGAAATGAACAAAGGTCCATCAATGCTCCCATGGTCTCTTCTTCTCAGTGCGGACATAATTATTCAGGATCCGCTCGTTCTCCAGTTGCCTAGTTAGCTTCTGGATCTTCTGCTCTTGTTCATTGAACTTCTCCCGATAGGAATCCCGTTCATCCCTCAATTGCATCCAGGACCTCTTCAGTGCCCCAATATCAGTGGGCATATAAGGGTGGAGAATGGTTGGAAGAACCCCTTCCTCATTAGAAACTTCAAGAGTGACAGGCCGGACAGCTTCATATGGCATACCTAACTTCTGAGCACGCATGCGGACCCATCTGAGATATGGCTCCATTGGCAGAGAAGTCTTTGGACCCAATTCATGTGGATCAGATTGGTGAACTTTGTCCCAAGCCCTTATGAATCTACGACGCAGCTCGTCGCTATCTCCCTGAAAATCAAAGATGATATGAGGCATCAACATCTCATGAGGCCCTTCTCTTCTGGCTCTTCCAAACTGACGGAGAGCTAAGCATGGGTTGTAAGAAATCCCTCTATGGGTTCCGATCAATGGAATCTTAGGATACTCTCCACAGCGATCAATGACATTCACCTCATCCATACCTTTGAAAGTCCAGATAATGTCATTATTAGAAAGAGACATCACCCTATAAGCCCAGCCCATTCCTTCTTTGTTCTTCAGTACGGACTTAGGGAGGTGCGAAATAAACCACCTCGACAATAAAGGAGCACAACACATCAAAGTTCCCCGCTTTTGGGCAGTACGAGCATAGAGCTGATGAAGGATGTCACCCAAGAGAGTGGGTACAGGGTTCTGAGAGATGAAGATCTTTATGGCATTAATATCAACAAAAGTGTCAGGATTCGGAAACAATACCAAGCCACAAATCAAGAGAGCCAGAATATCCTCGAAAGCCTTAAAGCCTAGGCTATCCCATAAGTAATTAGCTTTGTCAACCAAAAACTTAGTCAGAAAACCCTTAGCTCCACTTATAGTCTCCCAGTTAGCCATTACCTCCTCCTTGGTCAAGTGAAGGGCTGCAGCAATCTCTCCAGGCCTGAGGGTCTTTTCCCAACCAGTAAATGGAGTCTGCTCCAGAACTGAGATACCGAGCAGCTCAGAGAACTCTTCTAGGGTAGGAACCAGCTGATAGTCTTGAAAAGTGAAGCAATGGTACAGCGGATCATAAAACTGGACCAGGACACTCATCATTTGTTCGTCCAATTTGGAGGTGACCAAACTGAGAAGAGAACCATGCCTCCTGATGAAGGAAGTAGTGTCTGGTATCCTGACAACCAACTCTTTAAGCAGGGTAGGTACTTGGACAAAGTTGATCCGGATAGTATTCCTACGTATGGGCATCATGATGACCTACAAAACAGAGCAAAGATGAAACCCTCTTGTCTTTGAAATAGGTTAGTCCTTATGCAAGATGTATGCAATGTTATGATGTCATGATGTCATGATAAAGGCACACCACAAGTATCCACAAAAAGCAAACATGGTAAAGGCACACAAGTCACACTGAGAGCCCTTAGATTTCAGGCTGGCATGGAGCTTAGGTACTACCCTCTTTCAGTTCAGTTGGTTTAAACCTTTCCTAAAAATAGTAACCGGGTTCTAGAGGATCTCAATATCACTGACTACCCTCAATCGGTCATAATTCCAGTTTAGTAACCTTTTCTTGCAGCCGGAATCATCGCGAGAATTTAGTCTCAATGAGTGTAGCATACTACTACTGTTCTATGGCCAAGTTGGTCAATTTTAGGTTCTAAGGTCAGTTGGTGCTTAATGACTCCTTAGAAGACCCATATTCTCCTCGTTCCAACACAAGGGATATCGGTACAGACTAAGGTGCCACACCAATGTAGCTACTGCTTCATCCATATCGGTCTATGCCGTACAGATCCCTCACAGTTTATTGCTACTTACCTAAAGGGTACCCCCAGATCCGGGTTAGGATCTATAGAACTCCGATACAAGCCCACAAATATAAATCATACAAAGCATACAATTGAAAACACAATGATCTATTCTTAAGGTACACCCCACTTATAAGATCCCCAACAGAGTCGTCATTTCTGTGATCGGTGGGAATGAGAACTGACTGTTTTTGGAATGCTGGTTCGCGTTTTGCGTTTGTTTTCGCAAAATGTCGCGGTAAGCAAGAGTCGCCACCGTCTTTTATTTTATCCAAGGAAAGGACAAAAGCACAGAAAAATTCCTTTTTCGAGATGTTTCTCGGGTTCGGGAGGTAGATTATAGAAAGGGAAGGTGTTAGCACCCTTTCTATCCGTGGTTATCCATGGGCTCTTAGGTACTTGCTCATTGTGTTTTCAAAAGTTTTCTTTTCTTTGTGATTGTGGGTTTGAAAAGAGTTTTTGTTTTGAAGAGAGTGTAGGTGCGAAAAGTTTTGTTTTGTTTTAAAAGGAGCAAGTACTTAAGAACCATCTACCTACTCAAAAAGGAATTAATCTGTACAAGTGTCCTTTAGACAATGCTATCCCACTATTGAGGAGCAGGTAGCACCGTCGTTGGAGTTTTAAGGGTCAATTCGATTAAGGGACGTGTGGTCACTAAAGCAATGTTGGGACACCTTAGCGGTAACCCTAATGTCTTAGATCATTTTACCCGAGGCAACTGTTTCGAGGCAACTTTGATCTTTGGACAAGAGGGCGACCTCTAAAACTTCCTATACTCAATGACCACGTTCGAGGCAACCAAGTGAGGTATACCCTAAGAGTGCACATGTGCGAGTGTGTTATTTTCCAGTTATATTATCTTTGTACATGTTATGGTGAGCCACTGTTGATTTTAAGTTAAAAATTGATCTTGTCATGCATTGCCTATTATTCAAACATCTAACAGTTAATATTGTGCGGGAATTAAATTGCGGGAAATTAAATCTAAGCTATTACAACGCGTCGGGTATTTACATCGCCAAAGACAAACCCTTTAATTTTAAATTGCGGAAAGTAAATAAAAGCGATAATTAAATAAAGTCCTAATTTAAAAACTATTACATTCCCGAAGCAATTACAATATTGAAATATGGATCAAAAATAATTCGCGCGCGAGAAAATTAAATCGGAGTGTCTTAGGGTTTTGACTCTTTTTATTAAATAAAGCATATTTTTGTTATTTTTTGAATTAAAAATTAAGTCTAAGTTAATAATTGAATTAATTAATTAAATGAAAATATTTTTGGGTTTTATTTTAATTAAGGAAATAAAATAAGAATGGTTAACAATATTAAAAACCTAATATTCTAATTTGATTTTAATTTATTGCAAAAGATATTAATGTTAAACCTATTTAAACTAAATAAATTAATTAATTGTTATTTACAAAAATAAATAATAAAATTAATGGATTTTATAAAAATATTATTTTTGTTGTTTCTGATTTTTTATGAGAAAAAATTAATGGGTTAGTAATTAATTAAATAAAATAAGTAAAATAAAAAAAGATATGGAAATTAAAAGAAATACTCAGGGGGGGTGCTGGGCCCAAAAAGGAGGTGAATCTGGCAAATTCCAAGGCCCAAAAGCGTTCAGCCTGCTTGACTTTTGAAATCCAATGCGTGCTTGTTGACTTTAGTCCATGGTGGATCTGTAATTCTGACCTTTGGATCTTGGCCTGAAGCCACTTGGTACATTGATCTCTGCAAGCGCATGGTGGACTGCATCTCTGACGTTGCACAAGATTGCCTGAAAACAAAATTTATCAAAGTTTTGGGGGACCTGGGATTCGAACCCAGGTCCCAAGGGGTTTTGTCATAGCGTGCTTACCAACTCATCCACGTTGCTTCTTTGTTATTGGAATAGAAAACAAATATTATAAGACAAACAATTAATTATGCCTGGCAAAAATAAAAAACGCGCTAACGATTTGAACTGGCCAGTAAGGAGAAGACGCGTGGTCGTCTTCTTTACAAAGCCCCCTGGTTATTTTCCTACGGATTTTAATCCGCAGGAAAGTTCGTAGCTTGCTTCCAAAACTCACCCAAGGCCATGGAAACGAATTCTAAGAATACCATTGTACTCGTCTCCTTCACCTGATCATCCCTGTAACCATTATTTGGCCCAATTTTCCCTATAATTCAAACGCCTAAAAACAACACAAGAAAACCCTAGGTTCGGGTACATGATTATAGACCATGAAAACGAAATTAAATGATGCAGACATGTTAGAAATTTGACATTAAGCATGATTATACAAAAGATTTGGTAAAAGGATGCAAGAGAATGGTTTCACGATGTCATGTTCAGAGTCGTGTTCAAGAGTGCTTACAGTGCGTTTGAGGCTGCTTCAAGGCTGGATTTTGATTGGTATGGCTTCACTGGATGTCAGGGAAGAGAGCTATGTCCAGCTTTTTGTTTGAATCGAGCTCCAATGTTGTTTTTGATCTCCAAGTTTTCAAGCTTTTTCACAAACTTCTTCTGGCCGTTTCAGCAGTTCCTTGTGCGTGTTCTTGCTTTGTGTGGCTTGTACAAGTATTATAGGATGAATTGGGTTTAATCTTTTGGCCTGAATCCAAGTGCATTGAAGATTCATGATTTGATTTTGATCACCATTATCAAACTTCCAAAAATAGCTCAAATATGATTTTTTTTTATGCATGAATAAGCCTTGATACGAATTGATTTGATGAATCATGACAATTGAAAGTTGTACCAATCACAAAGATATTATTTCATCAATTTTTAGATTTTATTTGATTTAATATTGATTAAAAATGAATTAAATCAATAAAAATTAAATAAAATAGAAAAATAAATGAATGGCCATGAAATCAAATATGGGACACGTGTGTGGCATGACAAGACCATATCAAGTGGAAAAAAGTGGGCCCTTTTGTCAAAAATTGGAGTTTTGAGGATAGTTGACTTTTGGCAAATTTGGAAAAAATGCCCAACTTCAACAATGTATAACTTCCTCAATTTTGAACTTTTGGAGGTGTTATTGGAATTTTTAGAAACCTTGAGATGTCCTATAATCAACCCTTTTGGTATCATCTCATTTTGATGTTCCATGCTCAAGTTATAAGCTTTGGCAAAAAAAGTGTTTTTGTTGACTTTAAAAAATGACCTATGATGTCCAAATTTGTAACCTTTTGTGAGAGAATTTCTTGATCTTGGGGTGTGAAGATGGATTGTAGGAAATTGCATCCTCTTCAAAATGAGATTTGGATGGGTCATTTCTCATAAAGTATGAGAAAGTTATGTTTGGTCAAAGTTGAGTTGACTTTTCCTACAAAACCCTAATTTAGCAACTTTTGAATCTTGATGAATCTTGAGCAATCCTTGATGAATCATGATCAAACCTTGATCAAATGATGAATTATCCTTCAAAATTAGAATGTTTACAAAAAATCTTGAGGTTTGACTGTATTTGGGACACAGTTGACTTTTGCCCTAGCATAGTCGATTTTTGGGCCTCTTGAGCAATTGACTGACCAAACTTCCTCTGCAAGGCTTGAAATTTGACATGGATGAACTTAAGAACATATTAAGACATTGGGAAGAACTTGAGGCCATTTGGATATGAGGACCTTAATGCAACAGAAAACCCTAATTTTGACTTGACTGCCTTAGGAGGTGATTTGACTGTCCAACCCTTGAGCCAACTTGAGCAACTTGAAGATTATTCTTGACATGTCTTGAGGAATATGGGAGGGAAAATTTTGGGGTACAATAGGTATGATGTTATGTACAATTATGCAAAGCAAGCAAGTTGTTATGTGTAAATAATCATATACACACAAAGCAGACAAGTCCTTAGGTTTAGGTTTGCATTGAGTCTGTAGGTAAGTACCCTCTTGAAGTTTAGCTGGCTCAACCTGTCCTAGAAATTAATTGAGTTCTAGGGGATCTCAATATCACTGATCTTTCTTCATCGGATATTTTTTAGCGCAAGCCTCTTTAATGGCGACCGAAATATCCCACAAGCCCAATCTCAATGAGTGTATCATTGAGTATCAACCAACTTCGGACTACACCAAAATCGGATATCTCACTACTTCCTAATGGCCAAGTTGGTCAAGTAATATTCTAAAGTCAGTTAGTGTTTCATGACACCATACAGCGGCCCCATATTCTCCTTGACTACTCAAGGGCTACCGGTACCAACAAATGTGTCACACTAACGTAGCTATTGCTTCAACCATGTCGGTATACCCCACACAGTTTCCACAATCTATTGCTACTTACCTAAAAGGTGCCCCAGATCCGAGTAGAGGACCAAAACAAGCCCAAACAAGGAACCATAATGTAAAGTAAGCAAGTAAAACAAGGAAAGCATGTAAAGGTGATCTAACCCTAAGGTAACCCCACTTTTTAGATAATTCCCCAGCAGAGTCGCCAGTTCTGTAATACAGTGGGAGAAATGACTTGTGTGTTTTGCGTTTGATCGTAATTGTTGCGGATAGCAAGAGTCGCCATGAACTTTTCTTTTATCCAATAAAGGAAAGGGTGAAAAGAACAGGAAAGACCTTTGAGATTATTTTCTTGAGTTCGGGAGGTAGATTATGAAAAGGGAAGGTGTTAGCACCCTTTTCATCCATAGTTATCTATGGGCTCTTAGTTGCTTGCTAGATCATTGCTTTTGTTTGAAAATATACTCTGTGGTGGATTTTGAAAGTATTTTTGAAAAGAGCCTTTGCTTAGGCTAACTTTGTAATGATTCTCGTCTCTATAAGAATGTATATAAAGTGTTGGACTTTTGAAAATATTTCATGGAAAGTGTTGGTGCATTTTTTAAAAAAAGTGTTTATGTTTGAAGATGAGCAATCAACTAAGAAAGTTTCTACCTACTCAAAAGTCTTTGTTCTTTTCCTCTTCCTTTAGATGTTGCTATTTTACCATTGATTGGTAAGAAGCTTTATCTTTGGATGTAAAGGGACGGTTGTGGGTCATCGTATAGTCATGATAGCAATATTGTGAGATATCTTAGCATTTCTTTTGAAGGACTAAGATCATTTGTAAGGAAATATTTGAAGCGTCATCGAGGGACTATGATCTTGTATTTTTTGTTTGATTTTGCTAAGACGTCTCACATGCATAACATAGCCCTTTTTATAAGGCAACAAGTGGAGTTAACCCTAGAGGTGCAAGTGTGAAAGTGTTTGTATTTCATGCTTGATTTATCTTTGAATTAGTGTTTTCTAAGTATTGATTTATCTTTCCATACAAATCCTACTTTACTAGCATTTATATGAAAGCGATAAATTGTAGAAAGTAAATATCCTACGCTATTACAATCATTTGGAGAATGGGGTGTACAAATTTACAAATGGGTTTTGCAAGAAATTAAAGTCCTAATTATCTATTACAACCATATTTAAATAATATACAAGAATTGAAATGTAAAATAGATTTGTTTTGTTTTGGTTAAGAGAAGAAATAAATTTGTTTAAGGAAATGTTTTTAGTCTTTTTGTTTTAAAAGAAGATAAGAGAAAGTATATGAATATAAAGTATTTTTTGGTGTTTTTGATTACTGAAAATAAAAGTGATGATAAAAATAATAAGAGAATGAGAGTTAGGGTCAGCGTGTTGCCAAAATAAGAGAGAGTAGAAGTTCTAACTCGAGCGCGCTGCAAAGCAAAAAGAAAATGTTAGCAGAAAAGGGAAAAGCCAGAAGTTCTGGATCCAGACGCATTAAAGTTATGGGGTTGCTGGGAACAAAGGAAAGCCTAGAAGTTCCGATTGTTGAGAGAGCCTAGAAATTCTGATGTAGCTGGAAACCTAGAAGTTCTAGTGTTACTGGAAGGCTAGAAATTCTGGTTGTTGAGAGAGCCTAGAAATTATGATGCAGCTGGAAACTTAGAAGTTCTAGTGTTACTGGAAGGCTAGAAGTTCTGATAATAGGTAAGTGAGGCATCAATGCTATTGGATGAGAATATCTAGAAGTTCTGGTCCAGGAGTACTATTTTAACAAACAAATGGAGAAGTTTATCTAGAAGTTCTGGTCCAGGAATATTGTTTGACAAATAATGGGGTAAAAATGTTAAGAAATGAACGTAAAAGGTGCTTCTGGAACTAGAACCCTGGACCCTTTACACTAATGCCTTATGCGCTCGTTCTCTATCACTGGGGTGGTTGTACATCCGGTATTAGAAGCAAAAACATAAGCATATATTACAAAGTAAATTCTGATGATGAACTTCATCTTCTTCTTCGTGCCAGCCATAGTATCTGCAACTTAGTCATTTCTCAACAAAAATGGAAAATGCAAACATAGAAGTTATGGCAAGTTTCATCAGGGTTTCAGAAATACAAAGCATCAGAACTGTAAACCAGAAGCAAGCATGAATTTTGCTAATCCTAATTCTGAACCCTAATCTCCTCAAGAAGTTCTGATATGAAATTCTCTCTACTTAGGCCATGTAAATGAAATCTATAAATATGTACAAAATCAGAGCCATGATATATACATTGTGTCTTTGAAATTGCAAGCCTAACAATGCCTAAGTAATAAGATAAAAATCAGAAGAAACTTACCTTGCAGCTGGAAATTATTCTGTGAGTTAGAGCCTAGTTCAGACTGTTGTGATGTTCTGGTCAGCTTCCTCAAGTTCCCAGAAAGCTAACGCAACCCTTAACTTGAGTTATGGCTGGTTGGAATATTCTGGAGCAGTCGAGATGCAAAGTTCTGATTTTTGAAATGGAGAGTGGTGAAGACTGTATTACGGTTTAAAAACAGAAGTTGGGAAAGCTTATATATGTATACTAGAAACTGTATGGATGATTTGGTCAAGAAACACACAAGACAAATTAGAGTTTGGATGCAAAAACCAGAAACTAACAGGTTTTGTGTTTGGGCTGCAGTTTCAGGTTCTTGAGAATTTCAGCAAGGTTTCATGGCCTTTTTTCTCAATCCCCAATCCTCCTTCAGTTTGCAAATGAAGTTGAATTTATAGGCAAAGGATTTAGAAGCTTGAGGAAGTCAGGAGTACAACCATCATGTGTTATAGATTGTTGACTTGTTTTTGAAGCAAGTTTAGACAAGCATGTTTCAAGGCAAGGTAGGGTGGTTAGCAGCTTTAATCACGCCTAATCTGAGTTTGTAGGGAAGTACACCCAGAAACAAAATAAAGTATGGGCTCAAAATAAACTTTGTACAAAAGTTTACTTTTCAAGGACAGCAGTGGTACTTTCATGCCACACGTGGGAAGATCCTTTGGATAAAGGCTTAGACACTGGGGTAAGGACTCAAAAGTTGGTGTAAGCATTAAATGATGATGAGATTTAACAAGCCAGAAGGCATGCAACATGAGATTATGCATCCTAGCTTGCAACTGGATCAGAAGTTCAACATAAACGTAACTTAAATTAAGAACAAATATCTAACTTCTGATCTTTGATTCTTCCTGCTCTAGTATGATCTGAAGGAATCCTCAGACTTTTCAGAAAGCTTGTAACATGTTTTGTAATCCATATTTGAATCACTTTTTCAAACTTTGATTGTACCTACGTGAAAACTGGCCCAGAAGTTCTAACCAAATTCTGACTTGGAAATACTCAAAATTTATTAAGTGTTTTAATTTTATGGATGTGTCTTCAAAAATTTATAACTTGAAATCCCGGCATTTCAAGGAGGAGTTATGTTCTGCAATGTTTTAGATCTCATTGAGATCTACAACTCTTGTATCAGAATTTCTTCCTGAATCAATTCGCATCATGATGAAAATCTGGCCAGAAGTTCTGAATTTGTCATATTTTCTTAACACTTAGAAAAATTTCAAAGTGTTTAGAACTTTGACTTTTCCAAAGTAATTTTGACTTTTGATTTTCTTGATAAACCAGCTTCATATTCTAACATGTCTTGATTAAATATGATTCTTGAAACTTGATTTTGATCAGAAAGTCAAAGTTTGACTTTTCAGTGTGCATTTTGACCATTTTGCCCGTGTGCCAATTCCAAACCCAAATTGGTGTATCAGTGCTGCAAACTTGAGCCATGGAAGATCTTGTGAGAAAATCCTTGAGAAATGAGAGGGCAAATTTTGGGGTACAACATATAGTAATTTATATCTATATATATTTAATATATTAATTCCAATGCATCAAATATTATAACAACACATAATCAATTATAACTCTAATACATCATCAAATATAACTCTAAATTTGCTACATCATCCTATAGTCCTATGTGACATATCCCAAAACTCATTTTCATCTTATACTTCTACAAACTGGAGGTCACATATTCAAATCCTCGCAAAGATGAAATAATATATCATTTTGAACAAATTGATCTAACAAACCAATCATTAATCCAACTATGTATATTATCTTAAGTTAAAAATATTCTCTCATATTTCAAATACAAAAGAGATGTTGAAATTCAATAAAATATATATTTTTTGTTTTCCTGAAACTATAATAATAAAAGTAACACTTGAAATAAACATGTTTAATCTTAGAGTAGTTCTTACGTAATTTTCAAGTATGAGTCACTTTAAATTTATTTAAAATATAATATAGTATGCAACAAATTTTTACAATATCTATATACTTTACTATTATAGACACATATATTTAACACTAAAAATAGATACATATATTTAACAAATAAAAATAAAATATCTAAATAAAAGATAAGTACAAAAAAAATGAGAATCAAAACAAAACAAAAAAATCACTTTATAGATATGTAAATTTACAAGCCTAAATTATAGATATCATTCTCAACTTACATGCATGTATTTTCTTTTCAAATGAAATGTATATTTGTCAATGTCATTAATTTATATTATTGTCTCTATTATAACTCACAAAAAAAAAATTCTAATATAAATTTATGAATTATATTTGGTCAAAACCAACTCTTAGTATATTTAAAATTCAATAAAAAATGAGCAAGCTAATATAAAGTCGCACATTACGCGAGTCTTAATCTAGTAATATATTAAATCTAAAACGGAAAATTATATTACAACATGTCATATGTAATATAATTTTATATTACCACATCAATTAAAATTCTATGCATCACTCTTAGAATTTAAACAATTAAAATCTTTCGTGTCAATCTTAGAATTTAATCTAACAATAAATTTGCACAATTGCTCTTCATTAATACTTATTCTCTTTATTAATACTTATTCTCTTCATTATGTTATAACAACTTTATTAATACTTATTCTCTTTAAAATTAATTATAATTAAACATAATTATTACCCCTTAAATTTTTAATTTAATTTAAATAATTTTTTCTTTATGTAATTATATCATTCAAGATCTCATATTTATATATACTCTCTTAAATCCTTTGTTTTTTTTTCATTTTATATAGTCTAATATCTTAAATAATAATAATAATAATAATAATAATAATAATAATAATAATAATAATAATAATAATAATAAAAAAAGACTAACACATATATACACAAATAACACCATTCAAAAATAAAATATATGACGGCTAACACATATTAAAAAATAAAATAAATATACGACGGCTAACACATAATAACAAAAGACTAACACATATATTAATTTAAAATTTAGATATAACAGTATTTTTGGAGAGGAAACAGACTAACACATATATTAATTTAAAATTTAGATATAACAGTATTTTTGGAGAGGAAAATGAGTTTTAAGACTAAAATTGCAACAAACAAAATAATATATAGACTGTTTTGTTCGATTTAAAAATTAAAAAAAAATCAATGTGAAGACCAAAAATATTATTAAATCTACGTTATGCATTATAAGTATTACTAATTAACCAGAAATTTGAGAGAGAGAGAGAGAGAGAAAATATAGAGTATTCCTAATTATAAGGATTTACCTAATAGAAAGCATAAAATATTATAATTATATCTCCTCAATTATATACACTATCTTTAATAATTATAATAAAAAACTTATTTCAGATTAAAAAACACATGACAACTAATTCATTTTATTATGAGATAAAATTAAATGAAAGGTGACAAAATAATTCGTGAATTGTTTGTAAAAAAAATAATTAAATATAAAATTGTTATAAAATTCAATAATACCAATAAAGAATATTTTAATTTTAACACTATCGAATTACTAATAAATTTAATATATAAAAAATGTTTTAATAAACGTTTTAACTTATACACTATAAATATTACTAATTAGTCAAAAAATTTAAGGGGACAGTATAAACTTTTTCTATTGATAGTGATTTATCTAATAAAAAACTTAAAATACTCTACTTACACCTCCTCAATTATATATATATATATATATATATATATATATATATATATATATATATATATATATATATATATATATATATATATATATATATATATATATATATATATATATATATATATATATATATATATATATATATATATATATATATATATATATATATATATATATATATATATATATATATATATATATATATATTATTCCTAATAATTATAATAATAAATTTATTTTAAATTAAAAAATACATTAATTGGATAATTAATTCATTTTAGTATGAGTTAAATTAATTAAAAGACGGCAAAATAAATTTTGAATAATTTTATAAAAAAATTGTTATAAAATTTAATAATATCAATAACACTATAACATTACTATTAAATTAAATATATTAAAAAAATATAAGTTATTTCTAATTATATAGACTTATCCGTAATAACAAATATAAAATCAAAGTTTTCATCATCATACCCCTAATATAAACCTTAATATGATCAAAGTAGACTTTAATTTATAAATTTTGTATATTTCATTTTTCTTTTAAATTTTTTCCAAAATATATATAATATATATCATGCCATTTTTTATTTATTTTGTAAATTAATTAAAAACTTAAAAATCCCTTACAATTCTTCATTATAATTATATAATTTAAAACTATTATGTCTCATTCTTTAGTCAGTTTCATACCGTAAACTTGTATTATTTACTATAATAATGAAATTTAAGAAATAGACTCTTTGTATAATATCTGATATATAATATTTTAACACATATATTTTCTCAAATTATCTCATTGATATATATATATATATATATATATATATATATATATATATATATATATATATATATATATATATATATTATATATATATATATATATATATATATATATATAATATATATATATATATATATATATATATATATATATATATATATATATATATATACTTTTTTTATAAATTATCTCAATAGCATCATATAAATTCACATAGGAAAAATTTAATGTATTTGAAACTATGCGTATAAAAATTAGAAGGAATATATTTTTGAAAAACTAGAAGAAATTTACAAATAATGTTTATGAGATTGAAGAATTAGGTTTTGATCAACGAATCTTTGAAGTAAATGAGAAATATTTGAAAAAATATAGACCTATGCTTAAAGAGATTAAAATTAGCATGGAATAGAAACTCATATTATATATGTTGGTCATCAAAATGGAATAAATCCAAAATGGTAACCATAATTTCTAAAAAGATTACATAAAGACTAAAAAACGAGAACTAGTCTCGACAAAAGCAAAACAATAAAAAGGATAATCAAGCTGGAAATCGAGATTTGAAGTCTTCAAAGCAAATTTTCTCAAAGGTAATCCTACTGTCGAGACGCATCTTCTTCGCCTTTAATTGATCAATTTTTTCCTTGATTTTGAGGGTGTTCTCACCATGAGCAATCCCCTTAAGAGTTTCCTGATTGATTTCATCTTGGTCGGGGAGATCTCCAGTCTCATCCAATGAGGTTTTTCCGTTCGACTTCAACAATATTTTTAGTGAGTTCTGCTATTTGTGCTTGGTATATAGAAATTTGTTGGTTAAAAGCAGGGCGTTGTTCGACATGTTCCTAATTCTTGACTTCAAACTCACTCAGTTTCTTCTCACAAGCGACGCTCAAGTTCCATTCGACCCTCATGTCATTAAGCTTGGTCTTGACTTGGAGGTCAATGTGTCTGTGGAGCATGAAATCTTTGACAAACTGGTTAAAAAAAGCTTTAAACTCAATCAGATATTGGGTCAGAGAATCAGGAATGTTTTGTTAGTAAATCTCGTCAAGTAGTTTGAACACGTCCGCTCCCAACGCAGTCTCTTCTGCTACAACATCAAGAAACTCACCTTCAAATAAATAGGTTCTAAGTTGTTACAGTTTGAGGGTCACAACATCATGGGGTAGGTGTAGTTGTCGAACCAGAAGCTTGAAAATCAGCGGAGTCCTATCGAAGTTTTTATAGCCTTCTAAGGGTTTCAGTTGGGTTCTTTTGCTTCATGGCCAGAATTGCTTCTTGGCTAAGAGAGCTATTGGATCTAGTGTCTAGAAGGGAGTTTTTAGTATGAGATGGATCTTTCTGTGAGCAACCCCTTCATATAATTAGTTTTGAATGATAGCAAATATGTGTGAAATAATCAATGAATGTTGAAAATGCTTTACCTATATATGTGCGTTATAAAAATACAGTATAACATGTTTAAAAAGAGTTAAGAATGTGTTTTACACATAAAACATTGTTATGAGTCGACACAAAGAGTTTTACATCGACACATACTTAAGCAAAAAATCATAAAAACGAGTATGCTTCAGTACGAGTCGACATATCCATGTCATGCATCGACTCATAACATGTTGATGCTCCTGGAATACAACTTTCAACCTTTATGTATCGATACATAACTTCATGCATCGACACATGATATGTTGATGTCCCTGGAAAAAAAGTTTCAACTTTTATGCATCGATACATAACTCCATGCATCGACACATAACACGTTTTATCTTCAAATATTAAAATTCAATTCAGTATGTGTCGACACATACGTGTTATGTATCGACTCATGTAAAATGGTTGGCTCTGTAATATATTGTAGTATCAGTTTACGTCGAACCATAACAACTTGCATCGACTCATTTTGTGTTGTATAACTAACATGAGTCGACTCATGCTAACATGCATCGACTCATAATGTGAATTTTTGTCTCTAACCGTTTTCTGTTACATATATAAGTAAGTTTTCAGCAGCAAATCAAAGTGACACATTATTACAATTGTGTGCATCAATTACTGAGCAACAAGAAGCCTGAAAGATACTTCATCTTCATCATCTTACCAATCATCTTAATTCAACAACAACAACGAAAGTCAAACATATTTGTTTAATTGGATCAAGAGATCAAGAGATAATGTTCAGTTGTTCATTCAAGGGATCTCAGCTAGCTTGAAGATTCAGAAGGGGGCTTTGAGGAAAAACCCAAGGGTTTGTCCTTCAAGAACGAGTTTGTTCTTGAGGGTTTGTTCTTCTGGATCTTGCAGGGAATCTTTATAGGCTCATATCAAGTTGAGGTTCCTACAAGAAGAAGAAGAAGATCATATGGATTTCATTTTGTCTTTGTAGTGTAACCTTGTATACAAACTTTCAGCAAAATTGATATAAGAGATCTCAATTTCAATTTTGGAATTGAGAGGGAGACGTACCCACACGCGAGGACGACGGTGGGGAACTTCCTTACCAAACTACATGCGTATTATTTTTCTTTCTCTCTATCTCTTTACATTTTCAGCAATTTTGTGATTCAATTGGCTTGTTGAGTTTTATGTTTAATGATAAAATAGTGGTTCAAACACTTTCATTAAATCACCATTATTAATCATCAAACAAGCACACGCCAACCGTTTGACAAAATTGCTTGCAAGTTTTAATACATTAGAAACATTGTTATAGTGATAAGTGCATTAAAAACATTAATTAATATGTGTTTAAGATTCATCTATTTCATACTAATAAAATCCAGCAAGTGTATCGTATGTCCGGTTTTCTAGTAGTTGGTTCAAAATAGACGAAAGTTGATTCTGGACCTTACTTTTCTGCTGCTTTTAACAAACTTTAATAAAATATTTTAAATCCTTGATAAACAAGGAGGTGATCTGTTCACCCCCCTCTCGATCACTTGCCACACCGTCTAACAAGTGGTATCAGAGCGCCGGTTCGCTGGTGCTTTGTGTCTACTAGCAACGCTATGGCTTTTGAACCAAAGAGGACGTATAATAGGGCTCATGTTTTCAATGGTGAAAACTATGGCTACTGGAAATACTGCATGCGAGTACATATAAATTCCATTGACAGGAATGTATGGAATGCCATTCAGAATGGTTCTTTTCAAATTACCAAGAGGAATGATGCAGGTGCAATAGTACCTAAACCCGAGGATCAATGGAATGAAATAGATGAAATGAAGTGGTCGTGCGATTGGAGAGACGGAAATATGATAATCTCAGCACTTGGTGTTGATGAGTATTATAGGGTGTCCCACTGCACGTCTACTAAAGAAATGTGGGATGCTTTAGAAATTTCCCATGAGGGCACTACTGAAGTTAAACAGTCTCGCATTAACACACTCAATCAAGAGTTCGAGCTCTTTCGAATGAAACAAGGAGAATCTATCTCCGACATGCAAAGGAGATTCGTTCATATTGTAAGCCGTTTAAATGCACTTGGAAAAATGGTTTCCAATGAAATTGCTACTAATAAAATTCTGAGATGTCTTAGCAGAGAATGGAAACCTAAAGTAACAACTATCAAGGAAGCCAACGACCTCACTACGCTTACCATTATAACTCTGTTTGGAAAGCTGGAAGAACATCAACAAGAATTGGAAAGTCTTGAAAAATATGAAAACAAGAGTAAGAAGGAGAAGAATAAAAACAAGGAGGGTGAGAAGAAGTCAATGGCTCTAATGGCTTCTAGCTCTAAGTCCTCAAACAAAGAGCAAAATGATAATGACTCAAGTAGTTACGAAGATTCAGATGATGAAGAAATGGGACTATTTATTCAGAGATATAATAGGTTTATTCGAAAGAATGGAATCAATCACTCCGATAAGAATCTCATAAATTTTCGAAAACAGTCCAAAGAGCCAAGACAAGAAGATAATAAAAAGCAAAGAAGTAAAGGACCTTGCTACAATTGTGGTAAAGTTGGACACTACAAACCGGAGTGTCCAAAGATGAAAAATAACAAAGGAAAAGCTCCACCAAAGAAGTTCAATAAACAAAGATGATCTTACATTGCGTGGGAAAGCGATAGTGATTCCATACTTAGAAAAATTCTAAGTTATGAAAAATTTTCAAATTCAAAACCCTAATTTTCAAAATTGGTTTTCTTGGTGAACAAGTTTCATGTTTTGACATATCTTGATGAATTATGACCCTTGGCACTTGATTTTGAACAAAAGGTCAAAGTTTGACTTTTTAGTGCACAATTGACTTTTGATTAGTTGACTAGAAAATTCATATGTCAATCCAATGAACTTGAGATCTTTTGAACCATGTGATTAGGTCAAGATGATGCCATTGAATCCTTGAAACCATGCTTGAACTCAATTGGCCATTGGCTAGGTTAAAAATCAGAAATTACCCTTTCTCAGTCAAAACCCTAATTTTGACCATTTTGCCCTTTTGATGATTTGATCAAATTTCTTGAGGAGTTGTGATCCAAACTTGATCAAATGGTACATATGAGTCTAAAATGTTGTTATGGATAAAAAATTATGAAGTTTGACTGTAAATTGTCCATGGTTGACTTTTTCCCCAATACAGCTAATTTTTAGGTCAACTGTCCAATTGATTGAGCAAAAATGTGATTCAAGGCTTGAAACTTAACATGAGCAATCTTAGGAGTCCAAGATGGTGTACGAAAGTCATATGAAGCATTGGTGGTCCAAAAATCCTTGTGCAAACTCAAACCCTAATTTCAGGTTATCGGTGCAAGGGGATGTCTTGAGCTGAGCAAACCCTAATCTTGTCTTGAGTCTAAGATGTCTTGTGAGGAAAATATTGATAAATGAGAGGGAAAATTTTGGGGTACAACAACTGCCCCTGTTCAATCTTCTTGAACCTGAAGAGTTAGATTTGCGCGTTTTGTCGTTCGTGACTCGAAGGTGAAAGATGATTGGACACTAAAGTGCCCGTAAATTTGCACTCGTCAAGGTGTAGTTGAGGGAATGGGCTTAAAGATGGAATTTGGAGAGGTGACAGAATCTTGTCGGAGATGGGCTTGTGGATTCCATCCAAGAATGTTTGTTGAATTGTAAGTTGTAAGTCAAAAGAATAAGTATCAGAATGGTGTCCGTATCTGAAACGTATCTGAACGGTATCTAGAGACTGAATCTGAATGAGCAATGGAATAGCGTCTGTGTTTGGAGCGTCTTCGAGATGTATCTGAATAAGCGACAGAACGGAATCCGTATTCGGAGCGTATCTAAGCTGGGGAAAATCAGAATAAGTGATAGAATGGCATCCGTGTCTGAAGCGTATCTGAATTTGAATCTGAATGAGTAACATAATGACTTTTGTGTCTGGAGTGTATCTGTACTGTAATCTGAATAAGTAGTAGAATGACTTCCGTGTCTGGAGCGTATCTAAGCTGGGGAAATCAGAATAAGTGACAGAATGGCAATCGTGTCTAGAGCGTATCTGGACTGTATCTGAATGAGTAACAGAATGACTTCTGTGTCTGGAGTGTATCTAAACTGTATCTGAAATCTATGAACATTGTTAATGGTAGCTGTTAATCTTATCATGAAAAGGGTAAAATGTTAGCTGAAGCACAAAGTTATGTTGCATGAAATGTATGATGCAATAAATGTGCTTTATCAGTGTTTATGATATATGAATGTAATGTATGCGCATGTAAGCTGATTAGATGTTTTACTGAGGAAAATAAATCCTTGACTGCTGCCGGGGAAAATAAATCCTTGATTGCTGAGGATAAGAAATCCTTTGGCGACTGTTGGGGATTAAAAATCCTTGATGACTTTCCTGGGGATATAGGGATCCTTCATGTCTTGAAGTTGGAGTATTGACAAAAATTCTGTTGTGAGATTAATGCCATGTACTGCTTGAGTAATCTGCTTGGGGAATCCAGAGAACTTTGCTGACGTCTATTGGGGATTACACAAAGGGAATCCTTGTTCTGCTGGGGAATAGAGAAAACTCTGATGACTTCTGCGAGGAATTAAGAATGAGACATTCTGTTGGGAAGCAATAAAAAACTCCGTGGGGAATAAGGTTTACTGTTTGGGAGTAGGTTCAGGACTCTGGGAAAAGCTTATTCCTATTTGGAAAAAGTTCAGGAGTTTGGGTTGTCTGCCAATCTACTGGGGGATTATCAAAAGTTGTTGTCTGGTTGGTTTTCAGGCTTCAAGATAACTTGTTGGGGAATTTGGAGAAACTGGATGGTCTCCACTAGGGATTGAAGGTTTCAGCTCTGCTGGGGATCTGTAGTTTGAAGTTTTGGCTTCGCTGGGGATCGAAAGTTTCGGCTCTGCTGGGGATTAAAGGTCTGAAGTTTCAACTCCGCTGGGGATCTTAATGATGTACTGTAGGGATTGCTCAAGGGAATAGCCTAAAGACATTTTCCTATTCTTTTAACCTGTCAGTAACTGTTCTTTTTCATCCTGTTTACTTGTAAACAGTAATTATGTTCAAATGCATATGTTCATTAATGAATCATTGGACGTTTTTGCAAATAAAAACACAAGTGTAAAAAGAAAAAGACAAATAGTTTTCTGTACTTTGAAGAGATATCTTTGTATTTACTTTGAATAAGTGTTTTGTACAAAGAAGACAGGCATCCTAGTAAGAGGATGGTGTCATAAAAATGAGTAAAGTTTATACAAAGAAAGATAGCTATGTGTAAAAAATCCCATGGGGTTCCCATTTTTCTATAGCCTTCGTATCTCTGAATATCTTGTCCATTTGCTGCTTCGTCCGAAGATGATTGGATTGATCAGAAACTCCACGTTTGTCTATGAAGAGATTGTCCTCAAAGTGATCCGACGAGACATAGTCATACGCTTTAATTCCCTAACTTTTGCCTGAACCGCCCTTTCGGGTTTCCGATTCACCGGGAAACCATTTTTTGCCCAAGTCTCCCTTTCGAGTTTTCAACTTGCCGGGTGTACAGATTTTTTTTATTTATCCCTAATTTTTGCCCGAACCTTTTGGTACGTCGGGATGCCCTTGTTTTGCCTAGGTGTGTCAATCTAGCGGGTCTTTCATGCGTAGTATCTTTTGACTATGTTTGCGTTCACAGGGTGAGGCAGGTCGTCACCGTCCATGGTGGTTAAGATCATTGCCCCACCAGAAAATATGTTTTTGATTACAAATGGTCCTTCATAGGTAAGAGTCTATTTGCCCCTGGGATCACTTTGTGGCAAGATGATGCGCTTGATCACTAGATCTCCAACTTGATACACTTGGCGTCTGACTTTCTTGTTGAAAGCTTTGATCATCCGTTTTTTATACGTCTGACCGTGGCAAATAGCAGTAAGTCTCTTTTCGTCAATTAAGTTCAATTGATCAAGTCAGGTTTGAATCCAATCGTCTTCACTCAAACCAGCATCCTTCATGATTCTTAAAGAGGGGATATGAACCTCAATAGGTAAAACAGCCTCCATGCCATAAACTAAAGAATAGGGTGTTGCCCCAGTTGACGTACGAGCCGTGGTGCGATACCCGTGGAGAGCAAACGGTAGCATCTCATGCCAGTCCTTGTAGGTGACTGTCATTTTTTGTATGATATTTTTGATGTTCTTGTTCGCAACTTCGACAGCACCATTCATCTTTGGCCGATAGGGGGATGAATTTTGATGTTGAATCTTGAACTGCTCGCACAAGGCGGTGATCATAGTATTGTTAAGGTTTGTACCGTTATCAGTGATGATCCTTTCGGGGATACCGTACCGGAAAATGAGATTCTGTTTGATGAAGCGGGCAATAACATTCTTAGTAACGGATGCGAAGGAAGCTGCTTCGACCCACTTTGTGAAATAATCAATGGCCACTAGAATGAAACAGTGTCCATTGGAGGTTGTAGGTTTGATCTCCCCAATCATATCGATTCCCCACATAGCGAAGGGCCAAGAAGCTGTTAAGACATTTAGAGGATTTGGGGGAACGTGTACTCTGTTTACATTGATTTGACATTTATGACAAGTCCGGGAGTGTTGATAGCAGTCTGCTTCCATGGGAGACCAGTAATAGCCTGCTCGTAGAATCTTCTTTGTCATCGTGTACCCGCTAGAGTGAGTGCTAAAGGTGCCTTCATGCAATTCAGCCATGATCTTTTCAGCTTCAATCTTGTCCACACAACGGAGCAGAATAGAATCATGATTGCGTTTGTAGAAGATGCCATTACTTAGGAAGAACTTAGCCGAGAATCTCCTTAAGAACTTTTTGTCATTGACTGAAGCTCCTTCTGGGTATTCTTGAGCCTCGAGATACCTTTTGACTTCATGGAACCAAGGCTGGTCCACCACTTCTTCGATATTAATCTCGTGACAGTGCACTGGTTCGTCCATTCGTTCAATGGTGATTTGGGGAGCCTCATTATCCCAATTAAGTTTAAACATGGATGGCATTGTAGCTAGAGCATCTGCTAGCTGATTTTATTCTCGCAGGAAGTGCTCGAAGGTAATCTGCTCGAAATGTGGTAACAATGTCAAGACATGTTCTTTGTAAGGGATGAGGTTTGGATGCTTAGTGTCCCACTCTCCTTTGATCTGGCTGATGACCAAAGCTGAGTCCCCAAACACAACTAAATATTTGATTCCCAAGTCTATGGCAGCCTTGAGTCCAAAGATGCATGCTTCATACTCTGCCATGTTGTTCGTACAGTTGAAGCAAAGTCTGGCAGTGAAAGGAGTATGGCAACCTTCTGGAGATATAAGCACAGTGCCAATACTGTTACCAAGCGCATTGGATGCCCCATCAAAGTACAGAGTCCATCGGGATCCTTGTTCAGGTCCGTCATATGATCTGAAATCTTCAATATTGTCCAATGTCATGATGTCTTCGTCAGGGAAGTCGAACTTCATGGATTGATAATCTTCCACAGCTTAATGGGCCAGATGATCAGCTAGCACACTTCCCTTTATAGATTTTTGGGTCGTGTACTGTATGTCATACTCTGTTAGGATCATCTGCCATCTAGCTATCCTTCCAGACAAAGCAGGCTTCTCAAAGATGTACTTTATCGGATCCATCTTAGATATCAGCAAAGTGGTATGAGTCAACATATACTGCCTTAGCCAGCGAGTAGCTCATACCAAAGTGCAACAAGTTTTCTTGAGCAGTGAATATCTAGTTTCACAGTCGGTAAACTTTTTGCTAAGGTAATAAATGGCATGCTCTTTTTGGCCAGACTCGTCATGCTGCCCCAGTATGCACCCCATCGAATTATCTAGGACGGTCAGATACATGATTAGCGGTCTTCCCTCGACGGGCAGCATCAAGACAGGAGGCTCTTGTAAATACTCCTTGATTTTATCGAAAGCAATTTGACAGTCATCATTCCATCTAACTACCTGATCTTTCTTCAACAACTTGAAGATTGGCTCACAAGTAGACGTTAGATGAGAAATGAACCTAGCAATGTAGTTTAGGCGTCCCAAGAAACCTCTGACTTCCTTCTCAGTGCGAGGAGCAGGCATTTCTTGTATAGCTTTGACTTTGGCAGGATCAACCTCGATGCCTTTGTTGCTGACAATGAAACCCAAGAGTTTACTGGACCGGACTCCGAATGTGCACTTGTTTAGATTAAACTGTAGCTTGTACTCCTTCAACCTGACAAATAGCTTTTGCAAGTGATCAAGGTGTTCTTCTTTAGTTTGTGATTGGGCTATCATGTCATCTACTTAGACCTCTATCTCATGATGTATCATATCATGAAACAAAGCTACCATGGCGCGTCGATAGGTTGCCCCGACATTCTTTAGTCCGAATGGCATCACTTTGTAGTAGAACGTACCCCACTGTGTGACAAAAGTAGTTTTCTCCATGTCCTCAGGTGCCATTTTGATCTGGTTATAGCTTGAGAATCCGTCCATGAAATAAAATACTTTGTGCTGAGCTGTATTATAAACCAGGATGTCGATGTGCTGAAGTGGAAAATTATCTTTAGGGCTGGCCCTGTTTAAATCTCTATAATCCATGCACATTCTGACTTTGTCGTCCTTTTTAGGCACGGGAACAATGTTAGCAACCCATTATGGATAGGAAGTAACAGCCAGAAATCCAGCATTGAATTGTTTCATCACTTCTGCTTTGATCTTCTCTGACATGTCAGGCCTCATGCGGTGGACTTTCTGTTTAACTGGTGGACAGTCTTCTCTCGTGGGTAGACGGTGTACCACAATGTTTGTATCGAGTCCCGGCATATCTTTGTAGGACCAGGCAAAGATCTCAACATAATCATGCAAAATCTGAATTAGGCGCTCCTTGACACTCGGCTCTAGATTGGCACCCACTCTAATTTCCTTTTTGTCTTCCTCAGTGCCCAAGTTGATTGTGTCTAACAACTCCTCATGAGGCAGAATTGCTCTTTCCTCTTATTGCAGTAATCTGGCCAATTCCCATGGAACCTCACAATCTTCCTTACCTTCGTATTCGGCTTGGTAGATCATATCTTCAGAGTCACTGAAGGATATAGCAGTATCGTTACCCCTGGGTTCCGAATGGAAGGGTACATGCATTTGTGAGTGTGGGTGTGTGTAAGGGTATAGTCATCTTTAAAACAACAAAATGTAAAAGAAAGACAATGAGCATAAAAGGCTTATATATGAAAAGCGTCCATGATTCATTAAATGACATATGAAAATGAAATAAGAACCCTTACAAATGGACCTATGTGCCTTGGGTAAGACACAATGTTGAAAAAGTATGAATTGTTTGTGAATTATTACAGATCCAACAGAAATGGAAAAGATAAATTAATGTGGTATGAAAGTAATCGGAACAAAGTCTTTTGCTTCCCAGTTGCACTGCCCTCCACCGACAGTAGGAAATATCCCGTCTTCCAGGCTGCCCTCTTCTTCACTGTCCTCTAGTGCATTAACCCCTTGGTGGATGATCTTCACAGGTGGCCCTCTGGCACGGGCGCGGCGCACGGCCTTCTGAGCAGTCGAAGTAAATCCCAGGCCAAACTTGTCTGATTTGTAGGGAAAGTCTGAAAGCTTCCCCCAGATGGTGGATCCGCCTTCTTCCACTTCTTCCTTTGCATCCTTTAGAGAAGACATCCGAGGTGTTGGTCTTGTGATCACAGGAGTTGAGGATACCGCCTTGGTCGCTTCTATTTCCTAAGAAACTTCTTCAAAGTGTTGGAAAGGGGTTTCAATGAATTCGCCATCCAATTCTACATATCAGAAAGAATTCAGATGACTAATCATGTATTCCTCTTCACCATGAACAATTATGATCTTCCCTTGGACGGGGTACTTCAGCATCTGATGCAAAGTGGAGGTGACCGCACCGGCATTGTGAATCCAGGGGCATCCCAACAGGCAAGAGTAAGAAGGACGGATGTCTATCATGTAGAATGTTGAATTGAACGTCTGGGTTCCCACTTTGATTAGGATGTCCACCTCCCCATGGACCATCCTCTTAGAGCCGTCAAATGCTCTCACAATGATGTTGCTGGGTTTTAATGTCAGCCCCTCACAATCTAACCTATCAAGGGCTTTCTTTGGCAAGACGTTCAGATATGATCCAGTATCAACCAAAACATGGGCTAAGGTGGTTCCCCTACACTCCACTGAGACATGTAGTGCATCGTTGTGTTTTCTCCCTTTGGATGTCAAGTCAGCATTGGAGAAACCCAGGCCATTATCGGCTGTCAGACTGGCCACACACTCTTGGAATTGATCTGCAGACGTCTCTTGCGGCACATGAGCCGTCTTCAGAAATTTTACCAAAGCTTTAGCATGTGCCTCAGAGCAAAGCAGCAAGGCTAACATAGAGATTTTGGAGGGGGTCTGCCCCAGTTGTTCTACCACATCGTAATCACTTTTCTTAATGATCCTCATGATTTCTTCCATTTCCTTCTTGGATGTCTCAGGAATAGCTAGTGATTGAGCCTTCGTCAGGACAGGCTCCTCTTGAACATTCTTTCCTTTATTCTTAGCAGCGGAAGTAGGGATAGGAATTGCATTGTCATTGTTGGTGGGTACACTTGCAGGTACAATCACGGGCACATATGTAATCCTCGAAACAGCCACGGGTCCAGAGGCTGCCTTTGGAGGGGCAATCTCTGGAGAGAAAATTCTCCCACTGCGGGTAATTTTGCTTGTTCTGGCAATGTTACTGATGTCGGAATTGTCCTCTTCAGAGCTCTCGTCTTCGGCAGTCTGTTCAATCTGTTTGACACCATGGTAGTAGATTTCTCCACCATAATTCCATGGTACCATTTTATCTGATTTGTATGGGGAAGGCCCGGGCATTGTTATCTTCAACGGAGTAGTCACTGAAGTAGATGTAATCCTAACGGGTTTTTTAGGTACCCTAGAAGGATTGGTGTATATGGTTATTATTAAAACTTTTGGAATTAGAATGGATGAAATAGGAGCTTTCTCAAACAAAATTTCCTAGTTATCAATCAATTGTTGGATACCTTTCTTCAACAGAGGGCAGTCAAACGATGAGGACAGGCAAGTATGGCAATTTTGGTCACAACCTGGGAACACCCCAGCTTTCAACAAGTTCAACTTGATGGTTAGGAGAGGAGTTAACAGTTCATCCACAGTAGAAAAAAACAGATCTTCTTCCACAGCATTGACATTGTGTCCATGCCTAGGCATCGGAGCGGAGATAAAATTCGGTTTTTCAGGAGCTTCAAATTTAACTTCCTTTGCGTTAATCAGATCTTGAATCTTGTTCTTCAGAGCCCAACAGTTGTTGGTGTCTGTGATACGGTGGGAAGAACTGACTGTTTTTGGAATGCTGGTTTGCGTTTTGCGTTGGTTTTCGCAAAATGTCGCGGTAAGCAAGAGTCGCCACCGACTTTTATTTTATCCAACAAGGAAAGGAAAAATCACAGAAAAATTCCTTTTTCGAGATATTTCTTGGGTTCGGGGGGTAGATTATAGAAAGGGAAGGTGTTAGCACCCTTTCTATCTGTAGTTATCCACAGGCTCTTAGGTACTTGCTCAGTTGTTTTCGAAATTGTTTTCTTTATGCTTGTGGGTTTGAAAAAAGTTTTTGTTTGAAAACTTCGATTTAACTCTTGCTTTTGTCCTCAAGAGCGTATGAAGTGTCTTTGAAAACTTTGTTCGAAAAGGAGTGTAAGTGTGAAAAGTTTTTGTTTCTGAAAGAGCAAGTATCTAAGAACCATCTACCTACTCGAAAAAAGGAATCATTCTATGCTAATTTCCTTTAGACAATGCTATCCTACTATTGATGAGTAGGTAGCACCGTCGTTGGAGTTTTAAGGGTCAATTCGAATGAGGGACATACGGCCACCAAAGCAATGTTAGGACGCCTTAGTGGTAACCCTAATGTCTTAGATCATTTGTTTGAGGCAACAATATCCGAGGCAACCATTTCGAGGCGACTATGATCTTTTAGACAAGAGGACGACCTCTAAAGCGACCTATACTCAATGACCGCGTACGAAGGCAACCAAGTAGGGTGTACCCTAAGAGTGCGCATGTGCGAGTGTGTCGTTTTCAGTTATTTTTATCTTTGTACATGTTAAGGGTGATCTAATTTAATTTTAGGTTAAAACATTCAGTCTTGTCATGCAACCCTATTATCAAACATCTAACAGTTATAATTTGCGGGAAATAAAATGCGGAATTTAAATTACAAGGCGTCGGGTATTTACATCGCCAAAAACAAACCCTTTTGAAAAATAAAATAAAGCAATAAAAATAATTAAATATCCTATTTAACTATTACAATCCGGAATCAGATACATAATTGGATAAAAGAAAATAAATCGCGGCGCAAAATTTGATCGGACGCATAATTAGGGTTTTAACCCTTTTTGTTAAAGAAAATATCTTTTTTTGGTTTTTATTTTTAAATTAAGAAAGAAATAAATCCTAAATTAATTGCTAAATTAAATTAATAAATTAATTAATAAAAATAAATTATTTTTGGGTTTTTGTTATTTTAAGAAAGAAAAATAAAATAATTAAGTTAGTAATTAAAACCTAATTAAATCTAATTTAATTTTAATTATTTACAAAAAATATATTAAAGTTATTCTAATTAAAACCTAAATTAATTAATTAGTGTTTATTAATAAAAATAAAAATTTGATTGAATAAAAATTATTTTTTGTGGTTTTTATTTTATAAAGAAAAGAATTTTAATTGGTTAGTAAATCAAATGAAAATATTAAAACAATTAAACAAACAAATAAAATAAAAGAGAATAGGGGAGTATGGGCCTGATTATATGGTGTGATTAGCAATTGGGAGGCCCAAAAGCGCTGGCCCTGGTTGACTTTTTGGATCTGGTGTGCACGCTTAGACTTTGCCTATGATGGACCTTCAGTTTTGGGCCTTCAGATTTGGCCTTTGGCCATCTGTCCCTTGGATGCCTGAGGGAGCATGGTGTTCTGCACACTTGAATAGGCAGGTGATCATCTGAAAAACAAAATTATTAAGGAAAGTGGGGGACCTGGGATTCGAACCCAGGTCCTGAAGGATGTACGTTGCTTGCTTTGCCACTACGCCATGATGATCTGTTTGTTATAATAATTCAAAGAATGTATAATAAAATAAAACAAGTCAATGGCTAGAAAAATTATAAAAAGCGCACGCTATTTGAATGATGCAATGGATGGACGCCACGTATTGTCTTCAACCTGCCGTCCGTGGCCAAAAGTACACAGGCATATACCAACGGACAGAAGCCCGTAGCTATAACATTGTTCATCTCAAAATTCCTCTCAGGCCACAAAAATGAATTCCAAGGGTATGGTTGTGTTCGTCTCACCCTTCCGGTCACAACCATACCCTTCTTGATGGCCAATTGTTCCTGAAAACAAAACCCCCAAAAATATCCAAGAAAACCTAGCTATGGCAAATTGCAGTACAGGTTATAAAAACGAAATTGAATGATGCTAATAGCTTGGAAATGTTGTGAGGATTACAAATATGCCAATAGTTTTCATTATAGATGCAAGAATGATGAGTTTCGATTTCAAAAACAGGGATAGTTATCGTGACACTTACAGCGTGCTATGGAGTCTGAGCAAGCTTGCTTTGGATTGGTTTGGCTTGAGTGAATGCCCAGGAAGCGATTGGGATATGTCTTGGCTTCTGAAAACACCTCTAAACACGATTTCGATGTCAAGCTTTTTTGTGTATTTTTCCAACTTTGTTCTGCCTCTGCCTGCAATTGTCAACCCTGATCTCGTTCCCTTTGGCTTGCTTATGTATTGTATAGTGTGTTAGGGTAAGAATTATGGATCAAATCTTCCCATATCACTGCATACATATTTGATTTGATCTCTTCTTACAAACTTGCCAAGTTTGCCAAATCTCAATCTTTTTGTACATGAATTGGTCTGATTCGATTTTGATGATGTTAAAGATAGCAATCAAAGCCTGAAATATCCAAAAAAAATCTTGTGTTATCAAAGCATTGGATTTTATATGATTTTATTTGATTAAAAATGAATAAATTCGATTAAAAATCAAATTAAATAATAAAAATAAAATATGGACTCATGGCTGAAGCTAGGACACGTGGAAAATGATTAAAACTCAAATCAAGTGGAAAAGAATGGGCCCATTTGACAAATTTTGAAGTTTTGGTGATAGTTGACTTTTGGCAATTTTGCAAAAAAGTCCAACTTCAACAATGCATAACTTATTCAATTTTGAACTTTTTGAGGTCTTCTTGGACTTTTTAGAAAGCTTGAGATGTCCTATAACCAACCCTTTTGGTCTCATATAATTTTGATATTCCATTCTCAAGTTATAAGCTTTAGCAAAAAAGGTGTTTTTGTTGACTTTCAAAAATGACCTATAATGTCCAAATTTATAACTTCTTGTGAGTGTATTGTTTGATCTTGGGGTATGAAGATGGATTGTATGAAATTGCATCCTATTAAAAATGAGATTTGTATGGGTCATTTCTCATAAAGTATGAGAAAGTTATGCTTGGTCAAAGTTGAGTTGACTTTTCCTACAAAACCCTAATTTAGCAACTTTTGAATCTTGATGAATTTTGAGCAATCCTTGATGAATCATGATCAACCCTTGATCAAATGATGAAATAACTTTCAAAATGGGAATGTTGACAAAAAATCTTGAAGTTTGACTGTTTATAGGTCATAGTTGACTTTTGCCTTAGCATAGTCGATTTTGGACCCTTTGAGCAATTGACTGAGCAAACTTCCTCTGCAAGGCTTGAAATTTGGCATGGATGATCTTGGGAACATATTAGGACATTGGGGATCACTTGAGGTCATTTGGATTCAAAGATCTTGATGCAACACAAAACCCTAATTTGGGGTTGACTGCCTTAGGAGATAGCTTGTCTGACCAACTCTTGAGCAAGCTTGAGCCACTTGGACATTTTTCTTGCAATGTTTTGAGAAATATGTGAGGGAAGATTTTGGGGTACAACAGCTTCCTCTGTTCAATCTTCTTAAACCTGAGGATGTAGATTGGCTTTCGTGCCTTTCGTGATCCGAAGGTGGAAGATGATTGAACACTAGAGTGCCTAGAAATTTGCACTCGTATAAAGTGGTATCAGCCTTGTGATGTTGGGAATGGGCTTAAAGATGCCATTTGGAGGTTGCTTGAGGAAGGATGGGCTTAAAGATGCCATCTGCAGGAGTGTCAATCGCATAAGAGATTCCTTAGCGAGAACTTGCATACCTGTTGTTGTAGAAGATTCCGCCGGGGAAGCATGATCTTGTTGATATTTAGGAACTTGCCTGTACTTCAACTGAGAGAACATCTCTGCTGAGTTTTAAGAACTTGTCCGTTAATTAAACTGGGGGGAAATCTGTTGAGATTTAGAACCTTATCTGTAATTCAACCGAGACTAATTCAATTGAGATTTAAGAACCGGTTAGTACTTCGACTGAGGAGGATTGCCGAGATTTAGAACCTTATCTGTAATTCAACCGAGACTAATTCAGTTGAGATTTAAGAACCGGTCAGTACTTCGACTGAGGAGGATTTCCGAGATTTAGAACCTTATCTGTAATTCAACCGAGACTAATTCAGTTGAGATTTAAGAACCGGTCAGTACTTCGACTGGGTGAAACATCTTCATCGGGATCTAGGAACTGTTTGTACTTCAACGGAGGATAATTCTGTTGAGACTTAAGAACTCGTCCACACTTCTACGGAGGAAAATTGTAGAGATTTAGAACCTTATCTGTAATTTAACCGAGACTAATTCAGTTGAGATTTAAGAACCGGTCAGTACTTCGACTGAGGGAAACATCTTCATCGAGATCTAGGAACTGTCTGTACTTCAACGGAGGATAATTCTGTTGAGATTTAAGAACTCGTCCACACTTCGACGGAGGAAAATTGTCGAGATTTAGAACCTTATCTGTAATTCAACCGAGACTAATTCAGTTGAGATTTAAGAACCGGTCAGTAGTTCGACTGAGGGAAACATCTTCATCGAGATCTAGGAACTGTCTGTACTTCAACGGAGGATAATTCTGTTGAGATTTAAGAACTCGTCCACACTTCGACGGAGGAAAATTGTCGAGATTTAGAACCTTATCTGTAATTCAACCGAGACTAATTCAGTTGAGATTTAAGAACCGGTCAGTAGTTCGACTGAGGGAAACATCTTCGTCGAGATCTAGGAACTGTCTGTACTTCAACGGAAGATAATTCTATTGAGATTTAAGAACTCGTCCACACTTCGACGGAGGAAAATTGTCGAGATTTAGAACCTTATCTGTAATTCAACCGAGACTAATTCAGTTGAGATTTAAGAACCGGTCAGTAGTTCGACTGAGGGAAACATCTTCATCGAGATCTAGGAACTGTCTATACTTCAACAGAGGATAATTTTGTTGAGATTTAAAACTCGTCCACACTTCGACGGAGGAAAATTGTCTAGATTTAGAACCTTATCTGTAATTCAACCGATACTAATTCAGTTAAGATTTAAGAACCGGTCAGTACTTCGACTGAGAGAAACATCTTCATCGAGATCTAGGAACTGTCTGTACTTCAACGGAGGATAATTCTATTGAGATTTAAGAACTTGTCCACACTTCGACGGAGGAAAATTGTCGAGATTTAGAACCTTATCTGTAATTCAACCGAGAATAATTCAGTTGAGATTTAAGAATCGGTCAGTACTTCAACTGAGAGAAACATCTTCATCGAGATCTAGGAACTGTCTGTACTTCAATGGAGGATAATTCTGTTGAGATTTAAGAACTCGTCCACACTTCGACGGAGGAAAATTGTCGAGATTTAGAACCTTATCTGTAATTCAACCGAGAATAATTCAGTTGAGATTTAAGAACCGGTCAGTACTTCGACTGAGAGAAACATCTTCATCGAGATCTAGGAACTGCCTGTACTTCAACGGAGGATAATTCTGTTGAGATTTAAGAACTCGTCCACACTTCGACGGAGGAAAACTGTTGAGATTTAGAACCTTATTTGTAATTCAACCGAGACTAATTCAGTTGAGATTTAAGAACCGGTCAGTAGTTCGACATAGCTGAGAACTTAACTCCATATTTCCTGAAAGGTAAAGGTCAGTCGTATGCAATGCATGATATATATCAAGCAATGATGTTCTCAAAATAAATGAGATTGTGTTGTATGATGCGTATATGCATGTATCATGATGTATGGAAATGTAATGTTTTAGCTGGGGAAAATAAATCCCGGATAGCTACTGGAGAATAGAGTTGGATTCTTCGTTTTCATTGGGGATGGCGAACAAAGATGTCGCGAGAATAAACCTGCAGGAGAGGATAACTCCGTTGGGGAATAAGTTGATGAGGAGATTGCTCTGTGGGGAAGAGATGCTCTACTGAGGATTCAACCGATAAATTCCGCTAGGGATGAATTACCGTTGCTGGTGGTACTGAATCCTGTTGGGGATTGAATTCCTGTTTGTGAAAGGAAAGAACTTCGCTGGGGATGATCTTTCAGTCTCGACTTCACTGGGGATAACCTTTTAGAATCTTATGGGGATAATCCTTTAAGCTCTGTTGGGGATAATCTTCCAAAGTCTACTGGGGATGATTTTCCACACTCTACTGGGGAAGCTTCTTTAGACTGCGCTGGGAAAAATTTCAAACTCCACTGGGAATATCTTGTACTCTGACGGGGAATATTCTTATACTCCGTTGGGGAATATTAAGACTGCCGGGGATATTAAACCTTTTCAGTGTTGATGGTAGATAAACTCTGCTTGGAGAGAATATTACCGGATCACTCACAGTTGCAAGTCTCAGTTGGGGAGAGTTATCCTTACTGTCTTACTCTGCGGGGAGTGAAAGTACTTTAACCACATTCTTCAGCTGAATCTACCTTGTATCTGGTGGATAGAGCAACTGTAAAGTTTGGACAATTCTTATTTGCCCCTGTTTCTGATATTACGAGTAATCGTCTTTTGTTTCGCATGTAAATATTTATGAGCAGCAATTAGTGTCAAGTGCATATATCAAAAATGAACATTGGACGTTCTTTGCAAATCAAAAACAGAAAAAGGAAAAATAGTTTGAAATTTCTCTAAAAATGAATTATATTGATTTTGAAGTTTGGCCTGTAAATAGGCGTTTTTGTACAAGAGGCCGGCGTCCTAGTAAGAGAACGCCGCCGAACAAAAGAGTTTATACATTTTATGAAAAACAAGGAAAAACAGCTATGTGAACAATCCCACTGGGTTCCAACTCTGCTATTGCCTTTATGTCCTCGAGCATCTCATCACTTTGCTACTTGGTTGAAGGTAGATCGGATTGATTAGTGCCGTCCGAGCTTGATAGTCGATACCAAAGTCTAGATTCAAGGTGATCCAATGAGACATAGTGTTACGCTTTGATCCCTAATTTTTTCCTGGACCGCCCTCTCGGGTTTTCAGTCCACCGGGATACCCTTTTTTGCCCAAGCCTCCTTTTCAGGTTTTCGACTTGCCGGGTGTATAGTTTTTTATTTTATTTTCATCCCTTATTTTTGCCCGAACCCTTTTGGTTCGTCGGGAAGCCCTTATTTTTGCCTAGGCCAGTCGACCTAGCGGGTCTTTGATTATGCGTAGTATTTTTTCACTATGTCTGCATTGACGGGGTGAGGAAGGTCGTCACCATCCATGGTGGTTAGAATCATAGCTCCTCCTGAGAAAATGTTCTTAACCACAAATGACCCTTCGTAAGTAGGGGTCCATTTGCCCCTGGGATCACCTTGAGGTAAGATAATGCGCTTGATCACTAGGTCCCCAACTTGATACTCTTGTTGTCTAACTTTCTTGTTAAATGCCTTGATCATTCACTTTTGATACGTTTGACCATGACAAACAGCAGTAAGTCTCTTTTCGTCGATTAAGTTTAGCTGATCAAGTCGGGTCTGAATCCAGTCATCTTCGCTCAAACCTGCATCCTTCATGATCCGAAGAGAGGGTATCTGAACTTCGATGGGCAATACAGCCTCCATACCATATACCAAGGAATAGGGTGTTGCCCCTGTTGACGTCCGTGCTGAGGTGTGATACCCATGAAGAGCAAACGGTAACATCTCGTGCCAGTCTTTATACGTCACCGTCATCTTCTGCACAATCTTCTTAATGTTCTTATTAGCCGCTTCAACAGCCCTATTCATCTTCGGCCGGTAGGGAGAAGAGTTGTGATGCTGTATTTTGAACTGCTTGCAGAGCTCAGTGATTATCTTATTGTTGAGATTGGTAACATTGTCCGTAATGATCCTCTCCGGTACACCGTATCGACAAATCAGATTGTGCCGAATGAATCGTGCCATGACGTTCTTGGTTACAGTAGCAAAGGAAGCTGCTTTAACCCACTTCGTAAAGTAATCAATAGCTACTAGGATGAAATGATGCCCGTTGGATGCCGTAGGACTGATCTCACCGATCATATCAATGCCCCACATTGCAAAAGGCCACGGAGCTGTCAAGACGTTCAGAGGAACTGGAGGTACGTGCACTTTATCAGCATAGACTTGGCATTTGTGACATGTCCGAGAATGCTGATAACAGTCGGCTTCCATAGTGGACCAAAAATATCCTGCCAGTAGGATTTTCTTTGCCATGGTGTGTCCACTGGAATGAGTTCCGAAAGTACCTTCATGTAATTCAACCATGATCTTTTCTTCTTCATTCCTATCCACACATCGCAGTAAGGTTGAATCATGGTTGCTCTTGTAAAGAATGCCATTGCTGATGAAGAACTTCGCTGCGAACCTCCTCAGAAACTTCTTATCATTAACAGATGCACCCTCGGGGTACTCCTGAGCTTCAAGATACCTCTCCACCTCATGAAGCCAGGGCTTTTCTGTTACCTCTTCAGTCTCAATGTCACAGCAATGTGCAGGTTCGTCCAATCTTTCAATGATAATTCGGGGAGATTCATTGTCCCAATTGACTTTGAACATAGAAGACATTGTAGCTAGCGCGTCCGCCAACTGATTCTCCTCTCTAGGGATGTGTTCAAAGGTTATCTCTTCAAAATGTGGAAGCAACGTCAATACATACTCCTTGTAAGGGATAAGATTTGGGTGTTTTGTATCCCACTCGCCTTTGATCTGGCTGATCACGAGAGCGGAATCTCTGAAAACACTTAGAAACTTAATACTTAGGTCAATAGCAGCTCGAAGACCCAAGATGCACGCTTCATACTCCGCCATATTGTTGGTGCAGTTGAAACATAGTCGGGCGGTAAACGGAGTATGAGAGCCTTTAGGAGATATGATCACGGCGCCAATGCCATTACCCAAAGAGTTTGAAGCTCCATCAAAGTACATAGACCATCGTGATCCTTCCTCAGATCCTTCATCCGGTCCAGGTGTCTCACATTCAGTTACTAACATGATATTCTCATCCGGAAATTCAAAGTTCATAGACTGGTAATCATCCACTGCCTGATGTGCCAAATGGTATGCCAACACACTTCCCTTGATTGCCTTTTGGGTCGTGTACTGGATGTCATACTCAGTCAAGATCATCTTCCATCTTGCTATTCTTCCGGACAAGGTAGGCTTCTCGAAGATATACTTGATTGGATCCATTTTTGATATCAATAGAGTAGTGTGAGTCAGCATATACTGTCTCAGCCGGCGAGCAGCCCATGCCAAATCACAGCAAGTTTTCTCGAGCAACGAGTATCTGGTCTCGTAGTCGGTAAACTTTTTGCTAAGGTAATAAATAGCATGCTCTTTTCGGCCAGACTCGTCATGCTGCCCCAGCACAAACCCCATTGAGTTGTCGAGTACTGTCAAGTATAAGATCAAAGGTCTCCCTTCAACTGGAGGCATTAGAATGGGTGGCTCTTAGAGATACTCTTTGATCCTTTCAAAAGTGGCCTGACATTCATCATTCTATCTTACCACTTGATCTTTCTTCAATAGCTTGAAGATTGGCTCACAAGTAGCATTCAGGTGTGAGATGAATCGGGAAATGTAGTTCAGACGTCCCAGAAAGCCTCTGACTTCTTTTTCTGTTCGGGGAGCCGGCATCTCCTGTATAGCCTTCACATTTGCAGGATCCACTTGAATACCTTTATCGCTTACGACGAAACCCAGCAGCTTACCAGATCTCACCCCGAAGGTGCACTTGTTCGGGTTTAACCTCAGCTTGTAGAACTTCAACCTGTCAAATAACTTCTGAAGGTGGTCAAGATGTTCCTCCTCAGTCTGGGATCTTGCAATCATGTCATCAATGTATACTTCAATCTCATGATGGATCATGTCGTGAAACAAAGCGACCATGGAGCGCTGATACGTTGCCCCAGCATTTTTTAATCCAAAAGGCATGACCTTGTAGCAGAAGGTACCCCATTGAGTAACAAAGGTTGTCTTCTCCATGTCTTCGGGAGCCATTTTAATCTGATTATAACCGGAGAAACCATCCATAAAGGAGAAGACCTTATGTTGAGCGGTGTTGTCAACCAGAACGTCGATATGAGGCAGAGGGAAATCATCCTTGGGACTCGCCCTGTTCAGATCCCTATAGTCAACACACATTCAGACTTTACCATCCTTCTTCGGCATAGGAACCACGTTGGCCACCTACTGTGGGTAAGAACTAAGAAGTAACTGCTAGAAAACCGGCGTCAAACTGCTTCATCACTTTAGCCTTGATTTTCTCAGACATCTCTGAGCGCAGTCGGTGGACATTCTGTTTCACTGGAGGACAGTCTTCCTTGGTAGGCAGGAGGTGAACCACAATGTCGGTATCCAACCCAGGCATATCTTCATCAGACCAGGCAAAGATCTCAATGTATTTACGTAGCATCTGAATCAACCATTTCTTAACAATAGCTTCCAGATTTGCACCGATCTTGACCTATTTCTTGTCTACCTCTGTACCCAGATTCACTGATTCCACGGGCTCTTCATGCGGCTGAATAGCCCTCTCTTCTTGGAGTAGCAGTCTAGCAAGTTCACCAGGCACTTCGCAATCATCTTCACCTTCGTCTTCGGCTTAGTTGATCGGACTTTCGAAGTCATAACTGGCAGTAGCAGAGTCGTTACCAGTGAGATCCAGAGTGGATGTAGACCTGTATATGTGAGTGTGTATAAAATAGCTGTTTTGCAAGATATAATAAAAGAAAAACAAGGAGCGCAAAATTTGAAATGCACGAAACGTACAATGCTTTTATTAATGATATATGTAGATGACACACATAAAGCCTTCACAAATGAAGCCACAGTGCCCCGGGTAAGACATCAGACCATAAAGTTTAAAACATTGTCTGTTACAAATACAAAACAAAAAGTCTCATTACTGGGTAACAAAAGAAATTGGGATGAAGTCTTTTGCTGTCCAATTGCTTAGCCCACCATCAGTAGTAGGATAGATCCAACTGTCGAACTCAGACTCTTCAACATCGTCTTCAATGGCATTCACTCCTGAATTGCTGATAAACAGGGGAGGTCTTCCGATCCGTGCACTCTGAACAGCCCTTTGAGCTTCTTTCTCGACAACAACCCATGCATCCTTGAAGGAAGCCATCTTCATTGGAGGATCTTCAACAACGGTCTCAGTTGATGCCAATGTCTGGGGAACCTCTTCAAAATGCTGAAATGGGGTCTCAATGAACTCCCCATCCATCTCTACATATCGGAAAGAGTTGAGGTGGCTTACCATGTACTCCTCCTCTCCTTGTACTGTCACAATTTTCCCTTTCACTGGGTACTTTAGCTTCTGGTGGAGCGTATACGTCACTGCCCCAACTTTGTGAATCCATGGACGACCCAGCAAACATGAATAAGATGGCCGAATGTCCATCACATAGAACGTAGATGCGAAAACCTGAGAACCAACCTTAATCAGAATATCCACTTCTTCGTGTACCATTCTCTTGGACCCATCAAAGGCCCTGACTACGATGTTGCTTGGTTTCAGCTCCAATCCTTCACAGTCTAACCGGTCTAGAGCTTTCTTAGGTAACACGTTCAACGAAGATCCAGTATCTACCAATACGTGAGCAAGAGTAGTTCCCCTGAATTCAATGGAGACATGCAGGGCGTCATTGTGATTCTTCCCCTTAACAGTCAAGTTGGCGTCAGAGAAGCCCAACCCATTATCTGCTATCAGACTAGCCATGCAATCTTTAAACTGATCAACTGATGTTTCTTGTGGTACGTGCGCAGTCTTTAGGAAAGCAATCAGAGTCTTGGCATGGGCTTCCGAGAAAAGCAACAGAGACAACATAGATATTTTGGATGGGGTTTGCCCCAGCTGCTCGACTACATTGTAGTCGCTCTTTTTGATGATCTTCAAAATTTCCTCCATCTCTTGTCTAGAGGCTTCAACAGTAATCTTCTTTGGTGCCTCCGTCTGGGCAGGCTCACCGGTGGTCCCTTTGCCCCGAGTGTCGAATGACTCGGCAACAGGGGTAAGAATTGGAACTTGAACAGGGACAGTAGCAGGTACACTGGCAGGTGTAATAACAACAGGCTTCCGAACAGTTGGTGGAGAGATCTCAGGAGAGAACAGCCTTCCGCTGCGAGTGACTTTAGCAGGTCCAACAATATTGTTGACGTCAGTATCAGCCTCTTCAGCACTCAAGTCTTGCTTAACTCCATGATAATACACGTCAGCCCCGTAATGCCAAGGGACAACTTTATTGGATGTATAGGGGATAGGCCCAGGAACAGTGATGATCAATGGTGCGATTCTTGGAACAAATGTAATTCTAACAGGCTTTCTCGAGGAAGCCTTGGAAGAATTGTCGAAAATGGTGATTATAGCAACTTCTTTAGCAAGAACCAAAGGAACAACAGTCTTCTCAAACATAATTTCTTTATTATCCATCAGGCATTGGACACCTGACTTCAAAAGATGGCAACCGGTAGGTAGGACAGAAAACATACGACAACTTTCGTCACAACCCGAAAATAAACCTGCCAATAACAGGTTCTTATTCACAGTCATTAAGGGAGTAACAATGTCTCTCACAAACCACAAACGAGTCTTCATCTATAGCATTCACTTCATGCTTGGGCATCGGAGCAGTCACAACATTAGGTCTTTCAGGTGCTTCGAACTCAATTTCCTTAGCATCAATTAAGTCATGTACTTTGTTCTTTAAGACCCAACAGTTATCCGTGTCATGCGCAGGGCTACCAGAGTGAAAAGCACAACGGGAATTCGGATCGTACATGGGTGATGTAGTGTTGGGAGTCTTCGGGGCCTCCTTCAGAATCACCAAGTTGGTTTTCAATAATTGTGGCAAAATTTGGGATAAAGTCATATTGAGCTGAGTGAATTGTCTTCGTGGTCTTTCGGCCCTTGATTTATTGTTGCGCTGAGGAGCAACAACAGGTCTTAAAATAACAACCGCATTAACAGCTTGGCGGCGTTCAGGTCTATTTTGACTTTTTGAACTTTAAACAGCACTGGACTCCTTCTTAAAAGGTTTCTTCTCGGTGCCTGATGAAGCACCCTTCTGTATTTTACCGGATTTGATACCAGCCTCAATCCTTTCCCCGATCATAATCAGCTCTGTAAACCCCAAAGAAGAACTTCCAATCAGATGGTTCAAATATGGACCAGACAAGGTCCCCAGAAACATATCCACTAGCTCCCTATCGGCCAAGGGAGGTTGCACTCTTCCAGCAAGGTCTCTCCACTTTTGAGCATAATCTTTGAAACCTTCACCCGCACCTATAGACATACCCTGGAGTTGGGTACGCGTGGGAGCGAGGTCGGCATTGTATTGGTACTGCTTGTAGAAAGCAGCAGTCAAATCTTCCCAATTACGAATACTAGCTCCTTCTAACTGGTAAAACCATTCAAGCTGGGTCCCTGAAAGACTCTCTTGAAAGAAGTGGATCCAGAGATTCTTGCCAGCGGTGTATGGCTGAATCTTCCTAATATACGACCGGAGGTGCAGTTTCGGGCAAGAAACTCCGTCGTACTTAGCAAAGGCTGGTGCTTTAAACTTGTGGGGAATCACCACCCCAGATGACAGACCCAAGTCTCCAAAATCCAGACCAGGCACTTTCTGAACTTCCATCGCGCTCAACCGGTCTTCCAGTTGCTTGTATCTATCCTCGGCCGGAGGATACTGGTCTTCGTCAAAGTCAGTCTCGTTGTTTGAAACCACAGGGCTAGGAGCCCTCCTTTCTTCCTGATTATCTCCCCCTCCAGATGAGTGGGTCAAATCAACCTCTTCTTGCAAATCGTTTCCGAATCTGCGACCCATATTGAATAAGACCATCTTCTTCTTCTTCTTATTCTTCTTCTCTTTCAAGATAAGGGTCTTCAGATCTTGCTGACCCTTAGCCAAACTCATGAACAACTCTTGGAACTGGGCGTTTTGAGCTTGCAGAGCCTTAATTGCTTGTTCAGTTGATGTTTCAGAAGACATGATGCTGAAATAAACAATGAAGAAGATGAGAAAACCTGTAAGGGTACCTGTTATGAGGTGCATGGGAATGATATGTGTATGACATGATTTCAAAGACTTTAGGGATTCAAATTCGTAAACAAAAAATGAAACACACTTTTATTAGATAAACTTTGAAATTCAATTGTTCAATAGATGCCTTTAAGGCGTTACAAAAGAGAAAAAAAACTGAAAAGTAAATCAAAACTAGAAATAATCAAAAGACAATCAGTGTTCCCATGGTCGTTTCTTATCGGTGCGGACATAGTCATTAAGGATCCGCTTGTTCTCCAGCTGCCTTGTCAACTTCTGGATCTTCTGTTCTTGCTCGTGATACTTTTCTCTATAAGTATCCTGTTCTTCTCTCATCTGCATCCACGATCTCTTTAATGCCCCAATGTCAGTAGGCATGTATGGATGAAGGATGGTAGGAGGAACCCCTACTTCATCAGCAACCTCAATAATGATAGGCAGGACGGCTTCATACGGCATTCCCAGCTTTTGGGCACGGATTCGAACCCATCGAAGATATGGCTCCATCGGAAGAGAAGTCTTTGCACCCAGCTCATGCGGATCAGACTTGTGTACTCTATCCCAAGCTCTTATGAATCTACGGCGTTGCTCGTCACTACCCCCCCTGGAAATCAAAGACAATACTCGACATTAGCAACTCATGAAGTCCTTCCCTCCTAGCTCGCCCAAACTGACGTAAGGACAAGCACGAATTATAAGTGATTCCTCCATTGGTTCCTATCAGTGGAACATTGGGGTATTCCCCACATTGATCAATAATAGCCACGTCTTCCATACCCTTAATAGTACAAATGATGTCATTATGAGAGAGAGACATAATCCTATAGGCCCAGCCCATGCCTTCTTTGTTCTTCAAAACTGATTTGGGGAGGTGAGAAATAAACAACCTCGCCAGCAATGGAGCACAGTACATAAGGGTTCCCCACTTCCGAGCAGTACGGGCATAGAGAGAATGAAGAATGTCACCCAAGAGAGTGAATGAAGAATGAAAGCATCTGAGTTAGGAAACAACACCAAACCATATATGAGAAGAGCCAGAATGTATTCAAATTCCTGGAAGTCTAGACTATCCCAGAAATGATTAGCTTTACCAACTAAGAACTTAGTCAGGAAGCCCTTTGTCCACTTCTAGTCTCCCAATTAGACATTACCTCAGCCTTTGTCAGATGGAGGGCTGAAGCAATTTCTTCCGGCCTAAGGATCTTCTCCCAACCTGTGAACGGGGTCTGCTCCAGAATAGAGATACCAAGCAGATCAGAGAACTCTTCCAAGGTAGGGACCAACTAGTAGTCCGGAAAAGTGAAGCAATGGTACAGTGGATCAAAGAACTGGACTAAGACACTCATCATTTGTTAGTCCAATTTGGAAGTGACCAAACCAAGAAGGTGCCCATGTCTTCTGATGAAGGAGGTAGTATCCGAAACCTTTGCAACCAATTCCTTAAGCTGAGTAGGAATCTGGACAAAGTTGATCCAAATGGTGTTTCTACGCATGGGTGCCATGACCTACAAAACAGAAAAGATGAATCCCTCATGTCTTTGAAATAGGTTAGTCCAATGCAAGGTGCATGTAATGTTATGATGTCATCATGTCATGATAGAAAACACACCACAAGTATCCACAAATAGCAAACATGGTAAGGGCAAACAAGTCACACAGAGAGCCCTTAGATTTCAGGCTAGCAAGGAGCTTAGGTACTACCCTCTTTCAGTTCAGTCAGTTCAAACCTGTCCTAAAAATAGTAACCGGGTTCTAGAGGATCTCAATATCACTGACTACCCTCGATCGGTCATAATTCCAGTTTAGCAACCTTTTCTTGCATCCGGAATCATCGCGAGAGTTTACTCTCAATGAGTGTAGCATACTGCTACTGTTCTATGGCCAAGTTGGTCAATTTAAAGGTTCTAAGGTCAGTTGGTGCTTAATGACCCCTTAGAAGACCCATATTCTCCTCATTGCGCCACAAGGGATATCGGTACAAACTAAAGTGCCATACCAACGTAGCTACTGTTTCAACCGTATCGGTCTACGCCGTACAGTTCCCTCACAGTTTATTACTACTTACCTAAAGGGTATCCCCAGATCCGGGTTAGGATCTATAGTAACTCCGATTCAAACCCACAAAGATAAAGCATACAAGTCAAGCAATTGAAAACATGATGAACTATTTCTAAGGTACACCCCACTTATTAAAATCCCCAGCAGAGTCGCCAGTTCTGTGATACGGTGGGAAGAACTGACTGTTTTTGGAATGTTGGTTTGCGTTTTGCGTTGGTTTTCGCAAAATGTCGCGGTAAGCAAGAGTCGCCACCGATATTTATTTTATCCAACAAGGAAAGGAAAAAGCACAGAAAAAATTCCTTTTTCGAGATATTTCTCGGGTTCGGGGAGTAGATTATAGAAAGGGAAGGTGTTAGCACCCTTTCTATCTGTGGTTATCCACGGGCTCTTAGGTACTTGCTCAATTGTTTTCAAAATTGTTTTCTTTGTGCTTGTGGGTTTGAAAAAAGTTTTTGTTTGAAAACTTCGATTTAACTCTTGCTTCTGTCCTCAAGAGCGTATGACGTGTCTTTGAAAACTTTGTTCGAAAAGGAGTGTAAGTGTGAAAAGTTTTTGTTTCTGAAAGAGCAAGTATCTAAGAACCATCTACCTACTCGAAAAAAGGAATCATTCTATGCTAATTTCCTTTAGACAATGCTATCCTATTATTGATGAGTAGGTAGCACCGTCGTTGGAGTTTTAAGGGTCAATTCGAATGAGGGACATACGACCACCAAAGCAATGTTAGGACGCCTTAGCGGTAACCCTAATGTCTTAGATCATTTGTTTGAGGCAACAATATCCGAGGCAACCATTTCGAGGCGACTATGATCTTTTAGACAAGAGGACGACCTCTAAAGCGGCCTATACTCAATGACTGCGTACAAAGGCAACCAAGTAGGGTGTACCCTAAGAGTGCGCATGTGCGAGTGTGTCGTTTTCAGTTATTTTTATCTTTGTACATGTTAAGGGTGATCTAATTTTATTTTAGGTTAAAACATTCAGTCTTGTCATGCAACCCTGTTATCAAACATCTAACAATTATACTTTGCGGGAAATAAAATGCGGAATTTAAATTACAAGGCGTCAGGTATTTACATCGCCAAAGACAAACCCTTTTGAAAAATAAAATAAAGCAATAAAAATAATTAAATATCCTATTTAACTATTACAATCCAGAATCAGATACATAATTGGATAAAAGAAAATAAATCGCGGCGCAAAATTTGATCGGACGCATAATTAGGGTTTTGACCCTTTTTGTTAAAGAAAATATCTTTTTTTGGTTTTTATTTTTAAATTAAGAAAGAAATAAATCCTAAATTAATTGCTAAATTAAATTAATAAATTAATTAATAAAAATAAATTATTTTTGGGTTTTTGTTATTTTAAGAAAGAAAAATAAAATAATTAAGTTAGTAATTAAAACCTAATTAAATCTAATTTAATTTTAATTATTTACAAAAAATAGGTTAAAATTATTCTAATTAAAACCTAAATTAATTAATTAGTGTTTATTAATAAAAATAAAAATTTGATTGAATAAAAATTATTTTTTGTGGTTTTTATTTTATAAAGAAAAGAATTTTAATTGGTTAGTAAATCAAATGAAAATATTAAAACAATTAAACAAACAAATAACATAAAAGAGAATAGGGGAGTATGGGCCTGATTATATGGTGTGATTAGCAATTGGGAGGCCCAAAAGCACCGGCCCTCGTTGACTTTTTGGATCTAGTGTGCACGCTTGGACTTTGCCTATGATGGACCTTCAGTTTTGGACCTTCAGATTTGGCCTTTGGCCATCTGTTTCTTGGATTCCTGAGGGAGCATGGTGTTATGCACGCTTGAATAGGCAGGTGATCATCTGAAAAACAAAATTATTAAGGAAAGTGGGGGACCTTTCGAACCCAGGTCCTGAAGGATGTACGTTGCTTGCTTTGCCAGTACGCCATGACGGTCTGTTTGTTATAATAATGCAAAGAATATATAATAAAATAAAACAAGTCAATGGCCAGAAAAAATATAAAAAACGCACGCTATTTGAATGATGCAATGGATGGACGCCACGTATTGTCTTCAACCTGCCGTCCATGGCCAAAAGTACACATGCCTATACCAACAGACAGAAGTCCGTAGCTATAACATTGTTCATCTTAAAATTCCTCTCAGGCCACAAAAATGAATTCCAATGGTATGGTTGTGTTCGTATCACCCTCCCGGTCACAACCATACCCTTCTTGATGGCCAATTGTTCCTGAAAACAAAACCCCCAAAAATATCCAAGATAACCTAGCTATGGCAAATTGCAGTACATGTTATATAAACGAAATTGAATGATGCTAATAGCTTGGAAATGTTGTGAGGATTACAAATATGCCAATAGTTTTCATTATAGATGCAAGAATGATGAGTTTCGATTTCAAAAACAAGGATAGTTATCGTGACACTTACAGCGTGCTATGGAGTCTGAGCAAGCTTGCTTTGGATTGGTTTGGCTTGAGTGAATGCCCAGGAAGTGATTGGGATATGTCTTGGCTTCTGAAAACACCTTTAAACACGATTTCGATCTCAAGCTTTTTTATGTATTTTTCTAACTTTGTTCTGCCTCTGCCTGCAATTGCCAACCCTGATCTCGTTCCCTTTGGCTTGCTTATGTATTGTATAGTGTGTTAGGGTAAGAGCTATGGATGAAATCTTCCCATATCAATGCATACATATTTGATTTGATCTCTTCTTATAAACTTGCCAATTTTGCCAAATCTCAATATTTTTGTACATGAATTGGTCTGATTCGATTTTGATGATGTTAAAGATTGCAATCAAAGCCTGAAATATCCAAAAAATCTTGTGTTATCAAAGCATTGGATTTTATATGATTTTATTTGATCAAAAATGAATAAATTCAATTAAAAATCAAATTAAATAATAAAAATAAAATATGGGCTCATGGATGAAGCTAGGACACGTTTACAATGATGAAAACTCAAATCAAGTGGAAAAGAATGGGCCCATTTGACAAAATTTAAAGTTTTGGGGATAGTTGACTTTTGGCAATTTTGCAAAAAAGTCCAACTTCAACAATGCATAACTTCTTCAATTTTGAACTTTTGGACGTGTTCGTGGACTTTTTAGAAAGATTGAGATGTCCTCTAACCAACCCTTTTGGTATCATCTCATTTTAATATTCCATGCTAAAGTTATAAGCTTTGGAAAAAAGGTGTTTTTGTTGACTTTCAAAAATGACCTATAATGTCCAAATTTATAACTTCTTGTGAGTGCATGCTTTGATCTTGGGTTATGAATATGGATTGTAGGAAATTTCATCCTCTTAAAAATTAGCTTTGGATGGGTCATTTTTCATAAAGTATGAGAAAGTTATGCTTGGTCAAAGTTGAGTTGACTTTTCCTACAAAACCCTAATTTAGCAACTTTTAAATCTTGATGCATTTTGAGCAATCCTTGATGAATCATGATCAACCCTTGATCAAATGATGAAATATCCTTCAAAATGGAAATGTTGACAAAAAAATCTTGAAGTTTGACTGTTTATAGGTCACAGTTGACTTTTGCCCTAGCACATTCGATTTTGGACCCTTTGAGCAATTGACTGAGCAAACTTCCTCTGCAAGGCTTGAAATTTGGCATGGATGATCTTGGGAACATATTAGGACATTGGGGAGCACTTGAGGTCATTTGGATTCAAATATCTTTATGCAACACAAAACCCTAATTTGGGGATGACTGCCTTAGGAGATAGCTTGTCTGACCAACTCTTGAGCAAGCTTGAGCCACTTGGAGATTTTTCTTGCAATGTTTTGAGAAATATGAGAGAGCAAATTTTGGGTTACAATAGTGTCGTGCCCTGGAATTTCAGAATGGTAAGCGCACCTGGCATTCGGATGGTAGTGTGGAGATGCAGTATTGGGATTTTTAGGGTCCTCTTTTAGCATGGCCAGATTCAACTTCAGGAGATGTGGTAGGACTTGAGCTGGAGTCATGTTTATCTTGGTGAATTGACTTACAGGCCTTTCCACCCTTTGCTGGTTATTTCTCGGCTGGTTGTTTCTTGGCTGGTCTGATGCAGACTTTTGAATCATAACGGCCCCTACTGTTGGTCGTCATTCGGTTCTTCTTTGATTCCTCTGTGCATAGACCGCAGACATTTCCTTCTTTCCAGTGACGGGCTTTTTTTCAGCAGCAGAGGTATACGCGTCCTTCTGAATTTTCCTGGTTCTTATACCGGCTTCCACCCTTTCTCTAGTTAAAATCAACTCAGTGAACCATGCGGTAGAGCTCCCAATCAGGTGATTAAAGAAAGGACCTAATAGAGTTCCCAGGAACATGTCCACTAGCTCCCTTTCAGATAAAGGTGGTTGCACCCTTCCGGCTAAATCCCTCCATTTTTGGGCGTAGTCTTTGAAGCCCTCATTGGACACCATAGCCATACTCTGGAGTTGAGTACGGGTTGGTGCCAAGTCGGCGTTGTATTGATAATGCTTATAAAAGGCTGCTGCCAAGTCTTCCCAGTTATGCACATCAGACCTCTCCAACTGGTAGAACCAATCAAGCTGCGTCCCTGATAAACTGTCCTGGAAAAAGTGAACCCACAAGTCCTTGTCCGCAGAATGTGGCTGCATCTTCCTGACATATGACCGAAGGTGCATCTTGGGACAAGACACCCCGTCATACTTAGCAAATAGTGGCACCTTAAACTTCAGAGGGATTACTATTCCAGATACCAACCCTAACTCCTCAAAGTCCATCCCAGGCACTCTCTGTATCTCCATAGCAGTTAGACGCTCTTCCAGGTTTTTGTATTTGTCATCGGCCGAAGGGTATTGTTGTTTAGAGTAGTCCTCTTCCTCCTCTTCTTATGCTTCAGAATCAGATGGTATTGCCGTCTCCTTACCTTTTCTCTCTCCTTCCTCAGAGGTTGATCGAAATTCCAAGGTCCTTCTGGCTTGTCCTTGGAACCTTCTGCCCATAAGAACCACCCCATCTGGCTTCTTCTTCTTTTTCTCTTTTTCTTTTTCTAGCAGAGTCTTGAGCTCCTCTTGCCCCTTGGCCAAGGTCAGAAGTAGTTGTTGAAATTGTGAATTCTGAGCTTGCAAGTCTTTAACCATTTGTTCAAGATCCATTTTGCTGAAATAAACAGCAGAGGGATGAGGAAACTTCTTGCAAAGACCTGCTTATGCATATGATGAATGATATGTATTCATGTAATACTTTCAAGGATTTGAAAATTCAAATTTGTGTCAAACAAAAAGTAACACACGTTATATTAATAAAATAGAATTTGATTACATCAATGCCCCTAGGGCAAAATAGTACAAAAATTCTAAGATAAAAAAATGTTGTGCATCCTCTTTGGTACAATGTAGGTGTTGAGATTCTGCTCTTTGTGAAGTAACCGAGTGACTTCTAAAACCTTCTTCTCGCTAGCGTAGAATTGGGCTTCAAAAGTATCGAGTTCTCCCTTGAGTTGTATCCAACTCCTTTGTAGATCTTCAAGTGATGTTGGCATGTCAGGATGTAGGAGGGTGTATGGAACCTCTCCTTCCTTAACAGGCTCTATAATCATTGGGAGAATAGAGGGATAAGGCATCATAAGACTTTGGGAGCGGGTTTTTACCCACTTGAGGTAAGGCTCAAGGGGGATGTAATTCTTGTGTCCCAAGGTCTTACTGTCTACCTTGTTTGGCATCCTCCAAGCTCAGATGAACCTTTGACGAAGCCCTTGATTGTCGTTGTCGAAGTTGAAAACCAAGCCTTGAATCAGCATATCATGTGGGCCATCCCTTCGGGCATAACCAAACTGTCTTAGAGCCAAGCAAGGGTTGTAGGTGATGCCTCCCCTAATGCCAAGTAGAGGGACATTAGGGAATTCCCCACAACGATCGACAATGATAACATTCTCTTTGGATCGAGAACACCAACGAATATCTGAATGTGTAAGAGTCATCAATCATTGTGACCACCTCAAACCTTGCTCATTCTTCAAGATTGATTGGAGAATATGAGAAATAAACCATATTTCCAAGAGAGGAGTGCAACACATGAGAACACCTCTTTTCCTCATTGTACGAGTGTGAAAAGAGTGTAAGATATCTCCAAGCAATGTAGGCACCGGATTGCGTGACATGAAGATTTTGACAGCACTTACGTCTATGAGTTGGTCAGGATTAGGGAACAAGACCATCCCATAGATGAGAAGAGATACAATCTCCTTAAAAGCTTGCAAGTCCAAGGAGTTCCAACAGGTTTGGGCCTTCTCAAACAAGAACTTTGACAAAAAAGCCTTTGACACCACTTCCAGTTTCCCAATGGGTTGTGACATCAGATGAGTGCAAGTGCAGGGCCTGAGCAATCTCTTCTGGCTTTGGATCTCTTTCCGTACCGTTGAAAGGTAGTTGATTGAGAATAGGAATCCTCAAAAGTTGAGAAAATTCCTCCAAAGTGGGGACAAGCTGGTAGTCAGGAAATGTGAAGCAGTGATGCAAAGGGTCAAAGAACTGGAAGAGAACCTTCATCTTGTCTTCCTCTGTGTTGGAAGTGACTAGGTTGAGTAGACAACCATGCCTCTCGGTGAATGAAGATTTCTCAGGAATCCTTGAAGCTAGCTCCTTGAGTTGTGGAGGAATTCTTACAAGGTTGACTTGGATAGTTTTCCTGCGAAGTGAATCCATAACCTACAAAACAGGAACAAAGATGAATTTCCAAAATCCTTGAAATGGTTAGTGGGTGCATATGATGCTTCATGATGTTCATGATGTTATGCACAAGTATATATGTACAAGCAAATCACACAAGTTCCTAGTTTAGGCTTGCATGGGGTTTCATAGGTAAGTACCCTCTTGAAGTTTAGTTGGCTCAACCTATCCTAGAAATAGTAACTGGGTTCTAAGGAGCTCAATATCACTGGATTGTTTCCTTGTTCATTGTTTTAATTCAGCCTCTTTACTGGCGACCGAAATATTCCAAGGAACCAACCCTCCATGAGTGTACTATCGAGTATCTACCAACTTCAGACTGCACCAAAGTCGGTCATCTCACTACATCCTAAAAGGCTAAGTTGGTCAAGTAAAGGTTCTAGAAGTTCGTTAGTGCTTCATGACATCACTCAGCAGCCCCGTATTCTCTTTGATTGACTCAAAGGCTACCGGTACCCACAAATATATCACACTAACATAGCTATTGCTTAGACCATTTTGGTATACCCCGCACAGTTTCCACAATGTATTGCTAGTTACCTATAATGTTTCCCAAATCCGGGTGGAGGATTCAAACCCAAACAATAAAACCAAAGTGTAAAGTAAACAAGGCAAACAAGATAAGCAAATAAAGGTGATCTAAACCCTAAGGTAACCCCACTTTTAGAATATTCCCCAACAGAATCTCCAGTTCTGTGATACGGTGAGAAAACTGACTTGAGGTTTTGCGTTTTGTCGCAAATGTCGCGGTTTAGCAAGAGTCGCCACCGACTTTTATTTTATCCAAAAGGAAAGGTAAAAAAGCACATGAAAGACCTTTGAGATGTTTTCTTGGGTTCGGGGGGTAGATTATGAAAAGGGAAGGTGTTAGCACCCTTTTCATCCATGGTCTTCCATGGGCTCTTAGTTACTTTCTTGGATCACTTGCTTTGCTTTTGAAATTGTTTGAAATGGTGCTTTGTGTTTGGTGTGATTTTGAAAGTATTTTGAAAAGAGGCCTTTCGTTTAGGCAATCTTTGTAATGATTCTCGTTCGTAGGAATGTATACAAAGATGTTTGTCTTTTGAAAAATGTTTCAATGTTTTGAAAGTTGTTTGGAAATGTTTTGAAAGTGTGTGTGTTTGTTTTTGAAAATAGCAAGGATTGTTTGGAAGAGAGCAAGTAACTAGGAACTATCTACCCTACTCAAATGTCTTTCCTATGTATTTTTATTCCTTTGACATTGTTGATTTACCATTGATTTGGTAAACAACCCTATCTTTGGATATTAAACGGGACGGGCGTGGGTCATCGTATGACCATGATAGAAATGTTGCCAAGTATCTTTAGCATGTTTGAGGGACCAAGATCATTTTGTTTTAGGCAACCTTTTGATAGCGTCATCGATGGACTATGATCTTATTTTTGTATTGTTTTGCCAAGATACTTTGCATGCATACCATGGCCATTTTGTTAGGCAACCAAGTGGGTGAAACCCTAAGGGTGCTTGTGTGCAATGTGTGTCATTTTACATGCATTTTTGTCTTGTATTAAATCTTTTCTATTTGTTTGTTTTTTGTCTTATCATGCAAAACCCTAATTTACTATACATGGTATAAATGCGATAAATTGCGTAAATGTAAACTAAGCTATTACAATAATTATTATGGGAGGGGGGATACAAGTTTTTGAATGGGGATATTTCACAAATATAAACCCTAAAATACTATTACAACCCAATTGAATATTGTGCAAATTAAATAAATATACAAATATTTAAATATGCAATGCAAAGTATTTATGCAAAAATGTTTTTTGTATTTGATTTTTTGTATGAGAAAATGATTTATGTAAACCCTAGAAAAAGGAAAAATAATATTGTTATTTTTGGAAGGGTAAAACCCTAGTTTTTTATTTAAAAGAAAATAATATTTTCTATAATTACTTTATCCATTTTTAATACAAGAAAAATAATAAATAATATTGTGTACAAATATTAAAAATTAAAATATGTATGAAAATAAATATTTTGTGTGTAAAAATAATAAAATAAAAATGTATAGTATTTTTACATATATTTACAATTTATATAAGAAAATAAAATTCTATTTATTCTAATAAACTATTTTCTATGTGAAAAAAATAATAAAAATAAAATAAAATTGCAAAAAATAAAGAAAATATTTTTCAAGATTTTTTAATGTTCAGAAAAATGATTAAAAGCAAAAAACATAAAAAATATGAGAAAATATGCAAAAATATAAAATAAGAAGCAAGGGGTGCAAATAGTGGTCAGGGGGTGTGAATAACAAAAATAAACAGGCCCAGGCGCGCCAAGGCCCAGAACAAGTCGTCCATGTCCTCCATCTCCCTCCTGCGCGCGCGTTTTGCTTCAAATCTGTATCTCTCTATTGCTTGCATAAAAACAAAAACCCATAACATAAAACATGTAGCTTGTAATCTCACGATTCAAATGATATAAGATTTGTAACCTAACTCTAAAAGACCAGGGAGAATTTTGTAACCCCTAATTCCTGACCTAATTTTTTCATGAACTTCAAGCTTCAAATTCTCATGGCACGGTTAATATAAATGACAAATATGCATATGTACAGCTTCACCAAGTTAAGGACTACATTTTTGCTTCACAAATCGTGGCATGAGGATGGCTAATAGAGAGATAGAGTTTTGAAAAATACCTCCTTCAGCTGGATTTGGATATGGAAATGTGGGGACTTTGAGTGAGGCCTGAGGATTGTATGAGCTTCCTTGAAGTTCCCTCAAGCTATTCCAATGCTTAGCTGGATTTGTGGATGGCTGAAAGTCTTTGTTGTAGAAGTCAAGCTGCAACCTTCCAAAGTGAAAATGGTGATGGCTGAAACATAGCTCACAGAACCAGGACAAGGGCTTGGATAGCTTTGATAGGATATATGTAAGGTGTTTGAAGTCTTGAAACAAGAAACGCACGAGCCAAAAATGAAAGGGCAAGAGTTTTACAGAACTGTAATGTTTGGGCATAAATTTGGAGTTTTTTAGTTTTGGAGTGTTTCAGATGATAAGCCTTCGTGTTCTATCTTGTAACAAGTTTGTGAATCTCTCTAGAATGATACAAAGTCCACTCTTTATCAGTTTGTACAAGTTTTGAACTTTTGGCCAACTTTCTTGCATTTTAAGAAAAGTTGAAGTGACTTGTGCAACAGGCCTGTACTGGATAGTTCTTGAGCTGATGAGAGTTGGTATGTTTTGCTTAATTCCTGTGGAAATTTCCTGTACCAAAGGAACAAGTCCAAGGCTTAAGGCTGATAAAGTTTGTAAAAGCTTACTTTATGAAAATGGCAATGTGCCCTTTATGCCATTAATGGATTTATTTCTTGTACAATGCTCCAAAAGCAAAGATAAAGCCATTATCCTCTAAGTTTGCATTTAATTATGGAGTGTAGAAGGAGTTTAGGACCTGTAATGCAAGGTACAAGCATGCTTGATCAGATTTGCAACGTGATGCATTGTGAAAATGGCTTGAACAAAAGTGACAAAATGCCAATTTCTCTTCTTCGATTCTCCTTAACCACAAATGATATTGGAGAGTTCTTGGACATTTTGGAAATCTTGCAACATGCTCTACAATTCATATTTGAAATGTATTTTGAGATACCTCTTGGAACTAGGTGAAAAATACTCATGAAGTTGGGTCAACAACCTGCCTAAATTAGGGCAAATTTTCCCTAAGTTATTTAGTTCATGGACCCCTATTCACAAATTCATAACTTGAGATACAAGCATATTTTGGGAAAACTTTGTAAATAAAAGTTGTAGATTTCATGGAGGAATACAACTTTCATGTTGGAAGTTTTCTTTGAATCCAATTGCATCATGGTGAAAAAGTGGTGAAAAGTTGGGGGAAAATAAGAAAATTTCCATACTTAAAAAAATTCTAAGTTATGAAAATTTTTCAAATTCAAAACCCTAATTTTCAAAATTGGTTTTCTTGGTGAACAAGTTTCATGTTTTGACATATCTTGATGAATTATGACCCTTGGCACTTGATTTTGACCAAAAGGTCAAAGTTTGACTTTTTAGTGCACAATTGACTTTTGATCAGTTGATTGGAAAATTCATTTGTCAATCCAATGAACTTGAGATCTTTTGAACCATGTGATTAGGTCAAGATTATTCCATTGAATCCTTTAAACCATGCTTGAACTCAATTGGCCATTGGCTAGGTTAAAAATCAGAAATTTCCCTTTCTCAGTCAAAACCCTAATTTTGACCATTTTGCCCTTTTGATGATTTGATCAAATTTCTTGAGGAGTTGTGATCCAAACTTGATCAAATGGTACATATGAGTCTAAAATGTTGTTGTGGATCAAAAATTATGAAGTTTGACTGTAAATTGGCCATGGTTGACTTTTTCCCCAATACAGTTGATTTTTAGGTCAACTGTCCAATTGACTGAGCAAAAATGTGATTCAAGGCTTGAAACTTAACATGAGCAATCTTAGGAGTCCAAGATGGTGTATGAAAGTCATATGAAGCATTGGTGGTCCAAAAATCCTTGTGAAAACTCAAACCCTAATTTCAGGTTATCAGTGCAAGGGGATGTCTTGAGCTGAGCAAACCCTAATCTTTTCTTGAGTCTAAGAAGTCTTGTGAAGAAAATCTTGATAAATGAGAGGGAAAATTTTGGGGTAAAACAGAGGCCTAAAGGAAACCATGTTACCACTTACCCACATGGACCCAATGAAAATTGGGTACCTACCTCTCTCTTTTGATATTGCAGGAAAAGTGTCTTACATTCGTGGACAGAAGATGGTTTCTAGACAGCGGGTGTTTAAGGCACATGACAGGTGATATATCGCTTTTCATTGACTTCAAATCAAAGAAGAAAGGATATGTTACTTATGGAGACAATAACAAAGGAGCAATACTCGGTAAAGGTAGTGTAGGTAATTCCTCTACCACTACTATTTCTGATGTCTATTTAGTAGAGGGGCTTAAACATAATTTGTTAAGTATTAGCCAATTGTGTGACAAGGGTTATAAATTTACTTTCACAAAAACTTGCTGCATAATTGAAAACACTGAACAAAATATTGTGTTTAAGGGTATTAGAGTAAACAATGTCTATATGCTTGATCTTTTTGATGTATCATTAACAAGCACTAAGTGTCTAGTCACCTTGAATGATGATTCTTGGCTTTGGTAGAGATGTATAGCACATGTTAACTTTGATTTACTTAATAAGGTTGTATCTAAGGATCTAGTAGTCGGTCTTCCAAAGATAAAATTTACAAAAGATCACCTATGTGACGCATGCCAAATGGGAAAGCAAACAAGGGTCTCTTTCAAATCTAAAAATATGATTTCCACTTCACGACCCCTTGAGCTTCTCCATATGGACCTCTTTGGGCCTTCTATAACAAAGAGTCTAGGTGGAAATTATTATGTTTTTGTAATCATTGACGACTATTCTAAATTTACTTGGACTATATTCCTTCGTAGCAAAGATGAAACTTTTTCTGCTTTTAGGAGTTTTGTAAAACTATCCCAAAATAGAATGGAATTAAAAATAATTACAATTCGAAGCGATCATGGAGGTGAATTTCAAAACCATCTCTTTGATAAGTATTGTGACAAGCATGGTATCGAGCATATCTTTTCAGCACCTCGAACTCCACAGCAGAATGGAGTTGTGGAGGGCAAAAATCGTGTTTTAGAGGAGTTGGCAAGAACAGTGCTCAATGAGGGTGGATTACCAAAATATTTTTGGGCTGATGCAATTAGCACAACTTATTATGTTTTAAACATAATATTAATCCATCATATTTTGGATAAAACACCTTATGAAATTTTAAAAGGAAGAAAGCGAAACTTGTCACACCTTCACGTATTCGGTTGTAAATGTTTTGTGTTGAATAATGGTAATGAAAAAATATTGGGAAATTTGATGCAAAAGCAGATGAAGGTATCTTTCTCGGTTACTCACAATCAAGTAAAGCATATAGATTATATAATAAGCGTTTACTTACTGTTGAGGAGTCATTCCATGTTTCTTTTGATGAATCTTATCCGAAAAATGTCGAAAAAGGTATTTGTCTTGATGGTACAGGTGTATCTACAGAAGACATACTCAAGGAAACTGTTGAGGAAATTGATTAGTCCAAAACAGTTGACGATGAGGAGGAAGAAGATACAAGCCATGCAAAATATGAGGAAGAAGAACCAACGGAAGTAAACAATCTTTCATCGACTTGGAAATCCTGAAAAGACCATCCTATTGACAACATTTTGGGAGATATTTCAAAAGGGGTGATGACTCGCTCTAAGATAAGTAATTTATGTTATCACTTCGCTTTTGTTTCACAAGTAGAGCCAAAAAATGCCAAAGAGGCCTTGATTGATGAATTTTGGCTAATGGCCATGCAATAAGAGCTGAATCAAATTAAAAGAAATGACGTTTGGGAACTTGTCCCTTATCCGCAAGACCATCATATCATAGGCACTAAGTGGATTTTTAGAAATAAACTTGATGAAAACGGAGTGATAACCAGCAATAAAGCATGTTTAGTGGCACAAGGGTATAACCAAGAGGAGGGAATTGATTATGAGGAGACTTATGCTCCAGTTTCTCTCCTTGAGGCTATACGTATCTTGCTCGCTTACGCGTGTGCTAAGAATTTTAAGCTTTACCAAATGTACGTAAAGAGTGCTTTTCTAAACGGCGTCATAAATAAAGAGGTATATGTCTCACAACCTCCTAGTTTTGAGAGTAATGAATATCCAGACTATGTTTTCAAATTAAAATAAGAATTATACGGTCTAAAGCAAGCCCCTCGGGTTTGGTATGAAAGACTTAGTAAATTTTTACTCGATCATGGATATTCAAGAGGTAAAGTGGATACCACTCTCTTAATTAAACGTAAAGGAAATCACATTCTTTTAGTTCAAATATATGTAGATGATATTATTTTTGATTCAACTAACTTACATTTGGTAGAAGAATTTTCTAAGGTTATGCAGGGTGAATTTGAGATGAGTCTAATGGGGGAGCTAAACTACTTCCTTGGTCTTCAAATAAAGAAGCTTAATAAGGGCACAATTGTATGTCAAACAAAATATTGCAAAGATTTGCTTAAACGCTTTTGAATGAACGACTCAAAATCAATTGACACCCCTATGCCTACCAACAAGAACTTAGATAAGGATTAACATGGTAAAAGTGTAGATGTTAAGAAAAATAGAGGTATGATTGGATCCCTTTTGTATCTTACGGCATCTAGGCCTGACTTCATGTTTAGTGTTTGTATTTGTGCATGATATCAATTAGATCCTAAGGAATCCCACTTGAAAGTTGTCAAGCGTATACTTAGGTATCTCAATGGTACTTCTAAGTATGGGCTATGATATTCCAAGGGAAGCGATTGCAGTTTAGTAGGTTACTCCGATTCTGATTTTACTGGCTGCAAGTCAGATAGGAAAAGCACTAGTGGCACATGTCACTTGTTTTCAAACTCTTTAGTGAGTTGGCATATCAAAAAGCAGGTTTATGTTGCATTATCAACCGTTGAGGCTGAATACGTTGCATCCGGTAGTTGTTGTGCTCATATTTTATGGCTGAAGCAACAATTACAAGAATATGATATTCAATTAAAGCGTATTCTAATAAAATGTGACAACACGAGTGCTATAAATCTTACTAAGAATCTTGTCTTACATTCACGCACTAAACACATAGAGATTAGGCAACACTTTCTTCGCGATCATGTTGAAAAGGAGGATGTTGTGTTTGAGCATGTTGATACTAAAAATCAATTTGCTGATATTTTTACAAAACCACTAGCAACAGAACCTTTCTTTGACATTCGTCGTGAGCTAGGGATTTTAGATCTCTCTCACTTGATGTCTTAAGCATACATGTACTTAAATTATATATATATATATATATATATATATATATATATATATATATATATATATATATATATATATATATATATATATATATATATATATATATATATATATATATATATATATATATATATATATATATATATATATATATATATATATATATATATATATATATATATATATATATATATATATATATATATATATATATATATCACCATGCTGTTGAGATGTGTTTTTTTGGCCTCCGTACGTGTGTCTTAACATCTCATCAAATGAGGTAATATCGTTCCTCTCTACTTTCTCTCTAAGAATTCTATGATTACTTGTAAATTGACCTTAATTGTTCCATTAATATTGTCTATATATTTCTTTTACATAAATTGTTTGAACTTGATATATGCAAATTGCATTGCATCATTTTGTATGCATAATCATATTTAGATAGTTCATTTTTCATAATCATATAATTTCAAATGGGTCTCATATCCAACTGTTCACAGAAACTTGTAGAAAACTGCATTTTTTTAAAATTTACTGTTACGAGTCAGCTCATACAATTATGAGTTGACTCATACTGAAGAAAAATGTAAAAACAGAAACCAAAACTATTTTCCAGTCGATACATAGAGGCTTGCGTCGACACATGTTGAATTCACATCTATTTCAGGTCGATGCATAGTGGTTTGAGTCGACACATGCTGCTTCAGGTTGACACATTCGATTCTTGTGTCGATACGAAATCTTAAAATCAGTTTTTCAATACAGGATGTGTCGACACATTCGTATTTCGTGTCGACACATAAGGTTAATTAATGCCTTTATTTTGGGTTAGGTCGAACCATCTACCCAATTTTATGTTTTAAACTCTTTCCAATTATCCCATTCATTACATACATCGGCTAACCCTAGTTATCATTTGTCATTCTCGTCATTCACTTCATCTTCCAATACCCTTATCTCTAAATACTTGTCTACTCTTCTTTAACAAAGAAAATGCGTCCAAAGACAAAAGGCAAGGGAAAACTTGGTGCAGGACCATCTGGATCTGCTACAGAAATTCTTCCTAGTGCTTTGTCCATCATGCATCCTACCACTGCTGAAGAATTTGAGCAATCTTTCAAAACGAGGTTAGTCATGAAGCCTCATATCTTCAGCAAGACTGAGGTTTTATCTCTTCATATCACAAATGTATGTGATATTTTAGATGCTCAACAATTAGGTCCTTTTTAAATGTTAGAGAAAATTATCATGAAGATTTTATGAGAGCCTTCTATGTTGGCTTAGAAACAAGTAAAAGTTGGTGTTTTAACGTTAAAATTGGAACAAGAAGGTATGTATTTGAAGCCAATGACTGGCAAACTGTTTTTGGCATTCCATTTGGGAGGACACTACTGAAGAGTTGTCATGACGAAAGCTATGACACTGATTATGATGGGGAATCCCTCATAGCTTCAACTTTGAAACTTGATAGACCTCTTGGTGAGTATGAGCCTATAACCACTGGTGCAATCAAAAGCATTCCTAGAATGCTTCACTAGATAATTTCTCATATACTGCATCTTAGATTCGGTGTCAACTCTAGACTAGACAGGGCAGACATTCATATTTTGCTTATTCTGCTAAATAGGGTACCCCTAAATTGGCCAAATTACTTTGTTAAGCACATGTTTCTTATGTGTAATAGTCAAAGGAGTACCGCTCTTGGATATACTGCATAAATAATGAGAATTATCCAGTTTTAGAATCTTGAAATTCCTCATATCCCACCTGTCTCCCCTACTGTTGCACAAGAGTTCAATCGGGCAACCCTGTTGCATATGGGATACAGATGGGATAAAAATAGACAGTGTCTTTATTTCAAGGAAAAAGGATCCCATATATGGGTATATAATTTTGATATACCCTCTAAACAAATTTATGAGGATGAGGATCCTGTTGATAAGGACATGCAGGATATAAATGAGGATGCCTAACCTGAGGTAAATCAGGCCGGAACTGGTTGGGGTGATTGGGTGTCAAACTGGTGGTCTCCGACAAACCATAAATTTGATCAAGCTGCACCACCTCATGCTACTGCTGCATGCTCTTCCTCGGAAGCTCCTGCTTATCTTGTTTCCATGTTTCAACAGATGGAGGTTGCCAATGAATCTCGACATGAGGAAGCGAGACGTCGGTATAATCAGCAAAGTGAATGGCACAGGGAGCATGAAGAATGGCATGAGAAACATACGCGGATGTACCAAAACCAGCATTCGTGGCACTTGGATTTGATCAAATGGCATCAAGTCTTCTACAATGAAATGACAGTCTTTATGGATGATTTTCGTGACAATCCTGAAATAATGAACAACTTCAGAAACGTCGATGACCAAAACAGATTTCGACGATATTAATTCATGACCCATAACTCTGATATCAACCCAACTCCTCCACCTCCTTCACCCTACAACTATGATGAATCTTGTGATGGAAACAATCCTTAAGCATATCATGTCATACATATCATAACATTTATCCTTATGTATTTTGTTCTAAAATTTGTATTCATGTTCTATTCAAACAATTATTGTTATAGCTTATGTTAAATTGAATATTTTCTGCGTTAAATGCTTTTACCATAATTAACTTTGTTTACTTCATTATTACATTTATCTATTACCATGCGTATGCCAAGATTCATTTTGTGTGAATGACATTGGTTTTGTTTCGTTACAAGTTTTCTGAGATTGCATCTCAATTCATATGTGTGCTGAAATGCTGGAAATATATCTTATTCTCTTTTTGATGTTGTCAAAGGGGGAGAAGATAATGGTGTTAAAGAAGGATACTTAATATGCACAAACTCAGGGGGAGCAGCTCATTCATCCATATTGTATCATCACACATCATCAAATATTTGCCATCATAAAAAAGGGGGAGTTTGTGAGCAACCCCTTCATATAATTAGTTTTGAATGATAGCAAATATGTGTGAAATAATCAATGAATGTTGAAAATGCTTTACCTATATGTGTGCATTGTAAAAATATAGTATAACATGTTTAAAAAGAGTTAAGAATGTGTTTTACACATAAAACACTGTTATGAGTCAACACAAAGAGTTTTACATCGACACATACTTAAGCAAAGAATCATAAAAACGATTATGTTTCAGTATGAGTCGACACACCCATTCCATGCATCGACTCATAACATGTTGATGCTCCTGGAATATAACTTTCAACCTTTATGCATCAATATATAACTTCATGCATCGACACATGATATGTTAATGTCCTTGGAAAACAAGTTTCAACTTTTATGCATCGATACATAACTCCATGCATCAGCACATAACATGTTTTATCTTCAAAAATCAAAATTCAATTCAATATGTGTCGACACATACATGTTATGTATCGACTCATGTAAAATGGTTGGCTCTGTAATATGTTGTAGTATCAGTTTGAATCGACCCATAACAACTTGCATCGACTCATTTTGTGTTGTATAACTAATATGAGTTGACTCATGCTAACATGCATCGACTCATAATGCAAATTTCTGTCTCTAACCGTTTTCTGTTACATATATAAGTATGTTTTCAGCAGCAAATCAAAGTGACACATTATTAAAATTATGTGCATCAATTACTGAGCAACAAGAAGTCTGAAAGATACTTCATATTCATCATCTTCATAATCATCTTAATTCAACAACAACAACGAAAGTCAAACATCTTTGTTCAATTGGATCAAGAGATCAAGAGATAACGTTGAGCTATTCATTCAAGGGTTCTCGACTGGGTTGAAGATTCAGAAGGGGGCTTCGAGGAAAAATGGTTTTTCCTTCAAGAACGGGTGTGTTCTTGAGGGTTTGTTAGTCACGGTCGCACAAGTCAAATTTAGCCTTAGTGGGGGTTTTAGAAATCAGAGGGATTTTTGCAAACAGGTCGTGGAAGCGGAGGATTGATTGTGGATCTTGTAGGGAATCTTGATAGGCTCATATCAAGTATAGGTTCTTACAAGAAGAATGAGATCATAGGGATTTCATTCTGTCTTTGTAGTGTAACCTTGTGTGATCGGTGGAAATAGAACTGACTGTTTTTTAAGCTGGTTCGTGAAATGTCGCGGTAAGCAAGAGTCGTCACCGTCTTTTATGTTCTCCAACATGGAAAGGACAAAAGCACAGCAAAATTCCTTATTCGAGAATGTTTCTCGGTTCGGGAGGTAGATTTATAGAAAGGGAAGGTGTTAGCACCCTTTCTATCCGTGGTTACCCACGGGCTCTTAGGTACTTGCTCTTATGTTTTCAAAAATTTGTTTGCTTTTCAAGTGTGTGTGGGTTTTGAAAAAGTTTCGTTTGAAAAATTTCTAAGTAACTCTTGTATCTGTCCTCAAGAGTGTATGAAATATTTGTTTGAAAACCTTTTGAAAGTGTGGGTGCAAAAAGTATTTTTTGTTTGTTTTGAAAAGAGCAAGTACTTGAGAGAAATCTACCTACTCTAAGGAATTAGGCTATGTAAGAGTCCTTTAGATAGTGCTATCCCACCATTGAGAGGTAGGTAACACCATCGTTGGAGTTATTCGGGTCAATTCGATTGTAGGGACAATGTGGTCACCGAAGCAATAGTAGGACACCTTAGAAGTAACCCTGATGTCCTAGATCCTTTTTATCCGAGGCAACCGTTTCGAGGCAACTGGATCTTTTGGACAGAAGGACGACCTCTAAGACACCCTATACTTGATGACCACGTTCGAGGCAACCAGTGAGGCGTACCCTAAGAGTGGCATGTGCTAGTGTATTGTTTTTCAGTTAAATTGTCTTTGCGTGTTATTTGTGAGCTACAGATTGGTTTTATTTTCCATACATTCTTGCAGGCATATTAACAGTTAAATGATTTGCAGGAAATAAATTGCAGAAATGTAAATCGAACTATTACAAGGCGCGGGTCTATACATCGCCAAAAACAAAAACCCGTTTTGAAAATAAAGTGCGAGAATTTAATTAAAGCGGTAAAATTCCTAATTAACTATTACATACTCTGTACAGATACATAAATATAACCAAAAGGAATTAAAGCGCGAAATAGATTAAATCGGGAATGTCTTGAGGGTTTTGACCCTTTTTTAGAATTAAATTAAACATTAAACCTAATTAACTAATTAATTATTTAATTAAAGAAAAAAATGTTTTTTGTGTTTTTTATATTTTTAATGAAAATAAAATAAAAGGAATTAAAAGTTGAAAAGAAAAACCTAAATCTAAGCTTGATTTTATTTATTATGAAAGAAAGATTAAAATTATTCTAATTAAACTAAGTTAATGGTATTTAGAATTTATTTACAAAAATAATGTTTAATGGTGAAATTAACAATAATAATAATAATAACATTTTTTTTTGGTTTTTTCTGAATTTATTATAAAAATATTAGTTTGTTAATTAATTAAATAATAAAAATAAATAAAGCAATTAAAAGAAAGAAAAATAAATAATAAAAAAAATGCAAACCCAAAGGGGGGGTTTTGGGCTAGATTTGAGGGTTTGTTTAGCATTGTTGTGGCCCATTTGCATCCAGCCACGTTGACTCTGGGAATTGAGTGGGGCGCTGGTTGACCAGGAATATGGCGTGCTTTCATCCTGACCCTTGGATTGCCACCTGAAGACACATGGCGTGTGGAGGTTAGAAGTCCATGGTGGACGTATCCTGGAAGGCTGCACTTGAATAAGCATGAGAAAATGATAACAAGAATTGTGGGGGGACCTGGGATTCGAACCCAGGTCCTGTAACCTTTTCCAATAGCATGGCCACCAACTGAGCTGCGCGTGTTAGTTATTATTAAAACAAAACATAATTATTATATTGGTAAGCAAACATATGCCTGAAAATAAAAAATAAAAAACGCGCGATATTTGAAGATGGCCAACGACAGGACGACACCTCATCGTCTTCTTCAACACTTTGCTGGTTAATTACCTGCGGATTTTTATCCGCAGGTAGTTTCGTAGGCCATACTTAGAATCGTCCCTAGGCCTCAAAAATCCATGCTAAGACCATGGTTGGTCTCGTCCAAGTCTCCTGATCACATTTATGCTCTTGGCTGGCCTTGATTTTCCCTGAAACATAAATGCCTAAAATGCAAGAACGTGAACCCTAGAATCGGGCATCACGATTCAGGGCCTAACAATAAAATTGGCTAATGCAGTCATGTTGGAAATCAATCAAGGAGTATGAATATGCTAACTTTTTTGAGAAAAAACGCAAGAATAGAGAAATCCAATTTCGTGTTCAGAGGCGAGTTTGTGATGACTTACAGTGCTTGATATGGAGTCTTAGGGTGTGGTAAAGGTCTCTTTAGCTTCAGGGTATGGCAATGAGGAAGACTACGTGCTTCTTTTAGTCTGAAAATGCCTGCAATGCTGCTTTAGATCTCACACTTTTTTGACAAATTTCAGTTTTTGTTCTGGCCATTTCAATGAGCTCTAGGTCGTGAATGCTATATGGCTTGCTTGCATATGTATGTATCAATGAGAATCAAGTCACATTAGGAGCCTTAAACTTGTGCCATTATGTTTTGGATTTTGTTTGACCACCATTGAAGAACATTCCTTTCTTGGTCCAACAACCATGATTTTGTGTACAAAAATAGCTTGCACGAATTTGGCAGCTAGCAAATGCTTCATGAAGGCTATTCAAACCACAAGATACCATTTAATTAATTTTTTTAGATTTATTTGAATTATTATGGATTTAAAATGAATTAAATCCATAAAAATTAAATAAAAATGAAAAAAATAAATATTTGGTCTTGAGATTAATCATGGGACATGTGGGTGGCATGAAAAGGCTGAATCAAGTGGAAGAAAGTGGGCCCTTTTGTCAAAAATTGATGTTTCAAGGATAGTTGACTTTTGCCATTTCATGAAAATTTCCCAACTTCTCCAATGCATATCTTGCTCAATTTTGATCATATGAACATGTTCTTTGACATTTTGGAAAGGTCTTGAAGTCCTCTAACCAATGCCTTTGGTACCATGTCATTTTGATTTACCAATCTCAAGTTATGATCTTTGACTTAAAGTGCCTTTTTGTTGACTTTTGAAAATGACCTATAATGTTGAAATTGATAACTTTTTGTGAGAGCATTTCTTGGACTTGGAATGTGAAGATGAGTTGTAGGAAATGTCCTCCCCTTCAAAATGAGCATTGGATGGGATTTTTCTGATGAACCATGAAAAAGTTATGCCTTGGTCAAGTTATAGTTGACTTTTCAGCTGTCCAAAAATAGAAACTTTTGCATCTTGATGATTTTTGAGCCATGCTTGTGAAATCATGATCAAGACTTGATCAAATGATGATTGTGGCTTCAAAATAAGATGTTGACCAAAAATTTTGACTTTTGACTGCCAAATGACCATTTTACCCCTGCAGTTGGTTGTGGAGCAAGTAGGGTTTTTGACTGTGCAACTTGACCTTGTGAGCCTTAAAACTTGGCATGTAGATGCTTGACAATGTTTATAGGCATGTGTGACTTGATTGAGCCCTTGAAAACCTCAACTTCCTTGCAAGAACCAAAACCCTAATTTGACTGGCTTAGGAGGGTGTTTGAACTGTGCAACCCTTGAGTAGACTTGAGCAAATTGAGATGATGCTTGTCAAAACTTTGAAGAATATGGGAGGGCAAATTTTGGGGTACAACAGTTGCCCCTGTTCAATCTTCTTAGACCTGAGGATGTAGATTGGCTTGCGTGCCTTTCGTGATCCGAAGGTGGAAGATGATTGAACACTAAAGTGCCCAGAAATTTGCACTCACATAGTGGAGTATCAGCAATGTGATGTCGGGAATGGGCTTACAGATGCCATTTGGAGAGATGGTGGATAGGAGGATGGGCTTATAGATGCCATCTGGAGACGTGACAGAACCTTTTCGGGAATGGGCTTATAGATGCCATTTGGAAATGTGATGGATAGTTGTGGAGATGGGCTTATAGATGCCATCGGAGGGTGTCGATCGCGTAAGAGATTCCTTAGCGAGAACTTGCGTACTTGAGAAAGAAAGAAGGTTTCCTGGCTTGCTACAGGTGTTGATCTTCAAACTCTTCATGCAGATATGCCCTGGCTAGATATAGGTATTGAATCTACAATTAGTTGCTCACAGATGTGCCCTGGCTAGATACAGGAATCGAATCTGGAACTTCAAAAGGTTGCTTACAGACGTGCCCTGGCCGGATACAGGTATCGAATCTTCAAACAATCACTCACAGATATGCCCTGGCTGGATACAGGTGTCGAATCTGGAATTAGTCGTCTATAGATATGCCCTGGCTGGATACAGGAATCGAATCTCTAAACTCTTCATGCAGACATGCCCTGGCTGGATACAGGAATCGAATCTACTCACAGATATGCCCTGGCTAGATACAAGAATCGAATCTGGAATTTGTCGTCTACAGATATGCCCTGGCTGGATACAAGAATCGAATCTCTAAACTCTTCATGCAGATATGCCCTGGCTGGATATAGGAATCAAATCTCTAAACTCTTCATGAAGATATGCCCTGGCTAGATATAGGAATCGAATCTGGAATTAGTCATCTACAGATATGCCCTGGCTGGATACAGGTATTGAATCTTCAAACTCTTCAGATATGCCCTGGCTAGATACAGGAATCGAATCTGGAACTTCAAAAGGTTGCTTACAGACGTGCCCTGGCCGGATACAGGAATCGAATCTCTAAACTCTTCATGCAGATATGCCCTGGCTGGATACAGGTGTCGAATCTACAATCAGTTACCCACAGATATGCCCTGGCTAGATACAGGAATCGAATCTGGAATTGGTCGTCTACAGATATGCCCTGGCTAGATACAGGAATCGAATCTGGAATTTATCATCAACAGATATGCCCTGGCTAGATGCAGGAATCGAATATGGAATTGCGACAGTTGATAGTAATCATCTTTGTATTGACCTTTTTCCTGAAAAGGAAAAACATCAGTTGTATGCAATGTCATGATGCATGATGTCATGATGTTCAAAAACAAATGAGATAGTGTGTTATGATGCGTATATGCATGCGTCATGGTATATGATAATGTAATGTTTATGAATGTGTTTTCGTCTAGGAAAATAAATCCTTGGCGAACGCCGGGAGCTTGTTGAATCCTGGGCTGATGTTTGAAGAGTAGCGTTCTTCGTTTCCGCTGGGGATGATGAGTGCAAGAATAAACCGTTAGGAGAAGATGACTCCGTTGGTGAATAAACTTGGAGAAGAGATTACTCTGCGGGGAATCACTCTGTGGGGAGAGATACTTCGCTGAGATTTTGATGATAACTCCGCTGGGGATTCTGTTGATAAGTTATGTTGGGGAATTTTGATGAACTCCACTGGGGGTAGGAAGAACTTCGCCGAGGACGATCTTTCCGTGGTAATTAGCTGAGGATAACCCAGTTATAAGCTCTGGTGGAGAATAACCTTTGAATATGGTCGGGGAGAGACGTATGTACTCTGCAGGTGATAAGCTTCCAGAATCTACTGGGGATAAGCTTCCAGAATCTACTGGGGAGATTGATTCAAATTTCCTGGGGAAACTTTTGAGACTGCACTGGGGAAGTGGCTCCACTGGGGTGTCTGATATTCCGCCGGGGAACAATCTTATACTAAGATTGCCGGGGATGCTTGCTGAGGAATATTTGTGTACTCCGCTGGGGAATGTTAAGATCCTCTGGGGATACCCAACTTCCTTAAGGCTGACAGTAAGCTAACTCTGCTTGGGGAGAGTGCTGCTGGCTTGCTGGAGATATTATGCCTTCTTGGGGTTGATTGGAGACCAACTCTGCTTGAGGAGAGAGCATGGCTGACTCTTGTCTTACTCTACGGGGAGTGAAGGTATCTTGGCTACGTTCTTCAGCCGAACCTACCTTGGTACCTTGGTGGACAGAGCAACTAGATTGCTTAGACAACTCATTATTGCCCCTGTTTCTGATGTCACCTGTAATTAGTCCTTTGTTTCGCATGCAATTATTTATGATTAGCAATTAATGTCAAATGTATATATCAAAAACGAACATTGGACGTTCTTCGCAAGACAAAACAGAAAAAGGAAAAACAATTGGCAATTTGTCTGAAAAGTGAATTTGTATTGATTTTTGAATTTGCCTGTAAATAGGCGTTTTATGTACAAGAGGCTGACGTCCTAGTAAGAGATCGCCACCGAACAAGAGAGTTTATACAATTTTGTGAAAAGGAAAACAAAATAGCTGTGTGAAAGAATAATCCCACTGGGTTCCAATTCTGCTATCGCCTTTATGTCTTCAAGCGTCTCATCACTTTGCTGCTTAGTTGAAGATGAAGCTGATTGATTGATGCCGTCTGAACCTGATAGTTAATACCGAATTCTGGATGCAAGGTGATCCAATGAGACATAGTATTACGCTTTAATCCCTAATTTTTGCCTGGACCGCCCTTTCGGGTTTTCAGTCCACCGGGATACCCATTTTTTCCCAAGCCGCCTTTTCAGGTTTTCGACTTGCCGGGTGTACAGATTTTTTTCATTTCATCCCTTATTTTTGCCTGAACCCTTTTGGTTCACCGGGAAGCCCTTATTTTTTCCTAGGTGTGTCAACCTAGCGGGTCTTTAATTCATGCGTAGTATCTTTTTACTATGTCTGCATTAGCGGGGTGAGGAAGGTCGTCACCATCCATGGTGGTTAAAATCATGGCTCCTCCTGAGAAGACATGTTTAACCATGAATGGCCCTTCGTACGTGGGGGTCCATTTACCCCTGGGATCACTTTGAGGAAGAATGATACGCTTGATTACCAAGTCTCCGACTTGATACTCTTGTCGTCTGACTTTCTTGTTAAATGCCCTGATCATCCGTTTTCGGTACGTTTGACCATGACAAATAGCGGTGAGTCTCTTTTCGTCAATTAGATTTAATTGATCAAGCTGAGTCTGGATCCAGTCATCTTCGCTCAAACCTGCATCCTTCATTATCTGGAGAGAGGGTATCTGGACCTCAATAGGCAAGACTGCCTCCATGCCATAGACCAAGGAAAAGGGTGTTGCCCCTGTTGACGTCCGTGCTGAGGTACGGTACCCATGAAGAGCAAACAGTAACATCTCATGCCAATCTTTGTAGGTCACTGTCATCTTCTGCACAATATTCTTAATATTCTTATTAGCTGCTTCTACAGCCCCGTTCATCTTTGGTCGGTAGGGAGAAGAGTTATGATGCTGTATCTTGAATTGCTCGCAGAGCTCAGGGATTATTTTGTTGTTAAGATTGGTACCATTATCCGTAATGATCCTTTCCGGTACACTGTATCGACAGATCAGGTTGTGCCGAATGAACCGTGCCACGACATTCTTGGTTACGGTAGCATAGGAAGCTGCTTCAACCCACTTCGTGAAGTAATCAATTGCTACCAGGATGAAACGATGCCCGTTGGATGCTGTAGGTCTAATCTCGCCGATCATATCAATGCCCCACATTGCAAAAGGCCAAGGTGCTGTCCAGAGGAACTGGAGGAACATGCACCTTATCAGCATAGATCTGGCATTTGTGACATGTCCGAGAATGTTGGTAACAGTCAGCTTCCATTGTGGACCAGAAATATCCTGCCCGAAGGATTTTCTTTGCCATGGTATATCCACTGGAATGCGTTCCGAAGGTACCCTCATGCAGCTCTGTCATGATCCTTTCTGCTTCAGTCTTATCCACACAATGCAGTAAGGTTGAATCATGGTTTCGTTTGTATAGAATGCCATTGCTGAGGAAGAACTTTGCAGCGAATCTTCTCAGGAACTTCTTGTCATTAACAGATGCACCCTCGGGGTATTCTTGAGCTTCCAAGTACCTCTTCACTTCATGATACCAAGGTTTTTCAGTTACCTCTTCAGCCTCAGGATCGCAGCAATGTGCAGGTTCATCCAGTTTCCAGATAATGATCTGGGGAGCCTCATTGTCCCATTTGACTTTGAACATAGAAGACATCGTAGCCAGCGCGTCCGCCAACTGATTCTCCTCTCTTGGGAAGTGTTCAAAAGTTATCTCCGTGAAATGGGGGATCAACGTCAACACACACTCTTTGTAAGTAATAAGATTTGGGTGTTTCGTATCCCACTCGCCTTTGATCTGATTGATCACGAGAGCGGAATCTCCGAAGACACTCAGGAACTTGATCCTTAAGTCAATTGCAGCTTGAAGACCCATGATGCACGCTTCATACTCCGCCATGTTGTTGGTGCAATTGAAACATAGCCGGGAGGTTAGTGGAGTATGAGTGCCTTTAGGGGATATGATCACAACACCAATACCGTTACCCAAAGCGTTTGAGGCTCCTTCAAAGTGCATAGACCATCGGGATCCTTCCTCGGGTCCTTCATATGGTCCAGGTACTTCACAATCAGTTACTACCATGATATCCTCGTCTGGAAATTCAAAGTTCATAGATTGGTAGTCATCCACTGCCTGGTGTGCCAAATGGTCTGCCAATACACTTCCCTTGATTGCTTTCTGAGTCGTGTACTGGATATCATATTCTGTCAAGATCATCTGCCATCTTGCTATTCTTCCAGACAGAGCAGGCTTTTCGAATATGTACTTGATTGGATCCATCTTAGAAATCAACAAAGTAGTGTGAGTCAACATATACTGTCTCAGCCGGCGAGCAGCCCATACCAAAGCGCAACAAGTTTTCTCGAGCAGTGAGTATCGGGTCTCACAGTCGGTAAACTTTTTGCTAAGGTAATAAATAGCGTGCTCTTTTCGGCCAGACTCGTCATGCTGCCCCAGCACGCACCCCATTGAGTTGTCAAGTACTGTCAAGTATAATATTAGAGGTCTCCCTTCAACCGGTGGCATAAGAATGGGTGGTTCTTGGAGATACTCTTTGATTCTTTCGAAAGCAGCCTGACATTCATCGTTCCAACGTACTACTTGATCTTTCTTGAATAGCTTGAAGATTGGTTCACAGGTAGCAGTTAGATGTGAGATGAATCGGGCAATGTAGTTCAGACGTCCTAGAAAGCCTCTGACTTCTTTCTCTGTCTTGGGAGTTGGCATCTCTTGTATGG